>OY728126.1:1421116426-1421778386 GCA_963277665.1 Viscum album
TATGACTTTATTTTATTATCCTTAACTACCCGATTACTAATTAATCAAGATAATTAACGATAATTATCGTCGTTACTATTCACAAAGTCCAAAAACAAGAGTTTTAATTAAATAATTTGGACCTTATGATTCCAAATATGGAATACATTTTAACAAATTCCAAACACATAAATTTCAATAATTAATTGAAAAATAATTCCCGTTGTCAAAACAAATAGTGGGTTTTTTTGAAACAATATCTATGAAACGTTTGGCGTTAGTTTATGCCCAATTCCAAAGTGAAATTAATTATAATGACCACTATTGTATTAAATGGTAACAAAATATTCAATTTACACTTTAAAATCAATTAAAAATATAATCTAACCATATAATTAAATTAGATGAAAAAGCAGTTTTGATGTAAAATGCAGTATTTTTCACTATTCATTAAAAAATGAGCATTTTCAGAAAAATACCAAAAATTTATCCAAAGTAAATTTAAATGTCCCAATCATAAATAATAAGTTTATTTTGGAAAATAGAGCTTATAAAATCATCAAAATATAGATTTAAAAATGGTTCTCCATCAAAAGGCAGTAAACCAATCATTTAAAAATATTACTATATTCCATGCTTAAGATTGAATTTATTATCATTTTAAGCCTCTAAAACACTATCTAATTCATAAATATAAATAGATAAGAATATCTATTATTCATTACTTACTTATGATGTTACATCCTTCCCCCCATTAGAAAATTGCGTCCCCGCAATTTATTTACTTATTAAATAAGTGGGGGGTATTTATACCTCATTGCATTTTCAGATTCCCATGTTGCCTCTTCACTCATGTGGTTCTTCCACAAAACCTTTACTTGATAAATCACTTTATTCTGCAGCACTTTCTCCCTGTGGTCATGAATCTGGACAGGTTGTTCCTCATAAGATAGATTCTCCTCCAACTGAACTACCTCTGGACTCAAAACATGAGATGGATCTGGCATATACTTTCTCAACATCGAAACATGAAAAACATTGTGTACCTAAGATAAACTCGGAGGTAAAGCCACTCGGTAAGAAACTGATCCAACTCTCTCTAGAATTTCATATGGTCCAAGGAACCTTGGACTCAACTTTCCTTTCTTACCAAATCACATCACACATTTCCATGGTGATACTTTGAGAAAAACATGGTCACCTACCTCAAAACAGAGATCCTTCCTCCTGTTGTCTGCATAACTCTTCTGCCTACTATGAGCTGTTCTCATGTGTTTCTGTATCAACTGATCTTTTTCTACCAACTATTCTACCAATTCTGGTCCCATAAACTTCCTTTCACCCACTTCATCCCAAAAAGATGGAGTTCAACACCACTTCCCATATAATGCCTCAAATGGGGCCATCTGTATACTGGAATGAAAACTGTTATTATAAGAAAACTCAACCAAAGAAAGTTGTTGGTCCCAAATTCCCTGATAATCCATTTAACAAGAATGTAGCATATCCTCCAAAGTCTAAATCGTTCTTTCTGATTGCCCATATGATTGAGGATGAAAATCTGTAATAAAATTTATTTCAGTACCCAACGACTTCTGAAGGCCTTTCCAAAAGTTAGAAGTAAACCTGGGATCACAATCAGATACAATGGAGAGAGGAACTCCATGTAACCTGACTATCTCTTTAAGATACAAAAAGAAAAGTTGATCTAGGGAAAAAGTATCTTGTATAGCAAGGAAATGAGCAGATTTAGTCAAGCGATCAACAATAACCCAGATTGCATTATTACCTCGAGGTGTCGTCGACAATCCCACAATGAAGTCAATGGATATATTCTCCCATTTCCACTCTGGTACTGGTACTGCTCTTCTTTAACCTGTTGACAAGTCAAACACTTCACTGTAAAATTAGCAATATCTCTTTTCATTCCATCCCATCAGTAATACTCCCGCAGATCTCTGTACATCTTAGTACTGCCAGGATGAACTGAAAACGGAGAACTATGAGCTTCACATAACAACTCTCCCTTCAACTGTGAGTCAAAAGGAATACACAATCTCTTCTCAAATCTCAAAACACAATCATTATCAATGTTGAATTCAGGAAACTTACCCTTATGAACCAGCTCTACCTTCGTCTGCAACTCATTGTATTGCTTTTGTGCTTGCATGATTCTGTCTGATAGAGAAGATTTCACTGATACCTGAAACAAAATAGAATAACATCCTTAACCAATAACTACTATACCAAAGTTCATAAAATCCTTAACCAAAGGATCACATTCCAAATGCAACATTGTTAATGAAGCATTACTTTTTTGACTCAAAGCATCGACCACTTTATTTGCTTTTCCCGGATGGTAATGAATTGTACAATCATAATCCTTGATTAATTCTAGCCATCTCCTCTATCTCATGTTCAATTCTTTTTGAGTGAATATATACTTAAGAATTTTTTGATCGGTATATATTTCACACTTTACTCCATACAAATGATGCCTCCAAATTTTTAAATCAAAAACAACAGCAGCTATTTCCAAATCTTGTGTAGGGTAATTTACCTCATGATTTTTCAACTGATGTGAAGCATAAGAAATTACCTGATCATTCTGCATTAGGAAATAACCAAGTCCTTTCAATGAAGAATAACTGTAGATAACAAACTTTCCATTCCTGGAATGTAGTTCCAAAACTGGAGCATTCACCAATCTTCTTTTCAGTTCCTGAAAACAATCATCACATTATTTTGTCCAGATAAACTTAACACCCTTCCGAGTTAGCTTAGCCATTGGACTAGATAACCGTGAAAAATTTCTAGCAAACCTTCGGTAATAGCCTTCCAAACCAAGGAAGCTACGAATCTCAGTTACATTTGTGGGTCTTGGCCATTCCTCAACAACCTTTGTTTTTGCAGGATCAACAGTTATCCCATCTTTAGAAACAATGTGACCAAGGAATGAAATTTGTTGTATCCAAAACTCACACTTGATGAATTTTCCATACAGTTTATTTTCTTTTAAGGTATTCAAAATAACCCTTAAATGTCTTTCATGCTCATCTTTACTTGTAGAAAACACCAAAATATCATCATTGAAAACAACCACAAACTTATCCACGAACTCATGGAAAATTCTATTCATTAAGTCCATGAATATAGAAGGTGCATTGGTTAGCCCAAAATGCATTACTACAAATTCATAATGTCTATATCATGTACGAAACTTGGTCATCAAAACCTCTTCTTCCTTTACCTTCAACTAATGGTACCCCGATCTCAGGTCAATCTTTGAAAAAAACTGAGATCCCTGGAGCTGATCAAACAAATCATCTATATGAGGAAAATGATAATTTTTCTTAATAGTGATATTATTCAAGGCTCTATAATCAACGAAAAGTCTCATAGAACCATCTTTATTTTTAACAAATAAAAAAGGAGCACCCCATGGTGATGTGCTAGGTCGAATGAAACCTTTCTCTAATAAATCTTGCAATTGCTCCATCAACTATAAAAGTTCAATTTGAGCCATTTGATAAGGGGGTTTTGATATTGTCTTTGCATCAGGAACTAAGTCAACAGTAAATTCAACTAATTGATCTGGTATTATTTTAGGAAACTCATCAGTAAAAACGTCAGGATACTCATTTACCACTGGCACATTATTAATCTGAACAGTTCCCTTGGTTTCAACGATATGTGCAAGGTAACATTCATTTCCATCATTTAAAGGTTTCTCGGCCTCTTGATATGTTATCAACAGTAAGGGTTCATTATTGTACACAAACTGAAAGTCTTTCTGAAAAGAAACTTCTTTAGCTCTACAGTCAATCTTATCATGGTAAATAGAGAGCCAATCCATACCCAGGATAACATCAAACTCTACTAGAGGTAAAACAATAAGGTTCAAAAGTAGGTTCTTTCCATGGATAAGGATAGGAAGATTCTTATAAATTCTTTTTGCCTCAACATTTCCCCCAGGAGTTTTTACCACAAGTTCAGGAGTCATTTCTTGGGATGGTATTCCCATTTTACTAGAAAATTTTTCAGAGATGAAGGAATGTGTAGACCCCGAATCAAACAACACACTGACATAATCTGAAAAAACAAACAAAGTACCTGATACCACTTCATTTGACAGACCAACATCTGCTGAAGTAGTTGAAAAGGATTTAACCACCCCTTTATTCTTGTAGTCTAACTGATTCCCATCACTCGAGCTCTTTGTCGGACACTCGTTTGCATAGTGACCCATCTCATTGCACTTAAAACATTTCACTAACTGTAAATAAAATTTGGACTTACCATCACCTTGATATTTTTCAGTGCAATAATGAGCCTTATGTCCCATCTTAACACATCGGTAGCACTTTCCAGAATTCAGAATACATTCCCCAACATGCCTTTTACCACATTTATCACAAACTGGAAACTTAGTTTTCTTACCACCATACCTTTGTGAAAAATTATTTCCTTTCTCCTGCCACCTCAGTCTCTTCTTCTACTGGTTGTTATAGAACACTTGATCATCAGAAAACTCCATTTCAAACTTCTAAGCACATCGAACAAGCTTTTCATAAATTTTGAACTCACGAGAAGCTAAAGCCCTTAGATATTTTGTCTTTAATCCTGAGTAAAAACGATTGATTTTACTATCAAGGTCTCAGATAAAATTTGGAGCATACCTTGCCAATGGAGTGAACCTTTCTTCATAGGCAGACGCTGAGTCTTCCTCTTGCCTCAATTCCAGGAATTGTTTTTCCATCCTAAGTCGAACAACCTTAGGAAAATACTTCTCAAGGAATATACCTTTGAATTCATCCCAGTAGAGAGCATCAACATCATCAGCGTCCCTGATATTTTTAACCATCGACCACCACTGATCTGCTTCACCCTCCAAACGGTAAATAGCAAGACTAACCTATTGATTGTCTGAACACCCCATGACATCAAAAATCTTCTCCAGTGCTTTAATCCACCCTTCAGATAGCATAGGGCCAGATGATCCTCTGAATGATGGGGGATGTTGCCTCATGAAATGTTCCACCACTGACATGTTCCACTGCGGTTGATCTGGCTGATCTCGTGCATGGATTCCACCACCATTTATCTCTTGAGTCAACTACGCCATTACTGCAACAAACTGTTCAGTTCCAATTCTGACCATCTCAGGATGCTAATTAAGAAGGTTATTTCCTTTTGTATGCCTTCCTAGCACTGTTTCCCTGTTTCCTCTGCGGAAAACCATTCTGAACAAACATTTCTTAGATGAAGCAACATGGTAATCTTCAAATGCTATATCATTTCAATTTGACCATACAAAAAAATATTTTTGGATAATAATTTAATAGAATTATAACTCCTAAAGTTATCTAAACCTCCCTCTGATACCAACTATAAGGCCCCAGTCTTAAACCATACTTAATCTTGAGTTATTACAAGATTACACATTGAAGATCTTTTTAGGTTTAGAGTTTTAGATAATTAGATCATAAAACATGCATTACATTCCACATTTAAACAAAGTGGTTACATAAAACAAAGTACTCATTTTTCCCATCAACAGAAACATATTTAAAATAAAACATGGATTCTTTCTTGACACTTCCTTGACACTATCATAACATCATTTACCTTTCCCTTGACCAGTGAAAAACATTTCAAAAACTTGGGATGAGCATTAAAAGCTCAGTAAGGGATATAAAAATATGGAAAGGAAACATGAGTACATATATACATAAGAATGAAATAATACTTTACCCATTAAACATAATCACTTTAACATACCTCATCAAATCATGAATAAATCATATAAATCATAATACATAAAGGTAACTTGAGGCATTCCAAACATTCTTACGTAGGGAGTAACCCTCTTGGTTACGTTTTGAATACCCATAATGGAAGCCATAGAGGTATGACATAAATGAAAAATATAGAAGCTTAAGGAAAACATAAACATATTATTTATCATATGTAAATATAGTGACATCTTAATTGCCACCTTTTAAGGTGTTAAAAGAATATTGAACAATCATCGTTTCGTGAGGCAGAAATTCACCATCCACAGAAACAATATGTTCTTTAACCATTAGATGTAGGTGTGTATAAGTGTAGATCGAATACTTGTTATAAAAACTTCCTATTATATTGAATATGCTGATGTTGTTACAAAATAAATGAATAAAAAATGTTTAGGGGGTTGGATAAGCAAAATAAAACAAAAGAACACAAGTGAAGACATTACCTTAAAATCGGGTAACTCCCTTTGGTCTGAAGCAAAAGGGTTTCTTGAAGAGATTCCTGCCTAAGGTAAGGCTTCTAGGATGAGGAGAGGGATGTGGAGAGAAAAATTGATCAGATCTTGGCTGATCCAAATGATTCAGAGGTGTGATTAATGAGGTAGAGGTGGGGGCCTTTTATAAGAGGAGAGGAGGGGCACTCTTGGAATGTTACAAAATGTTACTTTATATTCAAATGAGTTTCGGATTTTAAAGGTCCCACATTGATGTATTTCGAGGATAAGGTTATAAGGGTTCGAAATATACTCATCCAATAGGTCTTTGACAAGTGTAGGTTTTATATTTTACATTATCTTTTTATTTTATTTAAATCGTTAAATAATGAGGTAATCGCTGCATCTTCATGATGTCATAAATAATTTAATTTATTTAATGTCTAATAATTATGAAAAATATACTATGATTTAGGAAATATTTTTAGATTTCCAATTAATATTTATAGTCCAAAATATCATTTATGTAGACAAAATTAAAAATGTTTTACTCAGGTGATACATTCATTGTTATATTTACTTTCTTTAAAGAAAAAGATAAAAAGTCATTACCACACAAAAGTGATTCCATGGAGTCCCCAAGTTTGGAACAGGGGACCCCATGGTCGGCCATGACACAACCAGTAGTATTATGACACATGTTGGTGTCATTTTTTATTATTATGACTTTATTTTATTATCCTTAACTACCCGATTACTAATTAATCAAGATAATTAACGAGAATTACCGTCGTTACTATTCACAAAGTAAAAAAAAAGAGTATTAATTAAATAATTTGGACCTTATGATTCCAAATATGGAATCCATTTTACCAAATTCCAAACACTTAAATTTCAATAATTAATTTAAAAATAATTCCCGTTGTCAAAATAAATAGCGGGTTTTTTTGAAATAGTATCTATGAAAAGTTTGGCATTAGTTTATGCCCAATTCCAAAGTGAAATTAATTATAATTACCACTTTTGGATTAAATGGTAAAAAAATATTCAATTTAAAATTTAAAACCAATTAAAAAGATAATCTAACCATATAATTAAAATAGATAAAAAAGTAGTTTTGATGTTTTATGCAGTATTTTTCACTATTCATTAAAAAATGAACATTTTAAGAAAAATACAAAAAAATTATCCAAAGTAAATTTCAATGTCCCAATCATAAAGAATAAGTTTATTTTGGAAAATATAGGTAATAAAATAGTCAAAATATAGATTTAAAAATGGTTCTCCATCAAAAGGTAGTAAAACAATCATTTAAAAATATTAGTGTATTCCATGCTTAAGATTGGATTTATTCTCATTTTAAGCCTCTAAAAAACTATCTAATTCATAAATATACATATATAAGAATATATATTATTCATTACTTACTTGGGATGTGACAACATCATCCACGCTGATCTGAAGCGCTGAAGCGAAGCATCATCGCCGAGACTGGAGACCACACCAAACACTGCTGGATCCCGTCATGCCACACCGGAGCAAGGTTCGAGCCGAGACCAGAAGGAACTACCATGGATGATCTAGGACAGAGGGGGAAGGAGAAAGGAAAGATATGGGAAACCCTAGATACCTCATGAGAGTGAGGGGACACTGCTCAGAGGCTAATAACAAAACCACATCCAGAGGTATCCAGAATTCCTTTAAATTGACATATGGGTACATTCTATGTTTTCAAAAACATGTCATTGAAAATAATGAAACTATTAAAATAAGTGATATACTAGTAGTTAATGAATGAGTGAATGTATTTCATGATGATTCACCTTATGTTATTCCTATAAATTGGTTTTCGTTTATTATTTATTTTTTGACTAATGAAAAGCTTACATATAATCCCACTTATACAAAGGATCATGTAGAACATTTAGATTGGAAAACAAATTGCATGGGTTATTGGTTATAGGTTTCATTTTCCCAAGAAATTAACCATTGGGTTCTCTCATCTTTATTGTTAAAAAGAAAAATGGTTCAATGGGATTCATTGATTATAGATTGATTAATAACATCAATATTAATTGAAATTATCATTTAGCTCGTATCGATGACTTGTTTGATATGCTCTACGGAGCTCAGTTTTTTCCATCGGTTTACCTAAGGTCAAGGTATAAAAATTTGAATGTGAAGGAAGAATAATTTTATAATACTATGTTTTAGTGAACATATGGTGACTATTGTTTTTTAGTTATTCCATATGGGTTATCTAATAAACCAAATATATTTATGGACCTTATGAATATAATATTTCATGAGTTATGGTAATAGTTTGTGGTTATGTTTCCTAATGAAATTTAGGTATATTATAAAATTCATGAGGAACAAGACATACACCTAAGGGTTGTTTTTCAAAACATAAAAAATTATATAGAAAATTTTGATAGTGTGAATTTTTGGGAAAAAATTTCTTTTATCGAACATATTGTTTATAAATATGGTATAACTTCTGAACAAAAAAATTAGAAAATTGTGAATAATTCACATGAACAAAAATAAAAAAGAATTCATAGTTTTTTTATTATTAGGTAACTATCATCAGTTTTTTGAATTTTTTTATGTATTCTAGTAAACTAACTATATATATATGAAATAGAGTTAAATTCATCATGATGCTCTTGTTTTGGAACTACCTTCCAAAATATGGTGAACTTTTCCTCTACATGGATGCTTCATTGAATGGAATTGTTTGTATACTAATTCATAATGATATGGTAACATCTTATGATATACAACATTTGAATCATTATGAGTTATGTTACCCAACACATTTTTCTGAAATTATATTTTGATGTTTTTTCTATAAAAATTTAGAGGAATTGTTTTTGTGGAGTAAAGTGAGAAATATATACTGATCATAAAAGATTAAAGTATATATTGACTAAGGAATAATTCAACAGGAGAATGAAAATATGGATCGAACTGATCATGGATTATGATTTCACAATTCATTATCATCCTATAAAAAAACAATGGGTTGATCCTTTGAGTTGAAAAAATAATTCTACTTTCAGACTTTTGTGTTTATAATGTGAACCTTTGTTTAATGATTTTATAATTTTTTCTTGGAAGGTTTGGATGTATGGAAACTCTATATTTTATTTTAGGTTTATGTGAAGGATACCTTTCCATAAAGAATTAAAAAACATCAAAATAATGATCAATCACTGCATAAAAAGGTAGAATCTATTATAATGTGTATGTTCCTGGGTTTTAATATTGATGATGAAGCTGTTTTATGATTTGTAAAGGGATTATTTATTCCTTATTATTCCTAATTGAGGAATGAGTTGTTGAGTGAATCTTATAGTTCTCTTTATCTATTAACTGAGGAAGCACTGAGATGTACAATGTCCTTCATGAGTATTATAGGTTCGATGGCATGAAAAGAGATACTTCTGAATTCACTGTGAAGTGTATAACTTTTTAGTAGTTTAAAGAATAATGGAATTTACTTAAGGTGATGCTTCAAAATTTTTACATTTCCAGATTTAAAATGGGAAAATGTATCGATATATTTTGTGGTGTATTTTCAAGTATATCATGAGGTAAAAGTATGATTTAGGTTATTTTTGATTTATTAAGAAAATCATCACATCCTCTTCCAATTAAATTATCAATGTATTTATATCATCTTTCTTCCATGTATTTAAAAAATATTGTTAGGTCACAAGGATTACTTCTCTCCATTGTATCTGACTGTGATCCCAGATTAGCGTTTAATTTTTGGAAAGGACATGAAGTTATTTTTGGGCGATGAACCAAATATTTGTACGACATTTCATCATCAATCTGATTAACAATATGAGAAAAAAATTTAGACCATAAAAGATATTATATGTTAATGTTCAATGGAATACTACTGATTTTGGGATAAACAAATTTCCTTGGTTGAGAAATCTTATAAAAATTGTTTTCTTTCCAGTAAACAGATGAAACCAATTGAGGACTTATATGGAATATGGTATCAACTACCATCATTTTGGATGAGAAAGGATGTTTATGGGACTAGAGTTTTAGAGTAAATTAAAGATAAAGTTCTATTTAATCATTGTCACATGAGGGAAACTCCTAAAAGGTAAAAACATGATGTAAATAACTAGAAGAATGATATTTTATTTTAGAGTGGATGTCATATCATTAAAAAAAGGGTTATATATGGAAAATTGTTTTATATTTTGGTAAAAATTGAAAGTTAAATAGATAATTCATTAGATTATATTAAATCCTAGATAAAGATAGATCAAATGAATATATAGTTTCCTTACCTCCAAATTTACGACAGGTACAAACTGTATTCCTTGTTTCGATGTTTAGGAATTATGTGACGGATTTATCTTATGTTTCAAGGCCTGAATTATATCAGTCGTAAGAGATTCATTCGTATGAGGAAAATCCATTTTTTATTCTGGACCATATAGTGCAAGTGTTTTTGATGAAAATGAGTTTGAAGGTTATGTTTTCATGAAAAAAAATAGTTTAAGAGGCAACATGGTAATCTAAAAATGCAAAGAGGGATGGAAATCTCCCTTGTATAGTAAGTTAATAAATTTAAGAGGACCAATTTTATAAAAAGGGGAATGATGTGACATCCCAGGTAATGATAGAATAAATAATTTATATATTTTTTATATTATTTAGATATTTATGTTTTTTATAAAAATATTTATTAATTTTGGATGAAAAAAGAAATTGTATTCTTTAATATCTTTTATTATAAGGATTTATTTAACAGAAAAATTTCTACATTTTAAAATTTTAGTTTGAAATATTTAAAATCATTCATTAAATTAGTATATCAAAATTTACTTTCTGTAAAATGTGGGTATTTTGTATAAAATATGATTTTCAATGAATAGTAAAAAATACATAATTTTATAAAAAGTATTTTGTACTAATAAGTTAAATACTTTATGTCTCCTAATATTTTTTTGAATATAATTTCAAGTGAAATCATTATTATTTGTAAAATTTTAATCAACTTATTTAATTCATAATAAACATTATATTGTTATTAGTATAAGTTTGATTTTGTGATAAAAAAATTGTGTTTTTCAAGAAACAGTTTTGTAATGCATAATGTTTCTCATTTTAAATTAATTGAAATATTAGCTAATGGGGAATGTTTTAAATTTAGTTTATATATAATATTTCATTAAATATTAATTTATATTCATTCATTTAATAATATTACTCTTTTATTTAGTATATATTTTCTTTTTCTTAAAAAATACTCTCTTTAAGAACCAAATGTCACCCGTATCTATGAGATTAATATTAAATTAAATTATCCCTCTAATTTGAATTTAATTTGAAAAAAGATTATATAATTTAATTAAAAATAATTTATAATTTATATTAATTTCAACTTAATTTTTATTAATGATATTAGTTATAAAAATTAAAATTAATCACATAATTTAAGGTAAAAACGAGTTTATCATGGGATTAAACTATAATCATAAGAACAGTAATTTCCTATAAACTAATTGAAAACCATATGAAAGAAACTATTAACAAATTATAACTTATATAATAGATAATGGACCATTATAGTGTCTTGGTAACATGAAAAATGTGGGTCTTATTTACTCTTTTGTAAAATTACAATTATGCCACTAACCCAACTTAAAAAATAGCATCCCCTATACTTCTATATTTAAAAATTAAAATTTATTTTTTTAAAACAAATATCTACACAAAATGAATTTTCAAATCTCATTACTTAATTATATAAACCATTCTTTAGGATTGAATCAAATCATGGAAGTCCATTCGTACAGACTGAAATATGTTACCCAAAAGAGACGCAACATTCATCAATTAGCATTTTTTATTTCATTATCAACCCCGTTTATTATTCTAATAAAGAGATGATATAATAAAATTTGTATATTTCATATACTTAGTTTTTTTAGGTTATAAACTACAACCACACACACTTACATCAAATGAGTTACAAAATAATCGTTCGTGTGTATAGAATACTACCACCTTGCAAAATGAAGTTGTTCATTTCTCCATTACCACCTTTCATGTTTGGGTATGATTATAGATATAAATTTTATATATTAAAATTAAAATATTTTTATACATATTCTTTCATTATATTATATATAATATTTTCATATTACAATAGGTTTGGGATACAATAATGTCACACATGTATTTTGAGGACCACCATGAGGTGAAACAAAGTGATTCTTTTAATAATTACATGGAAGGAAATAAGGTTATATATAATAAATATATTTTATATAAATTACATATTTATGATGTTTGGACTACCGCCGTCCCATAGTGATGTTATTTATTTTTTCATCACCACATCAAAAAAATGATATATATAAGTATAGTAAATAATATAGTTTATTATTTATGGTATTATAAAAATTATATAAAATATAAAATATTACATTACATATTTACATAACGATCATTGAAAAATGAAACATTACTCATAAAAATATATTTCATACCATCTCTATGATCATAACATTAGTTCATTTTTGTAAACCATTATTCATAACTCGTTTTAAAAGTATAATTGATTTATAAATATGATAATTATTTTATTATTTTATTATTTTTATTATTTATATTTTTAAATATTGACCACGTTGACAATAGTCAACATAGAAAATCCATTTTTGACACATAAGCTAAATATGGTAAAAAAATCTCAGTTAAACTGATTGATTATGATATTAAACATAAATCTTTAAAAATAGAATAAAAATAATAATATTATTAAAAAATGTTTACAAGAAAGTAAATAATTAACATATTTTTATTATTAAATAATAAAAAAATACACCGAACAAGTAAGACATTTGGTAATGGACTTCACCTCAATTTCTTTTAATTTATGTATTTTTTGATTTTATGAACCAATTGTAATTTATATGGTGTATATAGAGCCCCCTAACATTCAATATCCTGAATTTATTTTTTATAATGATATTTTTTTAATCTTATACCTTAATGGTGATTACGATTCATGTGTTTCCATAGTGATAAGGGACTTTTCATTGAAAAATTTCTCTATTAATGTTTTTCTTCCATCTCTTCCTTCTATAGGTCCTTGTCTTCAATATAATGTTATTAATGTTTATATATATATAAATAATTTATAAATTAAAATTTATGAATCTTTTACAATATTTAAATTATTTTCATAATAGAATATTTTGTTGTGTTTTATAAAAAACATTTTGACTAACAACTAAAAGAGTGTTCTATTCTTAATATATATGATGGTAATTACTTTTCAATCATCATGACCATAATTTGATTTATAGATTACATTAGAAACATTAATTATATATTTTAAGAATTCCATTCCCCCCTTTTTGGTATTTTGGTATTGAATATTTTTTTCATATGTATTGAAAACTGATTTTCCAATGAAAATGATATTTTGATATTAAAAAGTTATAATTTTATAATATATTTTCAAAATTGAAAGCATAAAAATATTTTATTCATATAATAGTTCTTAGGAATTATACATGTGATATTATTGATCCCTCAAAGTTATGAATGATACTATTATAGCATATATGATTGTGAAGACTAGATAGATCCAGGTGAGAATGTTCCAGCATATACGATGGGGCATCCAAGATATCATTGGGTGAGCCCATTACATAAGTAATGATATATCATCCTAGATAGAACCCCTATGAATTTGGTAATTATTAATTTGTATGTCAAGCATAAGATTGTTCTAATTAAAAAAATTCAAAAGGGCTTCTTCAATATGATCCCCCATGTCAATAAATATGGATTTTAGTTTCATTATATATGTTTTAATGATTTTCTATAAGAAAATGTGTGTCTATTTTTAGGTTTAAAAGATTAAATTTTTATTCTAAATGAACATAAAATATAATGGTAAATGACATATGAGTATTCATGGTTAAAAGGGACTAATGGTTTCCTATCTTTTTTTACCACTTATTGAGCTTTTTCACTCATCCCATATTTCTAAATGCTGTGTGTAAGATGGATAATAGAAAAAATGATTTCTATTGGAAATTATTGTATATTTTTTAGGAAAGAAATAATTTTTTATTTTAAAATGATTTATGTAATAGGAAAAATTGATACTTATCAGAAGTGTATGATTTATATTATATAGTTTTGCAATGTATGACTTATGGGTTAATTCTTTAAAAAAGATTCTTGAAAATTTCCACAATTTTAAATAAAGTAAATTCTTGACTAAAACTCTATATTTTGTAATTTTATTTTCAGGTCCTCATAATTTTCTTGAAATAAACTAAATATCGATCATGTAGATGAAAATTTTAATATTATTCATGATGAAATTAAATAAAATGGAAAACAACTCAATGTATGAGTGTTGGCTTAATATTAATTTAAAAAATTTGATGGGACACAAATAAGGCTTAATCTCTTAAGGAAAACGAATCATAAATAATAAAATCAAAATAAGAAACTCCTACTATGAAAAAATAAATTCTAAAGAGGAATCACAAAAAAACTACACTTTCATACCAAATAAGATCACAAATTATTACAATGTATTAATTTAATTATCCTCCCCCCATTTTTTATTATATTATTCCTTTATAATATTTCGTTATAAATATTTTTTAATATTCATTCCATTTATAGGGAAAAATAATGCACACGTATATATTAAATTTATGAACCATCCTCCAATAAAAATTGGTAATACCTTACATAGATCGCATTTTAAAAAGAATTATCCATTTTAACATAATTAAGCATCCTTATAAATTATAAATTTTCTAATGTAAATGATTAAAAACTATGGGTATTGTAGGATAGATAAATAGGCTTGAAATGTGGATCCAATATTTAAGTCGTTCATAGATAATATAGTCCGAAAAGAAAAATAAAATGTTAATATTGGTCTGAATGGTATATTGATATAAAATAAAAAAATTGTTTCAATATATTAATGATACATTATGTTCCAATGGATTTTAGTATATATAAATTCACGTTGTAGTAGTATACAAGCTCAATGAATCATTATAAATTGGCTACAAATAGAAATATTTAAAATGTTTTAGAACCCCCTTGAGAATTGGAAGCATAATAATGAATAATAATTAAACACATCATTAGTAATGATAAATTAACCAATATAAACATCAAAAAATAAATTAATAAAATACAATATGTAATTTTTTCAATATAAATCAATCAATATTTTTAAATTTTAATTCAAAAAATTAATATTGTTTTTCAAATCTTTTCTCATCCATCCTGCATCGTACTAATTTAATCATATAAAAAAATTTGAAATGTGGTATGACGGTATTACTAATAAACTATGGTTTCATATCAAATGAAGCTCTTCAAAATTAATTTTTTATTATATTATCACCATTTTCTATCCCCAATCCTCATCATGGACCTAGGAAATCAATATAGGCATGTTTAATTGAAAAAATTTATTTTAAACATAAAATTAATCTACATGATTGAATCTAAATCCTAAAATATATTTCTTAAACAATTATCTTAAAAACCAATTAAAATGGTATAATTCATATGATAGCTGTGAAAATTATTTTTCCCTCCATTTGTGGTTTAGTTTATATATTATACATATATACTACTTCACTATGTCCTATATTAATATATTTAAAAAAAATATACATGATTTGAATGAATTAGTGGTCACAATTGAAATTCATTCATATAAGTGGGTCTTATTCCTTTATTTTAAATGAACATCTGTCTTCCTTATGGTGTTATCATAGTTACTCTTATAGGGAAAATCCTATAACTTTTATCCAATGATAAGAAATAAAATTCTAAATCGTAGACTAAACAAAATTTTCAGCCCTCTTGGAATTATTTTTTCATAACACCATATCTAGTATCCATAATCCTCCAATTTTTCTCAATTTTCACTTCTATTCATTAATTTCAAATTCTTTTATTTTACTAATAAAAACAACATCTTACATTTCATTAATGGAAGTAACATTCTTTAATTTTAGATTCTTTTCTTATCTAAAATCATCATTATTATTATCCATAGTCTTTATATCCTAATAAATACTAAATATAATATTTTCACCACCAATGAATAAATAAAAATCCTATCATTTAACATAAATTACGGCTCTTAAACCCACAAACCATCCTAGGTTACCTAAATAACTATAACCCAATCATGTTCTGACATAACCCTACCAAAATTCACAATAAACAAGGGATTTAAATAGGGATATATGAAGACATAAAAATCCTTTATGAAAAAATTTCCCACAAGAAACTTGAAATATGTTGATAAACATGATGAATATTTCATTATACCAAAATAAATAAATGATAATTTCAGAACAAATATTTGTTAAAACAAGTTCTATTACATCAATACAACCAATATTCACAAAAACTCCAAATCCAAAAACCATGTGACAAGTTGTCACATAAAGACACTCATATGATACTAATGGATAAACCTATGGCCTCTATATGAATCCTTTCTATTACTTTCTTCGGATATAATAAGATCCATATCCACCCAAAGGTGTATTCTTGGTGTGAAAAAAGTTCCCCGTAGTATCAAACCAAGTATTTCATAATAAGGATATATAAAATTAAAAATAATGCTCATGTAAATATATTCAAGGAATGAGCTACATTATTATAGAAATCATCTCTATGAAAAAAACTGAAAAAATAACAAAGGATTGAAAATATACATATTTTCAATGAATTTTAGTAAACCCAACATTACATTATTCCAAAAATATCCTATATAGAAAACAATACGGTATATAAAAATGGTTTTATGTATATGAGGATCCTCATTCTAATATATTAAACATTATACTACTTGTTTTACACATTTTCCAAGATAAGGGGTTTATCTATTAAGATAAATCTACTACGAGAAGCTCGTTTCCAATACATACACATATTATTGCATACATTAACTTAGAAGAGGAAGACTATGTGAAAAGAGTTCATCCTTGAGGCAGAATCCCTGTCTCAATTTCAATTTCATTAAATATTATCTCAATAGTGTTATTCAAGTAAAATTAATCTTTGAAACCATTCAAAACAAGGATTGAAGCCATTCACATTAAAACCCTGGGGATATTCCTTTCCTAAAACCATGTTCCAAGCTCCCATTTTTTCTCAAATCGATTTTCATGCTCTTTAATAATCTTTTGCAAATAATTTTGAATGAGTAAGAAAGGTCCAATATATAGTTCCATTTTATAAAACCACCTACCTAAACACACATGGTATGAACACATCCATGAAGAGAGAAATCAAACACAATATGAGGGCTTTAGAAATGTATAAGTGTTACAAGAACATGAATTAAAATAAATAATTAAGAAATTCTTTATAATATAGAATGAAGAATACTAATGTGAGAAAATACCACAATCATTCATGACCATCACTCCAAAAGCATTGATGATCCAATCAAGAATCCTAAAATATGAAGTGGATCCCTGAGGAATAATAATATAATCCCAAACCCAAATATTACCCTCATTGAAGATGACAAATATTATTGAGAAAGAACATTAATTAATTGAAGAAGGAGGCAGATGATTGAAATTAAGATCAACCTGCCTTGGGATGATCAGGGGTTTGATCAACATTTCGATCTACTAGGGGAATTGTTTTGATATATCACATAACACACCCCAACAGTCATTATATTGAATGAACCGAGTTGGTATTAAAGGAGATTAATTTGGAATTAAAATTGACATTTTTTGAGGAATAAATAATGGATTACCAAGAAATTATCAATCCCAAAACAACGCCACCCATTAGAAGGAAATATTCTATAGGACTGTATGTTGGATTGTTTTAGGAAACCCTATCAATATACCTTCCAATAAATAACTAGTGGACATCCCTAGAAATCCATTGGACTATCTATATCAGTTATATATATATGTTTGAGTCCACGTGATGAAAAAAAAACATGAGAACATCTCAAAATATCAAGAAATAGTCCTCACCTCACCACCACCCCTTATTTTTATCCAAAACAATCTATAATATGGTGAAAAATCCAAAAAATCCAACAATGGAATGAAAAAGAAAAATATGAAGTGTGTAGTACCTGATAGTAACATAGGAATGTTATTCATCCCATTACTATAAATAGCCTTACATGAATAGTTCAATTTTTTACATTATCTATCTCATGTAAAATGAAATCCAAAAAAATATAATATATATCCATATTAATATAAATATCAATAAAAAATCATGGATATCTCCCCTTTTTAATCCAATTACACTATCAGTTCTTTGGGATTCATCTACTCTAATCTCAAACTTTAAATATTGATTATAACATCATTTTACTAGTCACACATATATAACAAAATTATCTTCCAAATTTAATTTTCTAAATTTAAAAGAAATTGAAAAACTGCCAATATTTGTTTTCTTTAATATAAACCATCAATCCACATGAAAACATTCTATTTTGAGTTATATTATACTGATCACCTCATGATTCCCCTAATTTGACACCAACTAAAGCATGAACATCACATAATATGAGATTATTCTCAAATATATATATATAAAGAATTATATTATAATGTTTTATGAAAATTTCAAGATATATACCTAGTTTTTCTTAACAATTTCTTGTTTATCCTTTCTTTTAATAGTCCATATCTTTTTAGTGGTTGTGTTTTTTACCTTATAACTTTATCTCAGAATTCATTTCCTGGTGATTCCTCATTTCATCTTTTTTAAATTTATTTTGAATATAATTTATATTTATTTTGTCCCATTCCTCGTTACAATAAATTATGGATTTATCACTCCTCCCAGTAATATCCGTCAAATATCTACATAGATTGACATTGATTTCACCTGGAAGTCCTCCTCATGGACTCTTATTGAGATGTATTTCTATCTTACCAACTTGGTACTGCAGATTCTTGAAGGCTGCACATTGATAATTTTAATCAAATTTCACCTCATTAATGGAATTCCTAGTGATTTTCAAGAATTTCAAAAATGCATCTAATGAATTAATATAAATTTTCAAATATGGATCTTGATTTTCCTGTAATCCTAGTACACTATTTTTCATTTTTTTTGTTGTGTCCCCTTCCAAAAAAATAAATTTAATGATTATAATAAAAATAATTATCATGATCATTGTATGATTCATATTTTTTTTAATAGATTATAATAAAACAATATTCATTATCTATTATTTCATTTTTTATCCATCTATCCATAATTTAATTCCATTTGAAAAAATATATGTTAAACTATACCTTTTTTCTATCGTAATCTATTTCTATATATCTCATCACATAGATCCCAGATTTATATATTTTAGTTTTTTCATCATCAAATCTCTTAGATTAGTATAAAGATATGGCTTACTACCATGACAAACACCCTTGTAATATGTTTGAGTTGGAATCAAGATATTTATAGTATAATAAAATACCATTTTAATATGTCTTCAAAGCCCTCAATTTTTATTTAACGTTTTTAACCGTAAAATTTATTGATATTTTTTGTATTTATGAAAATATATTGATATTTATATGGAGTGATGAATCATGTTAATAAATTTTTTAACATGTGTGATGAAGTTGAACCAAATACCCTCTAAAACTAGTACCTGATCTATTTTTTCAAATACCCTATGGTTATTCCTAATCCCCATGTGATAGAGACTATCACACAAGAATAAACAAAAACTTAGTGTAACAACTTACTGCCACATGAAGTAGAAAACATAATATATATATATATATATCAATGATGGGAATAAATAGTGAAGTTGTTAATATGAAATATATTTCATATCAAAAAGGAAACAAAAAAAGAAATTAAACTCAAAAATATATATCTACTGTATAAGTCTAATTGAAAAGGATAGGTAAATATGAAATATTTATTCCTTGTGATAGTGTCGGAAAACTCCCACCCCCTCACCACTATATATCTAAAAAAACTAACAGAAACCTTCCAAACTTACTATAGTTGCATTTATTTTCCTATATCAAAATACCTAACATGGTCTAAGGACCACTGAATGGCTTTGAGCATATAACTACACTTTTGATTAGGCCTACCTTTGTGGGTGTTTGACCTAACAAGATTTACATCTCTTTTGATAGCTTAAAACATTTTTCATCTAAACCATACATGGTATAGGTTTAACAAAATTACACTCGACTTTTATCCAGAGGTTCACTTTTTGGATTTTCACTCTGGAGAGTAAGGAATATTTTTTTGCTGGTAGTTCAGAATCCCACCAATAAAACATATTATTGATGTTTTAGATCGAAAATCTTTGACCAAACATGATGGGGTGGGGGTCCCAATTATGGATTCATCAGATGTGAATTTCCTAATAACTTTATGACATGAATGATGGATTTTTCTTGACCCTAAATTTGTGATTTTTGGACATGTATGTGGATCGGGATCCGTTTCGTGCGTATGGAGGTAGGAGAGAACTCTCCCAAGGATGCGATTGCCTTTTATTGACGTTCTTTTTTAGGGATACATATGCAGAGCCACTAGGGCATGATGTGAATAGTAAAATAAATGGTGTCTGTGGTACTCTTGACTTCCATCTCCGATGGCCTGGGAGGATTTACAAAAATTGGATTTTTTGGATGTTTGGAGCCACAATGGGTGGCCTTTCTGAGTGATGATGTATGAAATAATTAGGGGAATTCATTTCGGCTTAGAGTTGGAAACTGATCCCACAAAATTAGTACTCGCGTAAGGGAGATCCTCTGAATGGTTAGTTCAATTATAAATCTTTTTCATGGAAGGGAATTTAAAAAGGGGAGTATATGTGAGTCATTATCCAAAGTGTTTTTTTTTCAAATACAGGGGGAGATATAGGACATGAATGTCATCTAATCTTATAGAAAATGGAATGGACTCACCTAAGGATGTCTTTTCCTTGGATTGAAGGTTGTCTTGTAGGTGACATATGCAGAGCCTCTAGGGAATGCTGCACGTATTCAAACAAAGGTGTCTGCATGACACTGGCCTTCCATCTCCGATGACAATAAAGTACTATTTAGATTGGGACCTTTCTCAACATATTCCATGACCATTGATCAAAGGTGTTCTTGTGCATGAAAGGGTAAATTTAATTGAACTTCTTTGGGGAAATCCGAAAATAAGTGGGGTAATGATTTGCTTATATACAGATCAAATTCACACATATAGATGAGGTATATTTATTTTACAGAACCCAAAAGAGAGACGATAGGTGAGTCAGGCCAAAATGTTCTAATATAGTTAGGAAGTGGGTTGGAATATGAATGTAAACCATGAATTTGAGGGCCCTTCAATAATGAGGGGATTAAGGAGGCTTGGAATCCATTGCGCGAACTCTTATAGGAGGGGAATCTCATGTGGAAGAACATTCCTTTGATTGATGACTGTTTTGTAGATGACATATGTAGAGCCACACGGGCTTGTTGTGCATAGTCAAACAATGGTCTTCGTAGTACACTGGACTCCCATCTACAATGGATGTGGAAGATTATGGCATTTAAGATCACTCTGATCATGGATTTTGAGGTATGGTAGTAGTGTATCCAGATACAATAGAGACATTTGGGTTGTGATTCTCTCATTGAATCAGGTATGCTTTATGTAGATCTGAATCATACAAAGGGTGAGGCATTCGTCCCATATTTGGGGTGCCCTATATTTTAACATTTTATGGAAAGTATGTCGGGTTTCTTATGGGGAAGGGAACTATGACATTCCTTTTAAGGTTGTGTTTCTAGGACCAAATTCCTGGAATGATTTTCCATGATTTCATGGTTGATCTCTCGATGAGATCACTAAGATCACGTGATCCATGCTCTGTGTGAGAATGAAGGTATTGCGAGGATTCAAGATCACCACATAAAAATAAAAAAATCAATAATATGAAGAACATTAGGCTTGGTCCAATGAAATGAAGTTTAACATCATACACCAAGTACGATTCTGGCCATGCTGTTTAACATCGTACAGTGAGGACATTATGTTGTGTAGTTTAGAGTCAAGCAATGAGGAAATTATGTTGTGATGTTTAGTGTAATGTAGTGAGGAAATTATGATGTGAAGTTTAGATTCATGAATCGAGGACATTATGTTTTGTAGTTTAGAGTCATGCAGCGAGGACATTATGTTCTGCAGTTTACAGTCATGCAATGGGGACATTATGCTTTGTAGTATAGAGTCATGTAGCGTGGAGATTATGTTGTGCAGTTTAGAGTCATGCGGCGTAGACATTATGTTGTGTAGTTTAGAGTCATGCAGTGAGGATATTATGTTGTCCCAAAGAGATTTAATAGCTTCGAGTTAATCATGGTTTGGATATTCTAGCATTCTATAGACAAGAGTGATGATTGAAGGTGTTAACCATAGTCCTGGGGGGACATGGATCAAGAGGAATGGCATGGGTCTTATAATCCATTGGGCATACTGAGGTTGGAGAGGAATCTCCTGAGGAAGAATTTTTTATTGATCGATGTCCATTTTGTATGTGACATATGCAAAGCCACTGGGGCATGAAGTGCATAGTCAAACAAAGGTTTCCACTTGACACTAGCCATCGATCTCCGATGTCCATGAATGTTTATGGGGATCCAAGCATTCCTGGTGTATAGAGTTTGAAAAATTGGAAATATGTGTCTGGGAACATAAGAAATACCCAGACAGTGATTAGCCATGAACTACTAGAGCTTCCACATATATCTGACTCATATCTATTGGGGGAAGAATAATATTTTTTACTTATTATGAGTTGGGGGAATGTTCAAGATATCATAACATTGAGAATCAGGATGCATGTGACTCTTGAAGAGTCTCTCAATTTGTTGTCATGTATTTAGGACCATTCATGGAATCCCCATATGATTCTGACATCGGTAGGGGGGATGGGGAATTTTTTTAATGGCGACTGGTTTGTTATTCCAAATCCGAGCATCACTACATATCCTGCAAGGGCAGAAATCAAGTCGAACATTGTTCTGAATGTTCCCTACAAAAGCTCAGTCCATGCGTAGGGACATAAAAGGTAATTTTTTTGGTATTTGGGATGGGATTATAACACCCCAAGGTTTAAATAAATTTAAAAGCATGAAAATTTGTTTTAAGTATATATTTATAACTATACTTTAAACATAATTCTTCTTTTTCTAGGTTTTGAAATTCAAAAAATGGCCATCTACAATTGTTTTCGGTATGTTATTTGGAGTCTTATGGAGCCAACATATTTTTTTGGTGAATAGGAACACACCCTTATGAATAGTTATATAACCCTAATGAATAGTAAATTGTATTATTATATTATTTTCTTAAGGGTATAAGATAATTACAACTCGGTTAATTTTTCAATGGGATATAAAAGTAGTTATAGACTTAAAATTGTTAATTTTTGAATTAAGTATGGTTTTATTTAAAAATTAAAATAATAATATTTAAAAAATTATTTTCAAAAAATGGTGTTCATTTTTAAATTCTACACGTCAAAATATGTTTAAGGTGAATATTTGGGATTTTTCTGAAATTCCTGATTTTTTGATGAATAGTGAAATATGGTAAAATACTGTATATTCAAATTATCAGTTAAATACACTATTTATGACATCATAAGTGATGTAAGACCACTTGGTTTTAACTCACATTCCATTATTAATATTTGGGGTCACATTAATTGATATTATTCATAATATTGTGAAAAAATATTATAATAATGATTTAAATAATGTAAAATAACTCCTCTCATCCAGTATAAATATCACCATCATTCCCATCTTCCTCTCACACCTCTCAAGCCTTGAGAATTGACTAATTTATGCCATATTCCATCCCAAATCTCCATACTCATGCCCATTACCTTCGGGTCTCACCCAAAGGCCAAAATCAAAGGCCTTAAAGAGGATCTCAACGAGAAGAGATCAAGTGGTACAAAATCCTTTTCCTTTTCATGTGTTTTCATTTCTTTCCATTTTATTTTATAGTCTCTTACCTACTCTTATCCAAGAGGCATTAAATATCCATAAATTTTGTATATTCTATATTTTCTCATGTTCATGGAAAATTCAACATCATTTATCTTCTCCGCTCCCACTTATTCAAGGAATAAAAACATTATCTGTGATGTGTCGAAATACCGACATCGTGGATGATGTGATTTCATTTTTCATTAATTCTACAAATTCTGGTCAATAAACCATTTTTATTGTCAAACCAGGTTATAATATATGTACTATGTCTCATTAGTGGCTCTGTAATTCATTTTTACACATGGTATTAAATTATAAAACAAAATGAGGTCATTGATATCAAAGAACCATTAAAATGATCTAAACAAACTTCATTAGTGTTTTAACTTATGAATCTTATTCATTTCCAAATTAAAAATGATAAATGGTATAATTTATGGTTATGGATATATGTAACTATGATTCTATTCCATTTCTGGAGTTTCACTCCCAATCGACACAAATATCCATCTTGAACCAATCATGGAAACCAGGTAAAAAACACACCTGACACAATGCAAATAACAAAATATTACTAATAAATGTGTCGAATGTTGTTTTAAAATGATCATATAAGGTGTTATAAACATGAATATGTTTCATTAAATTATTAATAAAACTCTTTAAACAATTATACAATTTTTTAAGGACATTTTAATTAAGAAGAACCCGAGGTAAGGAAATTATTAACCTAATTTCCATTCTTTGGGTTAACATTCTTCATTATTCATTATATTGTATTAAGATTTTTGGTGTGATGAATTTTTGATTATATTTTGTTGAACTACGTGTATTTACATTTTATACACATATCCATTCCATTATATTAATTCTCTCTCCATTTATATTTTAAGGTACTTTTCATTAAAAAAAACCTTTTAAAGACTTTTTAATCAATTTCAAAGGGATGGTCTTTATATATATATATGGCATGAGTGGTTTCTTCTATTTTAAAAATAATTTTTCCCATGATATATTCCTTGGAAATTATTTATTTTTGGGTGAGCCCATTATTTCTCATGATATGTTGGGTTGAGCCTATTGAATCTCAAGATATGTTGGGTTGAGCCCATTTTAGATCAAGATATGACGGATGAGCCCCATTGTAGCTCTCCAATGAATTTGGTACTTCAGAGATTGAATTTGACCAATAGGATATTCTATTTGTAAGGTTTAATGAATGAATGATATGTTAAATAATTCCCAAAGAAACTTCATGATATTTTTATGCATATGTGTTTTTTATTATGGGTTATAATTGTTGTTATGTCATCACTTTACTAATGATTTCTTTCTTTATATCTGTTATAGAGTTTTATACTCATCCAATGATTTTAAATTTTTTTTAACAGGATATAAGAATGTTAATGATACATAAGGGAGTCATGATGAATAATATAGAGTGTTTTCAATGAAATCATGTTTTCAGATTTAATGTTTTATATTTTGAAAAATTTTGATACCATTTTTAGTAGTATCCTCTTATATTATTGTGGTATGTTATGAATATAGGATAACCTAATTATTTAAAACTATAATCTTTAAATGTTCCTCAATGTGTAATAATGTATGGTCTTGTCGAAAATTCATGATTAAGTAACATTTTATGGTCTAATCCTTATAGTTGGTATCAAAGGATGGTTTAGATAACTTTTGGGGTTGGGATTATATTAAAAGAATACCATAAATGATTTTTACTCCTTTTTAATTTGAAACATTATATAATTTATGTATTACGATGTTTTTTCGTCTACATTTTTTTTTGTAAATAATGGTTTTCTGTAGAAGAAATCATGAATTTGAAGTAGGAAGGCACTAGAGGCTGATGTCTATCTGAATCTGTAGCCCAAAATTCCGGGAATCAGAATTGAATAGTTTGTGACAGAAATAGCTCAGTTGAGTCAAGAAATAAACTGGGGTGGTATCCATGCTAGAGAAGAACATGATATAACACAAAGAAACAAGTCTTTTGCAAATCATTTTATGAGGCAACATCCTCCAGCATTCAGTGGAATTGCATATCCAGTGACAGCTGAAGGATGGATCAATGATCTAGAAAAGATATTGGATGTCATGGGTTGTTCAGAACATCAAAATGTAATACTAGAAATTTATATTTTGGAAGGTAAATCCGATCAATTGTGGTCTTTGGTTAAGAATACAAGAAAATTGATGATCTTGACAGTCTAGAATGGGATGATTTTAGGTTCCTTTTTTTGAAAAAATAGATTCCCAAAACTATTTGACTCAGAATGGAGAAATAATTCTTGGAAATAAAGCAGAAAAATGATGATTCTGTAGCATCATATGAATCCAATTTTACAAGAATATATAGGTATTTACCAGATTTTACATAGGATTTTGAAAGTAAAATTAATAGATTTTACTCTTGTTGGAAACCATTTTTTAAGAAGACTTTTGGCCTCACAAGAGTTTAACAGATATGAGAAGCTTGTTCGTTGTGCTGAAAAAGTTGAGATGGAGTTTCCTAAAACATATATGCCTCATGATGACAAGAATAAGAAGCTTCTAGGTTGGCAGTCAATGGGGAAGAACTTGTCAATGAAGTCTAGGGGTATGAAAATGAATTTCCCTTCTTTTGAAAAGTGTGGTAAGAGGAATCCTAGTTAATGTCCTGTAAATTATGGTAAATGATATTGATTTCAAAATATTGGACACATGTCTCGTGAGTGCAAGGAATATGATCCTAAAATTAATGAGAAGCTGATGGTGAGATTCTTTAATAGTAAGGAATTTGTTCATTTTTCTAATGTTTGTCTAAAGCTTGTTACTCAAGCAGGGAATCAACAAGATTGGAAGCAGAAGGGTTTGGTAAAATCTTATGAAACCACTGCAGCATATTTTGAGCCATAAAATGATGTGTTATTAGGTACATTGCTTGTTTTTACAGATTTTTCAAATGTTTTATTTGATTCATGGTCTACACATTTTTTTGATAAATTTTCAGAAAAACTGTGAATTCAACCTCATTAAATGAAATAAGTTATCCTGGTAAAAACAACTAGAGAGAATATTGTGGAAAAAAGAAATTATATGAATATGCCTATCCTCCACTGTGGAAAAAGTTTATATACAAATATTGTTTTTTCCTCTAGTAAATTTTGATGTTATTATGTGTATGAACTTGATTTCTTTTAATCCCGTTGAGATAGATTCCAGAGAAAAAGTAGTTGTTTTTTATAAATAATTTCAGTTTGTGTAAATGAATGAACACATAATATTAATAACATTTCATGAATCTATGAAATTAATAAAGGATAGAAATAGAAGTTATCTTGCTGTATTTTTCAAGATAAGGTAACTATCCAGATTAATGATTTGCCAGTGGTAAATGAATACATGTATGTCTTTCCTGAGGATTTTCCTTGTGTGAATCCTAATCGAGAGGTTGAATTTATTATTGACTTAGCTCATGATGTGAAGAAAATTTCTAAACCTCCTTAGTGAATGACCCAAATGGACTTTCTGGAATTAAAAAATCAGTTTCAAGAATTATTAGATAAAGGCTTCATCTGACTCATCACTTCACCATGGGGTTCCCCTTTCTTGATTTTTAAGAGAGACGATGGTTCAATGAGACTTTTCATCAAGTATAGAGCGTTAAATAACATTAATATTAAAAATAAGTATGATTTTCCTCATATCATTGATTTATTTGATCATCTCTAGGGAGAGTAGTATTTTTCAAAGGATTACTTGAGGTCGGGGTACAATTAATTGAATGTAAAGAATGATGAAATCCCAAAGACTGTGTTTCGTACTGGATATGGTCATTATAAATTTTTAGTTATGCATTTTGGGTTAAAAATTCACCTTCTATATTAATGGATGTTATTAATATAATATTTCACGAGTTCTTGGATATGTTTGTGGTTGTGCTTATTGATGACATTCTGGTATATTCTAAAATTAAAGAGGAGAATGAAAAACATCTAAGGGTTTTTTTAAAAACCTTAAAAGAAAATAAACTATATATAAAATTCATAAAATGTGATTTTTGGTTGCAACAATTTTTTTCTGGGGCATATTTAAAATAAGGATGGAATAATAGTTGATCCTATCAAAAAAGTGGTTAATGAATGGACATGACCTACAAATGTTACAATGATTCTTTGTTTTCTATGATAACAGGTTATTAATGATGGTTTGTTAAAAAAAATTCATGGTTATCTAGCCCAATAATGATGATAACATAAAATTATGTTAAAGTTACATGGATAGAAGAATGTGATGTTTTTTTCAGTAACTAAAGAAGAAATTGGTGAACGCTCTTATTTCATCCTTGCCTTCCCAAAATGGTGAGTTTTCTATATATAGTGATGTTTAATTGAAAGGATGTGGTTGTTTTCTAATGCAGAATGATTAGGAAATTTATTATTCTTTAATAATACTACAACATCATGAATTAAATTATCCGACACATGATTTGAAATTGGTAGATGTGGTTTTTGCTTTGAAAATTTAGAGGCTTCATTTATACGGATCCAAATGTCAAATATATACTGAACCTTAATGTCTGAAGTATATATTAACTCAGAAGGAATTAAACATGAGGCAGAGAAGATGTATTGAACTAATACTATATTAGTACTTCACGATCAATTTCCATATAGGAAAATCAAACAATGTGGTAGATGCCTTTAGTTGAAAACATCATGCATCATTAACTATGTTAAGTTTGGAACATGACCCCTTAATTAGTGATTTGATGGATTTTGGCTTAAAAGTTTCTTGTGCATGGAATTCATCTATTTTGTTTTCGTTTTCTATGCAGTCATCATTATCAGACAGAATTAAGAAATCGTAGAAGGAATACCATGAGCAAAAGAAAAATGTAGAATTTATTAAAATGGGTAAGTATCCAGAATCTAACCTTTATAAATATTGTGTATTAATATTTCAAAAAACGAGGTGTATTCCTTGTGATTCCTAGTGAAAGAATGATTTTTTTTGTGAAGCTCATAGTTCTCCATTTTTAGTTCATCCTGGAAGTGCTATGATGTACAAACACCATCGAAAGTATTACTGGTGGGTTGAAATGAAAAGGAATTTTGAAATATATACTCTGAAATGTTTTTCATGTCAATAGGTTAAGAAGAGTGGAAACTACAAAAAATAATGCTTCATACTTTTCTAATTCTATAGTGGAAATGAGAGAATATATCCATTGAATTTATGGTGGGACTACCAAAGACTTCTCTAGGTAACAATGTGATTTAAGTTATTGTTAATCAGCTGACAAAATAAGCTCATATCCATTCTATTCGGGATACAATGTCGTTGGATCAGATTTCTCAGATATACCTCCAAGATATTTTCAGGTTACATGGAGTTCATTTTTAAATTCTACAAATCGAAAAATGGTTATGGTGTATTTTTCATATTTTTCTGAAATACATCAATTTTTTATGAATAGTGAAATAAGGTAAAATACCGTATATTCAAATTATCAGTTAAATACACTATTTATGACATAATAAGTGATGTAATATAACTTTATTAGAACTCAAATTTCATTATTACTGTTTAAGGTCATATTAATTGTGATTATTCATAGTCTTGAGAAAACAATATTATAATAATGATTTAACTTATGTAAAATACCTCCTCTCCTCCACTATAAATACCACCCTCATTCCCCTCTTCCCCCACCCCTCTCAATCCTTGATCATTGTCTAATTTCTACCAAATTCCTTCCCTAATATCCTTCCCCACGTCGAAGTCCTTTTGGTCTCACCCAAAGGCCAAAATCAAATGCCTTAAGGAAGAACTCAAGGAGAAGAGATCGAGAGGTATGAAATCATCTTCCTTTTCATGTGTTTTCCATTCCTTTCCTTTTCCTTTATAGTATCTTACTATACTCTTATCCTAAAGGAATTAAAGCTCAAGAAATAATGAATATTTTTGATGTTCTCATATTCATTAAAAGTTCACCATCATTCTTCTTCTCCACTCTCACTTATTTAAGGAATAAAAACATTGTGTGTGATTTGTCGAATTACCGACATCGTGGATGATTTGTTCATTTTTCATTATTTATTAAAATTCTGGACATGAAACCATTTTTATTGATAAACCACGTTATAATATATGTAATATGTCTCATCCATGGTTCTGTAATTCTTTTTTACACATGGTTTTCAATTATAAAACAAAATGAGGTCGTTGTTATCAAAGAACCACTAAAATGATTTGAACGAAAATCATTAATGTTTTAACTTATGACTCATCTTCATTTCAGAATTAAAAATTTTAAATTGTATAATTTATGGTCATGTAAATATTAAACTACAATTTCATTATAATTTGGGTGTTTTACTCTAAAACGACAAGAATATTCATCATGAACCGATCATGGAGACCATGTAAAGAACGCCCCTGACATAATGGAAATAACAAAATATTAATAATAAATGTGTCAGATGATGTTGTAAAATGATAATATAAGGTGTTATAAACATGAATATGTTTCCTTAAGATATTAATTATATTCTTTTAACCATTTTTCCTGAGGTTTAAACACATTTGAAGTAAAAATAACCCAAGGTAAGGAAATTCATATCCCAATTTCCATTATTTGGGTTAACCTTCTTCTTTAATCATTATAGGGTATGATGATTTTTGGTGTGATGAATTTTTTTTATATTATGTTAAAATATGTGTATTTATAGTTTATACAGATATCTATTCCATTCTATTAATTCTAACTCCATTTATTTTTAAGGTACATTCCTTTTAAAGGCCATTAAAAAGTCTTTCTAATCAATTTCAAAGGGATTGTATTTATATATATATGGCATGAGTGATTTATCCTATTTTAAAAAATACATTATTACCATGATATGTTCCTTGTAAATTAATTCTGTTGGGTTGATCCCATTATAGCTCAAAATATGTTGGCTTGAGCCCATTATATCCCTAGATAAGTTGGGTTGAGCCCATTATAGCTCAAGATATGATGGGTGAGACCCATTATATCTCTCCAATACATTGGGTACTTTGGATATGGAAGATGACTGAAATGTTATTCTAGGTGTAAGGGTGAATGTAAGACTGATATGATAAATAATTCCTAATGAAACTACATGATATTTCAATGCATATGAGTTTTTTATTATGGATTTTAATGGTTTTTATGTCATCACATGGCTAACGATTTATTTCATTATATCACATACCGAGTTTTATAGTCATCACAAGTTTTTAAAATTTATTTCATAGAATATAAGGATGGGTAAGATATGGGAGGGATTCATGATGAATCATAAATAGGGTTTTCAATGAAGTCATGTCTTAAGATTTAATGTTTTATATTTTGAAAAAAATTGATACTATTTTTTTTAGTAACCTCCTGTATGAATATTGTATGTTATATATGTAGGATATCCTAATTATTTGATACTTTATACCAGAAAAGATCCTCAATGTGTAATAATGTATGGTGTTCTATAAAATTCTTGATTAAGTAACATTTTACGGGCGAGTCCATATATGGATACCAAATCTAGACATCACTACATATCCTGCAGGGGAAGAAATCAAGCTGCATGTTGTTCTGAATGTTATGTATACCGATCAAACTCATACATCAGAGTGGGGGAATTTTTTTCATCCTCTACGGATTCCAGTTCTACCATATTTAACTATAGTTTGATTATATATGGGAATCCTTACCACTGATCCTATGCTCGGGTGAGTTATACTCAATCTGAGAAACAAGGAATGATAAGGGATTCCCTCATACATATATGGAGATAGATGACATGATAGAGGCATTTTTTGTGGGGGATAGACCTATATCTTGGATTTAGGCATCACTTCATATCCAAATAATGAATGAGAAACAATATGTACATAGTAATTTTAGGGATCATGTAGTTTATCATCATTTGATTAGGAAGATTTATGCTATGCAGTTTAATGTCTTGCAGTTGGGATGCTATGTTCTATAGTTTAGAGTCATGCAGTGAGGACATTAGCATCCCATTTTAATTTCATGTTCCTGGGACTAATACCATACAATTTAATGTCATCTGTTCTGGTTTATAACTCGTAGTTTAGGGTCATATTGTTCAGACCAGAATGATCATTGCTATTATGCGAAGTACTTCTTCAAAACCCTTCCATTTGTGGGAGCGGTGATGTGATTTCCATATATTGATATCAAGGTTTATGCTCCATTAGAATAGACCCTATGTATGAAATATAGTGCCTCCTAAATTGGTTCAAGATTTTGGTGTTTATTTTTGAGTATCATCAGGGTTCTGAGGACCAACACCATCTCTCCATCAAGGGAAGATTAAAGGACAACCTTTTCATTGAAGGCTCATGTGATCCAATTTTGTAGACTTCAAAATGGTGAAAAGTGTGCATCCTTTTCTCTTATATCGGATCCAAATCATCAAACCATCTCAGGGATTTTTCATCCTTGGAGAATTTATAAGAAATGACCAAATTGAGTGATGGTATTTGAATTTCTATAGGAAAAACCTCCTCTCTCCCCTTATACTAGTGAGTACGGGGTTTTCTGAGTGGAAGTGCAGGTCAAGGTACGGTAATCCCATAAATAAAGAATGATATTGTATTTCCACAATTTATTATCCTTATCTACGATCCTTTGGAGTTTTTTGGAGAGAGTCTTGTTGAACGCCTCTATATGTACATTGGCCTCTACATGGTAGCAGGATGAATGATTGGATTTGATTTTATACTCCTATTATAACTTGTCCAAATCAGCAAAGTTGTAGTTGGTTTTGTTTCCCGTCAGTATTTTAAGGGGGACACCAAATTTATTAATGATTTTGTCCTTCACAAATATAATTATTCTTTTCTACCCAATATATTTAAGGGGAATGGATTTGGCCAATTTGGAAAAGGATTCGGTCATTGTGAGTATGAACTTGAATTGTCTGGATGCAGTGGGGGGATATGGTCCCACAACATTCATCCCCCAATTGCAAAATGGCCAAAAGTATTTAGCTGTATAATGTATCTCTAGGGGTCAGTGAATAAAATCGGCATGAACTCGGCCGGAATTAAACTTCATGGAGAATATAGTACAATCCTATGTCATAGTGGGATAATAACATCCAAGCCTTTGAATTTTATGGGATATCTTGGTTTCCAATTGATGCACTCCAAAATCTCTGGCATGCATTTCATTCATGAAGGATGTAGTCTCTTCTCCATCGATTCACCTGAGAAGGACATCGTCAGGGCCTTTTTTAGAGAACCTTTTATAGTTTTTTCCCATTGTACATGAAAAATTTGACTACCTTACATCGAATCTGTTCTATTCCATCCTTATTCGGTGGGAGTTCCCCCTTTGTAAGGTAATTTTCAATTGGAGTCATCCAGTCGGTGGTGTGACCATAAGGCTCAAAAATGGGGCTAAGATCATCAATCTCCTATGTATTGTTCAGAATAAATGGAAATACCATCTGACGGTGGGAAATGATAATAATCATTTGTCCTGGTCTGGATCATCCAGGAATGTGGCTGTGTTTTCCAAAGCATCGACATGAGTATTTTGTGATCGGGGGAAAACATTTATTATTGGTTCTGATGGTAATTCTGTCATTTTTTCTCTAAAATGGTTCACCAAGATTGAAAATACTTCTTTCTAAATGGAATATTCACTATTGACCAAATTTATGACTAGCTCTGAATCACCTTTTATCTTCAGCTGTTTGACTAGTGCATGAAGTGAAAACTCTAGAACCACAATGAGGGCCTGGTATTCTTCCTCATTATTTTTACATTCCTCTAAAATCATGAAGGAATATAGAAAGACAACCTTATCTAGGGATGCGAGTACAAATCCTAGCCCCACTTTGATGATATTTGGATCCTCCATCCATTTCCTTATCGGGATTCTGTAAGAATGATCAAAGTACATTTACAATTCCCGGGGTCCTCTTGGATATATAAAAATTCATTATCTAGATGTTAGACATCTAAAAAGTTCATTTCCTAAATGGTATGCTTTTCTATGAATTCTTCTAAGGCCTAGACTTTGATAGCTTTATGGGGAACATACCATATGTCAAACTATTGTAGGATGACCGCCCATCATGAAATGAATCCAGTTAACATGGGATGGTTGAGAAAATATTTGAGAAGGTTATAGAGGAAGACTAGGTGGACCTCGTGGTGTTGTAGGTATTTCCTGAATTTCTGAACCACAAAGACTGGTGTTAGGTATTTCTCTTCAATTCTAAAATCTCAGGTATCAACATCAATCATTGTTCGGCTGAGGTAATAAAGTTTATTCTCACTATTGGCATCATTCTTCTGCATGAGGAAGGCACTTAATGACTGTTAAATGGAGGTTACATACACAGTGAGTGGTCTCCCCTCAATTGGTGGCATCAGCACTAGTGAGATTATGATATATCTTTTTATATTGTCAAATACATCTTGAAAATCATTATCCCACTCATATGTGACCCATTTTTTAATCAACCTGGTGAAAGGTAAACATTTACCTACATAGATGGCTATGAAGAGCCGAATGTAGGCCAGGTGACCCTAGAGACCTCTCATCTCCGGGAGGTTCTGAGGTTGGGATATGATCAAGATGGATTTTTTCTTCTAAGGGTTGACTTCGATTCCATGATGGCATACACCGAAGCTGAGAAATTTTCCAAAGGTAACACTGAAGGAACACTTAAGAAGATTAATCTTTAAAATGTGTTGCCAAAGTTTGTTAAATATATTTTCGAGATTGGTTAGGTGGTTTGAGTGATGTCTTGATTTATCAACCGCATCATCGATGTAGCACTGGGCAAATTTTCCTAGGAAGGGCTTGAAAATGTGGTTCATGGAGCACTAACATGCAGCGCTGACATTTTTTATACCAAAGGGCATCACCATATAACAAAAAACTACCTTGGGGGACCTAAAAGTAGTATATTCTTTATCTCATTGAGCCCTTTGGATCTTTTTGTATCCGAAATTGCCTTCTAGGAAATAGAGGGCCTTATATCTGGTGGTCGCATCGATCATCAATTGTGTGATCGGGACCAAGAAATCATCTTTCGGGTAGTGCTGATTGAGGTCCCTAAAATTAATGTAGATACTAATCTGTCCATTCTTCTTTTTGACGGGGACTTTGTTTTCCAACCCGATCAGATATTGGTATTCTTGTATGACGTTGGATTTGATCAATTTTCAACTTCAGCCTCAGTTTTGGTATCATTTATTGGGTGGTTCCTTCTAGTTTCCTTCTTATAGCCCCGATGAACTTCTGGCAGACCCCGATGATGACTCGTGACCTCAAGATTGAGGTCATTCATTTCTATGTAGTTCCAGGAAAGCACATCTTGATTATTATTCAGGAAGAAAGTATATGTCTCATGCTCTACTATAGGCATAACCACACAAATCAGAGTGGGTTTCAAGTCATCTTTGGCGCCTAGGTATATCTTCCTATGTTCATCAATTGTGGTGGGTAAAAAATCCATGAATGTGGGAGGGGAATCTTTGATATCTTCTTCTTATTAATCATTATCATCCTTTATATCATATTCTTTCTCTTTTGATAGAGAGAGTATTATCGAAATGAGCTCTCCAATTATGAGAGATGAATCATGTTTTTCCATAGTGAGTAAAGTGGGGACAAATTGTGGTCTTGAGGATGGTTAGGGAGTATCTTTGTTAGGGAATTTTCTAACATCATAAGATTCAGAATGTTTCTCTCTGTATTTGAATTTTTCATCTAAAATGGAAATCTTATAGACAATTGAGTCTATCTCCGGGCATGAACCTATGCATTAAACATGGTTTATGGGAAATATATACTCTTCCCCCAAGCTATTAGAGGGGGTTGGTGGGATCAATTTCCAATCCATTTAGGGTAGTGATCCAGTCATCATCATCAGCCAAAAAGATCTTCTATGTCGCTTCATAGAACCATGCATTAATGTAATGTGACTCACATGATTTGAATAAGGATTTATCGGCATGAAATGTCCAATTTTTTCCATTAGTGATATATTTGACGCACATGTGGTTTGATGAAGGAATTTAACTGTGCTGGTGCTGCTAGGGCCTCCCTAACAGGACGTTGAAGGCCATACTTTTCTTCACTTTTAGGAACTCAGAATCCAACATGAGGTCTCCAAGCCAAGTTAAAATCATGATTCTTCTCAAAGACTTCTTCTCACTTTTTTCATATCCCAATAGTGTTTTGGTGTAGGGTGTAAAACTTTCATCATCCTAGCCCAACCAATGAAGTACTCTCTGGGAGAGGAGGATGACTCGAGAGCTGTTGTTGATGAAAATCTATCGGACATCAATTTCATTTATCTTGCTGGACACATACAAGGGTTTTTTGTCCCTTTCATGATGATGTCATCATACCTATTTTTGAAGGAGATTATGAAGTGAAATTAATTGGGATTGGTCTCTATCCAATAGATTTCAGATGATGGTACTTCATCCTAAAATTCTTGGGGACATATGAAGGATTTGACGAGCGCCTACCTAAGGTTTGAGGATAGAATCAAAGCATCCATGATTGAAAGATTTTCTAGTACTAGAGACATATGCATTAGATTAACTTATTTCTTCTCTAAAGGTCAGTGATTCCCAGCTCGAGGTTGGTATTTCAAAGACACCTTATCGACTTGAGCTTTGGACATAGATGGTCTGGCCTCTATGACATGAGTTGGTGGTGATGTGGTCCATTCCATTTTTAGCCGAACTGGTTCATCCACATGCCTTGGGCCATTTGATATTTGTTCTTCCTTCGATGGATACTCCAATATTACTGGGCTCTGATTTCATCTGGAGGTGTCGAAGGAATAGTACGATTCTCTTTGCGTCTACTAGAGTTTTCATCTGAGAGTTTTTGCAATGTTAATGGTTTGTGTTTTGGTGTGGCCAAGAATTTGACTCCTGCCATGATCATGCCTTCCAAAAAACCCCCACCTCTATGGTTTCTTCTTCTGGCTCTTTGGTGGGCATGGGGAATTAATTTTTGTTCACATAGTCTCCATTAGAGAAGGGGGCCTTCACGTGAATGAAATTAATGGAGTCAAAGATCAATACTTGGTTCTAAAATATTTCTATATGACTATATCCTTTGGATTTTTCCATTTGGTGGGGTGGCACCCATCGTACCGTTTGGTGGGGCGGTGCCCGTTATATGGTTTGGCTGGGTGGCACTCATTATACCAGGTCTTCTAGCATGATGTCTGACAGTTTCAAAACTAGCTTTGTCCTCGGTGCCATCCCATCTTCTTGGTCCTTATTTATTCCCTACCGATATTTAATGGACTATGATGTATAAGATGATGGTTGTGTTGCATCAGGAGCTATTGGGGAACAATTTTCTATTTTAACTATGCATAGAAGATTCCATGAGCTCAGTTGACTATTTTCTGAGTCATCTAACTATCAAATTTTATCTTCTTTTTACTAGTGACTTCCTTCCATTCCTATTCCTCTATTGGGTCTGAGGTGGAGACAAACAACACTTGTGTTGGTGGTAGACCCAACATGACTTTCCCTGAATCCACCATCTTTTGTATAGGATCTATGAATAGAATGTTTTCTTATATGGTGTTTCTCATAATCTGGTGATAGGGACAAAAATTTTGATGGTCTTCGAGACCCACATCATCGACTCTCTTTGATTCTAGTAGCCGAAAAAAGTTACAATTCATGGTGGATATGAAGTTTCCACATACTTCGTTATCTCAGAAAGAGTAGAAATTATTTCTTTTTTCCTTGAACTGATTTCATTTAGCACGGATTCTCTCATCTTGCCGATGTGGGGGGGGGGGGGGCTGTTGGAATCCAGGGGGTCTTACACGGTTCGGTGGAGGCTTCAGAACTAGTGCTACTGCCGAGGGTGGCTTAAGCATGACAGAATCCACTTAATCTTTTCCCACTCTTTTTTTATGGCTAATGGGGCCAATCGTGGCATGAGATAGGTCCGCTGCAAGGAGTCTTCTATCATTTGGGAAAAAGTAAAGAAATATCGGATCCCACTTGTGTACTTTACCAGTAGGTGCGGTGTTTTCAATTCATCATGAAGGGTATTGATGCACATAGAGAGCATTTCATCATGGGGGAGTGGCCAATTGAAGGAATAAGTCAAGAATTTTTATCCAGAAATAAAGTATGAAACTCTTTAATTCTCTCGCTACTTGCAGTTCATAAGATCACTGACCATTGTCTTAGGCAATTTCAAGCTGAACTATAAGAGAAACTACAATAGGAGGTCCTCTCATCTTTTAATTGAGTTATCATAAAGTCGAGTATACCATAAAAAGGTCAAACCATTCATGTTTTTCATGATGTATTTGAGTTTTACTACTTTTGGCTGCTCTAAATTTCCCATCATGGGGTCACAATAAGAGGTGTCATGCATTAGTTGCTTTTTTGGGTCGTAGAAGCCACTGAAAACTGATAATATGGGGTTTCTGAATTTTTTTGGTAGTATAAATATTCTCACACAATTGGGGTAGGTTTTATGCTCTAGTTGTATCAGAGTATGCCACCCCTCCATGGATTCTAGTGGAGCTGTTAGTTATTTGACGGTATTCAATATCCCTTGATGCTTATTTTATCAAGCTTGATTAGGGGTGGGTGAAGTAGTGGCCAAATGTAGATGTGCCGATGCTACTAGATTTTTGGGTGGGTACTCAGGTGGGGGTATCCTTTGTGGGTTCACCAGAATATACTATGCCTACCCTCCCAGTGAGGGGAAGTCTTGATGTCTTTATGGGGATGGATTTAAGTAGGTTTACGATCCCAGTTCTAGATTATATGGGCCTCAGATCTTGACATCATTCACTCAGAGGAGTTCCTGTGGCCAGGAAACCTCTTTTAGGAATCATGTTGACGTTCCATAGGGGGAACAGAACTGGAAAGATAGCTCCCTTGAAATAGCACAACATTAATTTTCCTGAGCTCTCTCATTTCTTCTGCTTGCTTAGAAAATCTTTCCTTGGGTGTGAGGGAAACGTTCTCTAGGGGAGCATGTGGTGGTTTATATAAGACTTGGCATTTTTTATTATCCTTATTGGGGTTTTTTGAGGGAGGTAATGATGGATTAACTAAGGGGGTGCCTAAATTTAATCTCACTCACTGGTTCTAGGTATGAACTCTATCAGGATAAGTGTGGGATGCCTCTGGGAGGGAACCATGTTATCTTGTTTGCTATCCATTTTTATTATTTCCTTTGATATCCGTGGGGTTGACATTTAATACATTCACTGATTCATATCGTATTAGGGGTTGTATACCATGTGTTGAATGGTAGGACGGATTTCTACATCCTTTTTTTGAATTTCTCGTTCCATTATATAGAATTATTCGGGTTTTTTTGGAAAATATTGAACCTAAGGAATCCCTAATAAGTCTTCATAATGCGCCTTCATCTCGGAGGGTATAAACCAAGATTTGGGGTAGAATGGGTAACTTATCAGCTCATCGTTCTTCCTAGATGAGAGAAGATAGACATTCATTGCGTGGGAACATGAGGTACTAATTCCCCCGAACCCTTAGGACCGGGGTTGTTCATGTTCTTCGATTGATGTGCTATTACATAGATTTGTTGGTCTTACAGTTTCATTTTTAGTTAAACATTCCCCAATCCTTGTAGGCTGGGGTTGTTCCCATATTGCGGCGGTATCTACCACTATTTCTTCTATTTTGATTTCAAAAACTCCTATGAGGGTGTGAGTTGAGTATGGAATTGGACCTATAAAATATTTATGGAGTTTTAGAGAAATTATCACTGATTTCTGGATGACTTCCCTTAGGCAGGAAGCCTGCTGGGTGTTCTCGGTTTCCTCGCTCAAAAGATTTACGATAGCTTGATCTCTTCAGTCCTGATGCTTTTGAGACCTACTCCGGGCCAGTTTATTATGAGTGTTTCGTCTTTCCTGATTAGGGATTTCATTTGATTGCTGCCTTTGTGTAATGAAGATTTGGGATGTCATTTCTAGTGAGGTTTGCTGGATGGGATGTTGGGTGAAGTGTGAAACTCCATCTTCTCCCCATCCCTGAATATGAACTCTAGTTGGGGAGTCTCTAATTATGAAACACAACTTGTACAGTGCATGGAGTCAAGACAGTTAAAGGATTTTCTTTCAGCTTTCTGATTGTGTATGTCATGCTGATGGGAGGGATTCCAGTTCGATTAGATGGAGAATCTCTTCTAACATGTTGACATGGTCCTCATACTTTTTGTAGGGAATTAAAATTTCTTTTAGCTGGCGACGATTCATCCATATATTGAGGTGAATGTCATTGATACATTTCCTAGACAACTCCCTTGGTATGTCAAAGTGAGATGTGGTCGTAGGACTTTACATCACTGGAATATTATTCTTATATAGTTTTATTCTCACATGAATCACATCCTAATGTTTGTCTTCTGGGGATTCCTCTACATGATATGCCAATCTTGACAGCTTCTTAATAATTCTGTTTCAAGTAGTTGGGCTGGTGGGATCCTTATTGATATGTGAATGGTGAGAGGGTGACTTAGAAGATGAGCATGGCCCCAGACCATCCTCTAGTTGAGAAAGTATACCAATCATCATAGAGAGAGTTTCTGATATGTTTGAATAAATCCTCTTGAGTGCCTTATCATTTGAGGGCTTCTCACATTTGATCTGGAAAGGGGAAGGCCTTCCTACCAAAATCAGTTCTGATTGTGGAGATGAGCTTTGCAGTTGGTGCCGCAATGGTGAGGGATACCAGTGAAACTTGATCCTGACCATGGGGAGTGTCCCTATGGCATATTCTATGGTAAAGACCTTTATAGTGGGTTAAAATGAAGGTAGGACCTTCTTGCATCATGATTTTACTGAGGGTAGGACCGTCTCGATGACTGCTATGATGGTGAGCAATACTATAACAGCTTGATACCTGAAAGCTGAGTGAATTTCTGTAGTGTACATCCAGATGAGGGCCTTCAAGATGTACTAAAATTTTGGGAGTACCTTATCATTTCTTTATGTTACTATGGGGAGGGCCTTCACAGTAACCACCATTGTGGGGAGGGTTTTTCAATGACCATCATCATGGAAAGAACTACAATCATGACTCAACATCTGACAACAGGGAGAAGCATATTTATAGCTTATACCATCGGAACGACCATTAGGGAATATGATAGAAAGGGTATGAACTTCTTTCTATCTTATCTTAAGGTTATGGGGTGGGTTACAATGACACGAATCAAGAGATAGACTCTCGTTATCGATCATTCCTAGCCTACAGAGTAAGCCCTCATGGTGATTTAGGAGGACCTTCATAGCTGCTGGTAGTAACATTGTAGGGAGGGAAATCGAAACTACAAACACAAATCTATAATTTGGTAATGTACTGACATGGTTATGATACTTTATTGGTATTTGTTTGAGGGTGTAAAGAACCCCATCTTTCAACTGATAAGCATCATGTATATTCTCTTCATTTTCTAGTTACCATTGGCACCTTTCATTTTCGAGAACTCTATGGCAGGTGACTAGGGACACATGTTGTTGTTAATGGAATTCATATATGGGTCCCTATCTTGTTGGTTCCCATAATTTTGTAGGGATACACTGAAGGTAATCTTGAGTTTCGGTAGGGATGTATGCCTGCCTTTGAGCGGCCACCACATTGGACCGACATCAACCATTTGTAACAGGTATTTTTTCCCCAATATAATTATTAGTATATCATGGGATATGTAATTAGACCCTCTGGAACTAGAGCAGGGTCTCAGAAATTCTCCAGAGGGTCTGACCAATTTTTCATGTAAGTCATTCCGTTCGAAGAAACAGGTTTGTATGCCTGGTTTCTCACTATTGCAACCGATGCATTGATATCTTGTCATTTTTGGAGGATTTGGTCTGGAATTGACTTCTAATCTTCCATCACTATCATGATGTTATGAGATACATATTTGGATGGAATGGGTATGAAGGCCCATTCCAATGTCGGAGGAGGAGTTTTTTCCAACTCCAGCCCCCATTGGTTGCTAGTAGATACTGGAATTTCTCTTGTGTCGGGATAGAGGAATGAGTCTGCCGCCAGTTTTCTTCTCCATTTTCCACCATATATTACTAATGGGATTTATATTTATGATCTAATATTATAATTTTATATCCTTCCAATGTATTTTCCTCACATGAATTATATTCATCAACAAGAATTTGACTATGCCCATATTTTCTTGCCGCCCTATTTGGATAATGGGATGGATATGCATTAGTAAGAATTTGAGATAGCATATAGTTGGATGCCACCTTATTTGGATGATAGTATTGATATGAATCATAATGTATTTATTCTTAAATAAATCTGAATGCCTCCCTATGTGGATGAAAGACTTCTTGTGCACTGATAGATATTTGCATCTGACTTTAGTATTTTTCTTTGTCTGCACGGTGGGATAGGCGGGCACTAGTAGGAATGTGCACGTGATTGTATTGTGCCACAAAATATCAGTGGTCAGCATGAGTGGAGAGGGAAGAGTTGTATGTCTACCATTGAATGTTGTTGTGTTCGTATGAAGGATTTTCTCATCAAGAAATTGGGTGATAACCTGTTCCTGATTGAATATTTTTCGCCATCAGCTGGCAGCCCAAGGGGCCTAGTTCTTCTAGACTTCAGTAGGTTCCCTCGCCATAATGTCATATTTAGTGTGAGGGGACTTGGTTGACCGATGTCAGTGGTTATTCTCTCTATAAGGGTCTATTTAGTAGGACCCATGTGCAGTTACGATGATGTTGTTATCATTGACTTCATCTTCCTCCTAAAGATAAGGGAGGTACTCATTGTCATGTTCCAAGGACAGTCTCCCAAAACAATATGAGATGACCACTAGGGGTACCTTTTACCAGGCCACTGACTGTGGATGAGGAGGTGACTAGAGAGCCTTATCTGGATAGAGGGTTTGTCTCATGGCCTCTACAATGGGGATATTACTATTTTGGTGGTAGATTTTGTTCAGTGTGTTGGATACTGTAGAGACCCAAAGCCTGACGTACATGAACATTACATTACTTTTGCGGAATACTTAATACATAACAAAAATATACACACAAGGATCGTAATAGTTTAGTGTCTTTGGAAACTCGGAACGTAATCTTCTAATGCTGGTGAAATATCTTCAAAATCTCCCACAAAGATCTTCCTTTTTTTACCTAAAACCTTTCTTTATATCCTGTGGAAAAGAAAACATAAAAGGGTGAGCTCAAATGCTCAGTAAGGGTAAACAAAAGAAATATCAATCACATAATTTTCATAAGAACATAACATTTTTGGAAATCTTAACCTGCAAAAGAGAGCATAATTTCATAACATGGGATAAATCATAGTAGTGAAAATGAAACCCTTACTTAAAACATTACTCATTGTGGCATACACACATAATCATAGAGAATCATTTCTTGTTAGACAAGACTCATTGCCAAGACTATCTTAGTGGACAAAGTCCCTTTCTGAATCGAGTAATCCTCGTTTCAGTCCTGTTTCACTGAACCGGTATAACCTACCATTCCAGCCATGTCTATCTCATGAGATATGAAATCTTTACCCAATGCATTGGAGGGAGATATAGGTCCCACCCATCTCTTAATGAATCCTTTCTTATGTGTGCCACAAAATCATAAATCATACATCATTGCATAACCCATGTAATAAAAATGGGATTCTTAAACAACATGACATCATAAAACCATTCATATAAGATAAAGGAATTCATAAACATAATTTCATCACAACATAGTCAAATCAATGTAAAAATATGGATAGAAACAGAAACCTTTATTATCTTAGATGGAAAATAATTTTGATAAAACACTTGAATTGAATTCTTGAGGAAAATATCCTTTCTTTTTCAAAATCAATTTCTTTTCACAAAACATCATGCAATTTTAAAAGAAAGAGATTTTATTGAAAATAGTCATGAAATCTTTTAGAGGAAGCTTCATGAAAATAAGGCTTTATAAAATAGTAGAAATCCGTTCGTGCCGTATAAGTTAAAAAAAACATTCTTCGTACTTTTGTCGGAAAAGTCAAAAAGTACCTCGTACGGAAAAACGACAAAAGATTCCTTTCATATTATTTACTAAAAACTCACCTAAGGGTAAAATTGGATTTAAACTATTGCAAGTGGATGGAAACAATATTACATATTGAGGGAACATGGATGTGGATGATAAAATACACCCCAGTAAATACTTACGAATAAACAATCTCGGATAAAAATGAGATTGTGATATTTCCCTTACCTTAGGTCCGACTTGCTTTGTAAGTGTCCGAACCTCCTCTTCTTTGAAGTGCCTCTTTGAGACCTCCTCTTTGGGCACTAAAATTGGTCTTTGAGGAAGACCAGAACATCTAGGATGTTGCTAGGGAAGTGGAGAGGATAAATTGGCAGGGGTTGGCCGATCTTTAGTGCTCAAATTGGTGTGAGGAGGAGGGGGAGGAGGTGTCCTTTTATAGGGGAGGAGAGGGGCACCTTAGGAATATCTCAAAATATTATTTTATATTAAAGTCAAAATCGGTTTATAATGGTTCCAAAGGGTCTTATTTCGAAGCTAAAGTGGGGATGGGTCGAAATCCTATCAACCAATAGGATTTAGACAAGTTTAGGGTATTATTTTAACCTTATCAATTAGATTTAACTCTAAGTTAAATAATTTAACTTTTACCCTGTCTTTTTGTTTTCTTTCACTATATGGTTAATGAACTTACTATAACATGCCAAAAGAACCCCAAATTGTATATTATTAATACATATATCCTTATCTAAGTCATTTGGCCGAACCTTAGATTTTTAGGAATAAAATAACAATTAATAATATAATATTTGATTTAAAAACTATTTTGTGTCAATTTTGACACTATTTGATATATGATTTTTGTGAAAGTCATAAAAGAATTATATGTTCGAACCAAGTTGATTAAATCAACACTAATATATCATAGTAACGTAGAAAATTAGTGGAATGCATAAAAAGTCTTAAATTACATTTATTTTGGTATTTATATTATCAATTATGTCAATATTTCATTAATAAGATAATTACTGCATCATTTTTGTGTCATAAATAAATTATATTATTTGATGTCTAAAAATTACAAATAAAATACCATCATGTAGTAAATATTTTTAGATTTCTAATGAATATTTATAGTCGAATTTATCTTATGTATAACCCCATATTAAAAATGATTTACTTATTAAACTTTGATTTTAACTATTTTAACCCTTCTTTCAATAAATTAATAATAAATGTCCTAATCTAACCCAAGTGGGCCTAAATGGTCATATTTTATTCCTAAGTTTGTTTTTGGTCGAATTACACTTGTCCAATAGAATTAGGACATGTGTTAGGGTAATATTAATATCATATTTACCCTTAGTTACCCTATTTACTATTAACCGTGGTAAAAAAAGTAAAAAGTTACTATTCACCAAAAAATTATTTTCATCTCATTGAACCAAATTTTAGTCCTTGATATTAACCGTGTCTCTCGGATTTTCGAAATTCCATTCACAGAAGCGGTAAAATTAAGTTTTATGCAAAATTCCGTTTTTAACCTACCACTTAGTGGTTTCACTATTCATCAAAAATTGAAAGTTTTCAGAAAAATACCAAAATTTCATCCTAAGCTATATTTCATATTCCGAATTCAAAAATGAAGTCTATTTTACCAAATTCATAACATAGAAGTTGCATTAATTAATTTTATAATTAAATCCCGCTGTTAAAACAAATAGCGTGTTTTTTAAGAATCAAAATCTATCAAAAGATTGACATTTGATTATGTCTGGTTTAAATGTGAAACTACATCCAATGACCAACATTGTATTAAATTGTAAAAATATATTCTAAATATACTTTAAAACCACTCAAATTAATGATTTATCACTATTAATTATTTCGATTAAAAAAGTTGTTTTTAATTATAATTTAGTAATTTTCACTATTCATCAGAATATGAAAGTTATCCGAAAAGTACCAAAATTTCACCTTAGGCTAAATTCGATACTCCGAATCCAAAAATAAAGTTCATTTTGAAAAATAAGATTTACTGGATTTCAAAAAGTGGTTATTACTATTTATAACGGCTAGTTGTAATAATATTTTTATAGCATATCGTTGTTTAGTGAAACTCGGTATTGCGTACTACACACGCTATCGAGGAAGGTCGCGATTGCGTGTAATGCAAGTCAAGTCAAGGATGTGTGTTGTGCAAGCTCCTTTTGGTGTAGCGTACAACACAAGAAATTAATAAAATTAAAAAGAATATTTTTTTATAAAATCTTGGGCTGTTACATTCTACCCCCCTTAAAATGAATTTCGCCCTCGAAATTCGTCGGGGTTATAAATGGTTTACTATTTGAAAGTTTCTTTAATAGAAACCCACATCGTAAAAGGGAATACCAAAACATGGCTTTAAAAACTAAAGTATGAAATGTAACGATTACCCAAATAAACTAATCACTGGGTTTCCACATAGGTGAAAATATGGATATGGAAGAGAAATCTAACCATCATGTTCTGATGGAGAGTGGTAGAGAACATGGCTATGGAAAATCCAGTAATCACAAATCCATAAATTTGTGACGATCTAAGGTACCATCTGATTCATCAGGTATAAGATCACTAGGACAACATTTTTGGTTTTCAATATCATTTCCCTGAAGTTGAAAATTGGAATTAGAATAAATACTTACTTTATTTTGATACAATATCACTATTGTTCGTGCCTTGAACAATTTCCACTTCATCTCTTAAATAAATGAAGTTGAATTTGTTATTCGTGAAGTGTTAGCAGATCATGTGATAGAATGACGGGTCATTCCATCTGTCTCAAACAAAAGGTAAGCAAAAGTTATTAAATATACATAAGTCATTCTATAGTGAGATTAATCATATATAGTTCCTAAAATGGACTTATACTTCATATATCATACTGATTAATATAATAAAACTAGTTTCTACTAAACAGGGACTTCCTGTAGGCCAGTGGTAGGCGATAAAGGCCAGTCGCACTTTGGTTGTGGGTTCGATTCCTACAGCCTTGTCCGAAGCGATGGGCTGTCGCCCGTCCTGCAGGTTGTCCCTTTTTCTAAAACTACGTTACTATAACATCCCATCAATAATATCGAAAATCTTCTATCCTTAAACAATACTAACTTATGTCCAACATAATCCAGTCTAATCTTTAGGCTTATAATACTGCAGTCCACTCTCATAATATAGTGACAACGATTACCAGAGATTTAATACTGTCGTTGATCCCCACATATCATAAGATATGTCTTGTTGGTCACATTCCAAACATTCAAAGTCCTTAATCGTGTATTCTCTTGAATACCTTAGTGAAAACATGAGTGCAGTTAAAAGTTAACACTTTCCACATACCAAAATCCTCAAAATTCTATATACTCAAACCATGATATCACTTAGTCCATATATCAATCATGAGCTCATGAATACTATTAAACATTTCATTTTCTCGTCTTCATTATGCGCATATCATCTTATTTCCAAAAAATATCTCAATCACTTTGAATACCACATCAATAAATATTGCAATACTCAATGATACAACATTATTTTGGAATCCCATTACATAAACACTTAATCATTCCACCACATCGTTGTCATATTCAACATTGCCAATAGTGATCGCATGTGATTTCCCTTTGTCCTTTGCCTTCAGTGGTTGCTCATGTTGATCATCACTAACCCTTGGATTAGGGAAATTATTAGCATAATGCCCCATTTCCTTGCACTTGAAGCATTGAAGTGTTGGCGGTGCGTTCTCTGCAGTGTTTACTTTATTCACATCATTAGAATCCCTTTTTCCATTACTTCGACACTCAGCTGCTCGATGACCTTCTTTTCCACACTTAAAACATTTTCTAGTCCCTTTTAGACAATCTCCACCATGCTTCTTTCCACACTTTGTGCATAAGGAAACATTCATCTTCTTTTCACCATTATTCTGAGATTTCTCCTTGAACTCCATCTTTCGTTTCTTGTCAAAACCATGAGATGGATATGTAACACCAACTTCCATTTCTACCTTGATAGCACAACGCACAATTTCTTCATAGCTACTGAAGTCTCTTATAGCTAATGCCCTTCGAAGACTTGGTTTTAAGCCACAGAAAAATCGATCAACTTTACTTTCAGGTTGGATGATAATTCCAGAAGCATACCTTGCAAGTCTTGTAAAATTTGCTTCATAGGTACCAACAGATTCATCATCCCTTTGCTTCAGTTCAAGAAATTCTTTCTCCATCTTTGTTTGAAGAATACGAGGGAAGTACTTACTGAAAAACAAGTTCTTGAACTCGTCCCATTCCATGGACTCAATTTCATCTCTTGGCCTCGTATTCTTGATAAGATTCCACCATTGATCAGCTTCACCTTCCAAACGATATACTGCTAAGATGACTTTATCATGTTCAGAACATTGAAGAACTGAAAATATCTTTTCAGTAGTACTGATCCATTGTTCAGCCACAAGTGGATCAGAAGACCCACTGAAAGAAGGTGGACGTTGCCTCATGAAGGACTCAATAGAATATTGTTCCCTTCTCTGCTCATTTGGAAGTCCAGGATGATTCATAGCTTGTGTAAGTATAGCAATAAGATTTTGCACTCCATCTCCCATAACATTTGTTTGTTCAGGAGGGAAATCATTGCATTGTCCATTGCATTGATCAACACGGTTCCTTCGGGTTCCTGCCATCGTCTAAAACCCAAAAAGAATAGTGTGAGAGGCAAAAATCATGCTAGGGAAAACAACATAATAAAGGGGGAGTACCTTCAATATCCAACATCTTAGGTTTAATTCTATGATCGTTAGCGTAATTCTATTACTATAACCTATACGTATACTTATCCCTAGGGACATCCCTAGACATACCTTAGAAATATCTCTAGGGATCTCACTAACGTTTTCGCATCCTAGTTTCCAAAGGTTGACTAAACCTTTCCTCTGATACCAACTGTAGAGACCCAAATCCTGACGTACATGAACATTACATTACTTTTGCGGAATACTTAATACATAACAAAAATATACACACAAGGATCGTAATAGTTTAGTGTCTTTGGAAACTCGGAACGTAATCTTCTAATTCTGGTGAAAGATCTTCAAAATCTCCCACAAAGATCTTCCTTTTTTTTTTACCTAAAACCTTTCTTTATATCCTGGGGAAAAGAAAACATAAAAGGGTGAGCTCAAATGCTCAGTAAGGGTAAACAAAAGAAATATCAATCACATAATTTTCATAAGAACATAACATTTTTGGAAATCTTAACCTGCAAAAGAGAGCATAATTTCATAACATGGGATAAATCATAGTAGTGAAAATGAAACCCTTACTTAAAACATTACTCATTGTGGAATACACACATAATCATAGAGAATCATTTCTTGTTAGTCAAGACTCATTGCCAAGACTATCTTAGTGGACAAAGTCCCTTTCTGAATCGAGTAATCCTCGTTTCAGTCCTGTTTCACTGAACCGGTATAACCTACCATTCCAGCCATGTCTATCTCATGAGATATGAAATCTTTACCCAATGCATTGGAGGGAGATATAGGTCCCACCCATCTCTTAATGAATCCTTTCTTATGTGTGCCACAAAATCATAAATCATACATCATTGCATAACCCATGTAATAAAAATGGGATTCTTAAACAACATGACATCATAAAACCATTCATATAAGATAAAGGAATTCATAAACATAATTTCATCACAACATAGTCAAATCAATGTAAAAATATGGATAGAAATAGAACCCTTTATTATCTTAGATGGAAAATAATTTTGATAAAACACTTGAATTGAATTCTTGAGGAAAATATCCTTTCTTTTTCAAAATCAATTTCTTTTCACAAAACATCATGCAATTTTAAAAGAAAGAGATTTTATTGAAAATAGTCATGAAATCTTTTAGAGGAAGCTTCATGAAAATAAGGCTTTATAAAATAGTAGAAATCCGTTCGTGCCGTATAAGTTAAAAAAAACATTCTTCGTACTTTTGTCGGAAAAGTCAAAAAGTACCTCGTACGGAAAAACGACAAAAGATTCCTTTCATATTATTTACTAAAAACTCACCTAAGGGTAAAATTGGATTTAAACTATTGCAAGTGGATGGAAACAATATTACATATTGAGGGAACATGGATGTGGATGATAAAATACACCCCAGTAAATACTTACGAATAAACAATCTCGGATAAAAATGAGATTGTGATATTTCCCTTACCTTAGGTCCGACTTGCTTTGTAAGTGTCCGAACCTCCTCTTCTTTGAAGTGCCTCTTTGAGACCTCCTCTTAGGGCACTAAAATTGGTCTTTGAGGAAGACCAGAACCTCTAGGATGTTGCTAGGGAAGTGGAGAGGATAAATTGGCAGGGGTTGGCCGATCTTTAGTGCTCAAATTGGTGTGAGGAGGAGGGGGAGGAGGTGTCCTTTTATAGGGGAGGAGAGGGGCACCTTAGGAATATCTCAAAATATTATTTTATATTAAAGTCAAAATCGGTTTATAATGGTTCCAAAGGGTCTTATTTCGAAGCTAAAGTGGGGATGGGTCGAAATCCTATCAACCAATAGGATTTAGACAAGTTTAGGGTATTATTTTAACCTTATCAATTAGATTTAACTCTAAGTTAAATAATTTAACTTTTACCCTGTCTTTTTGTTTTCTTTCACTATATGGTTAATGAACTTACTATAACATGCCATACGAACCCCAAATTGTATATTATTAATACATATATCCTTATCTAAGTCATTTGGCCGAACCTTAGATTTTTAGGAATAAAATAACAATTAATAATATAATATTTGATTTAAAAACTATTTTGGGTCAATTTTGACACTATTTGATATATGATTTTTGTGAAAGTCATAGAAGAATTATATTTTCGAACCAAGTTGATTAAATCAACACTAATATATCATAGTAACCTAGAAAATTAGTGGAATGCATAAAAAGTCTTAAATTACATTTATTTTGGTATTTATATTATCAATTATGTCAATATTTCATTAATAAGATAATTACTGCATCAATTTTGTGTCATAAATAAATTATATTATTTGATGTCTAAAAATTACAAATAAAATACCATCATGTAGTAAATATTTTTAGATTTCTAATGAATATTTATAGTCGAATTTATCTTATGTATAACCCCATATTAAAAATGATTTACTTATTAAACTTTGATTTTAACTATTTTAACCCTTCTTTCAATAAATTAATAATAAATGTCCTAATCTAACCCAAGTGGGCCTAAATGGTCATATTTTATTCCTAAGTTTGTTTTTGGTCGAATTACACTTGTCCAATAGAATTAGGACATGTGTTAGGGTAATATTAATATCATATTTACCCTTAGTTACCCTATTTACTATTAACCGTGGTAAAAAAAGTAAAAAGTTACTATTCACCAAAAAATTATTTTCATCTCATTGAACCACATTTTAGTCCTTGATATTAACTGTGTCTCTCGGATTTTCGAAATTTCATTCACAGAAGCGGTAAAATTAAGTTTTATGCAAAATTCCGTTTTTAACCTACCACTTAGTGGTTTCACTATTCATCAAAAATTGAAAGTTTTCAGAAAAATGCGAAAATTTCATCCTAAGCTATATTTCATATTCCGAATTCAAAAATGAAGTCTATTTTACCAAATTCATAACATAGAAATTGCATTAATTAATTTTATAATTAAATCCCACTGTTAAAACAAATAGCGTGTTTTTTAAGAATCAAAATCTATCAAAAGATTGACATTTGATTATGTCTGGTTTAAATGTGAAACTACATCCAATGACCAACATTGTATTAAATTGTAAAAATATATTGTAAATATACTTTAAAACCACTCAAATTAATGATTTATCACTATTAATTATTTCGATTAAAAAAGTTGTTTTTAATTATAATTTAGTAATTTTCACTATTCATCAGAATATGAAAGTTATCCGAAAAGTACCAAAATTTCACCTTAGGCTAAATTCGATACTCCGAATCCAAAAATAAAGTTCATTTTGAAAAATAAGATTTACTGGATTTCAAAAAGTGGTTATTACTATTTATAACGGCTAGTTTTAATAATATTTTTATAGCATATCGTTGTTTAGTGAAACTCGGTATTGCGTACTACACACGCTATCGAGGAAGGTCGCGATTGCGTGTAATGCAAGTCAAGTCAAGGATGTGTGTTGTGCAAGCTCCTTTTGGTGTAGCGTACAACACAAGAAATTAATAAAATTAAAAAGAAAATTTTTTTATAAAATCTTGGGCTGTTACAGATACCCAGCGTTGAAGACGCTGGGTGGGTGAGGGGGTCCTTCTCTTTATCAGGGCCCCATCCGCCTGCAGGTTCGCTGAGGCACATGCCTGTATTTTTCAAAGAGATTTATTTTGGATCAAAGGTTTCTCAGTGGGAACATACAATATTCATATATGACATATACAGACAAAAAAACTTTTTCAAATTAGCATTTCCCTGAACATATTCATATTTGATGATTCATCCTGGCCACCTTCCCACATTTTTTTTAGTGAGGTGAAGGATCTTGTGTGGGGTAATACCACCACCTTGGTTAAGGATTCACATTGGGTTCACCATTTTTGTTTTATCTCCGAGGATGGAATGAGTGTGTGTTTAAGAAAAATGAAAAATGCTCTGAAGGGTGAAACCAATTTGTCCATTATAATAGAAACTTTCACATCGACATATTTGTTTCAACCCAATATACAACTTGATCTTTTAAAAGAGGATTGGATTAACCCCTCTTGGACTAGGAATTTATCCATTTTGTATTCCAATGTAGGTTCTATAGTCAAATGGTCCCAACTCGTGATTTCATGGGGACAAGTACTTGTGATACTGGTCCTCCTTGGATATAACTTCTTTGGATAGTCTCCAATGGGTATATTTTTTGGATCCAGAAACACCCAAAAAACCTAGTATCCTAGATTCATGGACTATCCTTCCAAAGCAAGGCGCTCAGTGGATAATGATTTTTCCAATGGCACTTAATGACTTCATTGGTCGAGAGGATGGTAGGTCTGGATCACCACACTATTTGGGAGTATTATTTCCTATTATAAGACTCTATTATATATTTTAGATGTGTTTATATGTACATGAATCCTTGGTTTATTCCCAAAGAGTGTGTCCATAGGATACCCCTAGTTTGCAGGATCGTCATAGGCATACATGGATTTTATGCTATGGAGGTAATGCTGACTTAAAACATGAAATTAGGAACCTTGGAGTTTATTGTCATCCTAGGGGGATAAAAGGTGACTTGATGTTTTGATCGGACCCATAAGATAGATTTACTATGTATCCTTGGGAGAGAAATTAGAGCCGACGTAGTTCAGAAAACTTGGGGATTACGCATGAGCGTTGCCCATTTGAGAAGTAATGATTGGGTGAACCCTTTTAGAAGTGAACATTTTTCAAATTATGACTTCAATAAGGTGTACTTAATATCTTGTTTTTATCATAAATCATAGTTCTCATAGTTCATAATTGAATGGATGTCATAATCTTTACAAATATCTCTGACGATGTGATTCATGCTTGGTGTGAGAAATATCAGTATGTGAGAGATCCAACAAACCATACAACTCATATCATATTGATGGGAGAGATAGGGCCTATGGAAGAAGATGTCAGGGAGACCGTGTGGAAGGGGGCGTAGTGATGAACCTTTTAATGTGGGATGACAATGGAGGTCATGCGGCTTGACCCTAAAAAGATTGGGAACTTACCGTAGTGGGAGTTCCACTGAATTCATTCTGAGAAAAGTGATTAATGTTAACTCTAATCAAATGAAGAATAAAAAATAACTCTTTTGACTGATCACCATTCCTCATTGAATGGAAAATCAAGTGATCACACTTAATCCCTAGAATGAGGATGTTCATGTTAGTTTCATACGGTTGGAATCCAAGTTACCATGGGAATGTAGTCTTACAAACATCCCTAGAGTCCAAAACTTTGGGGGTAGAGCCTTTTTTACTCTTCTTACTATGGGTATGTATACTCAAATGGGTGAAATGATGCGCCTGATGATCTGATCAAAATGGTTCGGTGGCTTTGGAGGAGGGTTTGGCCTAATGCCAGGGGACTGGTTCGTAGAGGGGCTATGGAAGCTTGGATAGTAATAGAGGGGCAGGATTTCATCTGAATGAAATAATACCAGAAGACACCCCATTCTAAATTATGTTTTCTTATGTGGGATTTCGGGAGCTCCATATACCATAGTGGTATGAGGGTAGAGGGTTTATCCACATAATGAGGCAGAACATGGGCTTCGGCATGGACCGTCACACACCATATAGGTATGTGGTTTTGAATGTGTTATTTCATTCCTCTTTGGGTTCCATCCATGTACTAATGTAGTACGCGGCTCCAGGTAAAATCCTCATAGAAATACACTTTGATGAACACCACATAGAAGGAGGGTCATGGGGACTATCATTCATAGGGAGTTCATCAATGTAGAATATGTGGTTTTCTATTTCATCATTTAGGATCACAAATCTCCCATTATTATCAAGTTCCGTCAATTTATGGTTTACGACTGGTTATACTTGTGGAAATGTGGTTTGAAATTTGGTCTCTGCTGGATATTCGAGACTGAACCTAGAATTATTTCTGAATTATTACTTCAAACCTCTCGGGTGTCCTCCATGCTTTATTATTCTGTCTGGTCACACTTATCAACTTTTTTAGGCTCATTTTATAGATAATTTAGGCAATCGTATCTATGGGCTTGTGGAACCATTTGTGGAATCCCATAAAGACATATCTTGAACCACAAAAAACTCGGTTAACTGGGGTTTGTAGAGGCTGTGGTTCATGAGTCATGGTTTTTGGAACCATTAAAATTTTCTTCATCCACACACTGTTGAGTTTGAGAGACGGTATGAAGATGTCCATCACATGATTAATCTACTGCTGATGTGTTTCACGGGTTTCTGGGTTCACTGGAAATCACTCCTAGATCTAGTGCCTCCATGTTCATTCCACGTACTAGTGGTTCGCGGTTCATGTGGTCTGCGAACCCTTCCGTGTGATGGTATGCGGGTAACATAAAAACTATATCTAAAATTTACTTCCTTCATGTTTCCTCCAAAGTAATCCCTCAATTTGACTCCATTCTCGTTATTTCTATGACATCTTCAATCACCATAATATCAACAAAGATCTCTTGCCTAATGTCATCCTGAATATGGTAACAGTTGAAGATAATCATTTTATTAATTCTGTACCCCTGGATAATGAAATCAATGAAACATTCTTTGGCCTTAACCCTGACAGCTCCCAAGGGCCTGATGGTTTCAATAACATTTTTTTTCAAAAACATTGGGATTTTATTTAGAATGATGTCTGTATTATGGTTAGAACTTTCTTTGACAAATACAGTCTTCTTTATGGCTTAAACTCTCAATTCCATACTCTTACTCCCAAAGTTGAAAATGCTGATGAAATAAATCTCTTCAGACCCATTTCCCTTTTAAAATCTCTCTTTAAATTCATTACAAAAATCATTGCTAATAGAATCTCTGTAATTAGTAATAGAATTTTATCCTCGAATCAATTTGGCTCCATCAAAGGCAGATCTAAACAAGATTGTATCGGTCTCTCCTCTGAATCCACTAATCTTTTAAATAGAAACTCTAGAGGAAGAAATGTTTCTATAAAATTATATATCACTAATGATTTAGATACTATTGATTGGAGATTTATATTTAATGTTCTAGCTAATTTTGGTTTCAATGTCATTTATATCAATAGAATAAAAACTATTTTCAACACAGCCCATATCTCGATTCTTATTAATGGCTCTCCTAGAGGGTATATTAAATGTTCTATGGGGGTCATACAAGGTGATCATATCTCTGACATTATTTTCTATATTGTGGAAGATTACCTGAGTAGATTACTCACTCAAGCTGTAGATCATGGTAGGATCAACCCGATTCATGTCTCTAAAAACCTAAACTCCACATGCCATCTTCTCTATGCTGATGATATCATTTTATTCCCCCAATGATACAAAATAAAAATTAATAACCTCAAAACCACTATTTTTCACTATGGGGAAGTTTCTGGTCAACGTGTCAGTTGGCACAAATATTTTACCTACTTTGGTAAAAGATCCCCCCATAGAAAATGTCATACTATTGATGATATGGGGGTCAAGGAGGTTTCCCTTCTTTTTACCTATCTTGGTGTCCCCATTTTTTGGGGAAAACCAAAATCCATCTATTTCTATCACATTGTTGATAAAATTCATTGGAAACTTACTATTGGAAAGGTAAAACCCTTTCAATGGAAGGAAGTGTTTGCCTTGTCAAATCCACTATAGTCTTGAAATTGGTTTACTCCATGATGGTCTTTAAATGGCCGACGTGAATTTTAAAATGGATTAATATTGCTAGAAAAACATTATTTGGAGAGGAAGTACTCTTGAGAGAAAACTGGTAACTGTCCCCTAGTTTACCTGTTGTAAACCCATAAAGAAAGGAAGAATTGACATAAAAAATATTAAAACATTCAACGATTCCCTCCAAGCCAGACTCACATGGTATCTTATAAATAAAAACTCTCACTCCATGAATTTTCTTAGGGATCGATTCTTTGATAAGATTAAGATATGTAATATTCATTATATGACTTCTTCTATTTGGCCCTCCATCAGAACTACTTTTCCCTCCATCATGGAAAATTATAGACGGATTGTCAGTAAGGACTCTACTCTAAATTTTTGGTTTGACAACTAGAATGGATCCCCCCTCATTTCTAAGGTGCCTAATTATTTTACCCCTATCTCCACTAGTATCACCATTATCTATATCTTTAATTCTCAAAGATTAAATTAGCCTGATAATGTTAAAGAGATTGTCGAGAATTACCCTTTCACAACAAATGATGGTCTTTTGATTTTGGAACTTGTTCAAAATGGCATGCTTGACTCAAAAAACTTTTATAACCACTGATTATCCAACTCTGACAATAATCTAATCTGGGATAAAAACTTCATCAAATCAAAGTTAAAACCATCTTGTCTTACTCATATTTGGCAGATTGTGCATTAAAAAGTTCCTACTGATATTTTTTTACAATCTTATGGTATTAGTCTTTATTCTAAATGAAGAATGTGAAATCAACATCATGAGGACATCAATCATATTTTCTTATCATGTGACAATGCTTCTGCACTTTGGAATTACATTTTTGATCTTTTTGAGTATAGATAGATTATGGATAACTTTATTTTCTCTAAGATAAAAAGGACGGTTGATTTTTGGGGTCCCCAAAAATAATAAACCTCTTTCGCATAGCTGTTACAGAGCTCCTTCACATCCTCTAGTATAGTAGACATGATTTTATCTTCCAAAAACTCATTCCGATTAAATGATGCTAAAATGAGGATTCTTATTGCTATTAGAGAGGCTGCCTCAATTCAAAAAAACCACTACGACAAATCCATTATGGATTTTGAGATCCTTCACCGCATCAGAGTTCATGGAAACTACCCGAAGCCCAAATACACTATTGAAGTTTTTTGGCAAGCTCCTCATATTGGATGGATTAAAGTCAATGTGGATGGAGCTTCAAAGGGAAACCCAGGACCCTCAGGTTGTGGGGGAATCTTTAGAGACCATCTTGATCAGATCCTAGGATGTATCTATGGAAGATGTAGACACACTTCTACATTAGAGGCTCAAATGATGGGTTTTATTCATGCAATTTCCTTTTCCAAAAAGTGCAAATCAAACAACATTTGTATTGAGAGAGACTCTACAACTATAGTGAATTTTATTTGGAATGGAGTTGCTCATCTTTCTTGGACTCTGACCTCCCGATGGATTTACTGTCTTAACTCACTCATGAATCTCAATTTTATTGTCACTCACACCTACCAGGAATTGAACAAGATTGCTGATGGTCTAGACAAAATTGTATTTCCTCAAAAAGTTATTTGGAGAAATGACCTTCCTTCATATTTGATTACTTTTTATACTAGATACACCAAAAAATTTCCTACTTTTCGTCTCATGTATTTTCACCTTGTACTCCATACTTTTTTGAATAAATTTTCGTGTTCTGCTCTTTGACCAGAACACAACCCTAAAAAAATGTTTTTCTATGTCATCCACATGGGTGTTTCATCCCACATTCTAATCAAAGAGAAATCATAATCTTATGTCCACCATGGTCTTCACTATCCATCCAATCTATGAACTATTTATTTCTCTTATTTATTGACTTTAATAGTTGGTTAAGGTACACATTGTTAATCTTGTTCCTTGAAAAATGATTTGGAATAATCAAAATAACCTCTAATCCTGTCATAATCACATTTGGTTATTTATCTATAAATTTTCTGTCACATTTATTGTTATCCAACTTCATTCTGGTTCATACCATTGATTAAACTAGAAAATCATAGTGTGTAAAACACATATCATATCCTAAAACCAAATAATCATGAAACTTGACTTATAGTGTGTCTAAATTAGGAAAACTTATTTTAAATAAAGGCTACCTTAGGGTTAACCTAGTCCACTCATAGTCATTATATTTTAAAATACATTATGATAGTTCATAATTATTTTTTGAATTTCAAATGTATATTTTCCAAGACCGTTAAACCAGTTGTGCAGCAAGGCCCATTTCAATGCACTATCTCCAGATCAATTCAAGATCAATACATTGTTTTTTTGTTTTTAACACTATATAAATATTTTTCTAGAGACACACCCCTTCTATTATTCATATTGGGATTTATTTTCATGGAAACCACTATCTCAATCGTCTAAAAAAATTCTAGAACATTTTCTTAAACATTGACTCATCATTAAACTTAACCAATGATAAATCCACAGGAATATCCATAGAAATATCCCAAGGTATATCACTAATTTTTTCTCATACTAGTTTCCAAAGGATAACTAAACCATTCCATTGATTCCAAATATAGGAACTCATACTTTTCAGACATTTATATTATAGATTTTTTGATAAACATTCATTACAATACACAAACCAATTCCCTGGGGACGTTCTAGATTATAGCCTTTAGAATGTTGTAAACACAATCTTCTAACATGGTGAATTATCTTCAATGTATCTCATAAAGATAATACCCTTTAGTAATCCTAAAAAAATATTTCTTCATAACCTGGTGTTAGGAAACATAATAGATGGTAATATTAGATTTCATACTAAGTGTAAATAATATAGATACATAATAAGAACATAATGAAAATGTATGATACCTGGAGAATAATATTGAAAAAAATACCATTCTTGTAAAATACCATAAACATAAATCATTGATTATATATTCGAAATTACAAATAAATGAATCCTTTGGAAATCAAAGAACATGATCCTTGATAGAAAAAAATTATAATAAGACATTTAACTGTAGAATACAAATTAGAATATATCTTCATGAACATGGTTAAAAAGAAACAAGGTCACTCATTAATATGAGGACATGAAATCAGACCTTAGAATAAACTTGTGCATATGAAACTAGGTTAATTCATAAATTTTTGAACATGAAATCAGTTTCATGAATTAAATTGTAGACATATAATTATGTTTAATAATAACATTTTGAACATTTAATCAGGTTCATGAATAGGTGTCTAATATTTCTAGTAGGACACACCACCATACCTAGTGGAAACCATGTCATAATGTACTAGGTTTACTCCCTATTCTATCCATGTCTATCTCATGATATATATAAACGATTACCAAATAACTTGTAAGGAGATATATGTCCCACCAATAACATAATGAAATCACATATATGTATTCCAAAAGATCGAAAAAAATCATTATATCATTACAAATGAAATAAAATCAGTATTATAAATGTTTTGATTTATTATAAACTAAGGAAAAGGGATATTTTTAATAAATATTTAATCATAGCATAACCAATGGAAAGGAAGTAAGGATTATAAGAATTTTTTCATAGTATAACCTATAGAAGATAAATTGTTTTTCGTACACATAATGACTTCAAAACATAAACCAATAAGATAAATAATATGAATTGTATCCTTGGATCATATCACCATTAAATTATTATTAACACCAAAGAATTCCATCTTAGATAGAAAATAATTTTTAAAAGAAAATTCAAAATATTTCATCATGAAGATATCATTTTTTATATTGAATAAATATTTTTAAAACATAATAAATATTTTAAACATTTTCAATGAAAATAAACTTGAAATTTTAAAATGTAATATTTTAAAATCATTTAAAACCCTTTTAAAAGATAAAACCTTTTCAAAATCTATATAATTTGAAATTACATTTGAACAATATAAAGGAATATATGAAATATCTTTTCAATCAGAATTTGAAAAATATACTATTTTATAAATAACTTCCACTGTAAATTAAATTATAAGACTTTTTTATTTCATTATTGAAATCCATTTATTGAAAACATTGTTTCGGAAGAGAAATTATTTCTGATGGAAGAGATAAATAATGTTTTATTTTCATAAAGAAATTTTATTAATTGTCATAAGAATAAAAGAGTGTATAAAATATACAATTACAATAAATTATATTGGATAAACATAGAAGAATAATATTAATGAAAATTTATGATAGATTTTATATAATATTCTATCATTCATAACATAATTGTAAACAATCCTGATAAACAATGAGATTTTAACATGAAATCTTTAATATTTTGGAATCATTGATTCATAAAACCGGTGAAGGAATAAAACTAAATGAAACATAAAATATCATTATTAGTAATAAATATATTATATTACATGTAAAATATGTTTAATATACAAATTTTGAATGAATATATGTTTATAACATAATATATTTCACAGAGAAGTAAAATTGAGAAAACAATCACTTACTTCTTTGGAAAGTCTTAAAAGGTATACACCATGAAATAGTGATCGAACACATAAAATAAAAACCAAAATAGTTTTTTGTAAAAGAATAAAAATATAAATTCTTAGGAAATATACACACCAAATTAAAGAATTTTTTTTGAACATGGAATTTGCCTCACTGAATAAAACAGTGGGACTGAAATCCCTATCCTTAAGTCTTGACTTCCATTGTACCTAATGATCCCTCAGATATAATAAAATTAATTTTATTATAAATATATTGAAGAATAAAATTAATATATTCCATACCATATATTATTTTATTAGGACCTATTATTACACTTTTCATAATGATTCTTTGTCAAACAAATGTTTTTGGGTAATAACAGCTTTGTTTTTCATAAAACATTTGATTTTTTTATATTTTTTATTATAATATATTACTAATTATTTAACAATCTATATCATTATAATAATCATATAAATATAATATATATTCATTATATATATATTCATCATAATCTATAAGATATTGAAATAGGAAATAAAATACACTATTCATGGAGACAGTATGTCGTAGGATCACACGATCATTTTTTCATTTTCTGGTCGAATTGAATAAAGTAAAATTACAAGATATATTATCATTATAGAACCAGTTTTATATCATATATTTCACATTTTTTGTCAAACTCATCCTTAATAAATTCTAAAAAAATTATGAAAGAATCACAGCGCTTCATGAGGCGGTAGTCCGCCGAACACAAGAACGACATTATCGTATTCCCAGAAAAAATGAAGGCATGAAGATGTGTTATGAATAATAATTAAAGAATAATAAATAAAAATTAAAAATCATAGTTATTATATATAAATTGTATGGCCATAATTATTCCCAACCATTAGATGTGGTAATAGAAAGGCGAATGAAAACAATTCGTGAGGGTGTAGTCCTCTGTACACAAGAACGATGACATTTTAACCAATTTAATTGATGTTTGTGTGGTTTTATGATGTATCCACAACATATAAACATATAATTATATTTAAAAGATTTATTTTATAAAATAATAATGATATAAAAATAATTTAATGGGTTTTAGGAAGAAATAATAAAAATGTTTGTTGATGAATGTTATATCTTTATTAGGTATCTCTTTTTGGTTTTCACCAAAGGACTTGATTAGTTGAATTTATTCCAAAAGTAATCCATCCATGGAGAAATTATTCAATTGGAGGAGTTATTTGGGTAGGTATGTGTTGAACTAATTGGTTTTGAAGGTATGAAGAGAAGGGGTAGTGGGTGGCCATTTATAAGGGAGGTTAGAGGCCCTTCTGTAATTTTATGAAACAGTGAATTCAAACCACGTTTTCCAAATGCCGAGTTCCTCCAATAATGGAAGAATATTGATCCTAGAAGGAATAAAGAATTTATATTGAAATAAAATTATTTTTGTACTTGTTTAAAAATATTTTCCCTTATGCATAATGTTTATTCCCTTGGTAAACTTATTATGCTCTTCACTATCGTGATTAATTGTAACTTATTTTCATTAATAATTTTGGGAAAAAATTATTTTTAAATTATTATGAATTATAAATAATTCTTATTTTAAATATGTAATATAGTTTTCTAAATTCAATTCATATATTTTAATAATATTAATTTAAAATTACTCATGTAGTGAAGGTGAGAAAGTGGGTTTTTAATGAGAAAATGTTGAAATGTTTACAATGTTTTTATATCCATATTAGTGTGAATAAAAGTAAAATGACCTAATTTAGATTAATATATGTATATTGGAACTATTTTTCCTTTATAATAAATTCATTATATTCTTTATCATTAAATTTTATTTCAATTAAAAGGTAGTTTTCAAGTAAAATTTAGTATTTTTACTATTTATCAAAAAATGAATCTTCTTAGAAAAATACTAAAAATTAACCCTAAGATAGTTATGATATTAGTATTTAATGATGATATGATTTTATTAAATTTATTTTCTAAATGTGGGAAAATTTAGTTTGAAAATAATTTTTCTATAAAAAGAGGACAAAACTACATTTTAATGAAATTCTATATTCAACGTAAAATTGGATTCATTATGATCTATTGTATATAAAACATATAAGATGAATATTAAAAATTTTATTGAATTTATACTATATATATTTCAGTTAGAAAATTTCTCAAAAATTTATTTTGTTAACTTAATGCTACAAAACAAATTTGTGTGCATAAAAATAATTTTTTTGGATAAATGATTCCTTCTAATTTTTAATATGTTTTTTCATTTATAATTAATTGGACACAAAATATTTCATTATATTAACATTTTTAAAAACTATTTTCATAATTTATTTATTCCAATTCATATCTTCAATTATAAAGGCAATGTGAGAACCATCATATTAAATAATAATAATAATGATATATTATAATTTGGTAAAACTCGGTCTTGTGTATAGTATAAGGTATCGAATGAAATCAATATTATTTGTAAAAAAATAATAACTTATTGTTTGGTGTACCTCAATATAATATCAATGTAGAGTTTAGTGAATGAATATCCTTGGGTTTTGTATAATGTATGCTGGAAATTAAGTAGTATTTAATAAAAGCCACACAAGAATTTTGATTTATTTAAAAAAAATATTTCATAAAATCTCAGGGTGTTTCATGATCCCTCTAACCTCTATATATAAGGAATCACCCTTATTACATTACATAAACTTGAATTTAGTAAATAATTCACTTCCTTTCACTTTGAGGAATGTTTTAGGTATAGAGCTTTAGATAATTGGGACATAACACATTCATAAAATTACACATTTTTAGAGAGTGGATACCATAAAAACAATACTCAATTCTTCCAAAATAAAAAAAAAAATCAAATAAAACATGATTTATTTGAGATTTATTCAAACATTTAACATGTATTCCTTCATTTTCCTACACATCCTTATAACTTGTAAAAATATTTTAAAAAAATGGGATGAGCACAAAAAGCTCCGTAAGGGATATAAAAAGAAGGAATGAATACATTAGTCCATGAACACTTATAACTCAGTAAATCATTTTCAAAATACATGGTTTTCACCCATATATAATTTGAAAAAAATGAGATTTACACAGGATACAAAAAAAATGAGAACATAAATATAATAATTATGTTATCTTGGGACATTACTTACATAATTTTGTAACCCTCTTGGGGACCTTATCATTTGTAACCCTTCACGACTACCTTATAGTTTGTGTAACAATCACAATTACACTTGGCGTAAGCATATGTCCGACCTCATACATACACACAAAAAATGCATTGGAAGAAGATATAGGTCCCAAACTTCATCATAAACAATTCACAAGAACCATAACATAATCATACAACATGAATAATATCCTAAAAAAGTTGCTTTTGAATTTTGTAGAACAGAATTTTAAAAGAGGATTTTAAAAGGAAAGTCTGTTATAAATATCATATAATTGAATTGAGACAAAGTATAGTGGATGGAATATTTATAAACACTATAAATAAAAATAATTAAAAAAATTATATACAAAACCCATAATTTTTTTTTAATACCACATAAATAACATAGTAGAATGTTAACCCGAAGAATGGAAATCGGGTTAAGAATTCCCTTACCTTGGGTTTGTATTACTTCAAAATCGTTTAAACCTCATGTATAATGCTTAAAAGAGTTCTATTCATATCATAATGAAAAATTTACATATTTAAAAACCCTTATATGACCATTTAATTACATCATTTCACCCTTTAATTATTAGTATTTTGTTCCTTACACTGTTTTAGGTGAGTTCATTACATGATTTTCTTGATCGGGTCATGATTGATTTTTCTGGTCGGTTGGAAGTGAAACTCCTTAATTCGAATTGAGTAGTATTTAAATATTTCAATTAACATAAATTATACCATTTTTCATTATTAATTATTACAAGATGATATTTTATATTTAAATACATTAATGATGTTCGTTTAGATCATTTTAGTGGTTCTTAGATAATAACGACCTCTTTTAGTTTAATAAATTAAAAACATGTGTACAAAAGAATTAAAAAGAAATGGATGAGACTTAATAAATATATTATAACCTTGTGAAACCATAAAAAATGGTTTCATGACCATCCTTGATGAAATTAAATCAAATTGAAATCACATCGTCCCCGATGTCGGTAATTTGAGACATCACGTACAATGTTTTAATTCTTTGAATTAGCGGGGGAGGAAAAGAATATCAATGATTAATTTTCCATGAACAAGAGAACATATAGAAGATAAAATATTCTGGATCTCTCATGCATCTTGGAGATGAGTAGGTGAGGAAATAAGAAGAAAGAAACTCAAAATAAAAGAAAAATTTAGAAATCTCTCCCGAAAATTTGCAGCCTAACGACGTCGCTTAAAATTTCATAAAATAATTTAATGAGACAAAAGGGATCTATAATAATTATTAAATAATATGGGAATTATGGGGATATGGAATTAAATATCCCAACATAAAATAATGGGAATTAAAAGGAACAACATAGATTGAATGAAATGAATGAAAATAAAAGAAGATGTTTACCTCTTGATCTATTCTCCTTGAGATCCCTCTTAAGGCCGTTGGTTTTGGCCTTTTGGTGAGACCATAAGCTCTAGTACATGGGGACGAGCCTTGGGAGGAGTATTGGGCTGATCTTAGGTAAGGATATAGGCTTGAGATGTGTAGGAGGAAGAGGGGAATGTAGGTGGTATTTATATTGGAGGAGAGAAGGTATTTAACATTATTTTAATAATTATTATAAAATTTCATCTCAAGACTATGAATAATCATAATTAATGTGACCCCATATAGTAATAATTTCATGTGAGTTCTAACCTAGTGTACTTACATCACTTATTATGTCATAAATAGTGTATTTTACTAATAATTTGAATATACGGTATTTTATCTTATTTCACTATTCCTCAAAAATACAAGAATTTTAGAAAAATACCAAAAAATCACCGTTACAATTTCTCGACATGTAGAATTCAAAATGAAGCGCATTTTTTTAAAATAATTTTATATTTATTATTAATATAATTTCTAAATAAAATCATACTTAATTCAAAAAAATAACAATTTTAAAACTATAACTGCTTTTATATAACATTGAAAAATGAACCAAAATGCCATTATCTTCGAACCTTAAGTAAATAAAATAATATAAAAAATTACTATTCATTAGTGTCCTATCACTTTTCATATTACCATTCATAAGTGTATGTTACTATTCACCAAAAATACAATTTGTTTCTATTAGACTCTAAATAATATACTGAACACAATTATAGATTGCCATTTTTATGAAATTCAAAACATAGAAGTGGAAAATTTATTTTTTAAAGGCTAGTTATAAATATTTACATGAAACATTTTTCAAGAATTTCATTTATTTTTTTAAACCTTGGTGTGTTACATTATCCCCAAATTCTTGAAATTTCATCCTCACAATTTTATTTACTCATTAAACAAGTGAGAGTACCTTTCTCTCATAGCATTTCCAGAATCCCATGTTGTTTCTTCTACCATGTGGTTTCTCCACAAAAGCTTTACCTAGTGAATTGCCTTATTCCACAATACCTATTCCCTTCGATCAAGGATCTGAACTAGTTTCTCTTCGTAGGAAAGGTTATTTTCTAGGTGAACTGCTTCTGGGATCATGTCATGTGATGAATATGGCACATACTTCCTCAACATCAAAACATGAAAAATAATGTGTTCCTAAGACAAACATGGAGAAAAAGATACTTGGTATTCAATTATTCAAAGTTTATCTAGGATTTCAAAAGGACCGATGAACTGAAAACTTAACTTCCCTTTCTTACTGAAACACAACACTCTTTTCGAATGAGTTATTTTAAGAAAAACCTGGTCACCAACCTCTAAAGGGAAGTCTTTTCTTCTATTATCTACATAGATTTTATGCCTTCTATGAGATATCCTCATGTGCTACCAGATCATCTTCAATTTTCAGCCACATTGTCTAATAACTCTGGCCCCATAAACTTTATTTCACAGACTTCATCCCAAAACAATGGAGTCCAACACCGCTTTCTATACAAAGCCTCAAAAGGTGTCATCTGTATAGTGGAATGAAAACTGTTATTATATGAAAACTCAACTAAAAAGGATGCTCATCCCAACTAACCTGATAATCCATTGAACAATCCCAATGCATATCACCCAAAGTCCGAATCATTTATTCTGAATGCCCATCTGATTGAGGATGAAAATATGTACTGAAATGCAATTTTGTGCCCAATGACATATAAAGTCCCTACCAAAAGTAAGAAAGTGATCTTGGGATCCTAGTCAGATACAATGGAAAGAGGAACTCAATATAACCTGATAATATCCTTAAGGTGTAGTCAGGAAAACTGATCCAAGGCAATAAATATCGAATAGGGAAAAAATGTGTAGATTTTACAACCAATCAACAATATCCCAAATCACATTGTTACCTTGATAATTCTTTGGTAGTCCTACCACAAAGTCTATGGATATATTATCCCACCTCCACTATAGAACTATAAAGGGCTGAAGGATCCCCTTCAGTAACTGCCTCACTACTTTAACCAGTTGACATATCATAAATATTACATTAAAATCTGCAATATCTCTTTTCATTCCATCAAACCAATAATACTCCCAAAGGTATCTATACATCTTAGTACTATTGGGATGAACTAAAAATAGAGAACTATGAGGTTCACACAACAAATATTTCTTTAACTGAGAATCACAAGGCACTCACAACCTTTTTCAAAATCCTAAAACTCAATCTTTATCCATGTAAAATTCTCGTTTCTTACCCATTTTAACAAATTCTACCTTTTTCTGTAGCTCACAGTCTTCCTTTTGTTCCAAATTAATTCTCTCTGACAACGATGACTGCACTGAAACATGAAAAAAACATATGTATTCCCAACACAAACAACTTCTATGACAAAATTCATTAAATCATTAATCAAGGGGTCATTTTCCAAACATAAAAGGTTTAATTATGCATGATGTTTTTGACTTAAGGCATCCACCACTTTATTTTCTTTTCCCAGATGGTAATTTATTGTGAAATCATAATCCATTATCAGTTGAAGCCATATTCTCTGCCTCATGTTTAACTCCTTCTAAGTAAATATATACGTCAGACTTTTATGGTAAGTATAAATTTGTCATTTGGCTCCATATAAATGATGCCACTAAATTTTCAATGCAAAAAACTACAACTGCCAATTCCAAATCATGAATGGGATAATTTAACTCATGAGGTTTATGTTTTCTTGAATCATAAGCAATTACCTAATCATTTTAAATCAAAAAACAACCATATCCATTCAAGGAAGCATCATTGTAGATGAAAGACTCTCCATTTTAGGAAGGAAAGGCCAAAACTGGAGCATTAACCAATATCTTCTTCTATTCTTGAAAACAAAAATCACATTATTCTATAAAAATAAATTTAACCACTTTTCATGTTAACTTAGTTATCAAGCTAGATAACCGTGTAATGTTCTTAACAAAACATCTGTAATAACCTGCTAATCCAAGAAAACTACGAATCTCTTTAACATTTGTAGGTCTTGGACATTCACCAACCACTTTTTTTTTGTCATGATCAACTGTTATTCCTTCATTATTTACAATGTTCCCATTAAAATAAATCCATTGAAAAAAAATCACTCATGCTGAATTTCTCATACAATTTCTTTTCCTTTCTGGTTTGTAAAAGAACCCTTAGATTTTTTCATGCTCCTCTTTATTTTTAGAAAATACAAGAATGTCATTAATAAACACAACCAAAAACTTATCCAAGAACTCTCGAAATACTTTATTCATAAGATTAATGAATACAAAAGGTTCATTAGTTAACCCAAAAGGAATAAAAAAAAATTCATAATGAGCATATCTAGTACGAAATGATATTTTTAGGATGTTATCTTCCTTCACCTTCAGCTGATGGTATCCAAATCTGAAGTCAATCTTGAAAAAGTACTGAGATCCCTGGAGTTTATCAAACAAGTCATCTATATTAGTAAAATGATACCTTTTTTAATAGTGATGTTATTAAATAATCTATAATCAATGCAAAGTCTCTTGGAAGAATCTTTTTTTTACGAACAAAACAAGAGATCCCCATGGTGAAGTTCTAGGATGAATGAAGTCCTTATCAAGCAAATCAGGAAACTGATTTTTCAATTAAAGAAGTTCTATTTTATCCAAACAATATGTGGGTTTTGAAATTGGGTTAACATCAGGAACTAAGTCAATTGTGAACTCGACTTCTCGATCATGTATGATACCAGGTAACTTTTTAGGAAAAACATCAAGGTATTCATTTAGCATAGGCCCATTATTAATCTAAAAAATTCACTTGTTTTCAACAATATTATAAGATAACTTTCATTTCCATCATTCAACAGTTTCTATCTTCTTAATATGTTATCAAATTTATGGGTTCTTTCTTGTATACACACTGAAACTCTTTTTAAAAAACAACTTCTTTACCTCGAAATTAAATCTTTGCATGATAAACAAAAATCCAGTTCATTCCCAGAATAACATCAAACTAGACTAATGGTAATATAACAAGGTTTTCATTAAAGGTATTTCCATATACCATAATAGAAATATTCTTATAATTATTCTTTGCTATAATATTTCCCAGTGGTGTTTTAGAAACAAGTTTCGGTGTAATGCCCTGACCCTAGTTACCCAGAGTCTGTGCAATTTTACATAACATTGGAATGATAACAAAAGATCAAGTCTCGATAGGCCGATTAGTTTATTAGTCTTGTAAGTACTAGATACATTAATAAGGTTTAAATTACATCATAAAATGAAAAACTAACACAACATTGTTTCCATAGAAAACAATGAGATCCCATAGACTATCCTTGCAATTCAGTCATAATATCCTTCTCCACATCCTAGGATAAATAAAACATAAAAAGGGGTGAGCTCAGATGCTTAGTAAGGACAAAAATATAGCAGAAACTTTCATAAATAAGCATAAACATTTAAGTCAATGCATAAAACTAAAACAAAATCCTTTTAAACTTGAACTTATATATAATATGTCAATGATAAAATCAAATAATTTCATTAACTTATTCACTTGGATATTTTACTAGTCGAATAATCACATGAAATATCAATGGACACTTTCATAATGATAGAATGCATAATGCCAGACTTCATAACTAAATATTCAAGGCCTTGTGCCAAGAATAAAAAATATATTTTGTCAAGGCCTTTTGCTAAGACACTATTTTGTCTCATGAGACCTACGAATGCATTGAGGAGCTATAGAGGGCTCCACCCATCACTTACTAAGTCCAATTCATTCCTCATATGAAAAGGGTTAAACATAACATAAATATTCATATTAAAACTAGCATACGAAATGTCAATAATTTATCCATAAACCATGAATTGTGTAAAAATAACACATCCATAGTCAAACATATCACAAAACCTTCAATACAATATGGAATTTTTGTATCATAATAAATTAACCTCAAATAAGCTTAAAATCCATCAAAGGATGTTGACATAGATGAAATCAAAACCTTTTTTAGAGAAATATATCTTTCTCTTTTGAAATAATTTATGAAAAAATTTATTTTGAAAATATTCTTTTAAAATATTAAGGTAAGATTCAAAAATGTTATAAGGGCGGAAAATAGCCGCACCCACTGTATAAGTTAAAAAACATTCTTACCTTAAATTTGTCAAAAAGGTCAAAAAGTACCTTGTTTGGAAAACGACGAAAATATTCCTTTAAAACCCTTTTATAAAAAGTCAAACATGGGTATAAATGAATATAAACCATAGTCTAGTAAATAGTAAAAATGTTTTGGAATACATTTTTAAGAAACATGGATGTGGATGATAAAGAGGTCCCAATAGATACTTACGTAAAAACAACCTCGGATAATAAAGAGATTGTGAAATTAACCCTTACAGTGTACTTTTCCTTGGTTGATGGAAGGTTAACCTCCTGTATAATTGTGAAATAATTGTTATTAAATTATAAAATAATCATATACATTAATATTATATCATATATGATCTTTTAACATTTCTTTGTTAATAATATCTTAATATTATTTTCGTTTTAGTTGTTAACAGATTCATTTTCCTTTATATGATTTGTTACGTAAGTAATGTTTGTAATGGATAGGATGTATATTATTCATATTAAGACTAATATTAAGTCTTTAAACATTATTTTTAATCATATAACAAAAATTTGTATTGAATGGATATGATGGGGAATGAATCTCATCGCGTTCGTGGAGATTGTAATCCGTACGTACGCACGAGCAACAATATCATTATTTTGATATCAAAATTATATATAATTGGATGGTATATCATATATAAATAATCATTACCATGTTATATTTATTAGTTACATCAATTACACATCATTATTATATCCATCCAAATAATAATGTATTAAATAACAATTACACCAGGACGTGGAGACGGTAAGTCGTATGTACGCACATATGGTGACATGTAATTCAAAGGATGGATAGAAAAATGAATATTTTTGTACCATATTTATGATAACATCAAAGTATATAGAATATGCTGGAGTTATAATATTATAATGGAAACAATAAAGAAAGTGGAAGTGGAAGAAGAAAGGAACTTGAAAGAGGTGATGAAATATTTACCTCTTCTTTAGGTTCTTCCTTTTGATTTGATCAAAAGGGCTCCATAGGTTTGCTTTATAACAAAAGGAAGGCATATAAGATGAATGGAGAATAGTTGAGAGGGTATTTGGGCAGTGTTTGGATGATCCAAAAGGCTTTTAAGGGGTTAATTTGAGGGAAGGGGGAGTGCCCTTTTATAAGAGGGGTGAGGGGAACCTTAGAAAAAGCTAGAAATATTAATTTATAATAAACTTATTTTTGGATTCAAATGGATCCAAAATGAATTATTTATAGTATAAGGCGGGGATGGTTAAAAAACAACTCAAAAAATAGGTTTTAGAAAGGTTTGTGTCACTATATTAACTTTATCTTTTAAATTTAACTCTTAGTTAAATTGTTTGACATTTACCATGTCTCTTGGTATTTTTATATTATATGGTTAATAAACATACTATAAACTTGAAAGAGAACCTAAAGTGGTTAATTATTGACATAGATAATATTTTTTAAGACCTTTGGCCGAACCTTAGATTTTTAGGAATAGAATATAAATTAATAATATAATATTTGTTTTAAAAACCCTTTTATGTCAATTATGACACTATTTGGTATTTTTTTTACTAAATTCATAAAAATATTATTACTTTGAAAAAAATTCATCTAACAAACCCTAACATGTCATAGTAACATAGAGAATTAGTGGAATTCAAAAAAAATCTCAAATTACATTTATTTGGTTATTTATAATATCAATTATTTTAATATTTTATTAATTAGGTAATTACTGCATCATCATTGTGTCATAAATAAATTAAATTATTTAATGTATAAAATTTATAAATAAAATTCAATTATGTAGTAAATCATTTATCTTTCTAATGAATATTTGTAGTCTAATTTATCTTATGTGTAACCCTATATTAAAAATGGTTTATTTGTTAAACTTTGAATTTAATATTTTTAACCCTTCTTTGAATTAAATAATAATAAATGTCCTAATCTAATCCAAGTGGTCCAAAAAGGTTAATATTTTATTACTAATGTTTTTTATGGTCAAATTATACTTATCCAATAGAATTAGGACCTGTGTTAGGGTAATAATATTATTATTTTTACCCTTAATTTCCTTATTTACTTTTAACCGTGGTAAATAAAAGCAAAATGTTACTATTCACAAAGAATTAATTTCAACTTATTGAGCCAAATATTAGTTACTGATATCAAATACGTTTCTCAGATTTTTAAAATTTAACTCACAGAAGCGGTAAAATTATGTTTTATGTAAATTTGCAAATGCTTCTAGGAGGTGGGTTAAAGACAATAAAATGTTCATTAAAATTTTTATATATCTAAAATTATTATAAACTGACTCCAATAAATTACATTAAACTTATATAGGTATTATGTATCTATTTTGATTTAAAATAAATTTAAATAAAATAAATAATTTGTTAAATAAAAATTCAGTTTTAAACTATAACTATTCATCAAAAATTGAAAGTTTTTAGTCTAACGCCCCGACCCCAGCTACCCAGAGTCGGTGCATTACTTCGTAACATTGGCATGATCACAAAAGATCAAGTCTCGAAAGAACGATTAGTTTAGTAGCCTTGGAAACACTAGATACATTCATAAGTCTTTCATTACATCAAAATTAAACAAACTACAATAACATGGTCTTCATAGTCCACACTCATATCTTCACTGACTATCCTTGCAAGTCAGTCATAATACACTTCTGCACATCCTGGAAAATATTTAAACATTGAAAGGGGTGAGCTCAGATGCTCAGTAAGGATAACAATATTGCGGAAGCTTTTATAAGAAAACATAAGCATTTAAGGCAATGTATAACTAAAACAAAAGCCTTATTGAACTTGAACTTCAGCATAATATGGCAAAAGTAAAATAAAATAATGCCATTACTTACTCACATGGATATTCTACTAGACGAATAATCACATGAAATATCAATAACCACTTTCATAATGAGGGAATGTATAATGCCAGACATTCTGAAACATTTTGTCAAGGCCTCGGCCAAGACGTCTAAAATGATTAAGGCCTCGGCCAAAACCATAAATCAAATTGGGAAAGGGCCTCGGCCAATTCCATGTCTAGTTGTCCCATGAGACCTAACGATGCATCGAGGAGCTATAGCGGGCTCCACCCGTCACATATTAAGTCCAATACATTCCTCATATAAATAGGTTTAAACATAACATAAATATTCGTATTAAAACTAGCATACGAAATGTCAACAATTTCTCCATAAACTATGGATGGTATAAAAATAACACATCCACAATCAAATATTTTACAAAATGTTCAATGGAAGTTTTGTATCACAAATCAATTTCAATTAAACATAAAACCCATCAAAGGATGTTGACATAGATGAAATCAAAGCTATTTGAGAGAAATATCTCTCCTTTTTGAAATCATTTAAAAGCCCCATAATTATAAAATAATACATTTACTTTGAAGATATTCTTATAAGCTTGTTAGGGAAGCTTCGACGAAGTTATAATGGCGGAAAATAGTCACAACCGTCGTATAAGTAAAAAAACATTCTTACCTTATATTTGTCAAAAAGGTCAAAATGTACATTGTTTGGAAAACGACGGTAAGATTCCTTTCAAAAACGTATAAGGGTATAAATGACTTTAACCCATTTTCCATTTAATAGTAAAAATGTTTTGAAAGACATTTTTAAGAAACATGGATTTGGATGATAACGAGGTCCCAGTAGATAATTATGTATAAACAACCTTGGATAATGAAGAGGTTGTGAAGTAAACCCTTACCTTGTACTTTTCCTTGGATGGGGTTGGTTAACCTCCTGTATAATGGTGAAATAATTGTTATTAAATTATACAAGAATCATATACATTCATATGATATCATATATGATCTTTTAACATTGCTTTGTTAACAATATCTTAGATTTATCGTTGTTTCGGGTGTTAACTTACTCATTTTCTTTTATATGTTTTGTTACGTAAGTCGTGTTTTTCATGGATAGGTTTATCTTATTCATATCCAGAATGATATCATGTCCTTAAAAATTATTTTTAAATCTTCAAATGATAATTATACTTGAATGGATACGACAGAGAATGAATCTCATCGCGTTCGTGGAGACGGTAGTCTGTACGTACGCACGAGCGACAATATCATTATGTTGATATTAAAATAATATATAATTGGATAGTATATCATATATACAGAATCCTTATCATGTTATATTTATTATTTACATGAATTACATATCATTATTATACCCATCTAAATAATAATATATTGAATAACAATTACACCACGACGTGGAGACGGTAAGCCGTACGTACGCACGTATGGTGACATGTCATTCAAATGATAGGTAGAATACTGAATATGGTTGTTCCATATTTATAATAACATCACAGTATATAGAAGATACTAGAGTTATAATTTTAGAATTGAAATAATAAACAAAGAGGGAGTGGAAGAAGAAAGAAACTTGAAAGAGGGTGATGAAAATGTTACCTCTTCTTCGGGTTCTTCCTTTTGATTTGATCAAAAGGACTCCTTAGGATGTATTTCTGACTAAAGTAATGCTTCTAGGATGAAGGGAGAGAATTTGGGAGAGTATTTGGGCAGGGGTTGGCCGAACCAAAAGGCTTGGAAGTGTGAATAAGGTGGTAGAGGTGGGGGCCTTTTATAAGAGGAGAGGAGGGGCACTTTTGGAAAGATTGAAATGTTACATTATTTCACAATGCTTTTCGGATTCTAAAGGTCCCACACTTATATAATTCTAGGTTAATGTGATAAGGTTTCTAAATCTCCTCATCCAATAGGCTTTGGACAAGTGTAAGCCTTGGATTTTGCATTATCTTCTCATTTTATTTAAATCGTTAAATAATGAGGTCATCGCTGCATCATAATGATGTCATAAATAATTTATTTATTTAATGTCTAAAAATTATAATAAAATACTATTATGTAGGAAATCTTTTTAGATATCTAATGAATATTTATAGTCAAAATTTGGACTTGTGTAACCCCACTTAAAAACTGTTTTAGTAAAATAACTCATGTTTGTGTCAATTTAAATTTAACATTAAATATATATATATTAATTTCATTTTCCAACTAAAGTGGCTCCATGGGGTCCCCAAGTTGACCCATGGGTTGTCTTGGTCGGCCATGACTCATCCAATAGGAGTAGGACAAGTTTCATGCTCATCTCATATTATTAAAACATTATTTGTACCTTAAACTACATTAATTACCTCTAATCGCGATTAAGAACTTAAAAGTTACTATTCACCAAAAAATTATTTTAATCTCATTGAACCACATTTTACTTCTTAATGACAACCATGTATATCGGATTTTTAAAAATCAAATCACAGAAGTGGTAATATTTCATTTTAACGAAAAATCAGTTTTTAACAACCACTTAGTGGTTTCACTATTCATCAAAAATTGAAGTTTTTCAGAATAAGGACAAAATTTCACCCTAATCTATAATTGATATTCCGAATTCAAAAATGATGTCTATTTTACAAAATTCCAAAAATATAAGTTTTATTAATTAATTTTATAATTAATTCCCGCTATTACAACAAATAGCGTGTTTTTAAGAAACAATTTATATCAAAAGTTTGGCAATTGTTTATGTCCAATTTCAATGTTAAATTAATTATAATGACCAGCATTGGATAAAATGGTAAAAATATATTCTAATTATACTTTAAAACCACTAATTATTATAATTTATCACTATAAATTATTTTGATTAAAAAAGTTGTTTTAAGTATTTTTCACTATTCATAAAAATTTAGAAGTTCTCAGAAAAATACCAAAAATTCAACATAGGCTTATTTCAATATTCCGAATCCAACAATCAAGTCCATTTTGATAAATAAAATTTATAAAATTTCAAAAAGTAGGTATTACTATTCACAACGGCTAGTTTAATTAGTTGTGGTGTGTGTTAGAGCTCGAGGTTGTGTACAACACACGCTATTGCATTATTCGAAGGGAAACGTACAGTGGAAGCTTGGGGTGTTACATTCTCCCCTCCTTCAAATAATTTCATCCTCGCAATTTCTAGGGTATTACTGCATAAAAAGACTCGGGTGGTTTTTCATCATAAATTCCTCAGGTTCCCACGTTGCCTCTTCCATTTTATGATTTCTCCACAAAACCTTCACCAGACGAGTCGTCCGGTTTCTCAGCACCTGTTCCCTCACATCAAGAATCCTGATGGGCTCTTCACAATAGGAAAGATCGGGTTCCAGTTCTAATTCCTCATAGGTGAGTACATGCGTTGGGTCAGGCATGTATTTCCTCAACAGAGATACGTGGAACACATCGTGAACTTTGGAGAGACTTGGTGGCATTGCCAAACGGTAAGCTACAGCCCCAATTCGTTCTAGAATTTCGAATGGTCCGATGTACCTTGGACTCAATTTAACTTTCTTACCAAAACGTATGACTCCCTTCCATGGAGATATCTTCAGGAAAACATGATCACCGACTTGAAATTCCAAATCCTTCCTTCGATTATCGGCATATCTCTTCTGCCTACTTTGAGCTTCTTTGATGTGATTTTGGATTACTTTCACCTTTTCCACCGTTTCCTCCACCAGTTCTGGGCCTACAAGTTTTCTTTCACCAACGTCATCCCAACAGGTTGGTGTACGACATCTCTTTCCGTATAACGCTTCATATGGTGCCATCTGAATACTCGAATGGAAGCTATTGTTATAGGAAAATTCTACCAGTGGTAAATATTGATCCCACATACCCTGAAAGTCAAGAGAGCATGATCTCAACATGTCTTCTAAGGTTTGAATAGTCCGTTCTGATTGTCCATCTGTTTGAGGGTGATAGGCAGTGCTCAAACGAAGTTCAGTATCCAAGGCCTTTTGAAGACTTTTCCAGAATCATGAAGTAAAACGAGGATCACGATCAGAAACAATCGATAGGGGTACTCCATGAAGTCTTACAACTTCATTAATATATAGTCTTGCTAGACGTTCAAGTGGTAGATCCTCCCGTATAGCCAGAAAATGTGCTGACTTATTAAGTCGATCAACAATGACCCATATTGCATCATTCCTTCTAGGAGTCTTTGGTAGTCCCATGACAAAGTCCATCATAATATTATCCCATTTCCACTCAGGTATGGGAAGAGGTTGCAATACTCCACCAGGATGTTGCCTTCCAGCTTTCACTTGTTGACAAACCATACACCTCGACACAAAATCAGCAATCTCCCTCTTCATATTGTCCCACCATAAATGTTCCTTCAAATCTCTATACATTTTGGTGCTCCCAGGGTGTATAGAGAAGTTGGAACTATGAGCATCATCCAGCAATTCCCTTTTTAGATTAGGTATATCGGGAACACAAAGTCTCTTCCCGAATTTCAAAATTCCATCCTTATACACAAAGTCCCTCAATCTTCCATCATTCACACCTTTAATCTTCTTCTAAAATTCTTCATCATTGGTCTGAGAACTCTTAATCCTTTCTAGTAATGATGTTTTGGAAACCATTTGAAAAAGCATTGATGTTTCACCTTCCCTAGTTATTCCCATGTCCATATTCACTAGATCCAAGAAAATTGGATCCCTTTCAATTCTCATCACATTCAAAACTCCATGGTCTTTTCTACTAAAAGCATCTGCCACCTTGTTTGCCTTCCCCGGGTGGTAATGTATCGTGCAATCATAATACTTGAGTAGTTCAAGCCATCGCCTTTGCCTCATGTTGAGTTATTTTTGTGTGAAAATATACTTCAAACTCTTGTGATCAATATAAATCTCACATTTTTCACCATAGAGGTAATATCTCCATATCTTTAAAGCAAAGATCACAGCTGCTAACTCAAGATCATGAATAGGATAGTTTTGCTCATGAATTTTTAGCTGTCGTGATGCACAGGCAATGACCTTATCATTCTGCATAAGGACACAACCGAGTCCTTTCTTCGATGCATCACTATAAATAACAAACCCATCATTCCCCGATGGTAGAGTCAATACAGGGGCATTGACTAATCTTCTATTTAGTTCTTCAAAACATTCTTCACACTCTTTTGTCCAGACAAATTTAATCCCTTTACGTGTGAGCTTTGTCAATGGGTTAGCCAATCTGGAAAAATTCTGGACGAAACGTCGATAATAACCAGCTAAACCAATAAAACTGCGTACCTCAGTTATACTTGTCGGTGCTGGCCATTCTTGGATTGCCTTGGTTTTAGAAGGATCAATGGAAATTCCATCCTTAGAGACAATATGGCCAAGAAAAGAAATCTCATGAAGCTAGAATTCACACTTGCTAAATTTCCCATATAATTCATGTCTTCTAAGAGTCTTCAGGATAATGCGTAAGTGATTTTCATGATCTTCGTGGCTTTTGGAGTATACCAAGATATCATCAATAAATACCACTACAAAGTCATCAAGATATTCCTTGAAAACTCTATTCATTAGATCCATGAAAAAAGAGGGTGCATTAGTCAATCCAAAAGTCATTACTGTAAACTCGTAATGCCCGTACCTTGTTCGAAATGCTGTCTTTGAAACGTCTTCCTTCTTCACACACAACTAATGGTATCCAGACCGAAGGTCAATCTTTGAAAATTATTGAGCTCCATGCAGTTGTTCAAACAAATCATCAATGCGAGGTAGGGGATACTTATTCTTTATTGTTATAGCATTGATCTCCCTATAATCAATGCACAACCTCATAGATCCATCTTTCTTCTTAACAAAAAGAACAGGGGCTCCCCAAGGAGAAACACTAGGGAGAATAAATCCCTTATTACTCAATTCCTTTAGTTGTTTCTTTAGTTCAACTAATTCCACAGTGGCCATTCTATAAGGGGTCTTCGATATGGGCCTTGATCCAGGAATTAAATCAATGGAAAACTCAACTTCTCGTTCTGGAGGATGTCCAGGTAAATCTTCCGGAAACACATCAACATATTCTCTCACAATAGGTACATCCTCTATTTGAATATTCCTTTCCTCATCCTCAGTAATTTCCTTCTCTTACTCCCCAATAATTGAATTTAGTTGAGCTACTGGGGGTGGATCTAGATAAGAATTATGTGGCGATGATTCTGCTCTAAAGATAAGGTGTTCCTTATCATCATCATCAAGAATCGTAACCTCTTTCCTCTTACAATAAATTTTTGCATCATGGTCCGAAAGCCAATCCATACCGAGGATTATATCAAATTCAATCATGGGTATGACGATGAGATCAGCAGGTAAAGAACATTTAGGTGCTCTAATGGGAACTAATCGACAAAACTTTGTTGCAACAATACTTCCCTTAGGGGTTTTGACTGACAACTCCCTTGTTAAATCAAATTGGAAATATCTAATTTTCTTAGCAAACTGGGAAGATATGAAACAATGCGATGATCCAGAATCAAATAATGCATTTTCTAAACTTGAGGAAACCATTAAATTACCTGCCACCATGTATTTCGGAGCTTCCACCTCAGCAGTAGTGATAGCATAAGCCTGGCCTTGATCCCTTGGCCTCTTCTGATGTAAGTTCCCCTGACGCTTAGGACATTCATTTGCATAATGTCCCTTCTCTCTACAATTATAACATTCCACGTTGACAACCGCTTTCTTTCCCTTGCATTCATGAGCTTGGTGGCCTTTTTCACCACACTTGTAACATACTCCTTTTCCTTTTAGACAGGCACCAGGGTGCTTCCTACCACAATTATCACAGGGTGGAAATTAATTTCTACCCTTCTTCCCTGTTTCCTTATTTCCTTTCCCAGAGTTTTCAGTGGATCTCTTCTTATCTTGCTTTGATTTAAAGTCATAAGACTTAGAGAATTCCTTTTCCGTCTTGATAGCGCACGAGACAATACCTTCGTATGAAGAGAAGGTTTGTGATACTAAAGCTCGACGGAGAAATGGTTTCAACCCATCAAAGAAACGATCAGTCTTACTTCTTGGGTTACGTATGTAATCTGTAGCATACCTTGCTAACCTTGTAAAGTTAGCCTCATACTTTGCGACATTCTCATCCTCCTTCTGCCTCAGACTCAGAAATTGCCTTTCCATATCCGCTCGATGGTCTCGAGGAAAGTATTTTTCTAAGAACAACTCTTTGAAATCCTGCCATTCCATGTTTGTTAATTCATCATCTTCCTTTGTGTTTTGAATTAGTGACCACCATTGATCGGCATCTCCAGTGAGGCGGTAAACTGCCATGACAACATTCTCCCTTTCACTACTCCCCAAGGCATGGAATATTTTCTCTAAGTAATTTATCCATTGCTCAGCTACTATAGGATTTGTACTCCCATTGAAGGTTGGCGGTTGTTGCCTCATGAAACGGTCTAGCATTGATCCTCCACGTTGCGGATCAGGGTGCTCCATACGAGTAAGGTTGTTATTCATAACCTGCGTGAGTTGTCCCAGTACGGTGAGAAGCTGATCAGCACCAGTTGTATCACTAGCTACACCATAATTATCTTGAGCAGGAGGGAAATCCCTACACGGAGTGCGTGCATTGATACGGTTTCCATTCCTTCCACTAGGCACCATTTCTAAATAATGGCATAAACTAGATTAGTTCATGAATCAAAATACATAATTCCATACTTGTAAAACACTTAACATAAATTGAACTAATTATGGATATAATCCATAATTATAAAAATGTTTTCTTTGAGGAAGTATATACTCGTAACCCTTCATAGTGGTTTGTAAAGAAAATGGAAATTATCCAAAGCATATCCCCCGAGAGTGTCGTAACCAAGAGTGCAGCAAGGCCCGTTGTCGTGCACCAGTACCCGTTCGAGTCTAGCTCAAAGTGGTGTTTTCGGGTTTTACCCCTAGGTACATCTGTGCCAGAGCCGCCTCTACCTGCTCATATCCAGACATGGATGTATTGCTCGGAAAACTCACAACATCTCTACAATACCAAAATTCTAGGAAGTTCTTCTATACTAATCCTCAAAGTCTATCTTCGGGATATGTGCTCTAATCAGAGTTTATCTAAATCTAGCTTCCAAGGTTAGTACTAAACTGCCTCTGATACCAACTGTAATGCCCCGACCCCAGCTACCCAGAGTCGGTGCATTACTTCGTAACATTGGCATGATCACAAAAGATCAAGTCTCGAAAGACCGATTAGTTTAGTAGCCTTGGAAACACTAGATACATTCATAAGTCTTTCATTACATCAAAATTAAACAAACTACAATAAAATGGTCTTCATAGTCCACACTCATATCTTCACTGACTATCCTTGCAAGTCAGTCATAATACACTTCTTCACATCCTGGAAAATATTTAAACATTGAAAGGGGTGAGCTCAGATGCTCAGTAAGGATAACAATATTGCGGAAGATTTTATAAGAAAACATAAGCATTTAAGGCAATGTATAAATAAAACAAAATCCTTATTGAACTTGAACTTCAACATAATATGGCAAAAGTAAAATAAAATAATGCCATTACTTACTCACATGGATATTATACTAGACGAATAATCACATGAAATATCAATAACCACTTTTATAATGAGGGAATGTATAATGCCAGACATTCTGAAACATTTTTTCAAGGCCTCGGCCAAGACGTCTAAAATGATTAAGGCCTCGGCCAAAACCATAAATCAAATTGGGAAAGGGCCTCGGCCAATTCCACGTCTAGTTGTCTCATGAGACCTACCGATGCATCGAGGAGCTATAGCGGGCTCCACCCGTCACATATTAAGTCCAATACATTCCTCATATGAATAGCTTTAAACATAACATAAATATTCGTATTAAAACTAGCATACGAAATGTCAACAATTTCTCCATAAACTATGGATGGTATAAAAATAACACATCCACAATCAATTATTTCACAAAATGTTCAATGGAAGTTTTGTATCACAAATCAATTTCAATTAAACATAAAACCCATCAAAGGATGTTGACATAGATGAAATCAAAGCTATTTGAGAGAAATATCTCTCCTTTTTGAAATCATTTAAAAGCCCCATAATTATAAAATAATACATTTAATTTGAAGATATTATTATAAGCTTGTTAGGGAAGCTTCGACGAAGTTATAATGGCGGAAAATAGTCACACCCGTCGTATAAGTAAAAAAACATTCTTACCTTATATTTGTCAAAAAGGTCAAAAAGTACATTGTTTGGAAAACGACGGTAAGATTCCTTTCAAAAACGTATAAGGGTATAAATGACTTTAACCCATTTTCCATTTAATAGTAAAAATGTTTTGAAAGACATTTTTAAGAAACATGGATTTGGATGATAACGAGGTCCCAGTAGATAATTATGTATAAACAACCTTGGATAATGAAGAGGTTGTGAAGTAAACCCTTACATTGTACTTTTCCTTGGTTGGGGTAGGTTAACCTCCTGTATAATGGTGAAATAATTTTTATTAAATTATACAATAATCATATACATTCATATGATATCATATATGATCTTTTAACATTGCTTTGTTAATAATATCTTAGATTTATCGTTGTTTCGGGTGTTAACTTACTCGTTTTATTTTATATGTTTTGTTACGTAAGTCGTGTTTTTCATGGATAGGTTGTATCTTATTCATATCCAGAATAATATCATGTCCTTAAACATTATTTTTAAATCATCAAATGATAATTATACTTGAATGGATACGACGGAGAATGAATCTCATCGCGTTCGTGGAGACGGTAGTCCGTACGTACGCACGAGCGACAATATCATTATTTTGATATTAAAATAATATATAATTGGATAGTATATCATATATAAAGAATCATTATCATGTTATATTTATTATTTACATGAATTACATATCATTATTATACCCATCTAAATAATAATATATTGAATAACAATTACACCACGACATGGAGACGGTAAGCCGTACGTACGCACGTATGGTGACATGTCATTCAAATGATAGGTATAATACTGAATATGGTTGTTTCATATTTATAATAACATCACAGTATATAGAAGATACTGGAGTTATAATTTTAGAATTGAAATAATAAACAAAGAGGGAGTGGAAGAAGAAAGAAACTTGAAAGAGGGTGATGAAAATGTTACATCTTCTTCGGGTTCTTCCTTTTGATTCGATCAAAAGGACTCCTTAGGATGTATTTATGACTAAATTAAAGCTTCCAGGATTAAGGGAGAGAAGTTGGGAGAGTATTTGGGCAGGGGTTGGCCGAACCAAAAGGCTTGGAAGTGTGAATAAGGTGGTAGAGGTGTGGGCCTTTTATAAGAGGAGAGGAGGGGCACTTTTGGAAAGATTGAAATGTTACATTATTTCACAATGCTTTTAGGATTCTAAAGGTCCCACACTTATATAATTAGAGGATAAGGTGATAAGGTTTCTAAATATCCTCATCCAATAGGCTTTGGACAAGTTTAAGCCCTGGATTTTTCATTATCTTCTCATTTTATTTAAATCGTTAAATAATGAGGTCATCGCTGCATCATAATGATGTCATAAATAATTTAATTTATTTAATGTCTACAAATTATAAAAAAAATACTATGATTTAGGAAATCGTTTTATATTTCTAATGAATATTTATAGTCAAAATTTGGACTTGTGTAACCCCACTTAAAAACTGTTTTAGTAAAATAACTCATGTTTGTGTCAATTTAATTTTAACATTAAATAAATATATATTAATGTCATTTTCCAACAAAAGTGGATCCATGGGGTCCCCATGTTGACCCATGGGTTTTCTTGGTCGTCCATGACTCATCAAATAGGAGTAGGACAAGTGTCATGCTCATCTCATATTATTAAAACATTATTTGTACCTTAAACTACATTAATTACCTCTAATCGCGATTAAGAACTTAAAAGTTACTATTCACCAAAAAATTATTTTAATCTCATTGAACCACATTTTAGTTCTTAATGACAACCATGTATGTCGGATTTTCGAAAATCAAATCACAGAAGTGGTAATATTTCATTTTAACGAAAAATCTGTTTTTAACAACCACTTAGTGGTTTCACTATTCATCAAAAATTGAAGTTTTTCAGAATAAGGCCAAAATTTCACCCTAATCTATAATTGATATTCCGAATTCAAAAATGATGTCTATTTTACAAAATTCCAAAAATATAAGTTGTATTAATTAATTTTATAATTAATTCCCGCTATTACAACAAATAGCGTGTTTTTAAAAAACAATTTATATCAAAAGTTTGGCAATTGTTTATGTCCAATTTCAATGTTAAATTAATTCTAATGACCACCATTGGATAAAATGGTAAAAATATATTCTAATTATACTTTAAAACCACTAATTATTATAATTTATCACTATAAATTATTTTTATTAAAAAAGTTGTTTTATGTATTTTTCACTATTCATAAAAATTTAGAAGTTCTCAGAAAAATACCAAAAATTCAACATAGGCTAATTTCAATATTCCGAATCCAAAAATCAAGTCCATTTTGATAAATAAAATTTATAAAATTTCAAAAAGTAGGTATTACTATTCACAACGGCTAGTTTAATTAGTTGTGGTGTGTGTTAGAGCTTGAGGTTGCGTACAACACACGCTATTGCATTATTCGAAGGAAAACGTACAGTGGAAGCTTGGGGTGTTACATTTAGAAAAATACCAAAAATTTACCCTAAGCTAATTTTGATATTCCGAATCTAAAAATGAAGTCCATTTTGAAATATAAATTTTATAAAATTTCAAAAAGTGGGTATTACTATTCATAACGGCTATTTTGATTGGTTTTGGTGTGTTTGAACTCAAAGTTGCGTACAACACACGTTGTTGTATTATTCAAAGAGAAGCGTACCATGGAAGCTTGGGGTGTTACATTCTCCCCTCCTTCAAATAATTTCATCCACATAATTTCTAGAGTATTACTGCGTAAAAAGAATTGGGTGGTTCTTCATCGTAAGTTCCTAGATTTCTCACGTTGCCTCTTCCATATTATGGTTTCTCTATATAACTTTTACTAGAGGAGTCGCCCGCTTTCTCAGCACTTGTTCTCTTGTATCAAGAATCTTGAAAGCCTCTTCTCAATAAGACAGATCGGGTTCCAGTTCTAATTCCTCATAGGTGAGTACATACATTGGGTCAGGCATGTATTTTCTCAACAGTGATACATAGAACACATCCTAAACATTGGAGATACTTGGAGGCATTTCCAAACGGTAAGCTACAGCCCCAATTAGTTCTAGAATTATGAAAGGTCCGATGTACGAGAGAATCAATTTACCATTCTTACCAAAATGTATAACACCCTTCCCTGGAGATAACTTTAAGAAAACATGATCTCCTACTTGAAATTCCAAATTCTTCCTTCAGGTATCTGCATATCTCTTCTGTCTAGTTTGAGCTGCCTTGATGTAGTTTTGGATTACCTTCACCTTTTCCATCATTTCCTCCACAAGTTCTGGGCCTACGTGTTTTCTTTCACCAACATCATCCCAACAGGTTGGTGTGCGACATCTCTTTTTGTATAACGCTTCATATAGTGCGATATGAATACTTTAATGGAATATATTGTTATAGGAAAATTATACCAGAGGTAAATATTGATCTCACATACCTTGAAAGTCAAGTGATCATGAACTCAAGATGTCTTCTAAGGTTTGAATAGTCCGTTCTGATTGTCCATCTGTTTGGAGGTGGTAGGAAGTGCTCAAATGAAGTTCAGTATCCAAGGCTTTCTGAAGACTTTTCCATAATCTTGATGTCAAATGGGGATCATGATCAGAAAAAATCGATTGTGGTACTCCATGATGTCTTACAACTTCATTAATATATAGTCTTGCTAAACGTTCAAGTGTTAAATCTTCTCTTATAGCATGAAAATGTGCTGACTTGGTAATACGATCAACAATGAACCATATTGCATCATTCCTTCAAGGATTCTTTGTTAGTCCCATGACAAAGTCCATCATAATAATATCCCACTTCCACTCAGGTATGGGAAGAGGTTCCATGACTCCTCTATACTGTTGCCTTCCAGATTTCACTTGTTGAGAAACCATACATCTTGAAACAAAATCAGCAATCTTATTCTTCATGTTGTCCAACCAAAAATCTTCCTTCAAATCTCTCTACATATTAGTTCTACCAGGGTGTATAGAGAAATTTGAACAATGAGCATCATCCAACAAATCTATTTTTAGATCAGGTATATTGGGAACATGAAGTCTCTTCCCAAATTTCAAAATTCTATCTTCATACACAATGTTACTCAATCTCCCATCATTCATAGTTTTAATCTTCTTTTAAAACTCTTCATCATCCGTCTGAGAACTCTTTATCCTCTATAGTAAAGATGGTTTGGCAACCATTTGAAAAAGTATTGATGTTTCACCTTCCATGGTTATTCCAATATCCATCTTTACTAGATCCATGTATATAGGATCCTTTGCAACTCTAATATTTTTCAAAACTCCATGATCCTTTCCACTCAAAGCATCTGCCACATTATTTTCCTTCCCCGAGTGGTTTTGTATAGTGCAATAATAATCTTTTAGTAGTTCAAGACATCACCTTTTCCTCATGTTGAGTTTTTTTTTGTGAGAAAATATACTTCAAACTCTTGTGAGCAGTATAAATCTCACGTTCTCACCATAGAGATAATGTTTCCATATCATCAAAGTAAAGATTATAGATGCTAACTCAGAATCAAGAGTATGATAGTTTTTCTCAAGAATTTTTAGCTGTCGTGATGCATAGGTAATAACCCTATCATTCTACATAAGGAAACAACCAAGTCCTTTCTTTGAAGCATCACTATAAATAACAAACACATCATTCCCCGACGGTAGAGTCAAGAAAGGAGCATTGACTAATATTCTCTTCAGTTCTTCAAAACATTATTCACACTCTTTTCTCCAAACAAATTTAACCTCTTTACATGTGATCTTGGTTAACAGGTTAGCCAATCAAGAAATATTCTGTACAAAACAATGATAATAACATGCTAAACCAATAAAACTGCATACCTTGGTTATACTCAATGGTGCTGGACATTCTTGGATTTCCTTGGTATTATAAGGATCAATAGAGATTCCATCCTTAGAGACAAAATGGACAAGAAAAGAAATCTCTTGAAGCTAGAATTCACACTTTCTAAACTTCCCATATAATTCATGTCTTCTAAGAGTCTTTAAGATAATGCACAAGTGATTTTCATGATCTTTGTAGCCTTTAATGTATAATAAGATATCATCAATAAATACCATTAAAAAGTCATCAAGATATTCCTTGAATACTCTATTCATTATATCCATGAAGATAGATGGTGCATTAGTCTATCAAAAAGGAAAAACTATAAACTCGTAATGCCCATACCTGGTTCGAAATGCTGTTTTCGGAATGTGATACTTATTTACACACAATTGATGATATCCAGATCGAAGGTCAATCTTTGAAAAGTATTGAGCTCCATGAAGTTGGTCAAATAAATCATCAATGCGAGGTAGGGGGTACTTCTTATTTAATGTTATAACATTGATCTCCATGTAATCAATGCACAACCTCATAGATCCATCTTTCTTCTTAACAAAAAGGATAGGGGATCCCCATGGAGAAACACTAGGGAAAATAAATCCCTTATTACTCAATTCAAATAGTTGTTTATTTAGTTCCACTAATTCCACAGTGGTCATTCTATAAGGGGTCTTCGATATGGGCCTTGAACCAGGAATTAAATCAATGGAAATCTCAATTTCTCATTCTGGAGGATGTCTTGGTAAATCCTCTAGAAACACATCAACATATTCTTTCACAATAGGTACATCCTCTATTTGAACATTTCTTTCCCCACCCACAGTTATTTCATTATCTTCCTCCCCAATAATTGAATTTAGTTGAGCTACTGGGGGTGGATCTAGATAAGATTTAGGTGGTGACATTTTTGCTGTAAAGATAATGTACTCCTTATAATCATCAAAATTGTATCCTCCTTCCTACAAAAAAATTTTCACATCATGGTCCGAAATCTAATCCATACTGATGATTACATCAAATTCAATCATGGGTATGATGATGATATCAACAGATATAAAACATTTATATTCCCTAATGGGGATTGATTCATAAATATTTGTTGCAATGATACTTCCCTTAAGAGTTTTGGCTGAAAACTCCCTTGTTAAATCAAATTGGAAATATCTAATTTTCTAGGAAACTGGGAAGATATGAAACAATGAGATGATCCAGAATCAAATAAAGCATTTTCTAAACATGAGGAAACCATTAAATTACCTACCACTACATATTTTGGAGCTTCAACCTCAGTAGTAGTGATAGTATAATCTTGGCCATGATCCCTTGTCCTTTTCTGAGGTATGTTCTCCTGACGCTTAGGACTTTCATTTTCATAATGCCCCCTTTATCTATAATTGTAGCATTCAACTTCGATAGCCTCTTTCTTCCCCTTTCAATCATGAGCTTGGTGGCCTTTTTCACTACACTTGTAACAGACTTTCATTCCATTCGGGAATATACCAGGGTGTTTCTTCCTACATTTACTGCAGGATGGATATTCAACTTTTCCTTTATTCCCCTTATTTCCATTTCTAGAGTGTTCAAAAGATCTCTTCTTCTCTTTCTTTTCATTAAAGTCACAAGACATAAAGAATTCTTTTTCTGTCTTGATAGCACATGAGACAATATCTTCGTACGGTGAGAAGGATTGTGAGACTAATGCTTGATGGATAAATGGTTTTAACCCATCAATGAAACGATCTATCTTACTTCTTGGGTTAGGTATATAATCTGCAGCATTCCTCACTAACCTTGTAAAGTTAGCTTCATACTTTGTGACATTCTCATCCTCCTTTTTCCTTAGAGTCAGAAATTGTCATTCCATATCCGCTCGATGGTCACGAGGAAAGTATTTTTCTAAGATTTATTTTTAAACTCCCTCCATTCCATATTTGATACTTTATCATCTTCCTTTGTGTTTTGAATCAATTACCACCATTGATCAACATCTTCAGTGAGGTGGTAAACTACCATGACAACTTTTTCCCTTTCGCTACTCCCTAAGGCGTTGGATATTTTCTCTATGTAATTTATCTATTGCTCAGATACCAGTTTATTTGTACCCCAATTGAATGTTGGTGTTTGTTTCTTCATGAAGCGATCTAACATTGATCCTCCATGATTTGGATCAGGGTTCTCCATATGGGTAATGTTATTATTCATATCCTGAGTGAGTTTTTCCAGTATGGTGATTAGATGATTAGAACCAGTTACATTACTAGCTCCACTATAATTATCATGAGTAAGAGAGAAATCCCTACATGGAGTGCATGCATTGATACAGTTTCCATTCCACCACTATTCGCCATTTCTAAACAATGTCATAAACTAGATTTGTTTATGAATCGCAATACATAAATCCAAACATGTAAAACACTTAACATAAATTGAACAGTGTATGGATATAATCTATAATCATAAAGATGTTTTCTTTGAGGAAGTATATACTCATAAACCCTTCATAATGGTTTGTAAAGAAAATGATAATTATCCTAAGCGTATCCCTCGGGAGTGTAATAACCAAGAGTGAAATAAGGCTCATTGTCGTCCACCAATTCCCGTTCGAGTATAGCTCAAAGCAGTGTTTTTGGGTTTTACCCCAAGGTACATCTGTGCCAGAGCCACATCTACCTGATCCTATCCAGACAGGGATGTATTGCTTGGAAAACTCACAAAATCTCTATAATTCCAATATTCTAAGAAGTTATTCTATACTAATCCTCAAAGTCTATCTTAGGGTAATGTTCTATAATCAATGTTTTTATAAATCAAGATTCCAAGGTTTGTACTAAAATTTCTCTGATACCAACTGTAACACCCTGACGCTAGTTACCTAGAGCCGGTGCATTATTACATAACATTAGAATGATCACAAAAGTTCATGTCTCGAATGAACAATTAGTTTAGTAGCCTTGTAAGTACTATATACATTCAAAAGGTTTACATTAAATCATAAAATGGAAAAATATAACAACCTTGTTTCCATAGACAACACTAAGATCCAATATACTATCCTTGTAGGTCAGTCATAATATACTTCGTCACATCCTAGGAAAAATAAAACATAGAAAAAGGTGAGATCAGATGCTCAGTAAGGACAACAATATAGTGAAAACATTTATAAATAAGCATAAACATTTAAGGAAATGTATAAAACTAAAACAAATGCCTTTTAAAATTAAACTTAAACATTATATAAAAAAGATAAAATCAAATAATACCATTTACTTATTCACATGGATATTCTACTATCCGAATAATCACATGCAATATCAATACCCACATTCATAATGATGGAATGCATAATGCCAGACTTAATAACCACATAGTCAAGCTCTTGTGCCAAGGATACAAATAAGATTTTCTCAAGGCCTTGTGGCAAGACACAAGTTTGTCACATGGGACCTACCAATGCATCGAGGAGCTATAGCGGGCTCCCCCGTCACTTGCTAAGTCTAATGCATTCCTCTAATGAAAAGGTGAAAACAAAACATAAACATTCATATTAAAACTAGCATACGAAATGTCAATACTTTATCCATAAACCATGAATGGTGTAAAAATAACACATTTATATTCAAACATTTTAGAAAACCTTCAATATAATATGGATGTTTTGTATCATAATAAATCAACTTTAAATGAGCTTAAAATCCATCAATGGATGTTGACATAGATGAAATTAATGCCTTTTTAGAGAAATATTACTTTCTATATTGAAAAAATTTAAGAAAAAATTTATTTTGAAAATATTCTTATAATCTTGTACAGGAAGCTTCAATGATGTTATAATAGTGGAAAATAGCTGCACCCGCCGTATAAGTTAAAAAAAACATTCTTACCTTAAATTTGTCGAACAGCTCAAAAAGTACCTAGTTTGGAAAACGATGGAACGATTTCTCTGAAACCATTTTATAAAAAGTCAATAAAGAGTATAAATTAATTTGAACAATAGTCTAGTAAATAGTAAAAAAAATTTGGAATACATTTTTAAGAAACATGGATGTGGATTATAAAGAGGTCCCAGTAGATACATACATAAAAACAACCTCGAATAATAAAGAGATTGTGAAATTAACCATTACCTTGTACTTTTCCTTGGTCGAGGGTAGGTTAACATAATATATAATGGTTAAATAATTTTTATTAAATTATACTATAATCATATACGTTAATATGATATCATATATTATCGTTTAACATTTCTTTGTTAATAATATCTTAGTATTATCGTTGTTTCGGGTGTTAACTGATTTGTTTTTCTTTATATGATTTGTTACGTATGTAATGTTTCTTATGTATAGGAGGTATATTATTCAAATTCAGAATGACATTAAGTATTTAAACATTGTTTTCAATCATATAATGAAAATTAGTCTTGAATGGATATGATGGGAAATTAATCTCATCGCGTTCATGGAGACGGTAATCAGTACGTACGCACGAGCGAAAATATCATTCTTTTGATATTAAAATAATATATAATTGGATGTTATATCATATATAGAGAATCATTATCATGTTATCTTTATTATTTAGATCAATTACACATCATTATTATACCCATTCAAATAATAATGTATTGAATAACAATTACACCACGACGTGGAGACGGTAAGTTGTACGTACGCACGTATGGTGACATGTCATTCAAAGGATGGATAGAATAATGAATATGGTTGTAACATATTTATAATAACATAATAGTATATATAAGATACTAGATTTATTATTTTATAATGGAAACAACCAAGAAATAGGAAGTGGAAGAAGAAAGAAACATGAAAGAGGTGATGAAATATTTACCTCTTCTTCGGGTTCTTCCTTTTTATTTGATCAAAAGGGCTTCATAGGTTGGATATTTGACTAACGTAAGGCATCTAGGATGAAGGGAGGACATTTGAGAGGGTATTTGGGCAGGGTTTGGCCGAGACTAAAGGCTTTGATGGTATGAATTCTAGGTAAGGGGGAGTGCCCTTTTATAAGAGGGGTGAGGGGACCTTATGAAAAGCTAGAAATATTATTTTATAATAAAATAATTTTCGGTTTCTAATGGATCCAAAATATATTATTTAAAGGATAAGGAGGGTATGTGTCAAAAACCACTCAAACAATTTTTTTAGACTGGTTTGGGTCACTATATTAACTTTATCTTTTAGATATAACTCTTAGTTAAATAGTTTGACATTTACCATGTCTCTTCGTATTTTTATATTATATGGTTAATAAAATTACTATAAACTTCCAAGATAACCTCATGTGGTTCATTAATGAAATATATAATTTTATTTAAGCCCTTTGGCCGAACCTTATATTTTTAGGAATAGAATATCTATTAATAATATAATATTTGTTTTAAAAACTCTTTAATGTCTATTTTGACACTATTTTTTATTTTGTTTTCTATAAATTCATAACAGTGTTATTACATAAAAAAAATTCATCTAACCAACCCTAACATGTTGTATTAACCAAAAAAATTATTTTAATTCATAAAAAGTCTCAAATAACATTTATTTTAATATTTATAAAATCAATACTTTTAATATTTCATTAATTAGGTAATTGCTGCATCATCATTGTGTCATAAATAAATTTAATTATTTAATGTATAAAAATAATAAATAAACTATTATTATTTCGGAAATATTTTTATATTTCTAATAAATATTTATAGTCGAATTTATCTTATGTGTAACCCTATATTAATAATGGTTTAGTTATTAAACTTTGAATTTAATACTTTGAGATCTTCTTTGAATTAAATAATAATAAATTTCCTAATCTAATCCAAGTAGACTAAATAGGTTCATATTTTATTACTAAGGTTGTTTTTGGTCTAATTATAATCATCCAATAGAATTAGGATGTGTGTTAGGGTAATAATAATATCATTTTTACCCTTAATTACCCTATTTACTTTTAATTGTGGTAAATAAAAGTAAAAAGTTAGTATTCACTAAAAATTATTTTCATCTTATTGAACCAAATTTTACTTACTAATATCAACCGTGTCTCTCGGTGTTTTGAAATTCAAATCACAAAAGTAGTAAAATTATGTTTTATGTAAATTTACAAATTCTCATAGGAGGTGGGTAAAAGACGGTAAAATGTTCATTAAAATTTTTAAATATCTATAATTATTATAAACTATCTCCAATGAGTTACAATGAACTTATATAGGTGTTATGTATCTATTTTGAAATAAAATAAATTTTAATAAAATAAATATTTATTTAAATAAAAATTCAGTTTTAAACTATAATTATTCATCAAAAATTGAATGTTTTCAGAAAAATACCAAAAATTCACCCTAAACTAATTTTGATATTCCGAATCCAAAAATGAAGTTTATTTTAAAAGATAAAATTTAAAAAAATTTAAAAAGTGGGTATTACTATTCATAATGGATTATTTGATTAGTTGTGGTGTGTTAGAACTCAAAGTTGTTTACAACACACGCTACTGTCTTATTAAAAGAGAAGTGTTCCATGGAAGCTTGGGGTGTTACATCCGGTCTCATTTGTTGGGGTGATATTTCCAATTTACCAGAAACATTCCCAGAAATGAAGGAATGTGTGGACCCCATATCGAACAAAACATTATAAAAATATGAGTAAAGGAATAGAGTAACTAATACCACTTCGTTGGATGGCCCGACATCTACTGACGTAGTCATAAAAGATCTCACTAAAACTTTCTGCTTATAGTCTAGCTTCTTTGAATCATTTGGATCTCCCTTTGGGTAGGCATTTGCATAATGAAGCATCTGACCACATTTAAAGCACATATCAATTTTCTTATCAGGATTTGTATTATGATCATTTTCATTACAATCTTTGGCCATATATCAAAAAATACTACATTTAAAACATTTCCCAATTTTTCCAAGACATTCCCCAGGTTTCTTCTAGCCACGCTTTTCACAAAATGGAAACTGTATTTTCTTACCATCAGATTTATTTTTTCGATTTGTACCCATCACTTTCCATCTGGGCATCTTCTTCTCCTTGTTTTGAAAATGCACGTGATCATCATCAAACTCCATCTCTACCATTTCATCACATCAGACAGGTTTCTCATAACATCATAATTCATGGGAGGCCAACGCTCTTTAATACCTTGGATTCAGTCCTGAGTAAAAGAGAATGATTTTTCTATTAAGATCCAGAATAATATTTGGAGCACACCTCGCCAGTCTAGTGATGGTTTCATCATACACAAACACAAAATATTACTCCTTCTATTTCAATTCAATGAATTGCTTCTCCATCCTATGTCACACCACATTAAGAAAATATTTTTCAAGGAATAGAATTTTATATTCACCCCCCTCTAAGGCATCAATATCCACTCTATCCCAGATATTCTTTACTATTGACCACCACTCATTAGCTTCAACTTCAAAAAAATAAATGGCACGACATACCTTTTGATTTTATGAACATCCAATAACATTGAAATCTTATCAAGTGATGAAATCCATCCTTTATCCACTACCAGGTCAAAAGTCCATTGAAATCAAGAGGGTGTTGCCTCATAAAATGTTCCACTATTTTCATGTTCCATTGTGGTACCTCTAGTTGATCTCTTTCATGGATGCCACCACAATTTATTTCCTACGTTATCTGAGCCATTACTGTCACAAAATTCTTAGTTCCAATCCCTACTATTCTGGGATACATATTTGGAAGGATTCCATTCTTTCGGTTCCTCTCTTTTCAGCTTCCACATTTCTTTTGCGGAAAACCATTCTGAACAAAAATATCATAAAAGAGGCAACATGGTAATCTTTAAATTCTATATTATTTCAAATTAATCATAGAGTGAAAATCATTTATGTTAATCTTTTAACATCATCCTAGCCCCTAAAGTTATCTAAACCATCCTCTGATACCGACTATAAGGACCCATCCTTATTACATTATATATTCTTGAATTTTGTCAAGAATTCACTTCCTTTCATATTGAGGATATTTTCATGTTTTGAGATTTATATAATTGGGACATAGCACATTCATAAAATTACACATTATTATAGAGTAGATACCATAAAAACAATACTCAATTCTTCCAAAATAAAAAAATCATTTCAAATAAAACATGATTTCATTGAAAATTCATCAAAAAATTTAAAATTGAATCCTTCATTTTCATAAACATCTATATAAAATGTGAAAATCCTTTAAAATCATGGGATGAACAAAAAATCTCAGCAGGTGATATAAAAAGAAGGAATGAATACATTAGTACATGAACACTTGAAATGTAAGAAATCATTTTCAAAATACTTGTTTGTCACCCATATATACTTATTTTGTGAGAAATTATATTTAAAAAAGATACAAAAAAACATCAGAAGATAAATATAATCATAAATTTATATTGGGACATTACTTATATAATCTTGTAACCCTCTCAGCTACCTTATCATTCGTAATTTTCATGTCTAACTTATAGTTTGTGTAACCATCACAGTTAAAATTGGAGTAACCATACGACTAGCCTCCAAATTAAATATACTGAATTATTTTAATAGATATATAGGTCCAAACATTCATCATAAAAAATTCCAAAGAACTAGAACATAATCAGACAACATGAATAATAGCCTAAAAACATGGCTTTTTAATTTTGTAAAACAGAATTTTAAAAGGAAGGTCTGTTATAAATATCATATAATTTATGTGAGCTTTTTTAGAGTGAATTTAATATGTATAAAAACTATAAATACACATAATTAAACATATTATATGAAAAACCCATCACACAAACAATTTTAATATCACATAAATAACGAAGTAGAATATTAACCCAATGAATGGAAATCAGGTTAAGAATTCCCTTACCTCAGGTTTGAATAACTTCAAACATGTTTATAAAACCTTTATAATGGTTAAAATAGCATTATTAATATCGTATTGAAACATATACGTATTTATAATACCTTATATGTTCATTTCATTACATCATTTCACCCTTTAATTGTTAGAATTTTGTTCCTTGTTCTGTTTTGGGTGAGTTCTTTACAAGATTTTCAAGATCGATTAATGATGGATTGTTCTTGTCGATTAGAAGTAAAAATCCCGAATTGGAATGTAGTAGTATTTTAATATTTTTAGTACCATAAATTATTCCATTTTTCATTTTGAATTATTACATGAGGATGATTCATAAGAAAAAACATTAATGATGTTTGTTTAGATCATTTTAGTGGTTCTTGGATAATATTGAATTATTTTTGTTTAGTAAATAAAAACCACGTGTGAAACATAATTCTAGAACCATGGATGAGACATAATACATATATTATAACCTATTTAAACCATAAAAATGGTTTTATTACCAGCCTTGATGAAATTAAAGAAAATTGAAATCACATTGTCCACGATGTGGGTAATTCGACACATCACAAACAATGTTTTTAATTACTTGATTAAGTGGGGGAGGAGAATAAGATTGATGAAGAGTTTTTCATGAAGATGAGATAATCTAGAATAAAATTTTTTTTAGCTTTAATGACACTTGGATAAGAGGAGGTGAGGAAATAGGAAGAAACAAACTCATAATAAACGATAAATAGAGAAATCTCTCACAACAATTTGGTAGCCTAACAACGTCGCTTAAAATTTCATAAAATAATTTGATGAGAGAAAAGAGGTATCTCATAATTATTAAGTAATATGGAAATTATTTGGTATATGGAATAAAATATCCCAACATAAGAAAATGGGAATGAAAAATAACAACATAAATTGAAAGAAAAGAATGAAAATAAAAGAGGATGTTTACCTCTAGATCTCTTCTCCTCGAGATCCCTCTTAAGGCCTTTGGTTTTGTCCTTTTTGTGAGACAAGCTACTCAAGGACGTGGGTATGAGAATTAGGAGGATTATTTTTCTGATCTAAGGTTTGTCTTAAGGCATGTTATGTGTGTTAGGAGGAGAGGAATGAGTGAGGTATTTATAGTGGAGGAGATGAGGTATTTAACATTATTTTAATCATTATTTTGATATTTTTTCTCAAGACCATGAATAATAATAATTCATGTGACCCAAAATAGTAATAATGACATGTGAGTTCAAACCAAGTGTCCTTAAATCACTTATGATGTCATATAGTGTGTATTTTACTGATAATTTGAATATACGGTATTTTATCGTATTTCACTATTCATAAAAACTTCATGAATTTCAGAAAAATACCAAAAATTCACCACTAACATTTCTCAATGTGTAGAATTAAAAAATTAATTCCATTGTTTGAATGTAATTTTTTAAATAATATTAATTTAATTTTTAAATATAATCATACTTAATCAAAAAAATAACAAATTTAAAATATAACTGCTTTTATATCACATTGAAAAACTAACCAAAATATCATTATCTTCAAGCCTTAAGAAAATAAAATAATATTAAAATTTACTACTCATTAGGGTCATATCACTAATCATATTACTATTCATAAAGGTATGTTATTATTCACGAAAAATATAATTTGGTTCCATTAGACTCTAAATAACATACTCAACCCAATTGTAGATGGCCATTTTTTGAAATTCAAAACATATAAGTGGAAAAATTAATTTTTATTTGATAGTTATAAATATTTACTTGAAACCATGTTTCATGAATTTCATTTATTTTTTAAAACCCTCGGGGTGTTACAGTATATCTGGGTTGTAACAAAACAATTACATTATGATATTATGTTACATTTTCTTCTACTATCAGAACTACCCACATGACATCCTCAATAAGATTATTATCTATAGGTGAATTCCATAGAGTATCATAAATAGAACCCTCTTAAAGAACCTTTGGAATATTTTTTGGTGGAATAATTTCACACTAATATAGAATAAGTTATCAAATAAAATGATAAAGTCTTTTATAACCAGAAAAAAAATCATAGATTATGAACACAAACTCATAACATGATACATACATCCAAACATCCCATGTAACATCAATCTTATCACATCCAGAGCTTTGTAGGAACTAAACATAACCTACCTATAAATACATGATAATAATATCACTATTCAACCAACTTACCAAAACCATGAAAAAACTCTCTTGAAACCAAACTACGATGAAACCGACTAATATACCCTATCAAACTGGAAAGTGACCTAAACTGTAACATGCTTGAAGTGCATTCATGGTACCCATAGGCTGGTGACTAGAACCTAGGAATCAACAACAACCAAAGGGAACTATTTCAACCAATATAGAGAAAACAATATGAAAAAATATATAAAAACATGGTGGGAATAATTATTGGAAGAGTAAATGAGAAATATATCTCATATCATGAAGGAAATACGAGAACTTCTAAAAAAACATAAACTAAACAATATCTAAGTTACATGATCAAAAAAAGGATAGATAAAACTAAAACAACTACTAAATGTGATATATAAAAAACCCCCTCCATCTCCCAACCAACTACACAAACACAAGTGAAATAATCCATATAATCTAACTGCATCACCTTTCCTTTTCCCAAATTGATAGATAAAAAATGGTATATGCACAACTAAATGGGTGTTTAAGGTGTGAGCTAAAAAATCATAGTAGTATCCCACACTGGTGTTTTATATCATGTCTTAATACAAAAATCCAAAAAAAATATCAATATTAAATTATAAAATGTTTGATAATCAGTGAAGAAGTTTTTATTTCCAAATCATGTTAAAACATTTATCCCTTTTCCAATTTTTTAAAATAATATAGGTAATAAAATTCAAACCATTACACAAATATCAATTTGGTAAAAGGAAAACTATATCATGTATCACATCAAATACAAATCATTCCAAAACTAGTGATATATAACATTATTCCAAGTAACTATGTTGGATAGCATAGTTAGTAAAGTACTTCCCAAGAATAAAAAATTACATATGCCAAGTTTCTAGATATATGTTTTTAATCTATATATCATAGGAATGCCTAACAAATGTACCACCTAATAGGTATAAAAAATCCCTAGAACAATGGTCTTAGGGAGAATAGGAACAAACCAAGAGTTAACCACCTAGAAATATTAATACACAACACCTATTACTATACATTCAACTTAATTACCTAAGGATTCCCATGTGATATGTTTTCTATACAACTTCATCTAAACCGTTCCTTGAAAATCATTTCATAAATACATTTCAAAATGATTATAAAATACATTTTCTTTAAACAAACCAAGGGGAAACAAATATTTTCTCAAAAACCCATTTCCACACACAAAATTCAATCATCCCAATTCATTTATTAAAAATTTATAAAACCAGTGGAATAAATTTATCCATCATAGAATAGAGGTGAAACCACATACCTCAAACTCACTTTGTACACACCCTATATGTGATCCTCTAACATAGAAGAATTCATTTACAACAATAGAGTCTCTATAATAAATAATTACAACAAAAAATTAATTAAACAATAAAATCAATTAGTAGAGAACATACACAAAGCATAACTCAAGAGATTCATGTGCCACACCACATCCAAAAAACCTTCATCCTCTAGAGAAAGATCATACAATATATCTATAATGTATCAAGAGAATCATCATCAGAAGTCATAGTGATATGAAAATGAATTACAATGTAACTTCTATTACCAATGTCAATGTTGAAGTATAATGATCTCATTCCTGGAGATACACAACTCAACAAAAAAAAAGATAAATCTCTAAATGAAATGATCCAGAAGAATTTGATATACATACCATTAAATAGGATACCTCTTGGTCTCAACAGATAAGGTTGAATCTATTTGAAAATTAAATAATATTTTCATCACATAAAAACATACCTGTTCTGAACATTATATGATGTGAATATGAGGTTTATTCAATGAAATCCATGAAATCCATATACATTGAAAAAGGTATCACCCATGTTAACGAAAATAATGACTACAATTTTTTCGATTTGAAAAAATGTCATGATGTGATAACATTATCCACAATCAAATTGTTCACAACATCATATTGACTAGATATTCTCTTAATGTAACCATTTCATGATGTGAAAGTGTCTATTAAAAATAATCTATAGAAACACATTGAAAAAGTCCCCTGGTCTACCCAGAACCCAAAGAACGTCCTCTTAAGATGTTTTCAAATTTATAACATGAATCCACTAATTATAACAAACATAAAACCATGAACATTAGTTCATTCCCACCAAGAAATGACTCTCTATCCTCAGAAAACCCAAATTTTTCCAAAATAAGGAATAAAATAAAAAATGGTGAAAGAAGTTCCTAAATGTGGGTAATGATGTTTTACAATATTTCTCCCTACCTTGTGATGTGATGTGATTATTTGTGTTGACTCTAATATATTTATTTTTTCACTTAATTAAAATATATTAATTATTTTCCTTAATGCATCACAAAGAACATTTTTGAATTTGAATCTATCTTAATGTTCCCCAAAACATCCCATGTGTGAGTTCAAATCTTCAATCACTCCCTTTAGAATTTTTTATGTTTTAAATTACTTGGATTATAACTTTTATCATCTAAAAGTTTTTTACCAACTCGATGGACTATAATACAAGTTTAAATCAAAAACATGAACATGGACCACAACCCCTGACCCTAATTCATCTAAAATATAATTTTTAAACAACATGACATACAACAATATACTAATATAAATGATCCATGTTATTTTTTTTCATGTTATTCCAAAATCAATTCTAGATTGAAAGATCAAAATCAAATATATTATTTATTTATCAATGACTCGAGATATCATATATCAATTTGATAGAACATCAAATTCCTAGAATAAACATAACCATATGAATATTTAAAATTAATATTGAAAATAATAGAAAACTCCAAATTAACATATATTTTATAAATCATTGTTCCTTATAATGGTTCCAAAAAAACTAATCGGATAACATGTTGTTTTTAGATTCTTGGATTTATTATGTTAATTAAAACATAAATATATAATAGTTTAAAACAAACAACAAAGCCATATTTCACATTAATTATATGCTTGTAACCATATAGAAGTTGTTTAAGAAACCAGTTCAAGATATTATAATGAATGAAATCAGAAATTAAATGTTATTATTCAATGAAATAATACCATGATGAGTATGTCCAACACGATGAATTAGTAAAGTGGAATGATTAACTGATTAAAAATGTTATTATCGTCATGGGTCTTAAATAAATACTAAGACATAGAATTCACTCTTTGAACAATCAAATACAATTTTTTCAATATCAATTACATTAGTAAATTTAAGAGAAGGTGAAAAACAATATTAAAACATAATCCCTAAAACACATTCAATGGTCATCCATAAATTGCTAGAAATTAGTTATTTAATTCATAATAATTTCTCCCATAAAAACATGTTTTTCATGAATGAAAAATGATATACGATATAAAACAATAATTGTAATTAAAAAACACAAAATAAACTGATATTGATGAATACAATTCACTAAATTAGTCTCCCTTTATTAAATCACATGTTACAAAAGGTTTACCCCATATTTTAATCATCATATATAGAAAAAATATTACTAATACTAACAAAAAATATATCCCTTTAATCTAGTAGATGAATCCCAATAATTGTGTGAAGAAGAGATCCCCATATGCTCCCTCAAAGAAATGAAACACCAATTATTTATAGGATTAATCTATTCACTATATATCTCTTGTATCATATATCACATTACTTATATCTTCCCCCTCCATTAATTCAATCTCTATCATCAATAAATACAAATAAATTTATAGAAAATTCATCATTATATCTCCTTAGAAATATATCATTTATAATTAAAAAGGATTCAAATAACTATGGATTTTATATATGATATATATATATATATTATTATTGATGTGACCATAACTTCCACACCACAAAAATATATAACACATTTGAATTACCACTTGATCTACATTATTTAAACCATAATAAAACTATTCACACAACAATCCCTATTCACATGCACATATATCTTCTTCAACCTCAAGTAACCACATTGGTGCCCCTATCTAAAAGAATAATAACTATCTAATGGTGAGAACTCCACCCTACAATTCTTATGATTCATATTGTTTCATCACCTTCTTCATCATATATTTTATGCACCCAATACCCCTATAAAATCCACTAAATTCATTATAATGATTTTGGGAATCTAGATATATCATGGTGAGAAGATCTAGGATGTGATGAAAATGGTTTTTAAACTTATATTTAATAAAATTTTACATTATATGATAATAGTTAATATAATGAGACACTTTTAAATTGAGTTTAATCGTATAGTATCATCTCTCATTTTGATGTCACTGGAGTTGGACTCATTTTAGACCTTCAAAATTTGTATACTTGCCATATATAGAGTAAAGGAACATGTTTTATCCTTATTTTATCATAAATAATATTACATATTAATTCTTACATCACATGGAATATTAGATTTAAATTCATATATATCATTAAAAAACATTTCAATCCAGATTAGCTTTTGTAGTCACTCATTACTTTTTATGTGAGTTGGGTAACTTGCCTTAATGTCATTTTTCGGTAGTTTTCATGTGGTTTAATCATACACATGTCTTAAAAACTCTCAAATATATTCTAAGTTCATTAATAATTCAGAAAAAACATTTTTTTTCTATTAATCATAAAAATCAACAAAAAATATTCAAAAAAATAATTAATCAATAATTTGTTTTACAAAAATTTATACATGGATTATATCTATCAATGAGATATTATGATATTTTATTGTGTATTTTTTTTCTTCAATATATGATAGATATTATACATTAATTAGTCTATTCTACTATGGTGATCTTTGTATTTTATTACTTTTAAAGAAACAAAATTTCATTTTTAGCACTGTTAAAGTTGAATAAATCATTGCTACCCAAGCTGACATATGGTTACTATAGATGAATCAATAAATTGAGTATATCAATATTGAGATAAAAACTCACATTTATATCAAATGTAAAAAATAATGTGTTGTTAATATTATCCAAAAACATCATCAATATTTAAGTAAAATTTTACCAAGGTCAAATATCACTTAAACAAGGACAATGTTTATAATTGATAAGTTATATTAGAGTTTTTTACTAAAAAAACAATGTTTCAACTATGGGGATAAGTGGAAAATCCAATTGGGACATGGATATCTACCGACTATATCCATCTAGATGGTTTACTAATGTTTCCCCAACTCAAATTTTGTTTTTCTTCATTACATGTTTAATGATTTTTGGTACCATTCAATAAAGGGTATCTTTACCATTTCATGCATTTAATGGTTTGATATACATGATATGTTATTTTTTGAGAAACTTTTTCTGTATCGTGGATGTTTATGGAAGTGAACTTCTATACTATTAACAAAATTCTAGATCAACATTACATATTTCATATGGGATGAATCTTGAGTATGTAAAATATGAAAATGTTTTTTAGAAGTTTTTTGTAGATATAATATGAATTATGATTTAAAGGGAATTTATTATAGATTAAATTGACTAAAAAAGTGAAAAAAAAATTCATAGTATGTGTTGTTAATTAGATGTTTTATTTTTTATCAATAATAACATATACATAGGTCACATGTTTATCAATATTTAGTAATGTTTCGAAGTAGTTTCCTGATAAATTTAGCATGAGTAGTGTAGTGTTTTTGTATAATATTTTCTATAAACTCTTATTACCCTTAATGATCATGTGTAAGGTGGGATAAGGATTATTTATTATGTGAATCAATGAATACACATTTTGGGATAGATTATTTTAAAAAATAGTCTTCTAAATTTTCATAATTTATTGATGGAAATTTTAAAGCGTTTTCAACAACTATAAATAGGGAAATGTTTATTTAAAATACGATTGAGAATAGTTTTTTTTTGAGATTTTTAACAAATTAATTTGTAGAAAATATTAAAAACTAAATTTGATCAATCAATTTCATTATATAGAATAGACGTGGCCTTGGAGTAATATGAAAGAATATAAATTTGTATTTTATTCATATCATAGTGTAGTATTCCATATTCATATGATTTTTATGTTATAGTGGTGGTCTTGAAATGACTAGAGTGGAAAATAACTGTGGAAAAGAGATGAAGATAATTGGATATATGAGGATTAGACATGGGTTCTTCAGAACATGATTGTCGAGTGAACCACAACATTGTTGAAGGTGTCTTACAAAATATATTTACCTTTAGGAAGTGAATTTATGGTTTAATACATAGTGTGATATAGTTTCAGATAAAAAATAAATAATTAAGGTGTTTTAATTTAATCGTTATTTATGAATTTTTGAGTGAGGATGACGTCCAAAAATGGATTCATGATTAGGAAATCTCATTATGGATGAAATTATATGTTATAGAAATAGCTATTTAAAATGATGATGCATAGATCAGGAGTTTTTAATGTCATAACTTATATTCTATAAGAATAGGTTAAAAATGTAACATTATTATACCAAATCATAGTAGAGGGATCCAAAATATTATAATTCCCATTTATAATCATGATTTTATAAAGTTGTGGTGAACATTTAATGAAATTTTCTATGGTTAAAATGCTTTTATGGTGATAAATCTATTTGATATATATATTCCACGGGTGTAAAATTATGAGACCCATCTGGCTCTAAAATTCATATATTTAATAACTGTTCCATGTTGGTTTGGATAAAAAAATTACCTTAACATTTCATATTATTTAAGATTTTTTTTTGAAATTGGTTGGGTCATTCCAAAATTTTAACGGTATGGGTTTCTAAATTTTTCCTAATACTAATGAAATTTCTGACCCATTAACACTGTATTATATATTGATTCTCTAAGGGAATAGAGAGATGTTTTTTCATTAAATAGTGGATTATAAAATAGGGAGAATATTCTATTTAAAGGGATAAATAGATTAGATATAGTAGAAAATTATCCATGAATTTACATATTAGTTGATTATGTTGATTTATCATGTTGATGAAGCTGAATAAGATTACTGTACTATTATAATAGTAACATCTATTTAGGGTTCCTAAAGGTCATTATGAATACACTTGTAGGAGTAGTGTGTCATTTATTATTAAGATAATAGTGAGTTATCTATTATTTTTGGGTTTATAAACTCAGAGGGTTAGTGAGACCACTCTAAATTGTAACGAAAACATATAATATACCTAAATTTTGGTCCACTATTACATTAATTTTCAATTCTCCTTAGAAAAATATCAATGTAGGTAAACCAATTAAATTAAATCTATTTATATTTTCATGATTTTTCAATACAATATCTCATCATTAATAGAGATTGGTGATTTAACTATTCATAGAACAATATTATCAGTGGGGATCATTATAAATCTATATATCCTAATTCAATCAAATTAGTGTATTATCCACATATGGGACAAATATGAGTCAAGATACCTAAATGGAACATAATATTGACTTAGAATTCATATAATTTATTGGGGTTGAACACCCTGATTATGATATGTGAACTGTTTATTTAATTTATTAGAAGAAATATATATTGCATTTCTTTAAATATCTATATTGTGTAATTATTATTAATCGATCATGGGTTCTTGTTTTTATATATATATCATCCATTGATAGTTGTTGTTTTTGAAATGTTTTGTGTATGGTGTTAGCCCTGATAGTGGGTAGGTTGAGATAGTGATTGGGATAGGGAAACCCATTTTTTACCAGTTATAGTTATAGAGTAGTGAGATGTATTTCCATTTACCAATTATACAATCAGTGCTAGGTGTGTTATTAATAATATATTTGAAATTATAATTACATGAAAACATGATAACCCCTCATGGTGTGGAATGATGGTGATGATGATCATTTACCATTGGATGTTGATTTGATGGTCCCAAATACATTTTTATTTCCTATTATTCAATTAATCCACATGGTTCTTATTTATTTAATTCAAGTATATAAGGAATGGATCTTCATGAGGAGTGTCTTCTAACTCAATTTTACTAGGTAATTTATATTCTTATATCCATCAAAATTTATTAGAGTGGTTAGACCATATTATGATGATTTTATATTTGATTCTATGTAAACAATATTTTCATTAATTGAGACATCTTTATAAAGGCGTGTTGATATATAAACAATTTGTTTTCATTGATTCCATGTAATACACTATTTGGAAGTCATCTTCTTGTAAAATTACACCGGAGGTACTATACTAAAACAAATTCATTCTTTTTTCATCCAGAAATTCATTCCAAATACACTAAGGGGTGATCAAGGTTTGTATTTAATTCACACATATCATGGGATAAAGTCACAGATGGTCCATATACCTCGGTTTAATGATATTTATTAGTTTAAATCAATAATTACTTGTGAAAAATTATTAGGGATATATATCTTGAGAATGTATCAAACTATATTATACGGGTTTAAATAAATTATTTATTCTTAAAATATTTTTTTGTGTTGAAAGAAACAAGTCATAATTTTATAGGGGATCCTTCTATGGGTTTCTAAGACATGGTAGTCATGACATATTTCTAGACCTATGAGAAAATAATTATATTAATTTATAAATTGGTATGATTATTCTTTCTAGAGTTGTGGTAGTTAGGATACTAATGTGTTTTAAGACCATTTTCCTTATAATTGAGGACACCTCTAGTATGTATTCATTGTTCTGGAGTAGGGAAATCAAAACCAAATTTCATGTGTGTTGTTGGGGAGTGTTAGTCATGTGGGTTGAAGGGACATATTCAAAATTGTTCCCTTTCACCTATCAGTAAGGTAGTAAATATGTTGATATTACGGCTCATATATATGGTTCCAAATCTATATCATTTTAATAAGATAATAATTGAAGATCATTTGACTAGTCTAAGGGATAATGATGGTAACATTCACAGTCATTTTATAGGCAATATGGATGTTCTCCCTAGGGTAGTTAGTAGATAGGATTATAGTGTACTATTATAGGATTTGGATATTTACTTATTATCTAGTCAACTAAAATATATTATAATAGAGAATCATCTGCCATTCGAGATTGGATTTTAGTGCTTCCACCTTATCATTGTTATTATTTGATATGCGTGAGTCATAATAATGTATATATACCTAGTTTTTGAGTGAAATGATGTAGGATAAATAGAACCATTATGAAATAATGTCTATTGATATTCACTTTGAGGTGTAATATTTGGGTATTTATATATTTTCCAAGTGCAATATCAAATTGTTGCTCATAGGAGTCTCTTGGATTCATTATATTTATGAAAAGACGTTTTTATTTGAAAATAAAAGTGGAATAAAAAAAATGATTATTGATAATGGATTGATGGATAAAATTAACAAGTATAATTTTCATATGAGGATGGTGACTGTGAAATCCATATCAAAGAATGAAATTTGTCATTAAGAAATTTAAAACCAACCCATAGAGACTTAAGGAAACTTTTAGAAAACAAATAATGTTTTTTGGGAGATGGATAGATGCAAAATATTTTATTCCATTCAATTTTATATGATTCCAAAAAAATCATTTCTTTAAAATTAATTATATTAACCAGATAATAGAGAGGAAAAGTTCTTGTTTAACTTGATTCTAGGATTGAAACCCATATATATTAATCATATCAAGAATGATCCTATTAAGAATCAAAATAAAATTTTATTTCATATAGTCTATAATTTAATGGTATTAATTTACAATATCACATCCCCTTGGGTTGTCCTCATTTATCTTCCATAAATGTTGATGGATCAAAGTGATTATTTTGTGGGTTGATTTGTTTTGAAAAATAATACACAATGATTTTTTTTCTTTTCTTATATGGACGATTTTTTCAGTTAGTTGAGGTGATCCACAGTTTTCGTTAAGATAAATTTTTATTAAGAAATCATTAATTATTTACGAAGGAATTTGATATTAAATATATATAATTCAAGGGTAGGAATGGATTTTATGTGTTTTTATGCCATTCAGTTTGGTGAATTCATCTGATGTGTTCATGACCATGTTGAGTTGGGTATTTTATCTATAAAAGTGATCATTTACAACCATTTTCTTTGATTATATTATAGTTTTTATATCCCATCTCAATATGAGTTCTAAATTCGAGATGGAGTTTTCATTTTCATTTTCATTTTCTAGTTGGGCCAAATATAAAATAAAATCATGGAATGGAAATATTATAGTTATAATTCATTAATGTGTTTTTTTAGAAAATGAATGATTCGGGGGTTTTATCTTGGGTATTTGGACGATAATTTGAAGCTTTAGGTAAAGTTTTATAATTTTCGGATATGTCTATATCGGGTTCAAAATTTTGTGTGGAAGGATTGTTATTATCCAATAAAAACATATATTTTTATTACATTTTAATGGTATTAAATGTTCATTTTGGATCTTATGGGCCTGAGTTAGTGCATTTTCATTATGAACATCCATTCTCATCATTTGTGCACTTCATGCCTAATATACACCAATTTAGGCCCAATGAGTCATCTGATTCTAAAGAATTTAATTATCAATATTTTAATTTTATATTTAGGGAACATTATCTACACTTAAATGTGAAAATTTTTCATTCAGGGATCAATGGATTATTCATAAACGATGATGGAGATATTTGGAGATGAATGGAAGTAATTCTAGAGAATGCAGATTGAACACCAGCTCAATTATGAGACTGTGGTCCCCATCAAACAGGCCCAATGAATCCCAACTTCTTTGTGATGATAGAATAAATGTTTAGGAACAAATAACTCTTCATGAGATAATGCTAATTCGGCTTCTATGGTGGTCATTAAGGCGCCCCAAGTTAGAGATACAATTCTGGCCCAGATTCTACAGCCCAGACAAACAGCCCACTAATTTGATCATATCTCGGATTCCAAAACTCCAAATGGGTCCAAATTGTACAGGATGTTAGAAGACATCCGTTGCTCCATTTTCTTATTCTATGTCCCACTCTGATTCGTCCATCTAGAAGGTCATCCAAACGCGTCTGTTCAGTGGATGAAAGCTGGCTGCCACCTCGGGTCAAATGTGGAAAAGTCCAAATTCCACAAGCTTTCCACCACCTATGGCCTACCAAAATTAATTTAGATTCTTTGTACTGTAGGAGTCTCGACCCAATGGCTCAAAAATGACTATTTAAGGTAATGAAGTTGGAGTATTTAAAAATCTTTGAGCTTGTTTTCATCTTAATGTTATGCTGCCAATTCCGCTTTGTAATGTTCTTCCTTCACATGTAAGTTGTTTTAATTCATCGTTGTTTCTTAATAAAAGTTCTTCTCCTATTATTATTTTGTTCTTATCCTTATAACTTTGATACCGTTGGTTCATGGTGTGAACATGTTCATACCAAACCTTGTGAGATTATCACACAACGGTGGAGTGATTGTTATTTTATTGTGTTTTTTTACTTCTCCATTTCCTCCCTCATGAGTCTACTTTCCGCTTCCATTGAAACCATAGAATCAATGGAGGGATAACCCACTTATGGGTTGATCCAAGGGAGTAGAAATGGGATTTATTGTATGTTATTTATCTCATCATTAACGTATAATCACTTATTTAATTGATATTTTTATTTGATGATTTTTAAACTCCATCGTCCTTGTTAAATTTAAGGCCACACACTTCAAGTGCTAATACGAACCGTTACCTTGAAGTGCTCACAACATTGATCCTTCAAGTTTATAGGTGATTAGTATTAAAGGGTTTATGCATTAAACAAGTAAGTGATGATGTTGTTTTATCTCCTTAAATGAACCCATATCAAATTTAAGAAATTGAAATCATTAAAAAGAAAATATGTCCAATCCACCTCGAGCAATAACCTAGCATCAACTCATTATTTTAAATTGAATTCACTTAAATATGTTAGTTATACTTTATAACCATATAAAATCAACCCTTGTTGGCCACTTCATAGCCAAAAACAGTCCATAGAATGTACGTGTCTATATGTTTCTTCTTAGGTCTCTGAGGATTCGATAACCCAAGCTAAACTACAAGGATCGTCTTACCTTCTTCTCTTGGGTATATTTGAGCGAGAATCAAATTTTGGAACCATTTCCGGGGACCCAAGTAGGTAATATAAACACCCATTTTATTCTCCCCCATTTATTCTTTTCTCATCCAAATTCTCTTATCTTGTCCCTTTCTCGTTTTTTTTATTTTGGCGCATGTCCGCCTACACCCACGATCAAACAAACCGTCTAGTTAGGGTGGATAGTCCTGGGGTTGGGGATTCAAGTACACCAAGGGAACTCATTCCATTAGATCCTAATATTCCTAATACTCTAGAGTCCAAAATTGAGACCATTTCAATGGAAGGTCTTCAAAGAAACCGACTCATAAACCTAGGTGGGAATCAAAATGGAAACCCAAATGAGGCAGCCCCAAACTTGGGGAATGCAGTTGATCAAACCATGAATGACTACCTCACACATTCCTGGACCAATGCCCCCCCATGCATTAGACACAATTCCCTAGGGTATTCCAACTACATCTTTAAACCCCATGTCCTAAACCACCTTCCCACATTCCATGAAATGGAGTTCGAGATGCCATACCTTCACATTAAGGAGTTCAATGACATTGTAGAAACCATGTGTCCCCCACATCAACTAGAATCAGCTAAGATGAAGATATTTCCTTTTTCATTAAAGGATCGAGCTAAAAATTGGCTAAAAAATTTGATAACATCATCTATAAACTCTTGGGACCAACTACAAAGATAATTCTACAAAAAATACTTTCCCCACCACAAAACAATTGCATTTAAAAAGAGCATCCAAAACTTTTTTGAAAAAGAGGGAGAGTCATTCTATGAAACATGGGAAAGGTTCAAAGACACTCTAAACATGGTTCCACACCATGGTTTTTCTATACCTGAACAAGTGAGAATTTTCTATGAAGGATTGGGTCTCGGGAATAAAAAATTCATTGACACGATGTGTAATGGAACCTTTAAAAACAAAGCCCCAAATGATGATTAGAAGTATCTAGAAAGCCTTTCTGAACAAAAACAAACATGGGGAACTTCACCTTATTCTGAAAAGACACAAAGAACTACTGGAATTCATACACTTAGAGAAGAGGAAAGCCTTAGGGAAAAACTCATAGCACTCTCTAGGAAGGTTGAAGAGATAGACCTTAGGAAAGTCCATGAAATCCAAACTGTAGACCCTGTTTGCACAATTTGTGAAAAACATGACCATAAGATAGACAACTGCCCAACCATTCCATCCATCAAGGATGTTCTCTTAGGAGGACCCCCAGCGGAAGTAAATGCTTTGAACTTTCAAAAGCCTCAATACCAAAACACCTTCAACACAAGGTATAACGGCCACCCATGCTTCCGCTGGAAAGATAACCAACAACCTAGCCAACCACAGGGACAAAATCCTTACCCCCATCAGAACTACCAAACCCATAACCAGTTCCAAACCGAACCTATCCAATACCAACAGCCACCAGTCCATTTTCAACAAACCCTTCCACCTCCAAAATATCCCCCTGGGATAAAACAACCTACTCAAGCACCCACCCAAACTGTTCCACAAAGCCTACGAGAACAACTGTGCAAACAAATGGAGAGGATGAACTCGGAGGTATCTTCCTTAAAACACGAACTTCAAACCATAAAAACTGTAAAGGCACCCATGCCTACTCAGGCGGTGCCATCCTCAACTTCAAGGGGAGATTCAAGTTGTGCTCAAACAACTCATGAACAACTAAAGGCTGTGACTGTTTTAAGAAGTGGGAAATCAATTGATAAACCTGAACAACTAATTCAGAACCTACATGAAGATTCAAACTCGGATGAAAATTCAAATGAACCACAAGATCAAACTGAGGAAACTGATAAAATTTTCATGGAAACAACTCTTCAACAAACAACGCCACAACCTACACCATTTCCTCAACGCATGAGGGGGAAAACCAAGCCTGAACTGAGTGAAACGTTGAGAGAAATATTTTCACAAGTCAAGATGAACATTCCCCTTCTCGATGCCATCTAAACCATACCTTCCTACTCAAATTTCTTTAAGGAATTGTGCACTTTTGAAATAAAATTTTCACATAAAAACCATGTCCTTTTGGCTATTAATGTGAGTACCACCATTTAAGGGACCATTCCTCCTATGTTGAAAGACCCAGGTTGCCCTTACATGAATGTTGAACCAGGAGAAAGAAAATTTGTCAAGGCCTTGTCTGACCTAGGTGCTTGTGTAAATCTCATCCCATATGTTGTGTACTTCAAGTTAGGCCTAGAAGAACTCCAACCCACATTTGTCACACATCAACTTTCTGATCGTAGCATTAGGGTTCCAAATGGGATTTTAAATGACGTTCTGGTAAATATTGAAAACTTCATCTACCCTGGTGACTTCATTTTCTGTGACAACCATCCAAACTTAGGAAATAAGTAACAAAACCCAATCATCCTTGGCCGTCCTTTTCTTGCAACAATCAACTATGTTATCGAAGTCCGAAATAGGAACATGACCATCACCTTTGGGAACATGAGTATTGACATGAACATCTATAATGAAAGCTCACAAAAATGGGATGAAGAGGACATTCATAATGTAAACATGATAGGAAGAATTGATAATTAATCCATAGAACATCAAGGAATATTTGATGAATGTTTAAGTCAGGATGAGATTGATTTCCTTTGTTCATATGAAGGAAGTTTATCTCCTTGGATTGAATCATTTTCAAATTTATCTTATGATGAAGTCTTAGGTCCAATAATCAGTGAAACCTTTCAAGAAACCACTTTCATGGAGACCACTCCAACTTCCTTCCCTAATTTTGATCAAGCCAATCTAGTAGCAAAAACTTTTCCATGTGGGGAATCAATCCTATCAGAAAATCTAAAAAAAGAAATTGAACTTGATCCAATGTCCCAATCTCTTTCTGAAATTCTAAACCAACCTGATCTTGAATTAAAGGATCTTCCCGCTACACTGAAGTATGCCTTCCTAGGGGACAATCAAACACATCCTATTGTCATTTCTTCTTCTCTTGAAGGCAATCATGATAGGATGCTTCTAGATGTCCTTAGGAAACATAAGAAATCCATTGGTTGGACCCTATCTGATATTCCTGGGATTATCCCACTTATCAGCACTCATAGGATTGTTCTGGAATTTGATTCAAATCCATGTCGTCAACCTCAACGAAGACTCAATCCTAATATCATGGAGTTATTAAGAAAATAACTCCTGAAATTGTTAAAATCGGGTATCATCTATCCCATATCTGAGAGTGAGTGGGTGAGTCCAATCCATGTGGTTCCAAAAAAGGCTGGAATCACAGTGATAACCAATGAGGATGGAGAGATTCCTCCAACAAGGGTGATTAGTGGATGGACGGTTTGCATTGACTATAGGAAGCTAAACTCATTCACCAAGAAGGACCATTTCCCCTTACCATTCATTGACCAAGTCCTTGAGAGAGTGGCCGGTCATTCCTTATACTATTTCTTAGATGGGTACTCGGGGTACAATCAAGTTGAGGTCTCCCTAGAGGATCAAGGGAAGACTATATTCACATGTCCATTCGAAACCTTTGCTTTCAAACGCATGCCCTTCGGGTTATGCAATGCCCCTGGAACCTTCCAGCGATGTATGATGGGAATCTTCTCAGACATGGTAGGGGATTTTCTAGAGGTCTTCATGGATGACTTCTCTGTGTTTGGGGATACATTTGAGGGATGTCTGAGGAATGTAGGGAGAGTCTTGTCAAGATGTGAAGAAAAGAATCTAGTCCTAAACTGGGAAAAATGACATTTTATGGTTAAAGAGGGACTAGTTTTCGGCCATCTGGTCTCAGGTAGGGGGATTGAAGTTGATAAAGCCAAGGTTGACATCATTCATCACCTTCCATCACCCAAAACTATCAAGGAAGTGAGTTCTTTCTTAGGAAATTCTGGTTTCTATAGAAGATTCATCAAGGACTTTATTTCAATCTCCTGTCCCCTTTGTGCTCTCCTAGTAAAGGATGCTCTATTTGTTTGGAAAGAAAGCAGTGAGGGTTCATTCTCAACCCTCAAATCCTCTCTCACCTCTCCTCCCATTTTGAAATATCCAAATTGGAACCTTCCCTTCAAACTTATGTGTGATTCTAGTGACTTTGCAGTAGGATCTGTGTTAGGAAAAAGTTGTGATACAACTCCTTATGTCATTGCTTATGCAAGAAAATCCTTAAATGATGCCCAAATAAACTACACCACTACTAAAAAGGAGTTACTTGCTATTGTGTTTTCTTTAGATAAGTTTAGGTCCTACCTCTTAGGATCCCCCATCACTGTGTTCCCTGACCATTCTACACTAAAATACCTCTTCCAAAAACAAGATGCTAAGGCTAGACTAATTAGGTGGGTTCTTCTCTTACAAGAATTTTACCTCACAATCAAGTATAAAAAGGGCGTTGAAAATGTTTTAGCTGATCACCTCTCTAGGATGGAATTCAAAGACAACTCAAATCACCTTTCTGTGTCTGATTCATTTCCTGATGAACACCTATACTCTGTGAGTGACTGTCCTTAGTATGCCGACATAACCAATTTCTTAGTTACATGAGTCATTCCAAAAATTATTAGGGACTCAAGTCCGAAGGAAATTCATTTCTGATATTAGACACTATTTGTTTGATGATCCATAACTCTATAAGTTTTTCCCTGACCAAGTCATTAGGAGGTGTGTTCCAGAATATGAACAAGAGTCCATCCTTAAATTCTGTCACAGTAAGGCATGTGGAGGTCACTTTTCCTCTAAGAAAACATTTTCTAAGATTCTTCAATGTGGTCTCTTATGGCCCACCCTCTCAAGGGACTCCTACACATTTTGTCAAAGCTGTTCTAGGTGTCAACAAGTAGGGTCCATCACAAAAATGATTCAAATTCCACTCACTCCCATATTAGTGGTTGAAATCTTTGACTGTTGGGGAATTGATTTCATGGGACCCTTCCCAAACACTCGGGGATACCTCTACATACTCTTATCTATTGATTATGTCTCAAAATGGGTTGAGGCCATTCCCACTAAGTCCAATGATCATCAAGTTGTGATTAGATTTCTGAAAAAGAACATATTTTCATGATTTGGAATTCCTAGGGCTATAATCAGTGATCGAAGAACCCATTTCTGCAATCGCCCATTCTCTTCACTCATGTCCAAGTATGGTATTTCTCATAAAGTGTCCATTGTATACCATCCTCAAACCAATGGTCACGCTGAGTTGGAGAATAGGGAGATTAAGCAAATTTTTGAAAAAACTGTCAACCCCTGTAGGAAAGATTGGTCTGAGAAACTCTTAGATGCTCTTTGGGTCTATAGAACCTCTTATAAAACCATTTTAGGAATGTACCAATATAGGTTGGTTTATTGTAACACATTCCATTTGCCAGTGGAGATTGAACATAAGGCCTTTCGGGCAATTAAGAAAATGGATTATGACCTCTCATTGGTCGGAACAAAAAGGAAATTAGATCTCAATGAACTGGAGGAATTAAGGATGGAGGCTTATGAAAATTCAAGGATCAATAAAGCTAGACTTCAAGACTACCAATCTAGGAATATCAAGGTCAAACATTTTGAACCTAGAAAACTTGTGCTCTTGTATAGTTCAAAACATCATTTACACCCGGGAAAGTTAAGGTCTATATGGTTAGGTCCTTTCATAGTGCATCATGTATTCCCCTATGGGGTAGTAGAGATTCATGATCCCACAAGTGGTTACATTTTCAAGGTCAATGGTCAAAGGTTAAAACCATTCATTGAATCATTCAATAAACAGGAAATAGAGGTTGAGTTAACTGAGCCAACCTATGAACCAGGAAAAAATTGATAGATTTAGGGTCCATGTTGGGCTAATGACGTTAAAAAAAGCGGTGCATGGGAGGAAACCCATGTTTTTCAAGTTTCCTAACTTTTTTTTATTTTAATAAAATTTATATTTTAATTAATCATTTTTATATTTAAAAAAATTCGACTTTTGACATGTTCTTCTATTATGAGTATGGATGGGTATGAAAGGGGAGCACCATATTCATCCATGTCATGTGGTGGGATCTTTGACTAATACCTTACCCAGAAATTTAAAAAAGAAGACAATGTATCATCAGTTAATTTTATTTTATATATATACTTATATTTTACTTATATATAAATATATATATACTCTTTTGTATTGTTTGTTTGTTTGTTTTTTACTAGGGAACTCTGTAAGTGACATGGATATCAAAGCACTAAATTGGAGCAGCAAGAACTTCAAACTTCAACCACCAGGTTACTTCATTACATGATCCTCATATTTCAATTTCCTTATTGAACTCCACTTTTTATTCCTCTACCCCATTCTAAATTTTATTTTTACGAAACTAGGGACCGTTTCATTCTAAGTTAGGGGGTGTGGAAACAAAATGTTTCTTAAAAAAAACAATGATAAAAAAAGTAAAATTCCTTTATCATTCATATAATAACATCTTTTCACACATTAAAACTACATATAAAATAATTTTTATTTCCTTGACTCTTAATTTAATTCATGATTAAGTTTAAAAGCATTGATTTTGGAAGTTTGGTTGTCCAATGAAAATTTTCATCATTTTTTTTCATCCATTAAATAAAAATGACACAATGCACGTCCTTTAGACTGTGGGGTACTAATTTGAATTTTTGGGGTCCCATAATAAATAGCATAGGTTGGTTTTATTTTTATGAATAATATGAGTATTCAAAAAAAAAATTGCGTGTAGAGCAATAGATTGATAAAATGCGAGGCTTTTGGCACTTGGGGATCGTGACTCCAGAGTTGTCTATCCCTGAGTATTTCAATCTATCTCTATTTATGGTAATATGACTTTGTTTTTGATTAAGTTAACTCGAGACGATGCCTGAGTATGTGGGCTTCACTTGGTGCCCTAAGGCCTTTGAGTCTGGGATTTATCGGAAAAGTCTTGCTACATGGGTTAATTTGATTAACTACAATCTCAATTACTATGTCAATATTGAAAAAAAAAATCCAAAAAAAGGAATGAAGAATACTCATATTAGGATTAAATGTGATTCCACCTAGCGCTTCCATGATTTCCCCCTTGAATGAAAACGAACCCCCCTATCTATTGTGATACACAACACATCATTACACCTAATTGAGTTGGATGAAGTATGATGATGGATTTGATCAAAGGAATGGGCTTGGGATTGGGATCTGCTTTTAAATTCATCTTGTTTTAAATTATCTTGATAGGTTATAAAGATATATTTGTGTGCAGTTTACATTGTGAGCACTATTTGTTATAAGGTGTTTGAAGAAAGGAATTCAAATAAAATCATTGAATTATTTTCCCAGGACTAGCAAATCTCAAGTTGGTGGGTGTGATTATCCAATAAAAACATATATTGTAATTACATTTTAATGGTATTAAATGTTCATTTTTGATCTTATGGGCCTGAGTTAGTGCATTTTCATTATGAACATCCATTCTCATCATTTGTGCACTTCATGCCTAATATACACCAATTTAGGCCCAATGAGTCATCTTATTATAAGTAATGTAATTATCAATATTTTATTTTGATATTTATTAAACGTTATCTAATCTTAATTTTGAACATTTTTTATTCAGGGATCAATGGATTATTCATAAACGATGATGGAGATATTTGGAGATGAATGGAAGCAATTCTAGAGAAGGCAGATTGGACACCAGACTATTTTTGAGACTTTGGGCCCCAACATACAGGCCCAATTAATCACAACATTTTTTTGATGATAGAAAAAATGTTTTGAAACAAATCACTCTTCAGGAGATAATGCTAATTCGGCCTCTATGGTGGTCATTAAGGCATCCCAAGTTAGAGATACAATTATGGGCCAGATTCTGCGGCCCAGAAAAACAGTCCAATAATTTGATCATATCTCGGAATCCACAACTACAAATGGGCCCAAATATTACAGGAGGTTAGAAGACATCCGGTGCTCCATTTTCTTCTTCTATGGAACACTCTGATTCCGACATCTAGAAGGTCATCCAAACGAGTCTGTTCGGTGGATGAAAGTTGGCTGCCACCTCGGGTGAATTGTGGAAAAGTCCAAATTCCACAAACTTTCCACTACCTATGGCGTACCAAAATTAATTGAGATGCGTTGTAATATTGGAGGCTTGACCCAAGGTCTCAAAAATGCCTATTTAAGGCAGTGGTGTTGGAGGATTTAAAAATTTTTGAGCTTGTTTTCATCATAATGTTATGCTTCCAATTTCTCTTTGTAATGTTCTTCCTTCACATGTAAGTTGTTTTAATTCATCCTTTTTTCTTAATAAAAGTTCTTCTTCTCTTATTATTTTGTTATTATCCTTATCACTTTGATACCGTTTTTTCAAGGTGTGAACTTTTTCATACCAAAAATTGTGATATTATCACACAACGGTAGAGTGATTGTTATTTTATTGCGTTTTTTTTACTTCTGCATTTCCTCCCTCATGAGTCTACTTTCCACTTCCATTGAAAGCATAGAATCAATGGTGGGCTAACCCACTTGTGGGTTGATACAAGGGAGTATAAAGAGGCTGTATTGTATGTTATTTATCACCTCATTAATGTATAATCACTTTTTAAATTGAGATTTTTATTTGATGATTTTTAAACTCCATCGTCCTTGTTGAATTTAAGGCCACACACTTCAAGTGCTAATACGAACCTTTACCTTGAAGTGCTCAAAACATTGATCCTTCAAGTGTATAGGTGATTAGTATTAAAGGGTGTAGGCATTAAACGAGTAAGTGATGATGTTGTTTTATCTCCTTAAATGAACCCATCTCAAATTTAAGAAATTGAAATAATTAAAAAGAAAATACGTCCAATCCACCCCAAGCGATAAACTAGGATAAACTCATTCTTTTAAATTGAATTCACTTAAATCTATTATTTATACTTTAAAACCATATAAAATCAACCCATGTTGGCAAATTCTTAGCCAAAAACAGTCAATATAATGTACATGTCTATAGGTTTCTTCTTAGGTCTCTGAGGATTCGATAACCCAGGCTATACTACAAGGACCGTCTTAACTTCTTCTCTTGGGTAAATTTGAGCGAGATTCAAATTGGGAGAAACTATTGGATTCTTTGATTATCAAAGTGTTTTCATATCATTATGAATTAAGAATGGTTAGGTTTCTCAGTTAAATCATGTTTTTGTGTAAACTATATGAGGTTAAGGTAAAATTATCAATGTTATTTTAGAGCATATGATATGGTTTATGACATGTGCATGGTTAAGAGTTATTGCTAATATCAGGGTTGGTACATGTTTTTTTCTTACGGTGAATCCTAACCATGTGCAGAATATCACGTTGGATAGTAAGAAAAACAATGTCTTCCCTTATATTGGATAAAAATTTGGAAAAATATTTATATAACTAGAACCATATTAAAATGGTTGTTTCTCCCACTAGGCATTTAACAACCCCCTTCCCTTTTCATTGGTCTATAATTTATGAACTAGAGAAATGATCCACATCCTATCATCCCTTCTTCATGCCTCACTAGGGATGTGTTCATGGTGTATTTCATTAGAGTTTTATGGTGAGATTTAACTTTAATTTTTCCCACTCTTCTCCATTATACTACTATCTAAATCTTTAGTTTAGTAGTTTTTTATGATTCTATTAAATTTTAGTGGAATTATATGTTTCTCATGGGGAATTTGGATATCCAATGTTGAGGCAATCTCGATACAACATCCACAAGTTGTTTCATGGATTTTAATTAGGGTAATTATTCTTAGGGAATTTTCATATGTTTTTCTATTTATGTTAATTTAAATAATTATTATAATTGTATCATGTCTGATGGATTTTCAATGGAATGGTGTGGGGAGTTAAATATGGACCTCCCATGGATGTTACATGCTATTTTGATAATAGCTAAATGCTCAGTGAGTTTTACTGTATTATAAAAAGTTGGTTTCTGGTTAATTAATAAATTAATTATGTTATAATTATGTAGTTCATGATTCATAGTTGGATATTAGAACATGGTTGATTGAGATGAGATTTTTTGGATGATGAAGAGTTTAGATGAGACTTTAATGTTCCTTGAAAATTTAGTTTGACTTTATAAATATTATGGAATGATTATTTAAATGATGTATTTGGTCGAAGAACATTACAAATAGTCATGATAGTTTATTTTCAAGTATATGTGGTTTGCGCAATTTATCCCATGATGGGTGTTTTTACATGGTTAAAGTAAATATATTTTGTTTTAAAATTGATAGCATTGACCTTGAATAGATCCCATAGGATATTTTACTGTTCATAAAACCAAATTAATGGATTCCCATAGTGTGGGATGTTTCAGGAATTGATATTATGTTTTTTTAAATAGTAATGTAAATGGGATACATGATTTTATAGGTTAAGATCATTGATCATATTGACTGAATGGTTAAGGGATACTTTTTAAAGCTTTGAAATAAATTATTGAAATATGTTACACGGTTTAATTAGAATTATTTTTTTGTTAAACTTTTTTGAAATTAAAATGAGGCTTTTGAAATTGTTGTAAATGATTTTTGGAGGTTTTACCTAATTTTTCTAGTCTACATGGGATTTTTATGTTTTTAAATAGTTATTATTATAAAATGAACTGTTAACATACAAGTAGTTTATATATAGGATTTTACAAATGGATTTGAAATGTTAATTTGAATTGGATGGAAGGGTTTTTTATTTTGTGAAAAACATGAAGACATTTTAATTTTTTTAATTTAATGGAAATATTTGGATATGTTTTGGTTGTAAATGTCTATAGATACCTTGGAAAATAAGAATGGTTGGAAAAATATTTTGTTATGGATTTTTGAATTCTTTGTATGGTCAAAATATTTACTTATAGTATTTGAGAAATGATGAAATGGTTTTTATTTTTGACTAATTCTATAGGAATGGATATTAAAGTAATTTTGTGTATAACTATTTCTTATGGAAGTATAGTATATGGTTCAAGTGTCTGACTGAGGCTCCATAATCTATATGTATACATTATGGTTTATGTTTCAGATTATGTATATAGGAACACTAGTATAAATTATTGAATGTGACTGTGGACAAACATTAGGCATCCATGAATTATGTTGTTGTATTAAAGATCATTTTCATGGGGTAAGGCTTGACTGATGCTATAGTCCAAACCGACGTAGTGTGGGTATATGGACTGATAAACCAAGGCACATGTGGTTAAAGTGAATTAATTATTGAATTAAATTTTGAAATAGATAGTTAAAACCTTATGGAATATATTTTCCATCTGACATGATTTGATCAATACTTTTTGGGTTGTCCTAGTGTAGATTTAGAACCTGAGGGATAGTGGGTTACTAGATATATTGTTAGCTATTTTGATGTATATCTTCTTTTTTAATTAGATATCTACTCCACTATTTATCTACATTCACTATTTCCCTAACATGTGTTTTAATTATCAACCATAGATGGTTTCTTACATAGTTTTACTCACCCCCTACATATACCTTAATTTTTCATAGGTACCTGAATAGATCAAAAAATTTAATTGCAATCCCATTTATGGGGTTGAGGCTCACGTAGAGAGTTTCATTAGTTTGAATGATTAATATGATGGATTCCCAATACCAAAAAAGAGGCAAATGAAATGTGTGAGTACTGGAAGTAGATCCTGATGTCTCTTTATTTTATATATGTGTTATCAACCCTATGGTAAATTGATGTTTTAAGTGTGTCATAGTTGTTCAAGAATGTACCGTATTTAATTTTATTAAGGCATTTTTCTGTTTTAGCCTATTTTTTCTTCTTTTTATGTACTCTAATGTGTATGATGTTTACCTCTTTACTAATGGTTGTGCCAATAATATTGGGTTATATTCTCCTCAAATTTCTACCATATACCCAAGACTAATTGGCTTCCTCTATTACATAATGAGGAATGCATGACTTCTTATAGTAAACAAGCCTAGGGAACCGGTTTAGCTGATTTTTTTGGGATGTTATGATGTGGTATCAGAGTTTATTTACTTTCCCATTGTATTATTATTTTTTATTTTAGACAATTTAAATATTGGAATTGGAATAATGATCACATGTTATATTACAGTTTCCATTTTAACAATGATTGAATTATTGTTCAAATATTGGATGTTATCTGTTAATTTTATTTTAACTTTGAGGGATTAAAATGTGGTCTAGATTTGATGGTTTGTGATGGATTCATGGATCCTATACTTTTACCAAGAGGTCCAAGATACGGTTATCACTCTTGGAATATATTGACAATATGCATCTCATGAATCCTGATAGGCACATATGATCAGTCTTTTAGAAGCGTTTTAGTGTGTGATTTTATTGATGATGTATGCATAATTGATTAATGTTTCAAAAAAACTCTTATTTTTTACCATATAATTACATATTTTAATTATATATAGCATTGATAAATATTATACATATATCATTTTAATGGTTGTTTATCTATTTTAACATTGAGATTCTTGGTGATAAGAATGATGTTGTGGACTATGAGAAAAGTTGGTGGGAGGTCAATTTTCGGTCATAATGGAATGTGTATATAACCATTGGACCCCTGTCTGTGGATTTTTTTCCATGGTCAGATATGTTTCTTGGACCACTAGGGATTGTTCTAATGTGTAAATTCTTAGATAGGATTGGTGAACTTGTTTTAAGAGGTTAGTTTTACCTGTGTTGTAATCCATTTGTGAATTACTAGATATGGGTGTCTAGATATGTTGATATCATGTGACGTTGGGATAGGAGAATGATCTATGCCCCATGCGTTTTAGCATTATGTGAGTTCGTTTAGACCTAGGTTGTTAGACCTTCTATTTTTTCATGAGACTTGACTGGTGGGGCTATGTGGGAAATCATATTGGACTCCTTAATATGACTCCATTCTAAGGAGATGGTGTTGTATTTACTTTAATGGTGACCCATGATAGTGGTTTATTAAGTTATGTGTGCCTTTTGGTTCATGACGTATGATATAATTCCTGTAAATTAAACAATAATGAATGAATCATGTATTGTATAACAGAATTTAGGAATGTGGGATGCCTATTAGTTTTTCAAAGGATCTCTTGTTAGCTAGTACTTTGGCCTTGTTGTTTGTCTTTTTTGGGGAAGGCGCATTTGGGTGCCTAGCCTAAGTAAGGGTTGTGAAACCATGATGTACCTGATGGTAATAAAACGAACTAACGTTTTAAGAGATTCTCTAATGTTTTTGGTTCTAGGTGAGAAACATTTCAATTGGTGATGAACGTACATGAGAGGTATAAATGGTAATATCTTCTTGTGCAACACACGAAGATGTATACATTCCATGAGAAATAAATAACATGGATTTTCGATGCTTTGATAACACATGTTGTTTCTGAGTTAGGTTCTTTTCCTGGTTAGATCTACATGCATCATCACAAACACAGTGAGAGTGTAAATGGTCTTATTTGAACATTTTATCAATGCTCATTTTTTGAGGGTTTAAGCATGTGGGTTTGTCTCGAAGAGTTTCCATTATTTTTGGAAATCCCCAAGTGATGCATAAGATAGGTGATACAGGCATGAGGGATAGTTATGAACTATTTATAGAGGTGATGAGCTAACTTATCATTGAATTTGTCTTGATAGATCCATAAACATGTTATGTGGTTTTATTACACAATAGTTTGTAAATACTATGTATTAATGGGATTTTGGAAGAATTATTGGGTGGTGATGTGATGTGTTGTTTGGATGGGGGGTTATATGTTACATATGATAATGCATGAGGTAATTAAGTGCATTTGGATTTTTCAGAAGGATAAGAACCAATGTGAGTGTGATGATATTCTTGTGTGTGGTTGGGATGTTTGGGGTCTTTGATTGATTTTGATATGTCTTTATTGGTATAGGTGGAATTTGAAATTGGTAAATTTTTATTTCTATTCATTGAAAATATCTTTGTGTAATCTCATTTTATAGATTTTCATGACAAATATATTGAAATCATACTGATTATACTAAGAGGTAAATGGATATATGTCTAGCTGACTAATGTTTTGAATGTTTAGTGGAGGGCCTCCATAGAGGTGGTTCTTGGGGAAATGTGGGTTTGAATCCACATAGTGGGTACAATTTCTCCAATTTATAATAATTCATTATGATGGAATATATATCACTTAATTCAATGGTTATCATTCTCAAAATCATTGAATTGGTCATAATTGAAAATTTTGGCTCTCTAGTAAGAGCGAGATGACCACATACAATTATAGGGATAAAAGTGGTTTGAGTGTGGACCATGTAAGTTGGGTTTTCTTGAGAGAGGTAGTGAAAATGAAAATCCTTTGTTAGATATTGATGTGTTGTTAAAATATGTATCTCCCTCATTATTGAAATATCATAGGTTTATGGAACTAGTTAAAGGACAATCATGGTGTCTTCCTAAGTTTGGTGGGAATATAATGATGTTTGTTGTAAAATTTATAAGAGATTTATAATATAAAAATAAATTTTAGTGGGTTACCAATTAGTGAATTGTATTTGGGATTTAGGTGGATTTGGAATGTAATCTAAAATGATTTTATAGGTATTTTTATATGTGTAGTGGGCAATAATGTTAGTTTTTAGGTCAGTGGAGGGCCTAATAGAAAAATAGCACTAGGATTCAGGTTTCGAATATAGTGGTAGTGTTTAAGAGTTTATGGAATGACTCTAGGTGTGAGGGAACTGTTGTTGGATTAAGATACAACAATTCTATAATTGAATCCATGAATTTTAATAAAGAGTGGGCCTAGTATAGTCTATCTTTGGTTAGAATATGAAGTGGGAGGGTAAAGATGTAAATTCTATTAAGAGTGTTGTTCTATAAATGGTATCTATGTTTTGAATGTTGAGTTTAGTATTTGAGTAAAATCAAGTTCATTAATATTTCATGCATGAAGAGAAGATATGAATGCACCATAATTGGATTTCAATTATTTTGATGTTTATTGATGTTGTCTGAATTTCACATGGGTTGTTGGGCGTGGTATATAGGGAACCATTCCTAGAATATTTTTTGAGTGTGGGTTGATGGTTCTTTTTATATTTTTAAATATAGGATGTGTAATGTATTGGAAGTTAGTGATTATAATATGATGCTTATATTAGGTAGTAAAATATATTTTTTAAGTTGTAGGATGATAAAATAACCATTTTTTCATGTCTAGGGGATTGAGTATTTTCAATAATGGTGTTTTAGATTTGATAATGTGTAATGATTCGAGTTTTTGTCAGTTTATTTCCTTGAGTTAATGGTGGTTCATTGGTTGGGTTTCTGATATTTGGAAACTAAAAAAGTCCATTGGAGAGAACATGTGGCCACAATATGTTGGGTGGCTCAATTGTATGTTGATTGAGACTTCTCAGGGTTGAGATGTATTGTTGTGAAAATATTTTAAGATCCAAATTCCATAAGAGTTGGTAATTATGAAAAGAATTTAAATTTTAATTTACTGAATGGGTCAAATTTTGAATCTTGGTTTGGAATGGAATTCTATGATTTTTAATTATTCAATGTATTTTTTGAGGATATTAATGATGTGCAAGATTATCACTAGAGTATGTATGAGATTAATAGGGTTCTGGATGAATTTCAATAGTTTTAATGTTTCTATGATAGTTTGTAGAGTTTTTGTGCATAGTTTTGGAGAAACCATGTGACACATTAATGGTCAAAGGGTTGTTGTTCTTTTTTAATAAAGAACCATCACGATTGATGGTTACTGTAGTTATTGGGTTAAACTATTCTAGAAAAAGGTTAAACTATTTGAGTGTGAGTAATACAAGGGACATGGGAGATGACCTGCACATGGTATCACAAAAACTATGTTCCCTACTATAGTGGTGGAGGTGGTGCTTAAAACAAGGTTTTCGAATTCTTTTTCTAACAGCGTGGGATAAAGGTGTAAGGAATGGGGTGTTGGTAAGAAGGTGGAGGAATTTTTATAGAAAATATTGAATAACCGTGTAGAAAAACTATGAGGATACCTATAATCTCATGAAAATTGTGGTTTTACCTTTTTTTCCATCAGTCATTTTAACTGAACAACTCTCTTTTTCTTTGCCTCACATAAAAAAACCAGATGAGGGATATTCCTCCATTCCTCCCTTACTCAAGCCTCACTAAAGAAGTGTTCTTGGTGTCATTCTTTGTTGTTTTGAGGTATCAATAAAACATTGGTGGATTTCATACATCTCTCGAATACCCCATTCTAATATTAGAGATCCTCGAAAAGGGGTTTTCTAGTGTTTCTAATATAGCATGGTGGAATCATCCATTTCTCATGTGATTGTTGGTTGGCCTCTGTAGAGTGGATTTTAATATGAATTCATCAAATCATTGTATGGAACTTCATTAAGTTTGGAATTCATGTTGTTTTTTTACATTATCAAGTTTAAATTAATTTAATAAATTTTATTAATTGTATCATCTCTTAAGGATTTTCCAATGAATGGTGTGGGTAGTTTTTTGTTGACCTTCAGTGTAAGTTGTGTTGATTTTAATAAGCAGTGGATGTTTGGTGAGATTTATAGAATTATTCCAAGCTGTATTATTCTTTTTTATTTAATTATATTAGTTTTACTTAATTAATTTCAGTTTTTAGATGAAAGGTTAGATCATGGGTTGTTAATACGAGCTTATTTGGATGTCGAGGAATTTCTAGAAGATATGGATAGGCTTTGAAAATGCAACTTGAATTTGGAAATATTATGTAAATTGTCATTAAATGTAGAAGGTGATATAAGAGATTTACCCATAGCCAATATAATTTATTTTCATGTGCATGTGGTTTTGTACAAAAAGAATATGTGTGGGGTGTTGGTTCCTTAGTTAATATAGATTTTATTTGGTTTAAATTAACACCATAGACCTTAAATGGGTCCTATTAAATCTTCTGGTGTTTTTAAGATGGAATATGTGGCCTCCCATGGGGAAGAATACTACTTAGAATGGTTAAAACATGGTTATTAAGGGTAATGTAACTTTTTTATGAGGTTGTAATTTTTATTGAATGGTTAAGGGATACATGTTATGGAGAATAAATAAATGGTTAAAATGTGTTAAAAGAGAAAATTTGAAGGCATCTTTGTTATTATTTTATGAAAAACATGTGAAAACATTGAAGTTTTTTTAAATTGGTTCTTGGGTTTCTGAAGTAGTTTTTTTGTGTCAATGGGATAGAGTTAGGTTTTCAAACAATTGTTGATTTAAAATGAGGTTTTGACATCAATGTATTTTTTATGAAGGGTTTTCAAAATATATTTCAATGGGTTTTTTTGAAATGGGGGTGTAGTTTCTCCTTTGGTGAAAAAATTGATGTCTCGTTTATTATTTTTTATTGAATGAAATTCATTAGACTCATTTTGGAGTTAATGGTCTATAAGGACCTAGGTATATGTCAATATTTTGATAAGGGTTTTTTATAAATTTTTGAATGATTTTTATGCTACCTATGTAGATACATAGTATTTTAGAATTTTTGAAATGGTATTGGTATGAGACGGATGCATGAGGAATATCTAATATACTATAAGGTTTAGTTACAAGATAGATTCTTATGAAGTAGGTAGTATGAAATTTGGCCCAGGTTCAATACTAAGGCTCTAGAAACAGATAGTATACATTATGATTTCAGTTCCAGAATGAGGCTCTATAAATGATGGTATACTAAAATGAAATGGATTTTTATCTAATTATTTACATATGGTGTTTAAGGTTTTGGATGATTGATCCTAATCAATGGGAATATCCATATTGATGCTTTAGTCTCCAATGATGTATTGAGGGAACTTGGACTGATTCTCCAAGAAATATATGGTCAAATTGAATTTATTAAATAATTCCCTAGTGAAATAGTGTGTTAATCCATTATGGAATATTTGGATTTGAAAACTGTCCTAGATTGATTCATGTATGGTTGGCCTTAGTTTTTCATTAGAACCCAAGGTCTAGTGGGTTACTAGATAAACTGTTGTCTCTATTAGGATATATGTTTCTTTTTTTATTTTTTATTTTCTCTAATGTTTATCTATATACACTATTTCCATGAATTGTATATGATTTAGACAATTTTGGTGGTGGCCTAATGAGATGTACTCATACCCTTATCAGGAATAAATGGAAAACTAGTACATGATACTATCTCAAATGATTATGATTAACATGGGTTTGGGATAACACCCTTTTTGAGAGTTTTATGATTAGGAAAGATAGCTCAAATAGTATCATAGAAATGGAGACCAATTTTCTAACATTTTATTGAGATGGAAATAGATTCTAATGTATTTATTTTTCTTTTTATCCTTTTGTATATGTTTTATTAGTTCACTGGTAAATTGATATTTTTTCTATGGAATAGTTGTATGGTATTTTTGTTGTATTTCATTTTATTACAACATGTATCAATTTCAGTTTAATAATTCCTTGCACAAAATATCATGTGTATTATTTTTGGTTGTTTATTTTTAGTTGTTCACTATGATATGGGGCTATATTCCCCATACAGTTCCACCTTAAACCCTTTCTTATTGTCCGTAGCATCTGAAATAGGGAGAGGAGCCCTTGATGTCTATTTTGTACCATATTGAGGAACCTATTTAGTGTCATCTGATTTGGTATTTTTCAATATTATACCCAAATATAGGGGACATAAATTCTTGATATGTGTTTATTTATTTAAAAATATTGATAGAGTTTCTATTTTATGTCTATATCGTGAGCGTTTAGTTCTATATTAAACATTATTTCTTAGTAGGTATCATGATATATGATATTGGTATATCAGTGGACCCTGAGAAAGTAAAACACATGGTTTCCTAGGATTTTTCAATGGACTCCTTAAACATTTAATAAATCTTTGGATTAACATGATAATAAGGAACATTCATTTGAGAAATATTTCAACAGTAAATGCTAATTATATTCCTATCCAATAATAATATGAAATTTTATTTATCCAGTCCTTAAATAATATCCTTCCAAGATAAAAGTGGAAGGTAGATGCATATTCCAATAATCAACTTATGAAATAATGGTATAAAGAATATCATATATTATGATGGATCATGGAGTGGTCTTGTATTCATTATAATACATTATGGATGAGTGGTTTATTATTTGACTGTGTAGAATATGCCACATGATAAGAACAACATGATTAATGATCAAAAGCTACATGATGTAGGATACATCCAGATTTGTTAGTGTTAATACATATTGGGTGATATGGTCTTTGGTTATATATACTATTTAATAAAAAAGTATATATTTCTCAATCACAGATGAACCATTTTATGATATCTTGGGTTGCGTATCTTGATTACATTTTCATTTAGAAGGAATATATTTATAGGAAAGGGTTGTAGAGGCCGATGCATTGTGTTTTAAGAATCATACATATATATTTTGCGTGACTAAGATCTAGTGATACATGATGGTCCTCCAAAGTAAGATGTATCTCGATGTCTATGAGTATCAGTAAATGGAGACCCACAATATAAATTACTATAAACTTATTACTTCTTATTATAGTGAATTATTGTAAACTTTCAATCAAATCATTCCATTATATGAGGTAGAGTGTATATATATATCATTCTCAAACCCAAACTCTTATATCATTCTTTAAGAATATAATATTTACATTTATGGCATGATACTCCTTAATGTGACCCAATTTTTTCCATCCAAAACCAACAAAATAAATAGTAAACATTGGAACTCTTATCAACCAAATATATTTTTTGGATTATAGTTTTATAAAATTTGAAAAAACTCTAATATATCAACATTAATACAGAATGAAACGGGTATATAATTAATAAAAAAATGTCCAACAATTTCATTGACATATAATTACCTTTATATTTATAATATAATAAAAAAATTTCATCACAACCATGGGAAATTGAATACATATCAATGGTGGTCTAAAACACTCATAAAGGTTGAATATATAAATCAACAATTAAAAGTCATCAATGATAATAATATAGTAATAAGGGTTTGATTATATAACCAATATACATTAGTATAACAAAAGATAATTCATATTAATAAAAATTGGGACTATAAAACATGTGACATGGAATAAATAATTATCAAAGGAAAGTGTTCAGATAATTAACAATCATGAACCATGTGATATCCATCATGATCAAGGAACCCATTAAAAACTCTTGTCATAAATAAAAAACATTTCATTATATTGGAATATGAAACCTTTATAATGAAATAAAATAACTAGATTAATCTCATAACTCTTAGGTGTAACATATAATTGATAAAATCTAACATGTCTTAGGAGTAACATAAATCCATCATCTATTAGGATTAACTTTAATTGAGTTAATATTGTCTGATTACTTAATAAATTGGAGGGAAAAAATTGTCCCACTCATCATTAATTTACAACATAATCCCACATACATGATTTATAATGGAACCAACCATAAATATATTATAATATAACCACACATAATGCATCTATACATATGTCCAAATACCATAGAGTTTAAAGAAAAATTATAAAAATTAACTATTCATCATAAAAATATAAATTATTCATTCATAACATGATTTTCTCATGGAAAAGAAACATGTTCCATAAAAATATATTTGAAACAATAATAATCCAATAAGAAAAAGAATAAGGATGGTATCATAAAACATATCCCTAATAGAACATAAGCAATATGATGGAATGTATTCTTTAATGAATAGAAATATCACAAGATTAAATTAAAAACATTATTGTGTAAAATACCCTTTCCACAATGAATGTTAGTTTTTAAACTAAAAATACGAAAATACTATGAAAATAAATATCATTAAAAATTACCTTGGAATCTTATAAAGTTGTGTTAAAAAACCATAATGGTTTTGATGTTATGAACATCATTTCTTATCATAAATCTAAAAAATATTCTTTATTGTAAAACATTTGTAAATAGATCCAAGAATGATCCAATCCAAAAATGTTAAGAAATTGAATTTAAAAAACTTTCAAAAAAATGTTAATTATAATTTCAAATAACTTTTGGGATTGATTTATTTTCAGAAAATATAAATCATTAAAATATATAAAAAAATAATATATTAAAAATATTCTTTATTTAAATAAAGATACATTATATGTATCACTTAAAAAAACATTCATTATGATTAATTATTGAATAATTAGAGAAATGGAAATTAAACATGTCAAAAAATTCTTTAACCAGAGGATAAGAATAATTAATTTGGGTTTTCAAATAATTATCATTTTTTCAATATAAAAGAAGCATAAAAAATCTTAGTTTAAATGGGATTGAATCATAAACGCTTTACCACATTTGTAGATTTTTATTGGTTAGAACCATGAATGGGTAACATAAAATGAAACATTTAATATCATGTATATAAAGAGATTAATGATATAATAAGTCCAAGGTTCATTCAATACCCTATATAAAATAATATATATGTATTGCATAAATGTTTTTCTGAAATAACTAAAATTTCAGCTAAATAACATTTATGAAGATCGTATCATTGAATTGAGATTTAATAAATGGTTAGATTATGTTTAACCAAATTAAATCCCTAAAAGACAGTTATAAGTAAAAAATAATTATATAAAATGTAATTTCACACATAATAATATCAGAACTAATATATCCTAATGAAGAATGGTTGAGTTAAAACCATTACCATTCCCCTTTTATCACCTCACATTGATTGATCACAAGGACATTGTAGGGGTGGTTTATGATCACCCAAGGGGATTTGGTTAGTTTGTTGGGATAAAATTTATGTTTAATTTGTGAGAAAAATGTTGAGGTGAGTCTATTTTTAGCACAAATCAATGGTTTTTTTTAAAAAATCAACATTTTAGGGTAATAATGGAAATTCAAAAAATGAATAGTGGAGCACATAAGGAAAAAGAATGATATAATATAACATATCATAACTATTGGATTCATGATAATTTTTTTTAATTTGATAACAATTTAAATATAATTTATAGACATTAAAATCTATTTATGGACTTTTTGATTAATATTAATAATACAATACTCTAAAAACGACATGAAAATTTTTCATTTAAAATATACTATATTAGAGAACCACATAAATTTAATATATATATATATATAAATTTTTTTTATCAAAATAATCTAAATATTTTCAGTAGTAATGTTTTAAAAAAAAATTTAAATACTTTTACTATTTTTATATACCTCGTGTCATTACAAGATAACTATTTTAGACAATAATTATTATTTTTAAAAATTAAAAATAAATTATTAACATAATAAAATATAATATGAATCATATTTATTATTTATATTCATTTATAAGAAATATATATTCTTATTCATGTCATGAAAATCATATTTAATATGTTTTTCTGATTTTTGTATCCTTGTTCATGCATTGTACATTAATTTGGAAAATATTCATTTCATATAACTCCAATGATTGAAAATATAAATCCAAATCATCATATGTATATACTATTGAATAAACTTTCATCGAAAGACATTACAAATCAAAATTATTATCATTAGGATGCCAATTTTTACTTTTTCATTGATGTGTAAGCGTTGTGTCGAAAATAAGAATTATTTTCATATTTTCCATGAAATAAATTTTAATTGATATGTTTTCAATTATATCTATAAAATAATTTTAGGAAATTGTCATACATGATTCTATCAATAAGTTTCATAAATTTATATATCATATTTATGTTATGATAATATAAAAAATATTGTATCTCATAAAAAATATATTTTTCAACTATTCAACCAATGTTTACATTAAAATACCATGAAAATAATATAATTAGAATATGATAGGTTTAGAGGGAATTGTTTCTTCCTTACGGGTCTATGAAAAATGCAAATTTATATAGAAATCAACTATTATACGCAATCAATTAAAATGTAGCTATTCATTAGGTCGGGGTCGATCCATAGAGATGGTGAAACTAGTTTCATTATAATTTCAAAAAAATTACTTTTATTAATTATTGTGAAGAATAATGTACGAAAAAGTTTTTATGATTTTTTTAGAATGAAAAATCAAAATTACTTTGATTGATTGTTTCCTTTGTAAATAGATTTGAATAGTGTGCCAGGGTTTTTGAATTTCATGGTTCAAGAGAATTTGGATTTTTTAAAATATGTTGATTAATTCTTGATTGGTGTCAGATTCAAGATGTGGAAGATCCAATGGTCTTGTCATCTACTCCTCAAAGCATCAATAACATATTTCTCTTGGTCTGGTAATTTTGGGTTTTTCTGAATCATGTTTTTCTCGATACCATAATTAAACCTTATTTATCCTAAAAAAGGTCATTCCATCATTAGGGTTGTAAGTTGTGAATAGTTAATATTCCTTTTTTGATATGATAATTAATAGATATTATATATTCAAAAGTTAAAGATAGGAATTTGAAGAAAAAACTGCACAAACCATATAGATGAATAATTAAAATAAAAAAATCCAACGCATGCTCCCCCTTATATTATGTTTCAATAAAATATGGAGGGTTTACCCCCATATACAAGTGATGATATTATTAGAGGTATGAAAAATATAAAAAGAAATTATAATGGAAATGGATATAAACATGGGGGGTCCCCATACAATTCCACTTCTTCTCATATCTTTGGTCTTCCTGTGGAATTGGATCTCCATAAAAAACTTGATATATCTCTCTTTATAGGATCTAATGGGACTTGAATTAATGAATTCGATAATGGAATGGTACAATGTTGGTCTAGGGAGAGTCCCACATTAAATATCTTGTAAAAAATTGAAGATGTTTATAATATGGGTGTCAAAAACCTGTCATGAAATTTATACAATGTGTAATGTTGTTACTCCACATGTAATTTCAAATGATGATTTTAATTGCTTCATGTCATGCCCATCTTTTCACCACATAAAATAGTACGCATAATTTATTTATTACACAATGTGAAATGTCATTTTTTTCTATATAAGCCTTTTTTCTACTCAGTTCATCAATTTTGTGCTTTAGAAGTGCTCCATGATCATCCTCAAAAATATTATGTCATGTTGTTTCGCTTCTCTCATGGAAAGAATTGTCTTTATGATCCAAAAATTACCAATTTTCTATCCTTTTCAAATGATACATTGTATCCTACCATAAAACACAAAACTATTACACAATCCAACATTTGGAAAGAATACTCATTTATATATAGAAATACATACATTTAAACACCCTAAAATGTATGAATTAAATATAGATATCAAAAAATAAATATTTAAAATAGTAATTAATATTTATTCATATCCATAAAAATAATTTTGGATCCTTAATTATCCAAAACAAAACATATATAATTATATTAATATATTTACTTTAATTTTTATATCGTACTATATATGGGAAGCAACAAAAATGTTTATGTGTTCTATGTAATAGTATAATTTCCAAAAATTTATTAACAATTTACTCTCATTAAGATAATAATATCTTATTCAACATTATATTTTCATTTCATTCATAACCTTTTAATTTCCTTGTGATAAAACATTAATGTTTATTAAAACATATATAATTCCATTTTTCCCATAAATATTTAAAAATATTAATTATTATATTATTAAATAAAAATGGGACCAATATAAAATAGATTTTTAAATATATTTGACTATGGAATAAATAAACTAGAATTAAAATTTAGGTATAGTGTTTCAGTGAGTTTAAGGTCTTACCCAATACATTCAACTCTCTTTTACTTGTTTTACCCATATTGAGGTGGTAATATTTATTCTTTTTACTATTCCTAATGATAAAATAAAAGGTAAGTAATTAAAAAAATTGATCCTCCTAATTCAAAATATGGAATAAATTTTACTTTATTTAATATTTATATTTGGTTGAAATATATATAAATTATAAATGTGTAAAAAACAATGAAAAATAGTTTTTTTAGAAATTGTTTTCTTATTCCCCAAAATGAACTTATACCATAATAAGGCATAATGATGATTAAAATCTTAATAAATAGATTATATATAATTAAATAATAAAAATTAAGTACTAAGATAACATTCATATCAAATTAGAACTTTTTAATGAAAATAAATGATACTTTTATAAAAAGCAATATTTTCATTATTTATGGAAAAATCAAACCTTTTAGAAAAATAAAAATTTCACCACAAGTTAATTTGTATATTCTAAATTGAAAAATGTATCATTTATAAAAAATCAAAGGAGGTAGATGAAAATTATTTTATCCACATATAAATGTCAATAAAAATCCTTTTCTAAAGAAAATATATTTTTGATATATAAAAATAAATTACTCAAAACTATGTAATTTTTTATAATTAATTAATAAATAAATTTGGATTATATTAAATATTTATACATATTTCTCATAGTATCTTTATTCATATAAATTCAAAATATTTTAAATTCTAGGTTATAAGAGCCACATTTAAATAATAACATTTCATAGATCAATTAATCTAGAAATTCCATGTTTTACAAGCTATAAAAAAGTGATATTTGTTAAATCACGGGGTGTTAAATTCTTGCAACACATGAAAACATTTTCCCTCTGAATTTGAATTTTTTCTCAGTAATGAATGGTTTTGAATTTAAAAATACATTTTTATGGAACCCATATCATAAGAGTGTTTGAAAAAACCTTTTCTTGGAAATAGTTAATGAGAAATAAGAAGGCCATCTAGAATAAAAAATAACAAGGTTTCTGAATATGAGAATAACTTTTTCCAATAAAAATATAGATAAGGGAAAAAATTTATTTTCAAAATAATGATTGAGGGTGGAAGTATATTTATAACACTAAAGTGAATAATCATGAAAAATTCAATGACCACACATCCATAAATAAATGAGGTTTGAAAAATACCTTCGATTCAATGGAAATGAATGTAATATTATAAATTTTTTGGTTCAATACACTTTTCATATAGTGGCTGAATTCCCTTATAATTTAGAATATGTATATAGGGAATCATACTTTCTTGGCTTGTAGAACATTACCTATTAATCATTTCTACCATAATGTCATCTATTTCATCAAACGACGAATATCTGGTGGGGGTTTTTCATTCATAGACCAGTAAAATAATTCATAAGGATCAAAAGATCTACAAAAAGATAATAATTTCTTCCACCTATATTTACACATTACCCAAAAACTACAATTATTATCTAAAGGTAAGATAACATGAATAAAAAATCATATGATGAAATTAAACATTAATTTCCTTCACATCAACAATAATACCCAATTTTTTAATTAAATAATTTGATAAATAACTATACATAAAATTATTAATAAAATTCATAAATATTATTAATAAAATATTTGAATAACTTGATCAAATTATATTTGACGATAAAAATATTATTTTTCACCAAACAATGACAATAATACATAATTTATAATTAAAAAAATGTATATTCCGTCTTTATATATTCTCCAAAATATACTAATAATTTCCCAAAATTAACTCACAATAAAACCATATACACATCCAAAAGAAAAATGATGAATCACTATCATGTATGCTAACCGAATTTTTATGATTTCAACCAGGTGCATTATAGGGGCTGACCTAGGTATTTATCCTAAATAGATTTTTCGGGTAAGAACTCATTCCGTATAATTTAAATTTTATTCGTTTTTATTTTTTTAATATATGAAATAAAACTAATGAAAATTGATGTTTGAGAATTTAGAATACAATATTAAAATTAATCACGCATATTCAATTCAAACATAATGAATGAAAATATAATGAAGTTATATGGAAATGACATATTCCTAGGAAAATTGACCAGATTGGATCTTCATTGAGATATTATTAGTTTGAAATTTATATAATTATCATAGATCATCAAATGTATGAAAATAAACTTCTCTCAATAGTTTTGAATATACAGTTCCTTCAACAATATTTGAGATACCACACATGCATCTACATGATCAAGGGAATAATTTGTAGAAGAAAAAGATAAACCCTGGGTTGAAAATGGAGACACAAAGGCATAATTTCCACTATGATATCCCTCTGTATAAATATAAGATAATAAGAAAATTTCAGCATGAATTTTCATTGGATTTTCACGAACGGAGGAATACTCCCCTGAGAACTTATTTTGTTTATCAACTCATGATCATAGACATTAGAGTTCAATGTGATGAAGAAAATGAAGTTGAAACACATAAGATAAAAATTAGATAATGAGATAATAGAAAATACTAACATGTACTCACAATTGTAAAAATATACTATAACAATGGTTTTGGACCGTTGATATAGGTCTCCAAATCGTTGGTATTACCAATACCAACAGTTTGGAGGGTTTTTGATTGACTTGTAATCAGTATAAAACTATACCAATTGTTTTCCCAAAACTGTTGGAATAGTTCTATTTTATTGGTCTGGAAAAACATGGGATATGTAATGTTAAATAAAACACATAGCTGATATTTGAACCCCTTCCCTCCCGTTTATATATTGAAGACCTAACCACTTTATAGAATTATAATTCTAAATAAAATTGGATTAATATATATATATAATGTATATATTGACTTATTTGATGATATTTTACAAAATAAACCATAAAAATCTTAGAAGTTGTACCAACAGTAGTCAAAATATTTGGTATAGGTACCAAGATTTTAGGAACCAATACCAATTTTATTTCAAAACTATTGGTATATAGACATTAATTGGATATTATATCAGTGTTTTTGGTTTCCAGTCTTGGATTTTAATTATTTATTTTGTATTCCTTGAGTTGGGATCATATAAATGATTATTATTATTGGGACTTGAAATGTATAGTATAAAAATAAGGTGATAATCTTTTTATATTGAACCTCAAGTTACCATCAATTTGGGTACATATGTTTTTAGATACACTTACATGATTTTGAAATCTCACTATCATGGGATTAGCCAATGATATGAGTATGAAATGCTTTAGAGGAATTAATTCCCACAATTACTTCATATTTCATTTTTAATAATGATATATGATTTGATGAAATGTGTGGATTTTTTGAAAATGTTGAAATTAGTTTCAAATGAATTATTTGGAAAAAGTGTATGGTTGACATATTTTGAAAATGGTTCGATTTTCAAAATCAATTTCAAATTTTTCCAAAATGGTTGATCATGGTAATGGTAGATTTTGGAAAGAAATGTTTTAGTGTATATGTGGTGGAATTTGAAATAGTTACGCCTTCAGCTGCTAGAGAGGGGGAATTATAATGATGTTGTTCATATTGAAAATGGATCTCGATAAGCGTCATAAAAACCAATTTGAATAGGTTTTAGATATTTTTTCCCCAAATCCATAGGTGAACCACTAACTAATTCAATGTATCTTAGAAATATTCCAGACCATGGAGATAGAGAATTAGAGGGATGAGCCAAGACACGTGGATCATTCCGTCCTCATCCAGAATTAAAATCCAACCATCATCCAAGATAATCTTGAATGTAAAAGGATAGTGGTGTGGATGAAAAATGTAAATCATATCTCTGATTTCATCGTCACACCAACAGAGATAAAAGTACACCTGGATATGTATATTCTTGAGGATCTTGCATTTCAGTGGTGGGAACTAGTGGTGCATGATAAACTGGATAAACTCCTGGATTGAGAGGATTTCCACAATTTATTCAAAATAAAATTATATCCCCACATGTTCAAGATCCAAATAATGAAATAATTTTTATGAATGAAGCAAGAAAATATCTGTGTCATTGAGTATGAGGCTATATTTATGAATTTTGTGTGGTTTTCACTCGAGTATGTAGCTAGTATGTCCTTAAAGGCAATAATATTTGAATCAGAACTATGGAAGAATATTATCTTAATAATAACTATGCTATTTATTAATGATTATATAGAGATAGTGAAAAGAGTGATGTTGGGTGAAGGAGACATCTCAGGATCTTTGGGAGGAGAATTTATGTTGATACCCATGATAACCAGTGGGAACTATAATGCTTGCAGCATGTAGAAGAGGAAAACCTACTTCTATAGAGGGAGTGTGAATTAGAATCAAAAGACTAGATTGGATAATCTTCTAATTAAACAGACAAAAAAATCAGGATGTTTTCAATGTGATTCCTTTGACCACCTGAAGCAGGATTTCATGAAACAACAACAAGAATGTCTTAATTGAAACAAGATGGGGAATCTTCATCAGTATTGTCTTAGTTCTCCGATGATTAAAGATTAATACACTTCTCATATGTCACAAGAATCATATCCTTCGATGGGGTGAGGGTAGTAGAATCAATTACATCAATAAAACAGAGCTACCCATGGTGATTATAACAATACCATGACTCCTCATAAAGATAAACCCCAGAAGGGCAACAAAGAACAATGTGCCGCAATGAAGTCATTTTATAAAGATGAGTACGTTATTGTGGATGTTCATTCTAGAGAATCCATGATTATAGGTATGATCATTTTTAATTCTACCCTTATTCATGTGTTAATTGATACTGATGAATTTCATTCCTTTATTTCTACTTATTCTCTTAATTTGATGATTTTAAAACATTAAATGATTCCTTCTATAATAAACCTACAAAATACTATTGGGAATAAAGAATGTAGAGACTTATTATGTTGAGAATTTTCAATAACTTTTTATGAAGTTAAGATAAACAAGAATTTCAATGTGATAGTGATGGATGCCAATGATGTAATCATGGGTATGGATTGGCTAACAATGTTCAAGGCTCACTTTGACAATTATAAAAGAATGGTTTGTTTCACGGGTGAGGATGGCTTCAAGAATATCTTTTTAGGAAAAAGGAACGTGAATATGGGTTTCAATATCTTTTTGGAAGAATAAGTTAGAAAATTATCTTAAAAATTGTCCTCATTTACTTTAGAATTAATGGAAGACATACCAAACATCAGTTTTCATGTAGGTATGGATCAGTTTTCACATGTGTTTACTAAAAATTTCTCCCGGTTACCACCAGTAAGGGAAGTAGAGTTTATTATTTATCTCCTCCTATGGACTATTTTTATTTCACTTATATCGTATCAAATTGAACATACATAATTAATGGAGTTTAAATTGCAGTTGAATGATATGGAAAGTAAGGGTTGCATTTGGCTGGGCACATACCTATTAGTAGAAAATGTCTGGTTTGTGAATAATATTTGAGGGAAATCTAAGGATGTATGTGGATTATCATAAGATTAATAAAGATACTATAAATAATTAGTATCCACTTCCAATAATTTATGACCCATTAAATCAATTGAGGGAGCTTCATTGTTATCTATGATAGACTTGTGTTTAAGATATCACCAATTGTGAGTACAGAAGGTGGATATTCTAAAGACAACATTCATAGGAAGACATAGAAATTAAGAATATGTTGTAATTCCTTTTGGTATTATGAATAAACCAATGATATTTACAAAATTGATGAATTTGATATTTCATTGATATATGGATTCTTTTTTATTAGTGTTTTCTGATGAAATATTGGTGTATTCAAGGAAAAAGGATGAGCATGAGAAACACATTGTGAAAGTGTTAGAAATATTTAGAGAACATTGTTTATATAACATATTTACAAAGTGAGATTTTTTTATAAAAGTGGTACACTTTATTGGCCATGTAATTTCTAAAAGTGGGGTTTCAGTGGATGTAAAAAAGATAACAGTTGTTATCTCCTAGAAACTCCTAATGACTTATTTTGAGATAGAGTTTCCTTGTTCTATAATGTTATTACCAATGCATTGTCTGTAATTTACAATAACTATAATTTCCTATGATAGCTTTGAAATTAAATAATATTCCTTTACAATGGACCGAGGAATGTCAAATGTCTTTTCAAAAGCTTATTGTTCTCCTTAAATCAGCCCCAATCATGATTTTTCTTGAATCAAGAGAAGGGTACGTGGTGTATTGTGATGATTTGGGATCTGGGATCGATGTGCTCTAATCATGTAAACCACTTTTTTCATACGGATTAATCCAGTTGAGGGCTCATGATAATAACTATCCATCACAGGATTTGGAGTTATCTTCTGTAGACCATGATTTGAAGACTTGGTGTCATTATCTCTTGGGTAAGAAATTTAAATTGTTTATAGATCATAAGAGCTTAAAAAATTATCTCATCTTGATTTAAATATGAGGAAATTAATATGGATGATGTATCTTAAAAATTATCAATATGACTTGATTCATACATTGGGGAAATGAAATATGGTGTAAGAAGAATTAAGCATGAATTCATATACATAGATTTAAAAAGAGCATCAAATTAGTGGATATTGATGTTGGTCCTAGCCGACATGAGTTTGAAACGTCAAGACCGAGTTGATATTTCAGTTTTCTTTCATATTTTTACTATTACTAACTTGGTAATAATGGTTAAAGAAGTACTGAAATTTCTTTCAGAATGAATAGATATGAGGTAAAAACCTAATGCTGTGGATACCATTAAGGGCTGGAGGCTGGATGGGTGTTCGATGTTGTGCTTTAGAAATTGGATGGTTGTACCTATGCCTTTTCAGGAAAAACATCTTCATTTTTACCACCATTTGAGATATTCTGTACATATATGCATATAAAAGGCATATAAGGCATTGAAACCACTATTTTGGTGGGTTTGAATGAAAAGGAAGAAGGGTGAATTTCTTTCAAGATGCTTAATTTTTCACCTTGTTAAGGGAGAACATCAGCAATCGATCTGTATTTTACAATATCAACCTATTACATTATGGAAATGGGAGAAAATAAAAATTTATTTTGTAACATGTCTCCAATAACGGTAAGAAAACATGATTCTATATGGGGTATTGTCGATCGACTCACCAAGTCGGCCCATTTCAACCCAATTTTTGGAACTCAAGTAGTGGATGATCTTTCCAAAATCAATATTTGAAAATCTGTAAAGATACCTGGAATACTAGTTTTGATCATATTTGACAGTGATTTTAGGTTCATGTATATTTTATGGAAATCCATAGAGAATTTCCTTAGGACTCAATTGATAATGAGTATATCATATCATCCTCTGATAGATGGTCAACCCGAAAGGATGATTAAAATGTTAGAATACATGTTTGTGGGCTTATGTAATGGATTTTGGGGGATCCTGGGATGATAATTTTACATTAATACAGTTCTCGTAAACAAACTATTATCAAGACTTGATAGATATGTTTGCTTTACAAGCATTGTATGGGATTCCTTATCATTCTACACATTGTTGGGTCAAAATAGTGGAGTCTTAAACAGCTGGGATGATCCTTATTCAATAAAAATGTTGTAGATATAGTAGATCAAGAAATTCAGGGAAATGGCTTAGAGTTAGTTGAAATCTTATACGGATCACCATCAATGACCTTTTTCCTTCACAGTGAGTGACCATGCATTCTGAATAATTTATCCAAGGATTGGTCAAAAATGTTTTGGGATGTAGGGAATGTAATATCCTTGATACATAAACCCTATAGAAATACTGTAACATGTAGGTGAGATGGAATATCAGTTGGCATTTCCACTTTGTGTTAGTGTTGTTCATTTGGTATCCAATGTATCTCAGTTGAAAAAGTATCAGCCTAATACTGACCATTTCATCAAATGTTATAATGCTGAGCTAGAGTCGAATGAATTGTCATTACATATTATGGTCCAAATAGTTGATAGAAAAGAAAAATTCATGCATGGAAAAAGCATTGGCCAATAGCATATTTTGTGGAAAAATTCATATTTAGGAAGAAACATGGGAACCAAAGAAGGAAATGAATGAGGTGTAGTCAGAACTCTTTCATGGAACTATTGTTTTTCTAATTTCTAGGGATGGAAAGGCCAATGGTGGGGATAGTTTAGTACCACATGTTTCATTAATGTAACCATTTATTTATGGATTTAATGTATATAAAGTAAATGGATGACTGTTGGGATATTATGGAGAAAATCCGGAACAACTTTTGTGCATTTATATAGGCTCATGTGTTGTGTATGGTTTGTGGAAGCTGTAAATAACCTGCAGTAAACTCTAAATAGTGAGACTGGGGATAATGGAATAATGCACGGGCATCAAATGGTTTTCCTACACATTGCACCCACTAAAGAGAAACTATGAACATTAAAAAATGGATTTGGTAATTTTGAGGATTTGGCATCGGCATGGTTGGAATACAGTTTAAAGACAATGTGAGATGACCTTGTGATGGTCAACTTTAAGGTAGTGGCTAACACATAGTTAGCTCATGGTCTTCCTAACTATGCTAATAGACCATTCATAGTTAAAAACTAGATTATATAAAGGTGATCAAGGTGGACTTATGGTTTTAACTCCTAGTTTATTCCATTATGTGGACCTCACTCAGGATTTTTCTCTATAAGAGGCTAAGAAAGGTTTTTTCCATTGATCTTAAGGCTATCTCTAGGCTTCCCTTTGTGATTTTAAGATGGATTCTTGGGTATGTAACCGTTCTTCATCATCCTTGTTTATTTTCTTAGATCTAAATCCTTTTATTTCTCCTTTTGTTAGATCAAAACCCTTTGTGGGTAGATCTACAGTTTTGGATTCCAAATATGTTTTGTTTTCGTATATTTTTTTGATAGGGTAAGAAATTTATGTCTGGTCTTTGATTATTTAACATGGTTTCATGAACATTATTTTTTTCATTCTTCAATTTCTCCATAAACATCAAAGTATGCATCTTCACTCTCAACTCCTCTTAATAAAACTAATTGTCTTAGATTAAAATTAATTTAATTAATTGAAATTGATATTGAAATTATGGTGAAAATAATATTTTAATCATCTTTAGTAGTGATTTTAATTTATTTTCATAAACTATGGAATTATGGTAAATTATTTTACAAAGTAGTTTGGATTCTCGATTTTAAAATTTTCATTTTAAATTACTAATTTTATGGGTTTTTTAAATGGATTTTTATAAAATGGTTTTCAATAAAAAGGGTTGTTTTATTGAATGTATTTTCGCATGATTGGATTGGAATGGTTTTTGGGAATACATGGTTTCTGTGTGTGTGTTTATATTTAATTTATGAGGCTAGGATGAAATATGACCATGTATATAGTGCCAAATGTGTAATGGTACAGAGTATATAATGACCTTGTGATGAAATGGATGATTGATGAGAGGCCTCTCATGTGTATAGAACTGCCACAACATTGCATGCATGGATGGATAAAAGGAATGGAATGGTTATTCTAAATGGAACTTGTGAAATGATTTTAAAGAAAAGATTGGTTTCTTCCATGAAAAAATGGTTTTCTTGAAAAATAGGATGATATGGAATTTATTTATATTTTGTTATCAAAATTTTTAGAAATTTTATTATAAAAATTGTTTTATATAAATTTTTCAAAATTTTCTATCCTACTAGCATGAGTAGGGTTCTCATTAGGGAAAACCTACTATGTTTTATTACTCACCGTACTTTGTAACTTTGGTGATTTTGCATATGTCATATATTAGGACATGCGAAAAGGTATAGTATCACACATATTTAGAACTACATCATGATACTTGGTATTTTTTGTCATGTTGGACAATGGAGATTTTGGAACATGGAGTCTTGTGGTTGTCTTGGTGTTTTATTAGTTTGTATTCAATTTTTTTACTTTCATATTTTATTCCTCTACTATGGTATATGCTTCTAGTATGTTTTTGATGAATGAAATATTTAGTTTTCTATCATTTCTTTCATGAATCATAGAGTTTTTCATTTGTTTATGGATGGTTTGGTTTTTTGTTTTACTCCTAAAGGTAAAATCATCTCCCACATGTGTTGAAACCCTTAAACATTTATTTCCAGCCATTGGAGTCTAGGGATGTCTCTTAAGACCAAGTAAAATCTCACATCCATCTCATGTCATTGATAAGTGGGAGGATGTTACATCTCAATTATCATATAAAACAAAATATAATGCTTACTACATGGATAAAAACTACCTAAATTCTCAAAATTGATTAACTTCCATTCAATATCAAGTTATTTCGCATGTTCAGGTTATTCCTACCTCAAAGAAAATATTCATCTCTTTCCTAAAAGAATTTTTAGGCATTTTTCTCATTCTCAATAACATGTGTGATCTCGAATACTCATAGTATGTCCACCTCAAATATTCCAAAATTTTTCAATAAGGATATATTTTTCATAGGTTTTTCTAAGGCAAAAGTTTGGTATGTTTAAATTGTAAAAACATCTAATAAAGAATGTGGAGGGTTAGGCTCTAAAGTGAAGTAAATGCATGAAAAGTGGTTTTTAAAAGAATAATATTCTTCTTAATCGACTTGAAAATGAATCACCTAAAATGAGATATTGATCAAAATGGGAAGTTAAAAAGTTTTATTTTTAGAATCAATGATAAATTTATTCCTCTTCTTCAATAATTGGTTAAATTTTTAATCTTGAATATAGATATAGATTTATCTACAAAACCATGTTTTTAGGAAATGATATAAATGTTTGATATTCAAATATTAGAGAACACCAATGAAAGAATTTTAATTATATTTTTTCAACCTATACACTATTTCATAGTATATTTTCTTCCACAAAACAATTAATAAAAATGGGAACATTTGTTTCTTATTTAAACTCAAAATTATTATTCAAGAATGAATAATGAAACTCTTTATCTACCTCCCCCACACTTGAGTTCAAAAATAATCTTGAATTTCACTTATAGAAAAGGTTGTAATGTTATAAATTTCATGTAATGTAGCTACCTAATATGGTATTTTATGGATACTAGTAGATTAATAATGATTAGATAAAAAGGTAGGCTAAAATTATAGTTCAATTTTAAAAAGTTATTTCAATGTGTTCCTAAATCATACATAACTCATTAACTGAAACCAAAAATATTTGAAAAGTATAAAAATGAAAATTTATGGATTACCCAACACGTCTATGATCTCTAAAGAAAAATAAAATTCCAAATAATTTGTAAAAATGCTATAAAAACCTCTTGTGTTTCATATTATATTCAATTCAGAATGTAGTGCACATGAGTTTCACATTAAATAAAAATTAATCAAATGAAACGATTGAAAACCAAGAAACAAAGTGCATTCATAAATAATTTAAATCTTATAATGTTAAAGAGAAACAATGTGCCAACATTAATAAGATGGTTTACATTTTCCTAGATATTTTATTGATATCAATAATTTTAGAATGCAACAATAAATGAAAAATGAAAATGTTAAAATTTCAAAAAATAAATTAATAAAAGTAACGAATTTTTTTTACTAAAAACATGTTGACATAAATCCCTCAAAATTATTTTATATACTGAAAACGTTTTATTTAAATATAAATAATTGTTTTCATGAATAATTTTAACTCAGCTGCAAATAAAATAAATAAATGGAAAGACACAACATGATTTTTTTCAATGGAATCCTTGAGTTAAGCTCGTAGTTACAACCACATTAAAACTACAAGAAATAAAGAATAAAAAGTTATATAAATAAAGAAAAATAAATATAAATGGGAAATAAATGTTATAATTCTTGGGTGAGACCACCAATCTTGAGATATTTTCTTACAGCCACTGGTTAGGAAGTTGAAGTTGTTTATCATTAATCAGAAGGTTGGTGTGATTTCATTATGATGAACTATAACATGTAACTTTTCCAAGTGTCCATGAGTAAACACAAATATTGGAGACCAAAAAATATGATAAGAAATTCCCAAAGACCCAAGAAGTATGAATGAAATTATTTGATATCAAGAGTGGGTGGGAAAAGAAGATAGGGTATCTGCTTGTTAGCAATAATGATGTCATCACCCATATGGAATGTTAGTTTCTATAGAAGAGGTAGTCCCACCAACATAAGCTTACCTAGATCTTCTTCTTCAGACAGAACAAGATGGGTGGTCTCTTTCTTAACAACCAAGACCTCCACTATTTTTATATATCAGAAATTTTTTAAAATAGAGGTCATAAAACAACTCCTATCTAATAATATTAAGAAATGATGAATTAATAAAGAAATATTCTCTTTGTTGTAAGCCATCACTGAAATTGATCTATTATAGTAGGACCATTGAAAACTCAATATCAATAATTTAATTTTCATCATTATCTTCCAATGAATGAGAGAGGTATAAAGGTGATGATTTTTCATTAGTTAAGCAGGGAACATAAATTTTTAGGTCATCTTCAAAAAAGTGACTCGAGGGTTCTTCCAAAAAATGTTGTTATCCCATAAGTATATCTAATATTATATATTAATCAGAGACCTCCTAGAGAAATGGTTGAGTGTGGTATGGTGTCATTAATTACTTTACTATCTCATTCTCAACATTACTAGATTAATTAATAGAAAAATTATTATTGAAATATCTTACACCACTCGTTCTTGTTCTAGTTTTGATTCATGCTCAAGTTTCTCTAGTAGTGTATGAATATATTATTCTACCATTTTTAGTTTTCTGTTCAATTTATTTATGTCTTATTTATGTTCTTGAATCTAGGATTTTGGATCATTTTGAACATCTAATTAAACCTATGATTGGTTAGCCCATGGATAATTAATTGAAATGTAATACATCATGAATATATAATTTTTTATTTTTTTAAAATTTAATCAATAAAATTTATCTAAAAATGTGAATAAAAATAGTGACTAAATACCACATGGATCACTGGAAATATTTAAATTTTATGAATCATTTTTATGAACACTATAAAAATATTAATGTTTTTAACTGAGCACATCCGAGGGGATGACCTAGGTCATTCTCATCAAGAGTTTCTATGGTCAACCACTCACTAAATATGATTCACATTTTTTTAAATTTATGAAATAAAGATAAAATCAATTGAGTTTTGAGAATTTAGAATTAAATACTAAAATTAAAACTATAGTTTCATTACTAACACAATTAATGAAAACATAATGATGATATAAATAAAGGATATATTCTTAAGAGAAACACCTAGATAGAACTATAATTGTCTTATTATTAGATTAAAATTTACATAATGGTCACACTATATATTATGTGTGAACATCCTTTTCTTACTATGGTTATGAATATATAGTTAACTCAACGATCAACAATAGAGAACACATTTACCTCCCTGACCGAAGGAGAATATTGTAAAAGTGAAACCTAAACCACATGTTAAAAGTGGAGAAAAAAGGTACCTCTCCTATTAAGATAACCATTGTAATAACTCCACGAAATTAAGGAACATTAAGATTTAATTTTCAAAAGCTCGGTATCAAGACTAGATTACTCCCCTAAGAAGTTAATTAGGTAAGATAATCAGGATATTGAGCATAAGATTCATATTGATGATGGAAACAAATTGGAAATACAATATATAAAAATGATAGAATTAGATGAAGAAAACTTATAACATATACTAAAAATTCATAATGATATTAAATCAAAATAAAACCCCAAAATGATAAATAAAATGGTCATGTAATGATGGAAACTACTTGAAAGGAATATGAAGTTAATTTTTGTAGGGATAAGGAAAACAATTCTCAATATAGTCCATCTGTGTTATTTTACATGTTAGTCCAAATAAATGGCATAATATTGATGTTTTTTCCAACTAATATTTTCTCCAATTTGTATTTCACATTCCCCATAACAATTTCAACATCAAATTTCACATGATGAAGGAGGTATGATTGTTTCAATCTAGAAATTTAATCTATCTAGGAATATTCACTATATTCCAGTAAATTTGGTTTTCATTGCATTCATGGACTTGAAATATGAAGAAACAAACATGTAAACCTTTATTAATGTTATTCATTAATGACTTCTTTATATATATGTTTTTTATCTAATTTTATATTCATTTTAAAATATATGGGACCATATCTCAAGGTTTATATATCTATTTATATATTGTGTTTCCTAAAATGTGATCTTGTTTTGGGTTGTCAAATGATTAATATAGCTTTCAGGCTTGATGAATGAAATAAACTCTAACATGTATAAAATCCTAAAAATTGAATTTCACCATTTCAATAACTTTAAAAGAATTCATATAAGAAATATAAAAATAAATTAAAATATTTTGAGTCCAAAATTAGTCTATTTTTTCAATTAAGCTAAAAATACGTCTAAACCCATACAATGTGACAATTTCCCTTAAAATAAAAAATAGGTGGGATTAAATTCATAGGAATTAAATGTAAAATAATTGAAAAGTTTTTTCACAATAAATAAATAAACCTACATTCTTGGAATAAAAATACATCATAACTATAATTATTTCTTTTTACCTTAATCTTATAATGTCCCAAAAATGAAGAATTTAATGAAAATATATCATTAGTAGAATAGTCACTAAAAATAATTAAAATCCCATGTTTATATATATGATAGATCATATGTTCCTACTTTTTTTAACTATTTTATCCAAATTATCAATAATTACCTCATCATGGAAGATCATATTTATCTTAATTCTCATTAATACCGTAAAATATATGACCATAAATAATTATTCATCAAATATCCTTTTAATGGAAACATATACTGTTATAAAGAGTTATATTAGCATAAATATCCCCCATAATACTCTTAATCATCTTGAACTCTCATCACATTAAACCTCAAAAGTGTTATATATGCCCTTAAACTAATCATACTCATCGAAAATATTATCCCAATATGGTATTTATTACCCTTAAGTTAACCTCAAATAAAAAAATCATAATCTCCCAAGCCATCTAATCATTTTATCTAATACCAATAGTAAAATCCCTAAACCCACACTCTCAAATATAATCCTAATAAAACAATAATTACATTTATATCTAGATAACAATAAACTTAACATATTTTTTCATCCATCCAAAACATACATCATCAAAAGGAAATAGTTAATCAATTACTAACCAAAGGAAATTTTGGGATTAGAGTATCACAGAATTAAGAAAACCTCTTACATAACAATATGAATACATAAATAACTTGTTTATAAAATTCTTCATCACATTCAAAAAAAATATTCATTATTAATAGCCTTATTTTGTATAACATAATTAAGATGTTTCTCTACAATATGGAGAAATTGAAAACATATGTAGGGTGAGGTAAAATTATCCGTAATTATAAAAAAAAAATTATAATTGAATTTCATTAGTGGTCATAGGATTAGAAAAAGAATACGATGAAATGATTGGTGTTTATGAGCATGTCTTAAGAGAAGTTATATCCATCAAAACATGCATCAGATTAAATTTTACATGGAATAAACATTTATCAAAGGAAAGTGTCATAGGACTCAATAATATAATCCATGAGTTAATAATTCTGATCAAAGGAAGTTTTAAAAACTCATACCTAGAATAGATAAAATGTATTAGTATCATTGAGATTTAAACATTCATCATGTAATTACTAGAAAATATAATTCCAATATCTCTTAGGTGTATCCTATAACCAATAAAATATTGAGTCATTATTAATAACATAAATCTTTCATCTCATAGGAGGTACTTCTATCCAGTTAACTCTATCTCATTTCCCAACACATTGGAGGCATAAAATAGACCCACCTATCCTTGGTTTAGAAAAAAACCACCCATACTTGGTTAATAACTAACACAATCTTCATTGGTTTAAAGTGGAACAACCCAAAAATCATCGATACATATGTAACAATTCCATATAATTAGAAGAAGAATTATAATATTTCTATTTTCAACATAACAATAAGAATTTTTCATTTATATATAGATTTAACCATGGAAAAAAATTATTTTATGAAAAAATATCTGAGACAATCATAATCCATCTATAAAAAGAATAAGTATGGTATCATTAAAACATATACCAAATACTTAATAAGTAACATCAAGGGTTACTATTAATGATGAATATAAATACCAAAAAAATATATTTCAACAAATTATTGAAGAAAATACTCTTTCAAATTTGTAAATCTTGTTTAAAAAAACTATTAAAAAATAGTTAAAATTAATTTCATTTCAAATATTCATGAAAACATATAAATAAGAATAAAAATAAAATAACTGTCATAATGGTTATAAAATATATTCATGTTATAATCATTAAATATATATATTATTTTTATTCTTTTGTATGTAGAGTCAAAAGTGATCATTGCATAAAAATTTTACAAATTTCCTTTTACAACATTTTATAATATAATTAAATATTAATAAAAATACCTTTATAAAAAAATTTCTTATTATAAATAAGAATTCATGAAATAATTGATATGGAAGAAAAATATTATTTATTTAAAAGGATATAAAATATTAGTATGACATAAAAATAAAATTCATGAAGTTTACGTACTGAATAACGTAGGAAATAGAAAATAAATATGTAAACTACGTTAATAAATATAAATAAAAAATGATTTTTTTCCAAATAAAGATAATATAATTTCCTCAATGGGAATTCAAGATCAAAAAATCTAAATTAAAATAGGATTGAATCATAAACCACTTTCCACTTTCATAACATTTGAATTGTAAGAACCTTGGAAGAGTAATATTAAATGAAACATTAATAATCACAAAAACGTTTTTCATTCTATAACATGTCAATGTGAATGTGTATACACCTCATAAAGTAACATAATATCATAAAATAAATATTTATTCTATATAAATAAAATTTGATACCAGTGACCCTTACAAAGATCATATCATTGAATTGAGAATTAATCAATCAAGGGATTAGGTGTAAAAAATCTAAATTCCAAAAAATAATTTAATAATAGTACATAAATGAAGAAAATTATTTTTTGCATATAATCAATTAATATGTAACTTATCCTAATGAATGGATAATTAGTTAATATAAAAATACCAGTATTATTATGCCTCCTTCCATTGATAAATCTTAAGGACTCTATTTTAGATTTTTATTGACAAACCTATGGCTGGAGGCTATGGGGTCATGTTTTTAGAAATATATATAGTTATAGTACTGAGAGAAAACTAAATTAGGGTTTTATGGAAAAGTGAATATCTTTTATTGGAAAAATCAATGAAATTCTCACACTTTTCAATATTTGTGGTTCAGAAGGATAATATTACAAAATGAAAAGTGTCGCACATAATTAATAATAATGATATGCACACAAATTTCAAATCCAGATGATTTGTGATAGATTTTATAAAATTTCTAATGATTTGAAAATAATTTGTAAATATTAAATACTATTTAAGTACATCTCATTCAATTTAAAAAATGACATTAAAAACATATTGACAATTAAAAATTTGTAATATGACCTCAAATATTATCACATGTCCTTCATAAATTTCTATAAAATTCATGGGATACTAAAAATATTCCAAATACACAAATTTTCAATATTTTTAAAATTATTTATTTCATTGTTTAACTATTTTCATAAATGTCGGGTCATAAAAAAATGTGTTTAAGATAATTATAAAAATATAAAAAGTTAAAAAATTATTAATAAAACATTATTATATATATTTTTTTCATTTAAATTCAGTCATAAGGAATAAAAATTTACATTCATATCCTGGAAACATACTTATTATTTTATTTTCAATTTTCACACCTTTCGCAAGAATTTCACATTAATCTGAAAAATATTCTTTCAATTTAAATAAATTTAAGAAAATATCAATATAAATAATCACTTATAAATAATATTGAATAAAAATGTCCTCAAATTACTTTTTCCATCTCAATTACAATCATTTGGCCACATAATTTTACATTTACAATATTTAGAAAGCATAGGTTCGACATTGAAAATGATTTTCATATTTATCAATAAATAATTACTATTTTATTTGATTAGAATTTTCTGTATTATATTTTTGGTATTAAATCATTTATGATCCATTAAATATGTTTCATAAATTTATATTTTCAATTAATGTTATGATAATTTTATAAAATATTTTATATCTCATGGATATATTATTTTTTCCACTATTTACCAACTATTGAATTTAAACACTCCATGATTATAATAAAATTCGTTTATAGATTTTAAAATTATTAATTGACTTCTATTTGGATCCATAAAATCATTAAAGACTCTAAATTATCCAAATAACATCAACATTAATACTTTAATATATATTTACTTTTATTATTTTGGAAGATACTACATGTGTTTTATCTATAATATGTAAGTTTTCTAGGAAATTATATCCTTTATATTAATTAAATAACTACTATCATAAATATAATATGGTCAAAATTAATGAATCTTTTTTATCATTTAGACCATATTTTGTTTCTTGTAATAAAATATTCATTTTTACTAAATCAAATAGAGTTAAATTTTATTTTTTATAATTTTATATATAATATTTATGTCATTATGAAATAAAAATGGTGTAATGTTTCCATATTTGATAAAATATTTAAATATATATAATTAACAATGTTTTTTATTTGTTGAAAACAAACAACTGTATAAGAAAGAATGTTTTTATTAGCCATGAATTAGAACCATATACATCGTAATGAACAGTCATCGGACTAATAATATTTTATTTATTTGGGCCAGATTCACATCATTAGATCCAGAATATTTGGAGATGAAATTGATGATTTTTTTATGTTTTCAATTTTTATTAATCAGAGAATGAAAAATGTTGCTCAGTGACGAAGTCTTACTGCTTTTGAAGAGAAGATTATGAAGTGCATATTTAAAATGTTTTCATACATTCTAAACTAAATTAGATGATACATTACTCGTTAAGAAGTTCTAAAAATCATGAAAACATTCATAATAAAATGTTTTTAAAAAATAGTGGAGAGTTTTGATGAAATTAAAAAATAGAGAGCGAAGAATTATTTTATAGTGTGAAATTATATTGTAATGAAAATTTCATTATAATGGAGAATCCATAATTATGAAGGAATCCATCATAGGAAGACTATTTCATAAGATCATATCATGAAGTCATAATGTTTGAAGGTGCTGAAGATTGTAAAATTTCCTGATTGTTGAATGGAGAGTCAATCACAATGGAAATTTCATCAGAATTGGATTTCCATAATAATGGGAATTCCATTGTAATGATAATTCCATCACTATTTTGATTCTATTAGACTGAGCTATAAAAGAAACTAATCATAATGAAATGACAAGGAAACCGTTCACAATGAGATAAGAATGTAGTATATCCTAATGAGTTGAGAAGGAAATAGATCTTAATGATTTGAGAAAAAAACATATCTTAATGAGTTGGAAAGGAAATAGATCATAATGACATGATTATGAAGAAAAAACAAATAGAAAATTTCAAAAGATTCATGATGATTTAAAGAGGTTAAACATGGATTTACATTTTTCATAAATCGTTGAAAAATAAAAGGGGGAAGTAAGAAGTCAATGTTGAATTTTAAATGTAATATGTGTCCAGATATTTTTAAATTTCAAGAAGAGGGGAATCTTTTCAAGTGTCCAATTTTTTCTAAGTCATCAATAAAAACATTCTCAGATAATTCATTAATCTTTATCTATCTAGATACAGGAAAAGGTAGAGCACTAAAAAATCAAGTGATAGTCATTTTAATATAGAGATATCATGAGCAAGGTCAAAAAAATGAATATTTTTTTACTTAATAGAGTAGTTTAAGATTGAGATGATCTTATTCAATAAATTAGATATATTCAATCAGACTGAAGAAGATCCTATTAAGAATTTGAGAAATTATTGATTTTTATAGATTGAAAGTGGGTTTGTCATAATCATTCAATTTTATTGAGAGAATAAGTTCTAGAATCAACAGATTGAGTGAATCAAATCTAGACTCATCATATTGAATGAATCATATTTAGACTCATTATATTGAGAAGATCAGATTCATCCAAATCAAGCTAAGCATTCGGACTGAGAAATTGTGTATTAGTTTCAAAAAATTATCTATTTTTTAGATCAATTTCTTTATAAGAAAACATTCTAAGATGAAGTTAGTTAGTATAATAATTCTTATAGATAGATACAACATGTATAGTGGGAGTTGGTAGAAGTTGTATTCACTTCTTAATAATAGTTTATTTCTATAGACCAATGGGAGTGGCTATAGTAAGGATGTAGGTTCTCATAATGAGGTTGAACCTTGTAAATATTATATACCATACAAGAATTCCTACTTTTTCATACATGGGTATTTATTAATATTTGACAATGAAATATGTCATAATAGGTTGAAGGGTTTACGTTCTCAAAAGTATTGATACTTATAAAAAGTTTACAACTGATTCAACCCCCCCAAACTCATTTATTATATGATCCTTTGGAACTTTTATTAGTATCATAGAGAAGGTTTCCTTTTTTATTCCTTATCATGGATAATATCTATTATGTCAATAGTGGAAGAATTGCTACATTTTATGGAAAACAATTATAGATTAAAAAATAAGATGATTCCATATGTCCTATATCATTTCATACATGTTTTTGATGCAACTACTATTGGGTTTAAAGCTATTAAGAAAGATAGACAGATGGAATTTTATGATAAGAGAAATATAGTTTATTATGGAATTTCTAGAAATTATATTCTCATGCCCTAATAAGAAAATGATTATTAACTGATGATGGGTCTCAAAACATCAAAAATTATGTTGCATATGATGGAATGTTTTTTCTAAGGGAATAAAAAAGTTAACAAAAAAATATAAAAAACTACTATTGTAAGTATGAAGACATCAAAATGAGAGATGAAGAAATAGTTGTTGAATACTTCACCATAAAAAATGTTTCTTTTCAATTTCATAGGATTCATAGATGTTGTGTAACATTCTAAAATTATGAAGAAACTTTTGAGATACATTCTGGATAGGTATGATTCTAAAATTTATTCTTTATAAGTTAAGTATGATTTATCTATTTTTCAATTTCATAGCATTCCTATTTCTTATAAAATGAGGAACAATCCAATGTTTAAAAAGAATATGACTGATAAAATTTCTTTTGAATCTATGTGAATGATAAAAATACAATATGTTGAAGAATATAATCTTCATGAGTCGAATGATAAAGTGGTTGATGAGTTAAATGAAAATAATATGTCTCGTTTTTTAAGAAATATTCATGAGGAAGAAAAAGGTATAGATGTAAACTCACTATAAATTTTTTTGAGTGTGGTATAAGGAGAAACTTTTCTCTAAATATCCTAAGAATATATTTGGATAATATCGAGATTATTTCTATTAAAATCCTCAATGGGAGAAGTGGAACAAAAAATACGAAGAAGAAAAGTCTTCCAACAGATAAAATAAGAATTTTAATATGAAAAAATGAAGTATGATGAGTAATAATTTTTAATTAGACTCAGTTGAAAAAAAATTATTCTGACGATGAATGTTTAGACAAATTTAGATCCATCATTGATAATATTGACAAAACAAAATATTCCTCACAGAGTGAGGATGGTGGTAAATAATCATATACAGAATATCATCTCATTAAACAACATGTTTCATGTCTTGATCAAGATGAAAATATCATGAATGAAATAATAGTAATGAAGAAATGTTTTGAAGAAGTTTTTATGGATTAAAATATATCATCATGTAATATGATGTATACATTCATGAGATTTTAAGTTACAAACTTATAATTTTTTAACTGGGAATGATGTTTGAAGATCTTATTATGAAGATAGAAGTTATGGAAGAATAGGTTAACAAGTTTCAATCAAAACATATTGAATCCAAATTTACCTTTAGAATGATAAATTAAAACTAAAAAATGCTTCAGAAGTAATATTAGAGACTTCTAAAGATCTAGAGAAGGATCAATATGATAATAAGGTGAAATCTTCTCTTACCAAAAATATTGCTTCATTGTATTATTTTAACATTTCTTGTTTCAGAAAAATTATTAGGATATCATGGTTAGAGAAAGCCTTTGATAATCCTATCAAATAAAAAAAAATATAAATCTCACTCAAAATAGAAAATGTTCCACATCTTAAGTATGTTAGAGTTGACAGAAGTTAACAACATCAATAAAGATTCTATAGAGAAGGATATTTATTAAATGAAAAATAAGATTTGATAGATATTTATGGTTCCATGGAATCTATGGTCATATAAATAATAATTATTGGAACAAAATATATCTACTCGAAAAATGTTTTGAGAAAAGTGGAATAAATTGTGAAAGTTGAATTATCAATTTTCTTAACTTACAGAATGTTGAAAAGGTGAATCCTCATGATGTTACAATCATCCCAACAAAAAAATGATTGATTGGAAGATGTTTTTGGAATATTTTATCAGGTTTTTCATCAAGCTAAAATTTGTATGAAATTGCTTTAGGAACATGTTTCTTATGATAGAAAACAAAAGGAAGCTGAAAATAAGAAATTTGAGGAAATATCTTTTGTTTTGGTAGACAAATTTGAAAGCATGTGGAAATAACAAACCATGGATACTTGATAGTGGTTTTTTTAACATATGATCAGTGATATAAATGTTTTGAAACATATTGAAATTAATTATTAGGGATCATTAATCTTTTGTAATGATACTTCCTTAAAAATCATTGTAATCAAAATGTATGTGATTTAATCAGAAAAGTTGAAATCTAAGGAAGTTTTATTTTTTGGTGTGATAAAAAATTACATATACAGTGTAAATCCATTATGTAATAATGGAAAAAAGATTAAAATAAAGATTCTATTTATCGAAATAATTGTGAAGGAAGGAAATGTTATTATATAGGGGGAAAGAACTAGTGGGAATCTCTTCAAAATAAGATAATTCAATAACTCATGTTACTTGATTACGAAAGATGAAAAAAAAATTGTGGCACCGAAGATATAGATACCCTGGAAAAAAAGTATGAAAATAAATTCAAAATTTGGTGTTATTTAGAATTTCCCATAATTGAAAAGAAGAGATGATGATTTATTTATTACCTTTTGGAACAGAAAGGTGACTAATAAAATTCAAAAGTGAATTGAGATTCAATCTACCAAAACTCTTGAATATATTCATTCTAATTTATGTGGTCTTATGATATATCAATCACCAAAAGAATAATTATACTTCATAAATTTTGTTGATGATTTCACTCAGATGAAAAAAATCTTGTTTATGAATCACAATTCAAAAGATATTGAAATGATCATGTACATTAGAGTTGATGTTGAGAGTGAAATATGGATTTTTATAAAGAAATTGAGAATAAATAATGGTACTAAATTCATAAATAGTAGATTTGGAACATATCTGAGAAATAATCGTATCAGACATCAGTATAGTGCTCCCTATTCTCCAAAAAAATAGAGTAGCAGAAAAAATAGAAATTTATTAGAAATGAGAAGGATTAGGATAAAAAAATACAACAATTAAAAATTATATTAGAGGTAATTTTTTACTTCTATTATACATGTTCAAAATAAATTCTTTTTGAGGCCAAAAACTCTCATAATCCCTTATGAAATGCGATATAAAAAACATATATTAAATACTTCGAATATTTTAGAATTCCTTGTTTTTTTAAAATAAAAAATATATATTTGAGAAATATTGATGAGAAACCGGGGGAAGGAACATTTGTGGGTTATTCCCTAAATGGGAGAATATACAAATGTTTAAACAAACATTTAAATTTTTTGGTGAACTCATATGATATGAAGGTAAATTAAAATCATTTTTCCATAACAAAAGTTGTTGAGAACTATGAGGAGGAAAAACTGGATAATTCCTTCAATAGTGAATGTAATTCAAAACATCGTTATCAAGATTCATAAGAATCGTGTAGTGAAGAAATTTTAGCTGGGAAAGTAACATTGAAATTTACTACTATACAAAACCATGTTGAATCTAAAAACAATATTGTGAATCTGAAATCACTGGTTCAGACCAGAGAGATGTTGATATTAGAAAACCTAACATCACATATATCAAAATTCAAAATAGAATCAGTTTCATATGTTATTCAATACAATTAATGGGTGGGTGGTATGAATGATGAGTAAGATCAAATTGAGAAAAATGAAAAATGGAACCTTGATACATGGCTAGTAAATAAAAATTATATTGGAAACAAGTTAAATTATAATTGAGATGATTTAAGAAAAAAAGTAAATTTATTTTGTAAAGGATATGCATAGGTGGAAGGTGTGGATTTTGGAGAATCATTTTTCCCCGTTGCAAGGCTAAAATAATTCAAATGTTTCTTACAATGGATTCAAATTGGAATTAAAATATTTATTAGATTGATGTAAATTCAGTATTCTTAAATGGTGATATTGAGGAATAAGTTTACATTGAAGATAAATTTTGTTTTTCTACAAGATGAGGATTAAAAAAATGTTTACAAATTGAAGAATGATATTTATGGTCTGAAACAAGATCAACATGATTAGTATTCTAAATTTTATTTTTTAAAAATTATTAATTTATCTAAAGGATAAGTTTATAGGAAATTATATGTTAAATATATTGACTATAGAGAACTAATTTTAATTTTTTATGTGGATGGTATTATTTTTTCTGGGAATACATAATATGTTTTTAAAACATTTTCTAGGAAAGTAAAAACGAATTTTGAAAATTATAGGTTGGGATATTTACCTTTCTTCCTTTCCTTAAAAGATTAATAAAAGGAAAAATAATTTTTCTTATATTAATAAATGTATGCCATGAAGTTTTTTAAAATGATTGGGATGGTATAATACAAACCTTTTTCAACTCCTATTTCAATTACTACAATGTTGAGTAAAGATGAATCCCGAATAAGATTGAATCAAAATGTATCTTAGAAGCTAATAGGAATTATTATTTTCTTTATAGACTCATGGAATGATATTATTTAGGATCTGAAATTTCTGTCTGTGTTTAAAATTAATCTAAATTAATATCATATGTTGGAAACAGAGAGGATTTTGAGATATATCAAAGGAACAATATCAAATGGGTTTTATTAAAATTAAATAATGATATTTGGTTTCATGGTTATTTTTTTGTTTATTGGGATTTATATAATAATGATATAATATAAAAATTATGAGGAACATTTTTATTGGGAGAATGTTTTTGTGAATTTGTATAGTAAGAAACAATGTTTTATTAAATTTTCCATAACTGAATCCAATTATGTTCCATCCACTGAAGCTTGTACTAAACTGTTATGGATGAAATTTCACCTAGAATATTTGAATGTAAACGTTTCTAAACCATTGAAGATGCATTATGAAAAATATTGTGCAGTTGACCTATTTAAGAGTCATTTCTAACATTCAAGGTCAAAACATATTGATATAAAGTTTTACATTATAAAATAGAATGTTTCTTCTAGAGATTTGTTTTTGGAAAACCTTATATCAATGTAATAGATTTCAAAAATATTTACAAAAGTAATGCCAAAAAAGGTTGTGTAATTAAGGCTACAACTTCATTTTTAGCCTCCTCTCATGACTTCCTAAAACTCATAAGGTTAAACCCCCTCCATTCTGTTGATTATATTGACAAAGTTAGAGAGAAAAAAACAAATTTTACAATGTAATATGTTTTACTTATCCACACAAATGAATCAGAATCTATAGTTATGATAAAATGGGGGAGATAAAAATAAAAGTGTGAGGAAAAGAAAAAAGTGAGGGTGAGTTTATCTTTAGAATGTTGAAAAATATCCTTAACACTGAGTGATTGAATTCATTCAGAAAAAGTTTATTTATCCATTATTACAGTGTGAATACAGTCACATTTGAGAAAGGCTATTTGTTTTACAATACTCAAAAAACATGATTTGTCTTAAAATTTGAATTGAAAAAAATTATAAGAGTTGGAATAGTTGATAAAAAAGGGTTTTTCAAAAAATCCAATGGGGTAGGTTGAATAAATTTTTAGATATTATTTTTAACAAGGTTTGTGTATATGTTGACAACTATCCTCTTTAAAAAAAGAACATTTTTGTTATTCATGAATCATACCAATATCCATTTGAATGAAGATTCATCGAAATCAGAGCCTCATATTAATTTTAATTCGTTTCAGATCATCATATCAAAAATAATTGGAGGTAGAAATTATTGACGGTTGAATTTTTTATTTTTAATTAATTAGAGAATGGAAAAATTTTCTGAGTGAAGAAGTCATATTTTTTATGAATAGTTTTTAAATAAGATTATGATTTCAAGAGTTAGAAATTTTTCCAACATTATAAACTAAACAAGAAGATTATTTTTTATCAATAAGTTCTCAAAAATCTTGAAAAATAGCATGAGAAAAGATTTTGAATAAAATGTGGTGATGTTTAATGAAATTTAGAATTGAAGAGTGAAGAATTACGTCATATTGAAAAATTATATAGTAATGCGAATTTCATCAAAACGGGGATACCATCATTATAAAGAAATCCATCAAAGGGATAATGGTTCAGAAGATCGGATCCATAAGCAAGAATGTATGAAGCCGATGGAGTTTGAATAATTTGATTGTCAAAGTATGGAGATTCCATCATAATGGAAATTTCATCATAATAGGACTTCCATCGTAATGATAATACTATCGTAATTTTAATTCATTCAGTAAGAGGATTCCATTTTTTTAAGTTGAGAAAGAAACATATCGTAATTAGATGAGTAAGAAAAACATCATAATGAGTTGACAAGAAAATATATCAAAATGAGCTAAGAAGGAAACAATACAAAATGGGTTGATAAGAAAATAGATCATAATTAGATGAGAATGAAAAATTATCTCAATGATATGATTATGAATAATACTTTAAAGGAAACTTCTAGAAGTTTTATGAGGAGTTATTGAGTTCAAACATGAATTTAAATTATCAAAAAATATTGAAAAAAAAATAAGGAGGATTTATGAAGTAAATTTTGATGTTTAAATTCAAGATATCTTTGAATTCATTGAAATTTTTGGATATGAGGAAATATTTTGTGTTTCCCACTTTTGTTTTTAGAGTCACTTATAAACACTTCTTCATATAATTCTGTAATTTTTAAATTTCAAAAAAGTGGAAAGGCGGAGTCCTGAAGAAATCATGAAAGGGTACTAATTGCCCAAAGATATTATGAGGATGATAAAATAGTTTAATTTTCATTTACTAGTTTGAGAAATATCAGATCGAGAAGATCAAATTTATTCAATCAGATTGAGTCAATCAGATCAAAGAAGATCATATTGAGCATTTGGGAAGAGTTTTTGTTTTGCAGAATAATAATTCGAAAATCATATTGATTCAACCATTTTAAGAGAATAAGATGTAGGAACATTGTATTAAGATAATCATATCCAGGCTCATCACATTGCGAGAATCAGATTCATTCTTATCGGATTGAGAAAATCTGATCCAATAAAATCAGATTGAGGATTCAGACTATGATATTGTGGATCAGTTCCAATAATGTTTTATTCTTTTTTTTGCAAAATTGTTTTATATGAAAATATTTTAAACTGATAGGATTTAATATAGTCATTATTATCAGGAGATATAATGTTTTTAATGGGAGTTCACATAATTTTTATTCACTTATTCGTAATAGTGGATTTCAATAGACCCAAAGGGGTGGCTACAAAAAGGATGTATGTCCTCATACTTAGGCCTGAACTTGTAAATATTTTATGCCTTACCTATTTTACTAATTTATCATGGATGAGTATTTAATTAATGTTTATATGGAATTAAATCAGAATAGTTTTATGGGGTTAGGTTTTGAAAAGTATTGAAACTTATAAGAAGTGAATAACCGATTCAAACCCACCCACACCTTCTCAGTTGTTATCTAATCCTTCGGAACTTAAATATTATATACTCAAATATTATGTAGTAGTAATTTCACTCCTAAAATATTACTAGGGAATTTTTTTATGTTAGTTTACGGTCATACCACTTAGATTTACCCAAGGGTTTTCAGTTTTAGTCATACCATGGTCATAAATTTTACCATGGTTACTATTCCTAATGAAAAAATATTAATGGGAAAAACTTCAAAAAAAATCCTAACTCCAAATATAGAATCCAATTTTCATCATTCAATGTGTAAATATGGATTAATATTATTTGAATTTTAATAATTAAAATTAATAGAAAAAATTGTTTTATAAGAAAAAAATTAACACCTAAAACAAACATATATCAAAATATTGTATAATACTGATTCAAATGAATTTATTTATATCATAAAAAAATTAAAAAATTATGTTACTTTTATTTAATATTCAAATAAAATTATAAATTTTTAATAAAAAAATGAATGATTTACAAAAATCTATATTTTTAACTGTTCAATAAAATGATTATTTCTAAAAAACCAATAAATTAACCTTTCGATAATTTTGAAATAAAAATAATTTTCAATGAAAATATTTATTGAAGAATAAAATGAAAATACTAAAAATTGGGTACTTATTTGTTATGAATTATTAAATTAATTTGGATTATATACAACCATTATAATTTTTTTCATCATATGTTTATTATTATTCATACCTATCATTTTAATCGAATTTTTATAATAGTCACATTTGAATAATAATTTTTAATTGTTAATTTAACCTTAGTGTTGTGTGTTTTATATGGTGTCGAATAATGTTTTCTTTTTAAAGTATTAGGGTGTAAAAATATTAACTGGGGACCCACCATGACATTGGTCCTCGAAAAGTAATTTCATCCTATATGATTAATTTCTATTTTTTTCCCTCTAAGGATGCAAAAGGAACTTATTTGGGACTCACAATACATTAGATTGCCTATTCACACAAGGGTTATAAAAATATATCCTGAAATACATTGATAGTATTTTAGACTAAGTGTAATAAATTAAATTATGGTATTTTATTTATAGTAATATACCTATCAATGAGAAAATTCCACCAATCGGTGACCTATATGTCGTCTTTAACCTCTTAAAATTCTCAAGAGGAAGTGAAATTTTGTGATGAAATATTTTTCACTATGACTTATTTGATGAGCTAGAGGATGTGATATGGAATGGAAAAATGGAAAATAATTACAAAAGGTTTCTCATTTCCTACAAAAAAAGATTACCCACACTATTGTTGAACTATCTTTATTGTATGTTCTCATTATATTATGATTACATTGGGTTCAAAGAAGTGTTGTATTTTATCTGTTTTATTAATATTTTACATTAATTTTATAGATTTTAGAAGAATATTGATATCCATTCTAATTTTTAAATCTCAATATATACTAGAACTAATAGGAAGTCTATGTATACTATTTTAGTTTTAAATGATATGCATTGATAATTTTCTTTGATTAAAGTGTTTGATGGGGGGGTTCATCTCACATTAGCTAAGCGTGGATATAATACCTATTATTGGAGTTGGAGTCTTAGAACCAACTAATTTGTACTTTATTCATTAATAAAAGACTTATCACATCTTGATGGTTCTTCTGCATGACAATGCATGTGATAATGTCATAAGGATAGCTATTTCATTAAAGGGTCATAGAGGATCTCGACTATGATGAGAACTTGGAAGTTCCATAACACTGTTATTGAATATATGTTCTATGGCCAGATGGTGTTATTTGAGGGACACAAATAATACAGGCCATTTGGTGTGAGGACTCATAAAACGTTGAGGCACCTTCTCAAGGTGTGCACCCTTGGTAATATCCAGGAGGATATTATGAGAACGAGACCCGCCCGTAGAAAATACACATTTTATAGTGCCATTGGATGTTCCTATCTACGGATGTGTGTATTGGTCCATATACTTTATGATTATTATTAATGGGTATTACAACTCGCACACTTAGATATATTGACAAAAAATGCGATGACACACTATTCGCAATGAGGTAGGATACGTTGGGTGCGTCACGAGTAATACTGCTTTAATAGATAATGTGAGAATGGATTTGTCTCTTATGTTCTATAATGGAAGTAGATATCTTAGGCCCTTTTATGGGATTGATATAGCCTAAATAAATCCATTGCCATGGTAAGGAATGGGAGATTTCAATTCTGGGAAGTCAAAGAATGAATAATCAAGCACATGGGTTGATGGCACTAGCATGCAACCCGCTTGATTCGAGATATTGTGATAAAGGGATTATATTACACAGTATGAATTCGTAGGAGGTGACATGTCATTGCAGTTTCAACTGCTTTCTCTATGGGTTCCTTGGAGTGTTTCTAGACGTTAACCTTAGACTTTAGGTAGGCTATGCCTAATTCCCCTGAGAAAGAGGCCTAGAGGGTCACATACTAAGTGTTTCTATGTATCTCAGTTAAATATTAGTTTAACAATTTAAATAAAGATTATTCCTGACTGAGGTTTAACATTTATTTAAGGATTAATAATCACATTTATTTTGAAACTAGTTATATTAAATAATATATTATGGGAGGAATAATATATATTTATTATCAAGTAATGTAGTTACATTTATTTCAGAAATAAATACCCATTATTCAATGTTTAATAAATGTGTTGGAGGAAATAAAGTAAATGAAAAACAAGTACACGTTGTTTATTAATGATTACATACTGTGTAGTTTTTTTATTCAGGATTTTGAGGAAATAATATTGTTTTATTAAATGATATTTCTTATAATCAACGTGGGCACATGTCAAGGAATTAATGATTTGACATGGGGATTTTCAATAAGAGATAATGAAATAAATTAAATGCGTAACACATTTATTTATTATAATAACTCTATAACCTCAAACCCAATTATAAATATCCCCACAACCCCAACACATTTTAATGAATCGTTGTGCACAATAATTCTAGAAAAATCTCTCAAGGCCGAGAGAACTCCTTCCTCTATAAATGCTCTCAAGACCATGGGAGATCCTCCTCCATCGGATCAAGGAGATCTAAGGAAGACAATGCATGGAAAGGTTTCTCTACACTGACACCTAGAGATTCATTTGGTGATGTCTAGAGATACATGGTGTATGTGTGGATCACTGCTAGAGGAAGACTACACTTGGCTTCTGTGATGCAACAATGAATCACATCGAAACATGACCGGGAAACAACGACGAAGAATTAATTCCATCAAGGTAATTATTTTCACTTAATTATAACCAACATATGATGATCATATCGATGGTTCCAGGACCCTTCTCTTTCCTTTCATTCTTCGTTCTATTCTAATGATCTGACATTTTATTATCGTGAAAGATCTCGGATTGATAGTTGTTTAATGCTAAATTAAAGTTGGGAAATACCACCAATGTGCTTCCGTTATGCCCGAAACCTATAAGTGGTATCAGTGGGGTCATATCATTGATTATAATTATTTAGGTTTTCATTGTTTATTTACGCATTTAATAATTATTTCTTTCAATTCAAGATAATCTTTCTTCAATATATGAATCTGGAGATCTGTTCCTCCTCTCTCGTTTCTCGTTCACCTTCATGAAATGATTTTTTATTTTAATTTTGATTAAAATAAAATAGAGAATCTCATCCAGAGGTGCCAAATGTTCCTGGCCGTACAACACCAGAATACACGGTGTGTATTCAGAAGTACACGTCGTGTAGTCTAGGTTAAATGCATTAGATTACTCCGCTAAATCAGGCCTTGTAATTGGATCATTTCTACGTATTTATGAGACTGTGTGTTGACAAAGAAAAGGTGGAACATGGTTTCCAGATTACACGTCGTGTGTTCAACTGAACAGGGCATGTATTCGTTGTGGTTTATGGTTAGACCTTGCACCCCGTACACGGCTTGCCCAGCTTGAAACCGCGTAACGGGGATGCTACATGGCATGTTTCAAATTGAACCCGCCGTGTACTCCAAAAATTTCCAATGTACATCTTTATGTCGTGTCCCCGGGAGCGTACTTTGGATGGACGGTGAACAAAAGTACATGTCGCGTAGTCGGAACTACACCTCGTGTACACATACAAATTATGCATATTTATTAAAATTTATTTTTATATTATACAAATCATTGAGACATGTACCATAGTGAAGTCATAATGCTGAGGCACAACATGTGATAGGTGTTTTATATATATGTGTTTATTTTAACATCTATGTAATGAATGGGAATTCACCGGGTTTCCTCCAAGGTACAAGTTATTCCCAAAGATAATTTTAAATTAATTTATTTGTTTAAAAAAATGATGGTTGAGAATCTCAAAGAAATTCATAAAAATGGCTTAAGATAAAAGGATTGATTAATTAAATATAATTAATTGCTTTGAGTGTGATTTATATTAAGCAAGAACAATTAAATAATTGAATGCTAGTTTTATTTATGCGTAAATATCATTGCATGTATGGATGATCATGAGCTAGACCAAGGCCTTTTTATGTGAATGGTTTCTTTTTATTTATTTATTTAAATTAAATTTTTTGGCCTGCGAGCCTTCTCCTCATTAATATGTAGGGTCTACGCGCCCAAGGATTATTTTATGTAAAAACCCTTTTTACCCATCACCTGGGTATGAGATTAATGTATATGTAATGGATGGATCTCCAAAGCTAGTGGAGGCAGCTCAGGTCAAGAGCCAAGGTGAAACCAATCCAAGGAGATACAAAGGTGGACAAGTGGAAAGCTGTAAACACAAACCCGAAAGGTTCAAGGTGTTTATCCCCTATATCTTGGGTTATTTTATCAACCGCTAGATAAACTAACCAATAAAACAAGCTCATGATCATACCATTTATTTTATTTATGTCAGTTTCATTGTTTATTTATTGTGGGTGTGCTGTCATGTTCACACAATTAATGAATTAAACAAGCATCCAAGATAGAACTAAAATATGACCGGATTATGCATAGATATTATCATAGACATGGTTAATCATTTAAGTATATCCCAATTAATAATAACAAGAATGTAATAAAAGATAATAAAATGGCAATTTACCTATAAGGATAAAATCCCTCAATGAAATATTAAGTCGGTATAGCCTTCCATGATCTTGGTTAGAATCAAACAATAGTTCAAAGTGCTTGACCAAACTTAGGTGGGGTTCTTTAAATTACCGGGGAATTATAATTCAAGGTTTTCGGTTGACTTGACTTGGTTTACATCAAGGGTTGACTGCCATAGCAGGACTTGGTGTGACCAAGAGGCAAGGTTTGAGGAAATCCAAAATAAAAGGATTTTAGGATTGGGAGTCCACTCAACGAATCAAGGAGCTGCAAGTTAACGTGCTTGGAATTTGGAATGCCTACCAAAAACCATTCAAGTTTCTTGCCCAACCCATGTTGGCATAATGTGAAGGTAAATATGGATACTTGCCACTAGAATATTCAGGAAATAGAATATTCCAAAGTCAATGGTGAGGGCTATTGAATTTTGATAAAATTGTGGGAGACTAATAAGTATTTATTTATTTATTTTTCTCAGTTTTATAATAATGTACTAAACCTTTGCTCATCATAATTTTTTGAAACGACAAGAAAAATGACTTCAAACATATCATTTCGAACCATACTCAAGAATGAAAATGATCTCACCAGCACCAATTTCCAAGAGTGGCAGAGGAGTTTACGTGTCATCCTTCGCCACGAAAAGAAATTGTAGGTGCTGGAAGATCCTATTGCAGTTGCGCCTGGAAAAGAGGCTAGGGATGAGGAATTGTCTCTCTATGTGAAACATATGGATGATGTCACATATGTCCAATGTTTCATGATATCAGCCATTTCAAATTATCTCTTGAAGTAATATGGAAACATGGACGCGTATAACATGATGTCTCACCTTAAGGATCTTTACCAAGAGAAGGCGAGACAAGAGAGATATGATATCTCCAACTCTTTGTTTAAAACTATGCATGGAGATTCTGTTCCAGTTGGACCTCATGTAGTCAAGCGTATTGTCTACATTGAATGCCTGAACATCTTAGAGATTAAATTCTTGGATGAGTTGCATACAGATATCATCCTATCGTCACTTCCCAAGACCTTTTCTAGCTTTACTGTCAACTACAACATGAGAAAAAAATGAGAAGAGTATATTGTAACTTCTGACCTTAATTCTCTAGGTATAAAAGGGCATGGGGCATGACAAACACAGAGTCCTTATGGTAATAAGAAAAGTAATGAAAAGGCAAAAGGGCCAAAGACTTATAAACGGTCTGAATCCCCTAAGCGTCGTCCCTCCAAGAAGGGGATGATCCAGAGGCAGGTAATGGAATGGGAGGCAGTATGTTTTCCATGTGTCAAGCATGAACACTAGAAGAGGAACTGCATCCAGAAGCATGGGGATGCGGAAGGTGCGTTCGTTATCGAGTGTAATCTTCCTATTTCTACACATTGGGTATTAGATACAACATATGGGGCTCACATCTGTATTCAAATTCATGAACCAAGTAGATTTAGAAATATTGTCAGAGGAGAGGTGGATATTTGAGCTGCCAATGGAACAAGGTTGGTTGTGTTATCCATTATCCATTACCACCTCTCATTTCCAACGATGATGATTTTGGTTTTACATAACTGTTATTATGTTCCTAGTGTTACCAAGAACATAATTTCTTGAATCTTTTTTGGATATGGATGGATTTATTTTCAAGCTTAGAAATAAGGGTTGTCTCTTTTATAAGAACAACGTATGTTATGGTATGGCACATTTAAATAATGGTTTGAATGTTTGAAATCAAGAAAATCAAGTGTTGGAAATCGTTAAAGAAACAAACTCATATGAATCATACATCACCCAGTTGTGGAATCACCGTCTTGGTCATGTAAATGAGAAGTGCTTGACAAAGCTCTTCCAAGATGGTTATTTAGACTCTACTGAGCTAAAACCACTTGATAGATGTCATGCTTGATTACAAGGTAAAATAACCAAGCCGCCTTTCAATGGATAGGGTGAAAGGGCCACATAGCTTCTAGGATTGGTGCACACAGATGTGTGTGGACCATTTCCAGTAGAAGCTAGAGGTGGATATTCTTACTTGATTACTTTTAATGATGTTTTGAGTAGATATGGATATGCCTACTTAATGAGGTATAAGTTAGAAGCCATAAAGAAATTTATAGAATTCAAGAATGATGTAGTGAATCAGCTTCGTAACAAGATAAAGAATCTTCGATCAGATCTAGGTGGAGAATATCTAAACCAAGAGTTCATCAATATTCTACAAGAGTCTGGTATTCAATCTCAACTCACTCCTCCTTATACACCACAGTGGAATGGTGTTTGTGAAAGGAGGAACCAAACCTTGTTGGACATGGTGAGGTCGATGATGAGTCAAGTCGATATTCCATTATCCTTTTGGGGATATGAATTACAATCTTCACAATACACATTAAACAGATTTTCAACTAAGGAAGAAAATGGAATTCCCTCCATGTTATGGAATAGAATGAAACCCATTTTTTCTCATACATGTTTATGGGGATGCAAGGCGTTTGTTAAGGACTTATCCGGAAACAAACTAGCACCCTAGGGGACGAGATGTATCTTTATAAGATATCCCAAGGAAACGAAAGGATATTACCTATATAACCCTCAAGACAAGAAAGTGATTGTAGCTAGACAAGCTGTTTTTCTTGAGAGAGAGAGAACATCCTCAAAAAGGATAGTGGGAGAAAGATTGACTTCGACCAAGATGATGCTCGAGATAAAAATGAGTTGGTATAAGAATAAGTTCCACAGGTCCCCGTGGAAGAAGTTCCAGAAACCCAAGTACTGTGTAGGATCTCAAGATAGGTAAGGGAACCAGAGAGATTTGGTTACCTAGTCACTGAAGATGGTGAATCATTATTGTTGTACAATGATGAACCTATCTCCTAAAAGGAAGCAGTATAATGCTCAGAAGCTGCAAGATGGCTAGAAGCTAAGAATTTTGAGATGGATTTCATGTATCAGAACCATGTCTAAGTTCTAGTTGATGAGATAGTTTATGTAAAGCCTGTTGGATGCAAATGGGTATTTAAGAGAAACCTGGACATGGATGGTCAAGTTAGCACTTATAAAGCAAGGCTAGTGGCAAAAATATTCTGACACTATCAAGGAATTGACAATTATGAAACCTTCTCGCTAGTTTCCATTTTTAAATCCATAAGAATCATACATTCCATAACAGCTTACCATGAATACGAAATTTGGAAAATGGATGTCGAAACAACAATACATAACTAGAACCTTCACGAAAATGTCTATATGACACAAGTAGAAGGGTTTGTGACACTAGGTGAAGCCAAACAGATTTTTTAAGTTGCAAAAATCTATTTATGGATTAAATCAAGAATCTAGGTCATGGAACAATTTATTTGATGATTCCATAAAGTAATTTGGTTTTATTAAAAATGAATGTGAGCCATGTGCTTATAAGCTGTTTAATGGGAATGCGATCGTTATCCTAGTAGTATATGTTGACGACATATTGCTTATTGGAAATGATGTAACAATACTACAGTCAGTTAAGGAATGGTTGAACAAGTGTTTCTCCATGAAGAACTTGGGTGAAGCTGCCTTCATTATAGGGATCAAGATCATTCGTGATAGATCCAAGAGGCTTCTTGGACAAAGTCAAGGTACATACATTGACCAGATACTAAAGAGATTTAGCATGGAACAATCCAATATGGGATTGGTTCTAGTGTCACATGGATTATATCTTTCTAAGAAAATGCGTCCCCAAACACAACAAGAGAAATATAGAATGAGTAATATCCTATACGCTTCAGCTATAGGATCCATCATGTATTCCATGTTATGTACCAGGATTGATGTTTCCTATGCACTAATCATGGTAGAAAGATATCAAGCAGATTCATGAGAACATCATTGGACTGTTGTTAAGACTATACTTAAGTATCTGAGAAGAACTAAGGATATGTTCCTGGTGTTTGGAGGAGATGAAGAACTTGTCATCAGAGTGTATGCTGATGCTGATTTTCAGACAGATCAGAACGACCTGAAGTCGCAATTTGGATATGTTTTCTATCACAATGGAGGAGCTGTGAGCTGGAATAGTTCAAAGCAGCCAGTTTTCGCCAATTCTACAGTGGATTCTAAAAATATAGCAACTTATGATGCATCCAAGGAAGCCATCTGAATTCAGAACTTTTTCTAGGAGCTTGATGTGTTGACTAGAAGTAATGAACCTATCATGTTGTATTGTGATAATACTGCAGCGGTGGCTCTTGAAAAAGAAACAAGGTCACATCAACGGACAAAGAACATACTCCAAAAGTATCACCTCTAGAGGGATTTCTATCAAATGGGTGAATTTTTAGTGAGCAGAGTTTCCACGGAAGAGAATGTGGCGGACCCCAGGACTAATGGCATATCTCAGGAGAATCATGAATATCAAGTGATAGCTAGCGGGTTAAAGGTTTCAGTAGTTGGCTCTAGTCCATGTGGGAGTTTTTTGGTGTTGGTGGCATAGAACCAACTACTTTGTACTTTATTCATTAATAAAATCCTTATCACATCTGGATTGTTATTATATGTGACAATGCATGTGATAATGTCCTAAAGATAACTATTTCATTAAAGGGTTATAGCGGATCTCTACTTTGATGAGAACCCAGAAGTTCCATAGCACTGTTTTTGAATATATGTTCTATGGCCGGATGATGTTATTTTAGGGACACAAATAATAAAGGCCATTAGTAGTGAGGACTATCAAAACATTGAGGCACCTTCTCATGGTGTGCGCCCTGGGTAATATCCAGGAGGATATTATGAGAGCGAGACTCGCAAATAGGAAATCCACATTTCATTGTGTCATTGGATATTCTTATCTTCCGACATGTGTATTGGTCCTTAGACTTTAAGATTATTATTAATGGGTATTATAACTCGCACACTTATATGTATTGACAAAAATTGTGATGACACATTGTTCGCAGTGAGGCAGGTTATGTTGGGTGCGTCCCGAGTAATACTGCATTAATAGATATTGCGAGAAAGGATTTGTCCCTTCTGTTCTATAACAGAAGTAGATATCTCAGGCCCTTTGATGGAATTTATATAGAATAAATAAATCCATGGCCATGGTAAGGAATGAGCAGGTTCAATTATGAGAAGTAAAAGAAAGAATAATCGAGCACATGGGTTAATGGAACTAGCATGCAACCTGCTTGATTTGAGATATCGTTAAAAAGGGATTATATTACACGGTAAGAATTCATAGGAGGTAACATATCATTGCGGCGTCAACTTCATTCTCTATGGGTACCTTGGTGTGTTTCTAGACTCTAACATTGGACTTTTGGCAGGCTTCGCCTAATGCCACTGAGAAAGAGGCCTAGAGGGTCACACACTAAGTTTGTCCATGTATCTCAGTTAAATATTAATTTTACAAGTTAAATAAAGATTATTCTTGACTATGGATTAATAATAATTTAAGGATGACTAAATGCATTTATTTCAACACTAGTTATTCAAGAGAATATATTGAGGGCGGAATAATATATATTTATTAGTGAGTAATAAAGTTACATTTATTTCAGAAATAAATAGTCATTTTTCAATGTCTAATAAATGTGGTGGAGGAAATAAAGGAAATGAAAAACAAGTACACGTTGTGTATTAATGATTACACGCTGTGTAGTTTTTTAGTTGGGATTTTGCGGAAAATAATATTGTTTTATTAAATGATATTTATTAAAATTAGAGTGGGATCATGTCAAGTAATTGATGATTCTACATGGGGGATTTCAATGAGATTTAATGAAATAAATAAAACGTGTAACGCTTTTATTTATTGTCATAACTATATAACCTAAAACCTAATTATTAATATCCTCACAACCCCAAAACTTTTCAGTGAATAATTATCCACAAAAATTTTGGAAAATTCTCTCAAGGCTGAGAGAACTCCTTCCTCCAAGAATGATCTCAAGACCACGATATACCATCCTCTATCAGATCAAGGTGATCTAAGGCGGACAGTGCATGCAAAGTCTTCTCCATGCTAGCACCTAGAGATTCCTGTGGCGATGTCCAATGAAATGTGGCGCACGTGTGGATCACTGCAATAGGAAGTCTACACTTGGCTTCTATGATTCAATGAAGAATCACATCAAAACGTGACCGAAAAGCATCAAAGAAGAAAGAATTCTATCAAGGCAATTCTTTTAAATTAATTAAATTAATTATAACCAACATATGATGATCCTCTTTATGGTTCCAAGACCCTTCTCTTTCTTTTCGTTCTTCATTCTATTCCGAATATCCGACGTTTTATTAGTGTGAAGGATCTTGGATTGAATGTTGTTTAACGCTAAAATTAAATTTGGGAAAACCCACCAACGAACTTCCGATGTGCCCAGAACCTACACATATTACCATATATTGATAAGGATGAAACCTTTTGAGGCTATGTGTCAGAGGACATATTGATAAAATATAATCTTTCTAGATTCATGGGAATATTTTATAATTAGATTGAGTTTTATTCAAGTAACATAAAAAAATTTATATTTTATTTGAAAGCTATTAATGGTCCCATAGGGATGAAAAAAATCACATAGAGAGTATAGAAACTAGACATATTGATTAATATATATATTTATTGATTTCAAAATAGTGCGTCCTTTCGTTGAAAATCATTTGATTGAAAATATTCTGTCGTTAGTGGACATATATGTGATTTTAAAGGTTTTCAAGAGTAAAAATATGATTTTTTTAAACATTATCATGTCCATGTAAATTCTATGGTATTCATGATGTATAATAGATATCTCAATATAGCATACACCACCCCTAACCATTCTCATCAGACCTGCAATAAAGATATTAAGCTAGACCATGATACATTGTTTGAGGAATGAACATTTTTATTATTATTTATCATAGTAAAAATATAATATTTTCATAATATAGTACCCTAATATGCATACAATGTCCAAAAAACTGTATCAAGGTGGGGACATGTTTTTGGGGAGATAATATATGAGTGTATGTGCCTGAGAAATTTTCCAACAATGATTCTTGATGAATCATGCTGAAAAAATAATCAATAATGTGTAAGTTGAAATAAACCATTTATTAAAAGATATGGATGGTTATTGAGATATTTTAAACAAAGTATATTTTATCATTATTTTTCTATTTTAGGAGTTCATTAAGGTTGGGGTTTGGTACTTCTGAGTTTAACATTGTTATGACTTGAAAATATTGTGTTGGTTAAAGGTCACCAAACAACATAGGGAATTTTCACATGAAGAGGCTTTTATAAGAATATGTTTCAAGGATCAAGGGGGACTATAATTCATCATAGTTTATTTCTTCATTAAACCCTAAATCATGGAATAATTCATTAATTATGGATTTCTATTATTTATCATGAATGAATCATTGTTACCATGAAGGGGACGCTCATACCAGAACGTGGCCTATAGACAATAATTGTGCTGTAATTCATGTATTCAAACTAAAATAAATCAAGGTGTAGTAATATATAGTTTTAATTATATTATTATTATTTTATAAACATATTAAAATAAGATCCCCATTTTTCCTATTAGACCAAATGAAATGACACCTCTCTTCCTTGGGGATTACACCCTTCAATTGTTATTTAACCTTCAATTATGATCATATTCAAGAATGATTTATCATTTTCAATCAATAAAGGTATATATTTTATTCTTCCTCTATCATTTATTAAATTATCCCACTATTTCAATATTATTCACAATATATTCCAAAATGTTTAGTTTTTTTTCTATAAAAATACCTTGGATGAAGCCCATTCATATGATGATATTTAAATAAAGTGGAACTAGTAAGTCAAGGTAGGTGGTAACGAAAATATATAGTTAGTTTATTTGATAATCCATTTAATTTTTGATATGTTTTCATACTAATTTTGTGTGTTTTATGTGAAAATATATTTTATTTTTCCCATGGATCATATGAGTACGGTAGGGATGTATTGAGACATGATTGGCCCTCCATGTGTTATTCCATGATTACATGGTAATGAATGGACCTATGAATTAGTTAAACTATTATTTTCTAATCAAATACAAAGAGGGGGTTCCTTTATTTTTTTTTAATATACCCTTTAAGGTTAATGTAATCCTCCTTTGATAAGGTAATATTTGGTTCTTAAAAATTTTAATCCTGGATGGATTTATGATGAATTATTTTGTGGATATACATATATATCCATTTTGAATTATTGGAATGTATAATTTATTAATAAAACACTCCGTATGTTTTCTGGTTCAAATGGGACAATAATACGAGATTGAATTTATAAAAGGGTTTTTTATATGAAAGACAATATATATTTCATTACTAGTGGTGTCAGGATATGTTCTATAATTATTTTGTTATATCATGATTAATATTTCTAGTAATTACAAATATTATTATATGGTTGACTTAAAAAGATTAAATAACTGTTTATGTTGATATTGTACTTCCACAAGGAGGATAATATAGAGATATTGGAATGGTTTTACTATTTTCTTATATTTTTATGTTCCAGGTTGCAGATTTCATTTGGTTAATAACTCTATTAATATAGGGTCTACATTACTATTTAATTTTTATTATATATACTCATTGATATTGATTCAATATGTATAATACCATTACATAAATAACAAACAATCTAATTATTTATTATATTGATTTGAGTAGAGATTGACACACTGAAGTGCTGATATTATTACAAATGTGGTTCTTTTTTAATTTTTTTTCATTATATTTAAATAACGACTGTATCCCCTTAGTCTTATGTTAGACTTTATTTTTTATTTTAATGTATGTAATGTGTTTGGGTATTGTTTTCTAGGTTTTGGAAGAGTTTTGGGGTGTTTTAGGACTTTTTTAAAGTCGCACTATTAGTGCACAATTAGTTGGAACTATGAAAATACTGTAAGAAACTGTGCACAATGATACTGGGGATATTGGGGTAACACACAGTTTGGTCCAAAGTTTTTCAAAACCCAATTAAATTATCGGAGAACCCAGTAAATATGGGATAACAAGATTTTTCATGATTGGAGAATGGTTTTACTAACTGTGTAGAACAACCATGTGAGTTGATCCTTGAGGAAGAGGATGTCACATAATTAGTTAATGGTTTTCCTAACCGTACAACTTACTAGGAACGGTTTAAAATATAGATCCTAAAAAAATTTATCTAGGAAAACAATAGCTCTAAACCCTTCTATTTTCCTCGATATTTTCCTTAACACTTTATTACATCATCTTAATGGATATGGAATCTTTTCCCATTAAACAGGAAGTGATCTGAAGGGGTTTTTTTGTAAAATAGAGCTTGATTCCCTTCGTAAGTTTACTATTGTGGTATTTTTTCATTATTATTCTTAGATATATATTTTTCCTACTCCCAGTTTCAAATATCTAGTCCACATCGGATATATCTAAGGTGTTTTATGAAAATCATGGTTATATTTGGACGTGTTTATGTTTTTAGAAGTTGTCTAAGTCATTTTTTATATTCAATCCATTTTTTGATTTTTTATGCCATTATACATTTTTTAATAATTTCCAAGGTTTGTGGCTTCACTCTCAAATCCTCTTATTATTACTAGAAGGATTTTTTTCAATTTATTTGTCACAATGAAATTTATTTTAAAATTTTGGTGTAAAAAATGGTAGAAACCATCTTTAGTGATTGTTTTTGGATTTGTGTATTTTTGGAAAATGGTTTGGAAAATAGCATTGTTTTCCAGATTTTAAAATTCTGATTTTAAAATATATATTTGTTGAAATTATGGAAATAGTTTTCTTAAAAGGTTTTCAATAATATAATGGTTTTATTAAATTTGGTTTGAATGGATGATTTGAAATGGATTTAGAAAAAATGGGTTGGTGTGGGCTCATGCTTTTAATGTGACCCTAAATAAAGGGCGTGTACCACTGGGGTACAATGTAATGTGACCATGGATATGGGGCATGTGTCATGGGGACACAAGGAGATTGGTAACATTGTGATGACTTTGTGGATGGACAAGAAAATTCTTATTAGTATAGAACTATTATAGAATCATGCATGCATGTGGCTGGGTGTGTTTGAATCACAGATTAGGTATAAAAAAGGAACATGAATTGTATTAGAGGATTTCATGTTTATTTTTAATGGAAACTATTTTGGCTTGTAAACTAAGTTATATTTTTATATAAACTGTAGAAATTTTTAAAATTTTTTATATAATTTTTTTATAAATGTGTTAACTTGTTCTTTACTAGTGGCATGAGTTGGGGTTTCATTTGGGAAAATCCTACTGATTTTCATTACCCACCCTTAATTTGGGACAATGGTTATTTTATAGATTTTTTTTATCATATCATAAGTAAAGGTAAATTATAACACTTCTTTAGTAGTACTTGGTGATATTTGGGTTTTTTGTGGAGTTGGATCATGGAGTATTTTTGAAGCTTTGCAGTTATGTATTTAGATTCGTTGGGTTTTGTTGTTTGTATCTTCCTCTATTAGCATTGATGTTAGTAGTCATCTGATGTAGTACAGTATTTTGGTTTGTTTTTTATATTTTTGGTATTACATTGAGTTGTTTTACATCATTATCATGCATAACGTAGTGGTCTTTTTTTATGATGTGTTTTGTTGGGTTTTTTAATTTCATAATAGGAAAATCATCACCAACTCTATTAATGACCTTGGAATTTATTGAAAGTCATTGGAACCAAGGGGATGTCTTTTAAGGGAAAATAATGCCCTTCCTCCTTTTCAAGATAATGAGAATGGGGCTGGATTTTACATGTGGTATCAGATTTCTTGGTCCTTGACTTACAAGTTTTATTATCCTTGGTTTACCAGTGACATGTTTATCTATTCTTGGTATTGTATTTGAAATTAATTTTTTATTATTCCTTATATCTGGATGGTAGATGGGATTAGGGTTGTAAGGACTTGAAATGTAGAGAATAAAAATATATAGCTATCCTTTTTTGATGAAATTCAAGTAATCTGGTGGTTGGGAATATAATTATTTCAAATACACTTATAAGAGTTAGAATCTAATATTCATTGGTTTCTCCAAAGAGATAAGCATGAAATGAATTTTATAAATGACTAACTACTAGGATTAAATAAAAAATTTTAAGAAATTATTTATTCCTGCGTTGAAAAATAATGATTCCTGGAAAGTGCTGATTTTTTTCCAAATGTGAGATTTTGAAAATGGCATGAATGAATTATTTTTATATTGTAATTTTCTAATGTGTATTGAAATTTTAATGAATTGTTGATTATGGAAAATTTTGAATTTTAGATACAACTATTGTGACAGTTATTATGTATTCAAATTTAAAATTGTTAAGACTTCAATTTATAGAGAGTGAGACATATGGTGTTTGTTTTTCATATAAAAAAGGGTACCTAGTAGTCATTGTAGAAACCCACTGGAGGAATCTGATGAGAACATGGTTACACAAGAGCCACTTGTGAACTAACATCTAGTTATGAGTATAATCTATGATTTGAGGCTATGGATATAGGGAATTGAAGGGATGAACCAAGGAAAGTGGATCATTCCATCTAGTTCGAGAAATAGATTCCACCCATCATTCAGGGGGATTTAGAACTAGAGATGTCATAGGTTTAGATGAATATGATGAATACAATATTATATTTCCTTGGTAAACTAGTGAATCAGAATGTCAAGTTGGAAACGTATATGTTATACAATCTTTCACAACTATGGAGGGATTTATTTGTTCATATAATTAAGACCAAGTCATTTCTTGGGACGATTTTAATGATTTTGCAACAAATAATTCTATCCTCATACATTTAGGATTTATAAATCCATGGGATTCTTCATCATGAAATAATAGATCCTCGTAGTGACAGCATATGTAGCTAAATTCATGAATTTAGTTTGTTTTCCAGTCGAATTTTATGTTAGTATAACCTTTAAGGAAACAGATTTTTCAATCGAGGCATAGGAAGGAAATTTTATCAATGATTTTAATTCTCTATAAAATGGAATATTCATAGATATTTAATAGAGATACAATGGTGTAAAGGGACATTTTAGGAGCTACAGCTGGATGGATCTTGTTAATACTATTGGGAAATTGTGGGAACTCTAATATTTGAAAAATGAAGAGGGACACTTATTTCCAAGGTAGTGGAATGGATTAGAATTAAATAGCTAGATCGATATATATTAATCCAATACCCATGAGAACATTTGATTGTATCCTATTTGGTTTGTTTAAACACATGAATAATGAGTTTGTGAAACCACCTAGAGCATTCCACAATTAAAATCCGAGAGGGAATCCTCAATTCTATTATCATAGTGCACTAATTTCTTGCATTTCAGATACTTCTCATGTGTTGCAGATGTCAAATATCTTGATAGGATTTGGGAAGCTGAAAAATCCTCATCAACAGAATAGAGCTTTCCATGGTGATTCTAGGAATACTATTAATTCTCAACAAGGTCAATCTCAATAAGGAAACAAAGAACAATGTGTTGCGAGGAAGCAATTATATGGATTTGAGGAAATTATTGTGGTTGATCAATATAGACCATCAATGGTGTGAGGTACTATTATTTTGAATTGTACCGTTATGCATTATTTTTTTATACCAGCGCATCACATGTTTTTATTGTTCTTTTTCTATTGATTTTTTGTGTTTTTGTGTTGAGATGATTCATTCTATTTTGAAACTGCAAAATCCTCTTAGTCAATATAAATTTTGATCAATTGTGGGTATTGCGTTATTAAAACTACTGATAGAGATAAAATGATATAGGATTTCTCTATTCTTGATATTGTTTTATATGACATAATCCAATGTATGGATCAGTTAACAATGTACAAGCTTCACAACAACTATTTTACCTGAATGTTCAGTTTTATGACTAAGGATAGTGTCGAGCATCTATTTAGAGGTGACCATAATGTAAAGTTAGGGGAAGCGGCCTTATTGGATCCATTTTTTGGAATGATATCGTACAATTTGTCATTATTGACTTTGGCATCGATGTTTTCATATTTTTAGAATGTTTTTCTAAGAATTTATTATGGGTTTCACCCATAAGATAAGTTTTGTTTATGATTTATATCCTTCCAGGGACTAGCGCTATATCCCTTCTATCTTACAAATTTGAACCAATAGAATTATGAAAACTGAATTTTCATTTGTAAGTGATAGAAAGGAAAGAGTTCATTTGGCATAACTCGTCTTTGTGCCGCACCAGTATTGTTTGTCAAAAAGAAGGATGAAACTCTTCAGTTTAGTGTTGATTATCATAATCTTATCCATATTCTGATATTGAAAAGGTACCACTTCCATGAATTGATGATTTGTTCAATCAATTTAGGTGAGATAATTGTTTCGATAAGATTTAATTACATTCAGAATATCACCAATTGTGTGTTGAGAAAGAAGATATTCCAAAGTCAACTTTTAGGAGTAGATATTTCCATTAAAATTTTGTTTTAATGCCTTTCGTTGTTATTAATTCACCATTAGAATTTATAGAATTTTTGAATTGGATATTTAAGTGATATCTTTTATCTTTTTTTGGTGGTATTTTTAGATGTCATACTGGTGTATTCAAGGGCAAGGTTTGATCATGAGAAACACTTGGAATCATTGTTTGGCATCTTGGGAGATCATTATTCGCAATCCAAATTATTAAAGTATGATTTTAGGATAAAATATGAACATTTACTTATCCATGTAATATCTAAAAATGGGTTTTTTGGATCTAGAAAATATAGAGGTTTTTATCCCATGGAAATCACCAAGGAATGTCATCGATATATAAATTTTCCTTGGTTAAGTTGGTTATTACCGATTATTTTTTCTTTATTTTTCATGATTAGACTCACCAATGATAGATTTTAAAAGGAAAAAATATTCCATTCCAATGGGATGAGGAATGTTAGAAGTAATTTCAAGATCTCAAATTTCTCCTTATAGAAGCACGAATCAGTAGTTTCTCATAAATAAGACAATGGTATGTGGTGTATTGTGATGCTTTGGGATCTAGTTTGGGATTTTTTCTAAAGAAGTGACACCATGTTATTAATTATTTCTCAAGAGAGTTATGGATTAATGAGTATGAAAATCCAACACATGATTTTCAATTATTTTCCATAGTCTGTTCTTTGAAGACATGGTTAATTGCCAATTTTGTTTGAAATTTACATTGTTTATAGACCATAAATGCATGAAACATATTTTATCAAAAAGGTACTTGAATAAGAGAAGAATTAGATGGATGGAGTACCTAAAAGATTCGAATTTAAATGTATGTATACAATGGTTAAAGGTAATTAGATTGTATATGAATTGAGTAGACATTCATATCCTCATTTGGAAAAAGAAACATTAAATGAGTGGAAGTTGATGTCGGTGATAGCTAACAAGAGTTTGGAATGTGAAGACCAAGTTGATGTTATGGTTTCTTTCTAGTTTCTTTGGTTCTTAATTTTCTAGTGATAGTTAAAGAGTCACATTAATCAAATTTCGAATGCATTTCTAGGAGGTCGAAATTCAACGGTTGGGAGACCATTGACATATGGAAACTATTTGGGAGTTCATTTTTATTGTATTGATGTCACATGGTTGTACCATGATATTTTCAGAAATATATTCTTCATTCTCACAAGAATTCAATATGGGTCATTCATCCTATATTATAAAATATGTATTAGGTATTGAAATAAATGTTTTGGTGGCTATGTATGAAATGGATGGTGATAGAGTTTGTTTTAGAATTTCTAACTTATAATTAAGTAATAGAAGAGAATCAGCAACCAATAGGTTTGTTACAGTAATTACCTATTCCTTTTTTGACATGGGAAAAGATAGTCATGTATTTTGTAACATGTCTCCTACTAATGGTTTGAAAACAATATTCTATATGGGTTATAATGGATCTAGTCACTAATTGAGCCCATTTCATCCCTATTCGTGAATCTCGTACAGTGGAATTCTTGAAAAAATCTATATCTATGAAGTTTTAAATAGGAAAAGAATAAAAATTTAGATAGTGTAAGATATGGATCTAAGGTTTACTTCTCATTTATATAAACCCTTAAAGAAATCCCTTGGGATTCAGTTTTCTATGATCAAGTCTCATCGTCCTCAGAGGGGTGGACAATCTGAATGTACTATAAAAACATTGGAAGACATGTTTTGGGAGTTTTTAAGGGATTTTGCTGGCTCATGAGTAAGATCATGTTCCATTATTAGAGTTCTCATATAACAACAGTAATAAGGCCTCAATACATATGGATCCTTTTGAATCATTTTATGGGATTTCTTCAAATTCTACACTTTTTTGGTTGCAAACTGGTGAGACCTCACCAGTTTGATTTAGCCTTGTCCAAGAGACAACAAAGAATATTTATTTGATAAGGAATCAAGTTTAGATAACTTAGAGTAGTTGTAAATAACATGCAGATCATCTTCGATAGCTATTGTCTTCTGAGGTGAGTGATCATGTATTCTTATGGATCTCTCCAATGCTTGGGAATAATATTTTTGGAGATTTTTTCAAGTTATATCCTAGATAAATATTCCCTATTTAGATACATAAATTGTTTGATGTGGTGGAATATTATTAGTATTTTCCCACATGGTTTAGCACATTGCATAATGTGTTTATATTATCTTAGTTGAAAATGAATCATCCTGATCCTGACCATGTGATTTTATGGGACCGCATTGAGATAGAGTTTTATGTTCCATTGGTGCATGTGCCTATGTGGATTGTGGGTAGAAATATAGAGTCAATATTGGAAAAATGACTAAGTCTATCGTGAGTTTTAAAGAATCTTTATTATATTGAAGAATAAATTTGGGAACGGGAGAAGGTACTAGTGAGAAATGTCCCGAACACTTTCAAGAGATAACTTTGTATACTTTTTAGGGGTATTAATTCCAATGGTGGAGATAATATAGCACCCCTAGTTCCAATTAAGTAACCTTTTATTAAATATTATAAATACTTTAAAGTGTTTGGTTTATTTTTGGGAGGGTTTGAATGACTTTTGGTATGGTTTGGGACATTTTAAAAGGTGAATGGATGGTGAAATGTTAGTGGAAACCCTACAACTCGTACATAACTCCATGCATAATGAGATAAGGCCTACTGGTTTAGAACATGGTTAGGCACATGGTTTTTCCAAACCATGAAAAAACCTAAGAGAAACCATGGAATATGGAGAAATGGGATTTTTTATGGTTGGAGAATGGTTTTCCTTACTATTTGGATCAACTGTTTGAGGTTCTTCTTATATTAGAGGCTGGTTCATGGTTAGCGCATGGTTTTCCTAATAGTATGACAAACCATGAATGGCTTAAAAACTAGATTATTAAAAAGTTGATATATGTTGAGATTATAACTCAATATTGAATCCTCTTAAAGTCTATGGATTCTTTCCCCATCATACTGGAAGTGATATAGAGACTTTTATTGGTGTGTTGAATCCCAATTCCCTTGGAATGCCACCTTTTGTTGTAACATTTCATATTTTTTTATTAGATTTACACTATTCCATATATTTATATCTTATATCTAGTCCATTACATATAGATATTCCGTTTTTGATTGAAATCATGGATACATATTTCCATTTTGACTTTAGGGGAGGAAATCTAGGTTGGATTTTTGGAGATTCAAGTGGGGTTTTTTGGAATTTATCTTTTGTTATTGAGTTTTTGAATAATTCCTTAGGTTGGTGGCTCCGCCATGAACACCTATTTTTAGAACTATAAGGATTAGTTTAAAATTTATTTATTGGTACGAAATTGATTGTGATATTTTTTAGAAATCATATAATAAATCTTCTTTTTTCATGGTTTTTGGAATTATGTATTTATTTAAAATTGTTGGGCAATTTGGATTTATTTCATGATAAGGAAATTTTGATTTTACAAACTAGATTTCTTTTATTTATGGAAATGGTTTGGTTAAATGTATTTCAATAAAATAACAATTTTATTTAAATGTATTGAAATGGTTTATTTGAATTTGTTTTGGAATACACAAGTTGGGGTGGGTACATGCTTTCAACAGGACCCTAAAAAAAGGGTGTGTTCCATTAGGTTATAAAAGAACATGTCCCTAATAAGGGGCGTGTGTCATTTAGACACTAGTAAATTATCCACTTTGTGATGAATTAGTGGATAGATGGGAAACCTATCATGAGTATGGAACTGTCAGAGAAACATGAATGTGTGGGTGGGTGTTTGTGAATCATGGATTGAGTATTCTAAAATGGAATGTGAAATTTTTTAGAGAATTGTGTTGTTTTTTTTCCTTAAAAACTATTTTGGTTTGGAAACTTCTTTATATTTAGATATAAATAGTTAAAATTTTATATTTGGTTATATATAAACCTTTTATAAAATTTTTCTAAATTGTCAAATCCTAGTAGAATTATTAGATAAGTCATTTTGGGAAATCCTATTGTGTCTCAATACTGACCCCTAATTTGGCACTTTGATGGTTTTTTCAGATGTTGTTTATCATGACAAAATTCAAGGTAATGTACCACACTGTGTTAGTGGTGCATCATGATTCTTTAGTTGTTTTGTGGAGGTGGATCATGGATCATGATTGGATCTATAGATTTACACCATCGAATTATTTGAGTTTTTTGGGGTATAATATTTATTACAACTAGTGATCATAATTTATAGGGGATAAGATCCTTATATACATGGGAAACTTTTAATTTTTTTCTTTTTTAACATTTATTAGTGAATGAGATAGCCATAGGGATAAAAATACAACCATTGAATGACCATACCTACCCCAACAAACATATAATATTGTATTTATATTTCAATAAATATCTGAGAATTTATTAAGGTAAGAATGGTCACCCCATTAATAAATTTGGTCCAATTATGTGAATTCAATTTATTTTACTAATATTTTATTATTATTATTATTATTGGATAATAAGTTGGGAATGCACTTTTATATAATAGATTTCTTTAGGTACAATATTTATTGTAGGCTACTGAGTTATACTAATACCATACATTGGTATCATGGAATATCTGTGCAGCTTATTTTGCATGAAATAGGTAACAAGACCTATAATTTATGGTTCAGTAGAGATGTTTGGTCAGTGTTATGATATTGGACTAAGTGGGGATTAAGACTTGTTTTGTTTACATTTACATAAATTTTTTTATTTTTGGACTATGATGTATAAAATCATCCCACATGAAAACTTTTTTATTTTTTTCTCTACTTTAGTAAATAACAATAGCTCATTTTCATATATCATTTGACTTTTTATTTATTTATGTTTGGATCGTGGCTATTTTTACATTAGTGTGCTTTTATATTGTGATAACTAATATAATTATTTCTTCAAATATTATTTATGGTTTTTAATAAGATATTATATTCTCCCCATTATATCTTATAAAAACCCCTACTAATCAAAAAAATTATTGAATATAGTTAGGTGAACATGATATTATTTAATTCTATTAGTTCAAAATGGTCTTGTTATTAGGGATTTGATATTAAATGGAAAGGGTAATTTTGGGAAAATTTATAAAGACTAGTATATTTTTATTTTATTACATAATTCAATGTACCCATTTACAACTATAAAATGTTATTATTTTATGGATTGAGAACTAAATTTTATGAATTTTTTAAGTGAAATATTGTTGATATATTTGAATAGTTTAAAAATATAAAAACTGCAAATCATTGATTTTTATGTGTGTGGGTGATGAAGAGGTCATGTTAAGCCTAAAGTTAATGAATCTCAAATGGGATATCTTATTTTGTTACATATTAGAGATTACAACTTAAAGAGATCATTTATGTTGGCATGAATTTTTTATAAAAATAGATATTCTATGAAATGATATATTAATTTTACTACTCATGATTGAGTCTCCAATTACAATATATATATGTTTTTGGTATGGATTATGTGACCTCATAGGGAATAATTATATCAATGTACCACTATAGAGAAAATAAAATATGAAATCAATATAACCATTTATGTCATTATATATCATTCACTCGAATAGTAATGTCTAATTTGATATATTGATATTTGGAATTAACAGTGATTATCTATTTTTGGTGTATAGCTCCATGAAATTAAATAACCAAATACAACTTGTATATGGAATAGATGTCATTATAAAACTAGTTGGTCTGATTTAATGAAATATGGATGGGATCATTTATAAAAAAACAAAAATGGCAATAATATCCCTTTAACAGTAAACACATATTTTCGGTGCAGACAAACAATAAATCAATTCCTCCTACTGTAATATTCCATTATAATAAATGGAAATTATTATTTGAAGAACCCCTAACATATCAATGATGATTGTCCTCTATGTAAAAATTAATTTCATCAAATTTACATCCAAAACAAAATTTAGTGGTACCAAATATCAATAAAATATTATCATGTTCATTCAATATGGAAAATAAATATAGAGGAAGGTTAAGTTATGGTAGATATATGATCATTAATGAAATACACATTCATTATGGATGAAATATAAAAGTTCAGTGAGAGAAAACCTAAATTGTACAAATTCTTTATCTAATTTGGAAAATCCATTAATGGAAGATAGTTATATTACAGTTTGTTGGAAATAAATTAATATATTATGATGTTGGGAATAATATAAATATGAGGAAATAATTGATGTTAGAATATGATAGGGAATATTTACCGGCCACATGTATTAATCAAATACTACTAAAAATATCTTTGATAGACACTGATGATGAAGAGCTGCTTTAAGGATCTCCATATTGTCTATTGAAATAAATAATGTTTAAGATATAGATTAATTATAATAATTTAGGTCATAGTGTACATTTTAGAATAATTTTTTATTCTCTTTTGTTTCTAGATAATTAATTAACCCCCTAATTTATATACAATATTTTAATAGAGAGATAATATTCATTGATTGATTCAATGTTATATATTCTAAAAGTTTAATTTTTGGATATTTCTTTATTAATATATTCATTTTAATTAATTATATTATTTTCTCAATTGAACTATTATGGGTCATTTGATTAAGAGAATTAGTAACCATCACTCTACCATTCTCATGGAAAATTTTTATTATTCTCTCACAACATTTAGAATGAATTATTCACTTCATATAGTGAAATTATCACATTATGAAGTTTAGGGATCCATTTTATGAGTTTTTCATTATCATAAAACTTTGTTCTAGGTTAAATACATTATTTTTACTAATTTAAGGAAACATCATTCAATCTTGGGTATTTAAAGTGGTATAGTCTATCATAAAATATATCACTCTTTATAAAATGGAGTTAATTAATTTAAATTAGTTATAAAATTAATATAATATGTTTTCCACATAATTATTTTACAATAGTAATTTTGAAAAAACATAAAAATTTAAATTTTGATATTTGATTTGTATTTTATTACCATGTGAGCATAAAACAAGAATAAACCATTTATTTAATATCATAAAGTGCATATGGGAAAATGTATATTATAACTCTATACTATTATTCAATAACATATTAATAAAATTTGATTTTTTAATTTCAAATTTCCATTTTATAAAACTAAATAATCTTATTTATATTATTTTTTTATCATTTATAATTAAAAAAATTAATCGTTGATAGTTTAGGAATATTTTATGGTAGTAGGATCGTAGATTCATTTCCTATGTTTTCACTCTAATAGATTATTAGGGATTTATAAATAAATTTTTTTAGATATCTATTGATAGGTTATTTTATCTAGGGTAATGGAATATAAATATATTTTAAAATATGATATATATCATTATAGGACACAATTCAAAATCTGGTCTCTGAGGGATAAAATATAAAAAAAAATTCTTGAGGGATATGGTTTAAAATATAATTTAAATTTAAAAACCTAAAATTATATAGTATATCCTTTATAGTAAAAATTAAGTGAATGAATTTTAGAATGTATAATGAATTACATGATATGGGTATTTTTTATTTATTATACACTCAGTTGTATGAGTTTGCAATGTTATAAAAATATTTCAATAGATAACTATTTGATTTGATGTTTTTATCTTAAGAAAACATACCGCATAAGAATTAACATATTAAATTAAAGAGATTATTGAAAATGATAAAATATAAATGTAAAATTAAAAATTAAAATTTTAAAGTGGAATTGAAGATATTTGTGACGTTAAAGATTATTTTGGGATATCTAATAATGAAGAATGCATACAACTAATTTGGATAAGTTATATAAGTCATCAAAAAAATTGAACTTAGAAATATAATTTAAAACTATAGTGATTGCGTAAAAAAATAAAAAAAATACAATCATATTACATTACTTTCTCTAGTATAAATTAACATTTTTTAAGAATATTTACAACATTGATATTCAATAGTTACTATAGAATATGAAGTGAATAAAATATAGAATAATGGTTCATTAGAGTTAAAATCAAATACAAATAACTGGATTGACAAAGAGATGAAGAGGGTTTTCTAAAACAAAATAAATGATAAAGGACAAGTTTCATAGAAAAAATGTCGTTTAGTATAAAAAATAGTATACAAAATTGACTAAATTGATTTTGATGAAATATTTTCTTCATTGAGTGAATAAAAAAATTATTTTATTTCTTATAATATATTTTCAAAAAAGTACATGATATTTAAAATGTATATAAATAAAATTTATTTAAAAAGGTTTACTTATTAATAGGTCAAAATCAATCATATTATGGGATTTATTAATGAAAATTGTGGATGTGAGGTATATAAAAAATATAAATGACTCTAATAATAATATAAGAACCTTAGGAATAACATTCATGGTTTTATATATATTTAAATAAAATGATAAGTAATACACCCAATGTGGATAATAATAATTATATTAATGGATATAACACTAAATTATATATAATTTTTTTCTACATTAATGAAATCATTTTTACTGAATATGAGGTAAAATGTAAAAACCCTAACCTCATTAACAACATATATTTATTATAATTTATTAATTATATATCTGTTTAGAGAAATTTTATATTTCATTGGAGTAAATTTAACGTGTGATCATTTTTGGTAATTTTAGAGGAGGAATGGGAAGACCCCCTTTGGTCAAGGGACCGCTGAGAACCTAGTGTGATCATGGAGGCCCATGTGGTTCTATTTTGAACCACTATGTGCCAACATCATTTTAGTAGTAACATTGTAGGATTTTCAGAAAAATAAAAGTTAATAAAAGGTATACATGTATTTAGACTCCAAATATTAATCTCAATAATAATTTATCTTAGCAATTAAATCTATTTTAAACTTTTTAGAACATATTATAGGATCTCAATTCCCTCATAAGGTTCCATTGTGATTATAAACTTACTATTTGGTTTGGTGGATCTGATTTTCTACCAAGGGTAGATTTTTAGACTATTAGATTCCCACCATCCTAATCACATATTGTTTCTCTCATATTCTTATATTAGCTTATGTATTCTCAATTATATATAATTTTGTCCATGAAAATTAAAATGATCCCCTCAGTTTACTCTTGGGAAGCTTTTTGTGAATTATATGATGAGTGAATCATTAGTAATTCTATAATAATTTTATTCTAGGATATTCTTATCCATAATTTATTAGTTTTTAATTATCTACATTTCTCTACATAGTGGTTTGTTTTTCATGGGTTTTTGTACCTCTATGTCTTAGAATATTACAAGGATATTTCACCATTTTCTTGAATCTAAATAGCTCTTCCCTCTCAAACTCATATTGTTATGTGTTTGAATTAATATAGATACTATGTAGATTTAATTATAAAAATATATTTTTATTATAAAATTACATTTGATTTATCTTTTTTAATATATTTTGGTTGTTCGAATTTACTTATTTTTCAGGTTTTTTTATTATCAAGAATATTTTCATTTTTTGTTTTTTACAATACATTCATTATTAATGCACATGATATATAATTATTTATTTTTACAATTACTATACAAAAATTATTCCTATATTGTTTCAATAATTTATTTCAAATTTTAATAAAAATAAATTTTTTTTTGTGTTTAAATTATTTTATAGATTCTATTATATTACTTAATGACAACCTTTAAACTTAGTAGCGAAATTTCAGGTCATTCAATTCATCAATCTGGACTGAATGAAATTAATGGTTTTAAATAATCTAGAAGGATCGTAGACCCTTGAATATTTATACCTCTTACCCTATCTCATGAGAAATTCCATGTCTCCAAAGTTATATACACATTCTTCTTCCCCTGGAATGAAGATATTTCATGAAATTGTTTATGTCATACCTAAATGAGATAGGTAATAATATATTTCTACCTCAATCATGATAATTATATAAATATCTCCCATAGAAGTAAAATGATGTCGAGGGACTATCATTAGATATAGTTACTTTTATAGTTTTAACAACTCTTTATTGAAATGTAATAAGAATATTTCATTCCATTCTTTGAATTATTCACATTAATAGCATAAGAATACAATTTATTACAAGAATATATGGTTATGAATGGTGGTATGGGGTGGGTTGGGGACCAATATTTGATTTACTATTCTCCTTCCCTATAGGTGTCTCCATGGGATACGAGTAGAAATTTTTCTATATGAAATACATATGGGAAAACATATAAGTGTTGAAGGTAGTACCTTATAAAACATGTGAAAAGATATAAAATTTAGGTATTTTCAAAATAGAGTATGGAGTACTTTAAATTCAAGTATCTATAGCTTTAAATATGATACTTTAAAAATGGGATTAGTCTATTTTTATTGTTAGACATTTTTATGTTTTTACACTAATACTATGTAACTATTTTTTATCATATTCAAAATTTCAGGACTTCATTGGATTGGTTTTATTTTGTATAATGTTTGATTTTGGTTTTTTAATATTTTATATGTTTTGGGATAATTTGTTTTATATTGAGTATATGTGCATTTATATCAATAAAAAAACCATTGTAACCTATCTGGAATGTCAAAAAGTTACCCTTAGAAGAACCTATCACAATTCCATCCAAAAGTGTAAAGAACACAAGTGTCATTCCATATTTTTTCTAAGAATTATACTTAAGATATTTATTTATCAAGGTTAAAACATCATATTTCACTATATTTATATAACCCTGCTATTTATATAGGCATTTAGAGACTAAGTTGTGTTCCGAAGATTATTTAAAAATATAGAACTACGACATTATAGTGATTGTTCGATGGTTATTACAAACCCATATCAAAGACCACTATAAGTTCATTGCTTATGGTTGTTGATAGTATCATATACTTAGAAATACCGAGAAACAAAAATTAACCAAGAAAAATACTCTTATAGAATAATTATTGTTAGTATCATTAGATTCTAGAACAACTTCCAAAATTTATTTAATTTTCATTCCCATGAGTATGCATTTAGTATGACAGCCCCAGGAATAAAATTAAAAAATTATTGGAAGAAACTATTGTAGATTTATGTCATTTAACATTTCATTATTTACTTGTTAATGATAAGGTTTTCATCCAATGAATATTTTTATAACATAAATATTAAAAGTAAAAAAACTATGATATTTATTGTCATTGAGTTGGTTAATACAAACCACTAGTGTACATAAGTTGGATATTTTTTATTAATACATTTTAATCTATGTGGACACCATTTTATAAATCTATTATAATAATTTATTATTTTTTCAAAAATATTCAAATATTTATTTATATAACCCTTGTATTATGTTATTGATTAAATGTATTAGTTCAATGTTTAATAAATTTTTTAATTTACTATTAATTTCTTTAAATAATTAAATAATATAGGGGGAGATGGAATGGAGGTAGTGTTAAAAACATGGTTTTACACATTTGGTTGTTAACAAAGAATATGGAATTGATATTATCTCAACATTATAATAGATTATTAAACTGTGATTTTCAGTATCTACAATATATAAGGGAGGGAATGAATATTATTCTACTATGATTTTCAGTACATACAATATATTAGTTTACACCATATATCTAAGGCCATTCATATATTGGATTAGCATACATACAGGTAATCTATATTCATACTTGTAGGGGTTGCAATCTAGGGGTGGGATAACAATATTGAGGAAATGATTGATCATTTCCAAATAGGGAAGAAATAACATAAGATCTTATTTGAGTAATTCTATCCCTATAACATATATTTTTCAAGGGGGAATTTATTTATGAATTTTTAGTTGGGATATAAGACTATGATGGAATATGATTCCAAGTCTTATGATATAAAGTGAATTTTTGGGATCTAAGAAGATATGGGGTGTCCAGTATAAGATTATTTAATATGGGATTTAAATATTAATTACTAAATTTTATAATGGTCATTAACAATCTATCATAATCTAACATATAAAATATGTTCATACATGTCATGATGGGATCCAATTGAGATACTTGATTGGGAAATTCTATATCAGGCTAGACTCTATGTGATATCACCCCTAGTGGACAAATGTGATTATAAGAACATGACCCTTATTTTTTGTTGTAATCCTACATAAAATTTACTAGAAGCCTATAATTTTTTATATTTTTAGGGTTTTGGTATTATCAGAGGTGTAGGGATCACAGTTGGTTTTCAGTGCTTGGAATATCATATTTTTTTTGTATCTTATGTTGAAAAGTTATTGAATTTTTGGTTATATATATGCACCCCCTGTGTGAAAATTAGTATACATAGGTGTATGGTTTTGTTAACCAAGAATGGGGATCATTGAAATAATGAAAACCAATACAAATTTTTACAAGGGATTTTTTTATGGTTGGGTCATGGATTATAAAATAGTGCACCATAACCATGCAATATAGTGTGTCATAGAATGTGGAGGTTATCATAGTTTTTCCAACAATGAAACCAAATCACACTTCATTTTAAAATTGCATATGAAATTTAGATTTTTTTGTTATTAGTTATCTTTTTTGTTTTTATGATGTTTAACTAGTTTTTTTATATGTGATAGGACTTAATTTTGTTTTTATAGAAATTATGATGAGAGTTTATATTCTCCCCACAATTTTCTTATGTACAATCCCTATTATCTGGTAGCCTTTAGAAAATGAGGAGGTTCACTTGAGGATATCTCTCCATCCACTTTGATTACTATTATTAGTGATCTATGTAAATATTTCATATATTTGTATTAGATAATTCATTTCATTTATAAGGAAATTTGGGCATGGTAGACTGGTTATAAAACATCAGAGGGACTTCATTTCGACCTTATGCCTAAGAGTATCTTACTCAAATTTGAGGAAATCCCATGTTAGGTGACTCAGATTATTGTTTTGGATTATAGAATTTAAAGTAAATTTAAATTCACCTCAAGTTATCCACATGGGTTTGATTACAAATTGTGGTGTTTTATTTCTATGTTGGAATGGTAAGAGGGTTTTAATTCAAACAAAATATTAGCCATGTAAGATTCATTTGTCATCTGTATAATTTCTAGGATTGATATTAATCTGTATCTGGATAACTAATTGATTATTTTATGTCTCATAAATTATTAATATTTTATTTTCCAATATGTTACTATGTAATAGCATGAATAAACTATATCCTCGAGGGAATACTTGTTAATTATGAGGATAAAAATACATTTTTAAATGTTTTTTTGTAAATATTGTGTCATTAAGAAACATATAAGGTGTTTTCCTTTATAAATTGTGATTTATATTATATTTATCAAAGCTATGTAATTGGAAATTATAATGAATAACAAGAATATTGAGATTTAAATCATATAGAAATTATGATGTTTGACCTTACGTAAGGAATATGGCTCATTAGAGAGCATGGATTTGAAATCATAGCGGGTTGATCATGAAAATTACTGGGATGTTTTTTAATTTTATGATATAACGGTTGGTTTTTATATTTCTCCAATATCATGGATATGTAATTATAGAGATATTCAACCATAGAGACTCGTGGGGACATTCTAGGAGAGTGATTATGAGTAAGCCTCACTGCTGGGTGGACTAGTTCCTCTTATAGTACTGTATATTAATTTGTATGGTCAACTCAATAAGTAGATATTATCATTGGTGTAGTAAATTTGGAGGGAGACACCTCAGGATACACTATCAATGAATAAACTTACTCACAAGTTCCACCTTTAGCACCCACTATTATTTATACGTGATTTTGGTTCACAAGAAGTTTTGTTATTGATATAATCTATATAATCTATCTTTTATCATCTAGATACTACTCAAAATAGTAAAGTGAAGGTGGTTTTTTAATTTTGATGATCTCCAGCATGTTATTGGAGGGATAACCTTTTCCATATTGATCAGCAGGTTGGGTTGAACGTGGAGGATTTATAGACCATATTATGTAGTCATGTTTTTCATGAGGCATTCCTTTTTGATATAGCCAAAGAATTTTTACATCAATATCTAAATGGGGTTGTATTTGGGATTATAAATTTTTTTTATTAATATAAAACATTTTTCCCCAACTAAAGCTTGTGATGAAGCTAATAGAGAAAAACAATTTGATCAGGGATTAAGTTGTGAGATCTAGGGGCTATTGAATGTGTTTCAACATATGTATTTTTATAGAATTATGATCCAATACCTTATTATAGAGATAAATCTTAGAGAGGTTTATTTTAATGTAAAACATTCTTCCTTGGGTGATAGAGGTGGTGGATACTCTGTTTGTATGAAGCATCATTCAAAAGATACACAACATAGCATTGCAGTAAATCTAGGATGAGTAGTGATTTATATCTTCCATCACTCTGGGTCATCCTGATTATATTCTATTACTGTGGTGGATTATTTAATTTTAAGTCAAAATTTATTGAACATCTTATAGAGTTACATTATTTTTGGAAACATGGGTAATGTAATCATTTCTATAGGATATCTCTATACAATGTTTTATTGAGGGGATGTAGATTATAGCATTGTTTAAGTGGTAGATTTTTTCCCCTCATTAGTCATGTAGTTGAAACTCTATAATACATAAAGGTCATAATAGGGTATGTGTAGACCATGTGTATAGAAAATGGATGAAGTTGGTGTATATAATTCATAGAGGTCAGGATATTGTATATGGTAATATTTTAGAAAAATTATATTATTTTAAGAATAATATGCCCGAATGAGAAGTATGACCATCTAAAATTCAAGGTATTATTCAACTAGATTTTACCATTGCATTAACATTGGTTGATAGTAGAGTGTCACATTCTTTTATCTCTACATTTTTCATTGGATCTGTGATTTTGACTTTGGATAATCATTATGGAGTGTTACCGATTTCCACTGATATAAGAATGTGATCATAGGGAATTCACTGATGTATAGATTGTGCCTGGGTTTTTTGTAGTAATAATCTAATATCATAGTTTTGTGTGTGGAATAATGGTTGTGTTGAAACAATTGTAGGGAGACATGGTTATTTTTATATCGAGCTCATATTCATTTTTATCACCAGAGAGTCTCATTTAATCATCTAAGGGATATAAATGTTATATTTTCAGTGAATGGGTGAACATGATGGTCATGAATAACCTAAGGATTAAAATCATTGAAAGGTCACAAAAATGGTTTCTAGATTAATTTTTGATAAATGGGAGATGAAATAAGAGTTATTTCCTCCCATTATAGAAATGTTTCGGGGTGATTTAATGAATTTTTTTTATATCACCCGATTGTGGGATCAAATTTATAATTTACTAGTTATCAATAGAATATATATTCATCATCAAAAAATAACGCATACATAAGATCACTAATTAAAGACATGACAAGATACCTAGAGGTGAAGGTTTCTATCTTTCTGAGTGCTTCCCGTAGGGGTACTCCAGTCATGTTCTCTAAAAACCCATATGGTTCTATGAATTTGTGTACAAGGAACCAGCCTTAAATCTTACATAATCTTGAATAAATGAAAAATTTACATTTAGGATATTTTCAGGTTTATATTTTTAGAGAAATAGGTATAACAATTACATTACAACTTGAATATTACATGTAGACACTACTAATCAGTATCCATTTTTTCATAAAATAAAAACACTTAAAAATAAACATGTCTAGTTCCATGTTTTAGATAGCATGAATTTCCCTAAATCCCATCATTGACCCTATTCATCTTTAAGTCCTATGGAAAAAATTTCAAAAACATGGGATGAGCATAAAAATCTCAGTAAGGGTTATAAAATAAGTACGGAAAATATTAACCCATCAATAAATACAAATCAATGAAACCATACTTTTCAATCATAACATACCTTACAAAATCATATTATTTATAAATAACACACTCAAATCATAAATCATAAAGGTGAATTATGGAATCTATATCAAACATACATTGTAGCTATCACAGCTACGTAGGGAGTTACAGATGGAATAACCATCACATTATATTCCCTAAATCTCTTAGAAGAAACATCATGTTTAACTCTGTCACGTTACCCAATGCATTGGAGAGATATCTCGGGCTCACCAACCCTAGGTTTATCACAGAACCACCCGTATATGTAAACAATGTTTAATAACCATAAAATATTCATAACACATAAACCAAGCATAAAATAAAAATAACCTTTTCACATCGCAATCACAATATATCATTTCAAGATATTGACATAATCAAGGCTTTATCAAACCATTTTCAAAACTATTTAAAATATTTAAGAAAGATATTTTTGAATCAAAGTGTCCCATACCACTTTGAAGATTTTAATAATTTTAAAACATTACTTTCCATATAAATCAATAATAAAAGCCATTATTAAAACATGTACATTAAAGATAATGATTTATAATGATAAATCTTTAAAACATTTAAAATGATATTTTAGTTAAAGAGTTTTTAACAAAATGAGAGGCTCTTGAATACAAATAATTGAGGAATAACATTTCATCAAAAAATTTAATATCATGGGAATAAAGGTATTCATGATATAATATGTAAATTTACAATATATACACCAGATAAGAGTAAATTGGTGCATAATAATAATGATGTCCCAATAGAAATGTAAATTGAGATGAAATCCCTTATAAAGACAGTATCCTTAAATTAAGGATAAATCAATTACATAATTATGTGTGAAAAATATAAATACACCCAATATAAGATGACATTAAGTGTAAAACAATCAGCGGTCATTCACACATATTCATAGGATGACATATTCAAGAAGTTCATGTTTAACCCAAAGAATTGAAATTGGATTAAGAAGTTCCCTTACAAAACTTTGACAGCCTAATGACGTCACTTTAAAAATCATAAAATGAGTTGATGCGATAAAAGGGGTATGTAATCACTTAGAAATAAATTTTACATCAACAAGGATATATAAGAACATTTCCCAACATAATAAGATGTAAATTAAAAGCCATAACAAAAAGAAGTCTTTTAAAAAGAGGAGGGTGAAAGGTTCCCTTATTGATTTGGTAACTTACAAAACATACACCACATGAAAAAAGGATCTTAAAATAAAGATTTAAATACTCATAAATTATTTTATATTATACAATGAGTAAAATCATGGGCCGTACATACACCACACAAAAGGAAATAGCGGAAAATATAGCATGAATATCATGGGAATAAAAAGTAAGATGAAACCTGTTACCACGTTGTAATCAACTGAGTCGTATGACCAAAAGTTAATAACCACCAACTGAATCACATAAAACCATGAATATAATTAGAATCATGATAATATATATCAAATTTTAGTACACAATACACCCCATGCAATGAATAATTGGCGAACAATGGAAATCTCACGGAATTAAAAGTGATATAAGAAAATCCTTTACCTCGTGTCTGACTTGACATGTTTGTTCTTATTCTTCCTGAATAATAAACTAAAGTTAATTTCTAATTGTTTAAGAATATTTTTCGATTTTATTCTCCTAATATATCACTTATTAACATGTTATAGATATTATGCAATCATTTATTTAAAAAATGGTCGTTTTGTCGATATTTTGTACTTGAGTCAAAAATAGACATCTTATAATTACATGTTGTACACATAGTCAAAATTTCATTATGTATAGAATTATATTCATGATTTAGATATTATATATATCATATATATCCAGCATATACATGTATTTATAATAGTACATAACATTTGGAGGTAAAAAATGAAATGCACCGTTAATGGAGACGGTAAGCCGTACGTACGCATGAATGCTACTTTCATTTCTATTTCTCATTTTAATGGAAATAAAACATAATTATAAATAGTTATATTATAACTCCAGTATAATATAATATATAATATCAGCAACTCCATCTTTTATATGTCCCACATATGGCATTAACGAGTCATATCACTTTGAGGGGCGGTAGTCCGCACTTCCTAAAATGAAATTATCACATTTACCCATAATGGAAACCATAAAGGTAGGATATAAATGTAAAATACATAATCATAAAGAAAACATAATCATAATATATATAATATATAAATAAAATTCCATAATAATGGCCACCATGAGAGACGGTAGGAGGTAATTGAACAATCATCGTTTTGTGAGGCGTTAGTTTTCCATCCATAGAAACACTATGTTCTTCACCCAATAGATGGAGGAGTGTATAAGTGTAGTTAGAATCCTTATCATAAAAACATCATATTATATTGAGGATACTAGTGTTGTTACAAAAGAAAGTAAAAAAAAGAGTTTAGGGGTTGGAGAAGGAAAATAATATAAAATAGTTTAAGAGAAACTGTTAGCTTTAATTTGGGTAACTCCCTTTGGATTGAACCAAAATACTTCTTGAAGTTATTTATGCCTAAGGTAAGGCTTCTAAGAGGAGGATAGGGATGTAGGGAGAGGAATTGGGCAACAGTTGGACGATCCATAAGTCTTAAGAGTTGTGAATAATTGGTTATAAGTGGTCTCCTTTCATAAGGGGTAGGAGGGGTTCTTTAGGAAAGTGTGAAAATGTTATTTTATTATATAATGATATTCGGTTTCAAAAAGTCCAAAAATAATGAAGGTAGAATATAAGGTGACTCATATTCCAAATAAAATCATCCAATCATAATTGGACATGTTTTGGATAATATTTTAATCATTATAATCTTATTTATTTAAATCATTTATTAATGAGGTAAATACTATATCATTATTGTGTCATAAATAATTTAATTTATTTGATGTCTAAAAATTATAGAAAATATACCAGAATGTAGGAAATTTTTTATCTTTCCAATTAATATTTATAGTAAAAAATATTACTTATATAACACCATATAAAAATTAATTACTAAAAGATTTTTGTTTTTTGTCTATTTTTCCTTTACTTTAAATTAATTAATCTAAATTGTCATTATGACTCCCAAGTGGCTCAATGGGGTCCAAAAATTGACCCAAAGATGCCCATGGTCGTTAATGACTCAACCAATAAGGTTTGGACAAGTGTTAAGGCAATTATAATTTTCTTTTACCCTTGAATTACCCTATTTACCATTAACCGTGGTAAATAAAAGTCAAAAGTTACTATTCATAAAAAATTCTTTTCATCTTATTGAACCACATTTTACTTACTAATAACAACCATGTATATCGGATTTTGGAAATTCAATTCACAGAAGTGGTAAAATATCATTTAAATGATAAATTCAGTTTTTTAACTACTACTAAGTGGTTTCACTATTCATCAAAAATTGAGGTTTTTCAAAAAAATACCAAAAATTCAGCCTAATCTTTTTTTGATATTCCAAATTCCAAAATGATGTCTGTTTTTCCAAATTCAAAACATATAAGTGACATTAATTAATTTAAAATTAATTCTCGTTGTTAGAACAAATAGTGTGTTTTAAAAAAAATAACATTCCAAAGATTGAGACTTGTTTATGTCCAAATTGAAAGTGAAATTAATTCCAAAAACCAAAATTAGGTTAAATAGTAAAAATATATTCTAATTAAACTTTAAAACGAATTAAAAAAGATAATCTAACCATATAAAAAATTAGATTAAAATGTAGTTTTGAATTAAAATACATTATTTTTCACTATTCATTAAAAAATGAACTTTATCAGAAAAATACCAAAAAATTACCCAAAGTAAATTTTGATTTCCCAAATCAAAATAATAATTTTATTTGGTCAAATAGAACATATAAAAATGACCAAAACTAGATTTAAAGAGGTTTTTCCATTAAAAGGCGGTAAATCATCTTTTTAATGTAAATTATGCTTAAAATTAGATTCATTCACATTTTAAGCCTCTAAATTTTTATTGGATAAATGTAAATACAATTAACAATCATGTATAATCATATTTTAGTTAGTTTCTTTCATTCCCGCCAATACAACGACATAGAGTTAACTACCATTTAAAAAAATAATATTATATTATTAGTGCACAATGTAAGATTTCAATGAAACCCATTGTTGCGTATTGTGTACGCTATCAAACATAGCAACCCCTTTAAAGTAAAATTAATATTTAATTCAAAAATTTTAATAAATATTAAATATGTATTATTCTTTATTTACGTGGAATGTTACATCTTTCCCCCCTTTTAGGAATTGCATCCTCACAAATTTAAAACTAGGCTAGGAAACATCATTAAAAGTCCCACATCGGAAAAGAGTTAGAAAAACTCTCACTTTAAAAGAAAGAAAGAGAAGTACAATGGTCACCTGTGAGAACCCATACTAGGATCCCCTGAAAACATGGATATGGAAGAGAAACTAAGGGTCATGTTCTGATGTAGAGTGATAGAAAACACGATTAGAATAAAGTTAACAACAAGAAAACCAAAAAATTGTGATTGTCTTAACGGTATTTGATTCCCGAGTAGGAAAATTTAACAGACAACATTTTTTTTATTTATTTTTCATTGAGGAATTTATTTATGAGCTTAAATAAAACATAAGAAAACATACTTACTTGTCATGTAGACTTTCATCTCTTACTCGATTTCTAACACAAACTCATATTTTCTCCAAAAGATGAGTATTTAGGATGACTTTTTAACATTAATAGTGCTATAATCAACTTATTGAGAATCACCTAATCCAAAAATGATTAACTATATATTTTCCTTGTCTTTAGACCTTAACCAAAACCAAAAAGGTTAGTACAAGATCAGATAATCTCCAAAAAGGATAATCTTCTACCAAAATAAAAACTACTCTTAATCACCAAAATTTTTCCAAAAAAACCAAAGGTTTATCAATGACCATTCAATAAACAGTTTTCCATAATATTCATCAATGTAATCAAAAATAAGATTTTAACCCAAATCTCCAAAGGATTTAATCGCATAGTCTGACAAGATAAATCTTAACATTTATCTCCAAATAACATCAGTTACTCTTAAAGTCTCACATTGAAAAGTAATTAACTTAATCACATATCCTCCCTGATAGGTTAATAATTTCCATAGATAACCCAAAATCAACTTATTCTTAATTCATAAAATCATATAACTAAAAATATTCAGTCAAACTAACCAGGGACTTCACGTAGCACAGTGGTAGGCGATAAATACTAGTCACACTTTGGTTGTGGGTTCAATTCCTACAGCTTTGTCTGATGCGATGGGTTGTCACACGGTCTACGTGTTGTCCCTTTTAAAGAACTATATAATTTTATATCATTCCTAAAAAGAGATAAATTCATCAAAAATAACCATAACATTATTTACCCATGAAGGTTATCTAATAAAATTCATTTTTCATCCCAAAATGTATTAACTGGTAATTGACTCAAATTCAAGGATCATATAAACCAAAATGGTTATTAATAACTATATCCACAAAAGAAAAGATAATTATTCCTTGAATAAAATTTTTATAGATCAAACATTAAGGTTACTCATACTATAAAAAGCCTTCTAATGTAATCCCATTATCAAAAGAGCCTTGATACATTTATGAATTTCACCATCCTAAAATATACCATAACTCTTGAATCCCTTATATATTGACTTCTTACTAATTCAAAATTCTTCATGATCACTTAACCATTCCTTTCCAACTAATTCTGAAATACTTATTTCATACATACAAAATCATGAATCATATCATAATATTTCAATAAAAGGAAAACATATGTTAAGAAATAATCCATACCTTTCATTGGTCATTATCAGTTTCATCATCCTCAATCGGAAAAGATTTAGGTATTGGTAAAAATATATTTGTATGATCTTGGTGATCACATTCCCAAAACTTCTTCATATGAAGTGTTTTTATAATGACCATGCACACCAAATTTAAAACATTCAATTGATCCCTTAGAAATAACTTCTTTCCCTTTCCTAGAGTCAACTAGATTCTTCCTTTTTCCATAACATGTTCTTGCTTTATGAACTTCATTTCCACATATATAGCATCTTTTTGTCTGTTTGAAACATTTTTCTATGTGTTTCTTTCCACATCTTTGACACATAGGTTTTTGAGCACACTTACATTTATTATTATTACCTAAACATCTATAGGGATTTTTTTCTCGCGTATATAATGACTTATAAAAGTAACTATGGTTTAGGTGGTCCATCATGACTCCAAATAGTTGGTTTAGAACAACCACAAGAGTTCTCACTGTAGCTCCCATATCATTCTGTTGCTCGTTCAGAAAACTATAATTGTTTTCCTCACATCCAATGTTACTTTGGTGCCTGCTAGATCCAACCATTTTCTAAAAAAACACCAGTGTGAGTAAATCATTAAAATCACATATAATTATAGAATATAATTATTCATGTTATCTTAAACTCATTCACTTTATTTAAAAACCTTTGACTCTATCTGAAATCCTAACCATTATGGTAATGTCACTTATGCTTAACAAATACCCTAACCTCTAAAGTTATCTAAATCGACCTCTGATACGAACTATAAGGGCCCGACCTTAAACCTTACATAATCTACAATTAAATAAATAATTAACATTGAGGATCTTTTTGGGTTTAGAGTTTTAGAGAATTAGCCGTAACAATTACATTACAACTTTAATATTACATGTAGACACTACTACTCGGTATCCATTTTTTTCATAAAATAAAAATTCATAAAAAGAAACATGTCTAGTTCCATGTTTTAGATAGCATGACTTTTTATTGATCCCATCCTTGACCCTATTCATCATTAATTCCTATGGAAAACATTTCAGAAACCTGGTATGAGCATAAAAATAACAGTAAGGGTTATAAAATAAGTAAGGAAAACATTATCCCATCGATAAATTCAAATCAATGAAACCATACTTTTCAATCCTAACATACCTTAAAAAATCATAAGATTTATGAATAACACACAAAAATAATAAATAATAAAGTTTACATATTGCATCTATATCAAACTTACATTGTATCTATCACAACTATATTGGGAGTTACACTTGGAATACCCATCATATTATATTTCCCAAATCTCTTACAAGTAACATCATCTTTACCTCCGTCACGTTACCCAATACATTGGAGAGTAATCTCGGGCTCACCCACCCTAGGTTTATCACAGAACCACCCATATACGTACACAATTTTTAATAACCATAACATATTCATAACACATAAACCAAGCATAAAGTAAAAACAACATTCGCACATTGCAATCACAATATATCATTTCAAGATATTGACATAATCAAGGCTTTATCAAACCATTTTCAAAACCATTTAAAATATTAAATAAAGATATTTTTGAATCAAAGTGTCCCATACCACTTTGAAGATGTTAATAATTTAAAACATTAATTTCCATATAAATAAATAATATAATCCATTTTTAAAACATGGACATTAAAGATAAATATTGAGAATGATAAATCTTTAAAACATTTAAAACGATATTTTAGTTAAAGAGTTTTTAACAAAATGAGAGACTCTTGAATAAAAATAATTGAGGAATAAAATTTGATCAGAACTTTATAATATCATGAGAATAAATCTATTCATGATATAATATGTAAAAGGACAGTATATACACCATATAAGAGTGAATTGGTGCATAAAAATAATGAAGTCCCAATGGAAATTTAAATTGAGATGAAATCCCTTATAACGACGGTATCCTTAAATTAAGTATAAATCAATTACATAATTGTGTTTAAAAAATATAAATAAAGAAAATATAAGTGGATATTAAGTGTAAAACAATCAGATTTCATTCACACATATTCATAGGATGGCATATTCAAGAAGTTCATGTTTAACCCAAAGAATTGAAATTGGGTTAAGAAGTTCCCTTACTAAACTTTGACAGCCTAACGGCGTCACTTTAAAATTCATAAAATGTGTTGATAAGATAAAAAGAGTATCACATCACTAAGAAATAAATTTTACATCAATAAGGATATATAAGAACACATCCCAACATAATAAGATGTAAATTAAAAGACAAAACAAAAAGAAGTCTTTTAAAAAGCGGAGGGTGAAAGGTTCCCTTACCGATTTGGTAACTTTAAAAACATAAACCACATGAAAAAATGATCATACAATAAAGATGTAAATACTCATAAATGAAATTATATTAAAGAAAGATAACAATCACGGTCAGTAAATACACCACACAAAACTAAACAGTGGCAAATATAGCGTGAATCTCATGGGAATAAAAAGTGAGATGAAACCTGTTACCACATTGTAATCAACTGAGTCGTATGACCAAAAGTTAATAAACACAAAAGTAATCATATAATACCATGAATATAATTATAATAATGATAATATATATCAAATGGAAGTACACAATACACCACATGCAATGAATAAGTGATGAACAATGAAAATCACATAGAATTGAAAGTGAGATAAGAAAATCCCTTACCTCGTGTCCGACTTGACTTGTTTTTTCCTTGTTCTTACTGAATAATAAACTAAAGTTAATTTATACTTGTTTAATAATATTTTTCATGTTTATTATTATTTTTAAATCACTTATTACCATGTTATAGATATTATACAATCAATTAAGTTAATAATTGTCGTTTTGTTGATATTTGGTACTTGAGTCAAAAATAGACTTCTTATAATTACAAGTTGTTCACATAGTAAAATTTTCATTATGTACAGAATGATATTAATTTTTTAGATATCATATATATCATATATATATCCAGTATATACATGTAATTATAATAGTACATAACATTTGGAGTTAAAAAATGAAATGCACCGTTCATGGAGACGGTAAGTCGTACGTACGCATGAACGCTACTTTAATTTCTATTTATTTTTTTAATGAAATTAAAACATAATGATACATAGTTATACTATAAATCCAGTATAATATCATATATAATATCATTATCTCCATCTTTTATACATCCCACATATGGCATTAACGAGTCATATCACTTTGAGGGGGCGGTAGTCCTCACTTCCTTAAATGAAATTATCGCTTTTACCCATAATGGAAACCATAAAGGTATGATATAAATGTAAAATAGAGAATCATAAATAAATAATAAATATAATATATATATCATATATAAATACATTGTCATCATAATGGCCTCCATGAGAGGCGGTAGGAGGCAATTGAACAATCATAGTTTCGTGAGGCGTTAGTTTGACATCCACAGAAACACTATGTTCTTCACCCATTATATGGAGGTGTGTGTAATTGTAGTTAAAATACTTTTCATAAAAACCTCATTTTATATTGAGGATACTGGTGTAGTTACAAATTAAAGGAAAAAAAGAGTTTAGGGGTTGGAGAAGTAAAATAAAAGAAAAATGTTTAAGAGAAACCATTACATTTAATTTGGGTAACTCCCTTTGGTTTGAACCAAATGAATTCTTGAAGTGCTATCTGCCTAAGGTAAGGATTTTATAAGGTGGATAGGGATGCAAGGAGATGAATTGGGCAGATTTTGGATGAGCCAAAAGTCTTGAGAAGTCTGAGGAATTGGTTAGAAGTGGTCTCCTTTTATAAGGGGGAGGAGGGGCTCTTTTGGAAGGTGTGCAAATATTATTTTATTATATAATGATATTCACTTTCAAAAGGTCCAAAAATCATTAGGGTCTAATATAAGATGACTAATATTCCAAATAAAATCATCCATTCAGAATTGGACATGTTTTGGATAATATTTTAATCATTTTAATCTTATATATTTAAATCATTTATTAATGAGGTAAATACTGAATCATGATTGTGTCATAAATAATTTAATTTATTTGACTTCTAAAAACTATAGAATAAATACAATGATGTATGAAATATTTTTATATTTCCAATGAATATTTATAGTAAAAAATATTACTTATATAACACCATATAAAAATTAATTACTAAAGGATTTTTGTTTTTGTCTATTTTGCCTTTTCTTTAAATTAATTAATCTACATTGTAATTATCACTACCATGAGGCTCAGTGGGGTCCCAAAATCGACCCAAATATTCCAATGGTCATTAATGACTCAAAAAATAAGGTTTGTACAAGTGTTAAGGTAATTATAATTTTCTTTTTACCTTGAATTACCCTATATACCTTTAACCGTCGTAAATAAAAGTCAAAAGGTACTATTCACCAAAAGTTATTTTCATCTTATTGAACAATATTTTATTTACTAATAACAACTATGTATGTTGGGATTTTGAATTTAAATTCACAGAAGTGGTAAAATTTTATTTAAATGAAAAAGTCAGTTTTTTAACTACTACTAACTAGTTTCACTATTCATTAAAAATTGATGTTTTTTAGAATACACCAAAAATTCAGACTAAGATTTATTTGATATTCCAAATTCAAATATGATGTCTATTTTTCCAAATTCAAAACATAGATGTGGAATTATTTAATTTAAAATTAATTCCCATTGTTAAAACAAACAGCGTGTTTTTAAAAAACAATAACTTTCAAAAGATTGACACTTGTTTATGTTCAAAATCAAAGTGAAATTAATTCCAACGACCAACATTGGATTTAATGGAGAAAATATATACTAATTAAAATTTAAAACCAATTAAAAAGATAATCTGACCATATAAAAAATTATATTAAAATGTAGTTTTGAATTAAAATTCAATATTTTTTCACTACTCATTAAAAAATGAACTTTATCAGAACAAATACCAAAAAATTATCCAAAGTAAATTTTGATATCCCAAATCAAAAGAAGAATTTTATTTGATCAAATATAACATATAAAAATGACCAAAACTAGATTTAAATAGGGTTCGCCATTAAAAGGCAGTAAATTGTCCTTTTAATGTATATTATGCTTAAAATTAGATTCATTCACATTTTATGCCTCTAAATTTTTATTGGATAAATGTTAATACATTTAAAAATCACGTATAATCATATTTTAGTTAGTTTTTTTCATTTCCGCCAATACAACGACTAGGAGTTAACTACTATTTAGAATAATAATATTATATTGTTAGTGTGCAACGTAAGATTTCAAAGAAACCCATTGTTGCGTATCTTGTACGCTATCAAACATAGCAACCCCTTTAAAGTAAAATCAATATTTAATTCAAAAAATTTAATAAATATGAAATATTTTTTATTTTTTATTTTTGTGGGATGTTACATCCTTCCATCCTTTTGGGAATTACATCCTCGCAATTTTAAAACTGGGCTTGGAAACTTCACTAAAAGTCCCACATCGGAATAGAGTTAGTAAAACTATCACTTTAAAAGAAAGAAAGAGAAGTACAATGATCAATTATGATAACCCATACTAAGATCCCATGAAAACATTGATATGCAGGAGAAACTAAGGGTCATATTCTGTTGCAGAGTGATAGAAAACATGATTAGAAAAAAGTTTACAACAAGAAAACCACAAAATTTTGTTGTGTTAAATGGTATTTTATTGCCCAGTAGGAAAATTTAACAGAAAACGTTTTTTGTTTTAAGTTAATTTTCATTGAGGAATTTATTTATGAGCTTAACCAAAACATAAGGAAACATACCTACATGTCATGCAGACTTTCATCTCTTACTATATTTCTAACACAAACTCATATTTTCTCCAAAAGATGAGTATTCAGGATGACTTGTTCACATTAAGAGTGCTATAATCAACTTCATTAGAATCACCTAATCCACAAAAGATAAACTATATATTTCCCATGTCTTTGGACCTTCACCAAAACCAAAATGGTTAGTACAATATCAGACAATCCCCAAGAAGGATAATCTTTTACAAAAAGAAAAACTACTCTTAATCTCCAAAATTTGACCGAAAAACCCCAAGGTTCATCAAATATCATTCAATAAAAAGTTGTCCATAAAATTCTTCAAAGTAATACAAACTAAGATTTAAACCCAAATATCCAAAGTATTTAATCACATAGTCCTCAATGATAAATCTTAATATTTATATCCAAATAACATCAGTTACTCTTAAAGCCTCATATTGAAAAGTAATTAACCTAATCACATATCCTTCCTGATAGGTTAATCATTTCCATAGATAACCCAAAATAAACTTATTATTAATTCATAAAATCATCTAACTATAATGATTTAGTCCAACTAACTAGGGACTTCACGTAGCCCAGTGGTAGGCAATAAATACCAGTCACACTTTGGTTGTGGGTTCGATTCCTACAGCTTTGTCAGACGTGAAGGGTTATCACACGACCTTCATGTTGTCCCTTTTAAAAAACAATATAATTTTATATCATTCCTCAAAAAGAGATAAATTCATCCAAAATAACCATAACATAATTTTACCACTAAGGTTATCTAATAACTTTTATTTTTCAACCCAAAATGTATTAACCGGTAATTGCCTCAAATTCAAGGATCATATAAACACAAATGGTTATTAATAACTATATCCACAAAAGAAAAGTTAATTATTACTTGAATAAAATTTTCATATATCAAACATCAGGGTTACACGTACTATAAAAAGTATTCTAATGTAATCACATCATCAAAAGAGCCTTAAGACTTTTAAGAATTTCACCATCCTAAAATATACCATAACTCTGGAATCCCTTATATGTTTACTTCTTACTCATTCAACATTCTTCATGATCCATTAACCATTCATTTAAAACTAATTCTGAAATAATTCTTTTCTACAAACAAAATCATGAATCATATCCTAAGATTTCAATAATAGGAAAATATATGTCAAAAAATAATCCATACCTTTCATTGGTCATTGTCAGTTTCTTTATCCCCAATCGAAATGGCATTAGGTATTGGTAAAAAATATTTGCACGATCCTGGTGATCCCATTCCTGAAACTTCTTCATAGGATATTTGTTTTTGTAATGACCATGCACACCACATTTTAAACATTCAATTGATCCCTCAAAAAGAACTTCTTTCCCTTTCCTATATTCAACAAGATACTTCCTTTTTCCATGGAAGGTTCTTAATTTATGACCCTCATTTCCACATCTATAACATCTTTCTATCCCTTTGAAACATTTTCCTATGTGATTCTTTCCACATCTTTGACACATAGGTTTTTGAACACACTTACCTTTATGATTATAACCTGAAATTCCATAGGGATTTGTTTCTCACATATATGATGCCTTATAAAAATCACTAAGGTTTAGGTGGTCAATCATGACTCCAGCTAGTTGGTTGAGAATAACCACAAGAGTTCTCATTGTAGCTCCCATATCATTCATTTTCTCATTCAAAAAATCGTAACAGTTTTCTTCACATCCACTGTTACTTTGGTGCCTGCTAGATCCATCCATTTACTAAAACCAAAAATGTCAGTGTGAGTATATCAGTAAAATCACATATAATACTAAGATATAATTATTCATGTTATCTTAAACTAATTTACTTTATCTAGAAAAAACTATGACTTTGAAATCCTAACCATTATGGTAATGTCACTTATGCTTAAAGAATACCTATCTTCTAAAGTTATCTAAACTGACCTCTGATATAAACTATAAGGACCCGACCTTCAACCTTACATAATTATGAATTAAATGAATAATTCACATTGAGGATCTTTTCAGGTTTAGATTTTTAGATAATTAGGCATAACAATTACATTACAAATTGAATATTACATGTATACACTACTACTCAGTATCCATTTTTTTCATAAAATAAAAACACTTAATAAGAAACATGTCTAGTTCCATGTTTTAGATAGCATGACTTTTCCTTGATCCCATTCTTGACCCTATTCATCTTTAAGTCCTATGGAAAACATTTCAAAAACTTGGGATATGAATAAAATGCTCAGTAAGGGTTATAAAATAAGGAAGGAAAACATTATCCCATTAATAAATACAAATCATTGAAACCATACTTTTCAATCATGACATACCTTAGAAAATCACAAGATTTATGAATAACAAACACAAATCATAAATCATAAAGGTTACTTATGGCATCCATATAAAACTTACATTGTAGCTATCATAGCTACATAGGGAGTTACACTTGGAATACCCATCATAGTATATTCCCTAAATCACTTAGAAGAAACCCCATGTTTACCTCCGTCACGTTACCCAATGCATTGGAGAGCTATCTCGGGCTCACCCGCCCTAGGTTTACCACATAACCACCTGTATACATATACAATTTTTAATAACCATAACATATTAATAACACATAAACCAATCATAAAGGAAAAATAACATTTCCACATTGCAATCACAATATATCATTTCGAGATATTGACATAATCAAGGCTTTATCAAAACATTTTCAAAACCATTTAAAATATTTAATAAAGATATTTTTGAATCAAAGTGTCCCATACCACTTAGAAGCTTTTAATAATTTTAGAACATTAATGTCCATATAAATAAATAATCAAAGCCATTTTTAAAACATGAAAATTAAAGATAAATATTTATAATGATAAATGTTTAAAACATTTAAAATGATATTTTAGTTAAAGATTTTTTAACAAAATACGAGACTCTTGAATACAAATAATTGAGGAATAACATTTGATCATAACTTTATAATATCATTAGAATAAAGGTATTAATGATATAATATGGAAAAAGACAGTATAAACACCATATAGGAGTGAATTGGTGCATAACAATAATGAAGTCCCAATGGAAATGTAAATTGAGATGGAATCCCTTATAAAGACGGTATCCTTAAATTAAGGTTAAAAAAATTACATAATTATGTGTGAAAAATATAAATACACCCAATATAAGTGGATATTATGTTTAAAACAATCAGAGGTCATTCACACATATTCATAGGATGACATATTCAAGAAGTTCAAGTTTAACCCAAAGAATTGAAATTGGGTTAAGAAGTTCCCTTACAAAACTTTGACAGCCAAACAACTTCACTTTAGAATTCAGAAAGTTAGTTGATTAGATAAAAATGGTATCTCATCACTTATAAATAAGTTTTACATCAATAAGGATATAGAAGAACATATCCCAACATAATAATATGTAAATTAAAAGACTTAACACAAAGAAGTCTTTTAAAAAGAGGAGGGCGAAAGGTTCCCTTACCGATTTGGTAACTTACAAAACATACTCCACATGAAAAAGGATCATACAATGAAGATGGAAATACTCATAAATGAATTTATATTACACAAATAGTACAATCATGGGCAGTACATACACCACACAAAAGGAAATAGTGGCAAATATAGCATGAATCTCACGGAAATAAAATGTGAGATGAAACTCGTTACCACGTTGTAATCAACTGAGTCGTATAACCAAAAGTTAATAACCAAAAAATGAATCACAGAATACCATGAATATAATTATAATCATGATAATATATATAAAATGTCAGTACACAACACACCACATGCAATTAATAAGTGGCAAACAATGGAAATCTCACAGAATTAAAAGTGAGATAAGAAAATCCCTTACCTAGTGTCCGACATGGCTTGTTTGTTCCTTGTTCTTCCTAAATAATAAAATAAAGTTAATTTCGTCTTTTTTAAGAATATTTTTCATGTTTATTATTATTTTATATCACTTATTACCATGTTACACATATTATGCAATCATTTAAGTTAATAATGGTCGTTTTGTCGATATTTGGTACTTGAGTCAAAAATAGACATCTTATAATTACAAGTTGTTCACATAGTCAAAAGCTCATTAAGTCCAGAATGATATTCATGATTTAAATATCATATATATCATATATATCCTACATATACGTGTATTTAAAATAGTACATAACATTTGGAGGTAAAAAATGAAATGCACTATTCATGTAGATGGTAAGTCGTACGTACGCATGAACACTACTTTCATTTCTATTTCTTATTTTAATGGAATTATAACATAATGATACATAGTTATATTATAATTATAGTATAATATCATATATAATATCATTAAATCTATCTTTTATACATCCCACATATTGCATTAACGAGTCATATCACTTTGAGGGGGTGGTAGTCGACACTTCCTCAAATGAAATTATCATGTTTACCCATAATGGAAACCATAACAGTATGATATAAAAGTAAAATACAGAAGCATAAAAAAACATAAACATAATATATATCATATACAAATATAGTTCCCTCATAATGGCCACCATGAGAGGCGGTAGGAGTTAATTGAACCAGCATCATTTTGTGCGGCGTTAGTATGCCATCCACAGAAACACTATGTTCTTCACCCATTTTATGGAGGTGTGTGTAAGTGTAGTTCTAATAATTATCTTAACAACATACTATTATATTGAGGATACTGGGGTTGTTAAAAAATAAAGTAAAAATTGAGTTTTGGGGTTGTAGAAGTAAAATAAAATAAAATTGTTTAAGAGAAACTGTTACCTTTAATTTGGGTAACTCCCTTTGGTTCGAACCAAAGGACTTCTTGAAGTGACTTCTGCCTAAGGTAAGGCTTCTAGGAGGAGTACAGGTATGTAGGGAGATTAATTGGGCCGAGTTTGAATGAGCCAAAACACTTTAGAGGTGTGAGGAATTGGTTAGAAGTGGTCTCCATTTATAAGGGGGAGGAGGGGCTCTTTAGGAAAGTGTGAAAATATTATTTTATTATATAATGATATACGATTTCAAAAGGTCCAAAAATCATTTAGGTTGAGGATAAAGTTACTCCTATTCCAAATAAAATCATCCAATCAGAATTGAACATGTTTTGGATAATATGTTCAACATTATAATCTTATTTATTTAAATCATTTATTAATGAGGTAAATACTGTATCATTATTGTGTCATAAATAATTTATTTTATTTAATGTCTAAAAATTATAGAAAAAATACCATGATATAGGAAATATTTTAATATTTTTAATGAATATTTATAGTAAAAAATATTTTTAACACCTCAAGCTTCTACGGTACACTTCTCTTTGAATAATGTGTTAGTGTGTGTTGTACGCAACACCGAGTTCTAACACACCATAACCAATCAAACTAGCCGTTCGGAATAGTAATACCTAATTTTTGAAATTATATATATATTATATTAAAAAATGGACTTAATTTTTGTATTTGGAATATCGAATTTATCCTAAGGTGAAATTTTGGTACTTTTCAGATAACTTTAATATTTTGATGAATAGTGCAAATTACTAAATTTTAATTAAAAACAACTTTTTAAATCAAAATAATTAGTAGTGATAAATTATGAATTTGAGAGGTTTTAAAGTATATTTAGAATATATTTTTACCATTTAATATAATATTGGTCATTGGACATAATTTTACAATTAAACCGAACATAAACAAGTGTCAATCTTTTGATAGTTATTATCTCTTAAAAACACGCTTTTTGTTTTAACAACGGGAATTAATTTTAAAATAATTTCTGCCACTTCTATGTTTTGAATTTGGAAAAATGGATTCCATATTTGGAATCAGGATTTTCAAATTGTTTAAATAGGTAACTTTTATTTTTAGACATTTTGAATAATTATTGCGGTAAATATTTTATTTACCATGGTTAAGGGTAAATCCGGTAAATAAGGGTTAAAAAAATAATATTATAATAATACTAAATTACCCTAAAACGTGTCCTAACCTTATTGGTGGATACATGTCCGACCATGGGAATCTTTGGGTCAATTTTGGGACCCCATGGTGCCACTTGTAGGTGATAGGGACACTTTATTTTAATTAAGTTAAAATGAATACAAAAATGACACAATCATATATCCTTTAGAAAAACAATTTTTACATAAGGTTATATATGTTGGATTTTAGATTATAAATATTCATTAGAAAGATAAAAATATTTCCTACATAATGATATTTCATTTATAATTTTTAGACATTATATAATTTAATTTATTTATGACACAATGATGATGCAGTAATTACTATAATAGTGAAAAATTAAAATAATTGATATTATAAATACCCAAATAATTATAATATGAAACTTTTAATGAATTAAAATAATTTTCTAGGATAATAAGATATATTAGGATTGATTTAATTTACTTTTTTCGAAGTAATAAATCTGTTATGAGTTTCAAGAAAATCAACTATTGAATTGTGTCAAAATTGACAAAAAAGAGTTTTTAAAACAAATATTATATTATTAATTGATATTAAATTCCTAAAAATATAAGGTTCGGCCAAGAGGCTTATCTCATGATAGGTTAATCATTAATGGACCACTTGGGGGTATCTTGGATGTATATGGTATGTTTATTAACCATATAATATAAACATACAAAGAGACATTGTAAAAGTGAAACTAATTAACTTAGAGTTAATACTTAAAGATAAGGTTAATATAAGTACCCAAACCTGTCTAAATTCTATTGGTTGAGTTGTTTTCGACCTATCCTCACCTTAACCTTTGAATAATCAACTTTGGAGGCATTATAAACCGAATATAAATTTATTATAAATTAATATTTCTATCTTTTCCAAAGGTGCCCCTCACCCCTCTTATAAAAGGGCACTCCTCCTTATCATTTCTTCACACCATCAAACATTTTGGTTTGGAAAAACTCTGCCCAAATACTCTCCCAACTTCCCTAACTACATCATAGAGGCCTTAGTTTCATCATAAATCCAACCTAAGGATCCATTTTGATCAAATCAAAAGGAAGAACCGGAAGAAGAGGTAATGATTTCACTGCCATTTTCCAAGTTCATTTCTTCTTCCACTTCTTCTTCCTTTGTTGTTACCATTCTAAAATAATAACTCCAGTATCATATATATACTGTGATGTTATTATAAATATGGTACAACCATATTCAGTATTCTATCCACCCTTTGAATAACATGTCACCGTACGTGCATACGTATGGCTTACCGTCTCCACGTCGTGGTGTAATTGTTATTCAATATATTATTATTTGGATGGGTATAATAATGATGTGTAACTCATGTAAATAATAAATATAACATGTTAATTATTCTGTATATATGATATAACATCCATTTATATATTATTTTAATATCAAAAGAATGATATTGTCGCTCGTGCGTACGTACGGACTACTGTCTCCACGAACGCGATGAGATTCATTATCCATCGTATCCATTCAAGTATAATTCTCATTTAATGATTAATAATAGTATTTAAGGACTTTATATAATTCTGGATATGATTAAGATACAACCTATCCATAAAAAACATGTCTTACGTAACAAAACATATAAAAGAAAACGAGTAAGTTAACACCCGAAACGACGATAATACTAAGATATTATTAACAAAGAAATGTTAAAAGATCATATATGATATCATATTAATATATATTATTCTTGTATAATTTAATAAAAATTATTTCACAATTATACACAAGGTTAACCAACCCCAACCAATGAAAATTACAAGTTAAGGTTTATTTCACAATCTCGTCATTATCCGAGGTTGTTTATACGTAATAATCTACTGGGATCTCTTTATCATCCACATCCATGTTTCTTAAAAATGAATTTCAAAACATTTTTACTATTTACTAGAATATGAGTTAAAGTCATTTATACGCTTTTTGAATTTTATAAGTGGTTTATAAAGGAATCTTTCTATCATTTTCAAAACAAGGTCCTTTTTCACCTTTTCGACAGAATTAAGGTAAGAATGTTTTTTTTAACTTACACTGCGGGTGCAGCTATTTTCCACCGTTATAAAATCTTCAAAGCATCCCTGACAAGATTATAAGAATATTTTCAAAGAAAATGTCTTATTTTATAAATATTTGACTCTTAAATGATTTCAAAAATAGAAAGAGATATTTCTCTAAAAAGAGTTTCGATTTCATCTATGTCAACATCCTTTGATGGATTTTAAGATTATTTGAAGTCGATTTATTATGATACAACACTTTTGTATTGTATTGAAGGTTTTGTGATATGTTTTACTTTGGATGTGTTATTTTTATACCATTCATGGTTTATGGAGAAATTATTGACATTTCGTATTCTAGTTTTAATACGAATGTTTATGTTATGTTTAAGCCTATTCATATGGGGATGCATTGGACTTAATAAGTGACAGGTGGAGCCCGCTATAGCTCCTCGATGCATCGGTAGGTCTCATGAGACAAACTAGTGTCTTGGAACAAGGCCTTGACAAAATCTTATTTGTAGTCTTGGCACGAGGCCTTGGCTATGTGGTTATGATAGTCTGTCATTATGCATTCCATCATTATGAAAGTGGTTATTGATTTTGCATGTGATTATTTGATTAGTAGAATATCCATGTGAATAAGTAAATGGAATTATTTCATTTTATTTATGCCATACTATGTTGAAAGTTCATGTTTAAAAGGATTTTGTTTTATTTATACATTGCCTTAAATATTTATTCTTATTTATGAATGTTTCTGCTATATTGTTATCCTTACTGGGCATTTGAGCTCACCCCTTTTCTATGTTTTATTTTTCCCAGGAAGTGAAGAAGTAAATTATGAATGACCTGCAGGGATATTATGAGGGGTTAATAGTGTGGACTATGAAGACAATATGTTGTTGTAGTAGTTTTTCACTTTATTATGTAATGTAAAACATTATGAATATATCTAGTGTTTCCAAGGCTACTAAACCAATCAGTCTTTCGAGATTTGATCTTTCTTGTGATCATGCCAATGTTATGTAATAATGCACCGACTCTGGGTAACTGGGGTCGGGGCGTTACAGTTGGTATCAGAGGAAGTTTAGTAGAAACCTTGGAAGCTAGATTTAGATAAACTATTATTAGAGCACGTAGACCTAATATGAACATTGAGGATTAGTATAGAAGAAATTCCTAGAATTTTGGTATTGTAGAGATTTTGTGAGTTTTCCGAGCAATACATCCATGTCTAGATATGAGCAGGAAGTGGCGGCTCTGCCACAGATGTACCTAGGGGTAAAACCCGAAAACACGGCTTTGAGCTAGACTCGAACGGGATCTGGTGCACTACAACGGGCCCTGCTACACTCTTGGTTACGACACTCCTGGGGGATATGCTTAGGATAACTATCATTTTATTTACAAATCATTATGAAGGGTTTATGAGTATATACTTCCTCAAAGAAAACACTGTTATGATTATGGATTATATCCATAAATAGTTCAATTTATGTTAAGTGATTTATAAGTATGGGATTATGTATTTTGATTCATAAACTGATCTAGTTTAGGACATTGTTTAGAAATGGCGCCTAGTGGAAGAAATGGAAACCGTATCAAAGCACGCACTCCATGTAGGGATTGCCCTCCTTCTCAAGATAATTATAGTGGAGCTGGTGATGCAATTGGTGCCGATCAGCTAATCATCATACTGGGACAACTCACTCAGGTTATGAATAATAACCTTACCCATATGGAGCACCCTGATCCACAGCGTGGAGGATCAATGATAGATAGATTCATGAGGCAACAACCACCAACATTCAATGGGAGTAAAAATTCCTTAGTAGCTGAGCAATGGATATTTTCCCTAGAGAAAAAATTTTAGGCTTTGGAGAGTAGTGAAAGGGAAAAAGTTATCATGGCTGTTTTCCGCCTCACTGGAGATGCTGATCAATGGTGGTCATTGATTCAAAACACGAAGGAAGATGATGAAGTATCAAATATGGAATGGAGAGAGTTCAAAGATCTGTTTTTAGAAAAATACTTTCCTCGCGACCATCGAGCAGATATGGAAAGGCAATTTCTGAGTCTGAGACAAAAGGAGGATGAGAATGTCACAAAGTATGAGGCTAACTTGACAAGGTTAGCAAGGTATGCTGGAGATTATATACGTAACCCAAGAAGTAATATTGATCGTTTCTTTGATGGGTTAAAACCATTTCTCCGTTGAGCATTAGTCTCACAATCCTTCTCGTCGTACGAAGACATTGTCTCATGTGCTATCAAGACTAAAAAGGAATTCTCTAAGTCTTATGACTTTAAAGCAAAGCAAGAGAAGAAGAGACCTGCTGATCAATCTGGGAATGGAAATAAGGGGAATAAGGGAAAGGTTGAATATCCATACTGTGGTAAATGTGGGAAGAAACACCACGGTACTTTCTTGAAGGGAATGAGAGTCTGTTACAAGTGTGGTGAAAAAGGCCACCAAGATCGTGATTGCAAAGGGAAGAAGGAAGCTACCAATGTTCAGTGCTACAACTGCAGGGAGATGGGACATTATGAAAATGAATGTCCTAAGCATCAGGAGAAATTACCTCAGAAAAGGCCAAGGGATCAAGACCAAGCTTATGCTATCACTACTGCTGTGGTAGAAGCTCCGAAAGACGTGGTGGCTGGTAATTTAATGGTTTCATCAAGTTTAGAAAATGCATTATTTGATTCTGGATCATCGCATTGTTTCATATCTTCCCATTTTGCTAAGAAAATTAGATATTTCCAATTTTATTTAACAAGGGAGTTGTCAGTTAAAACTCCTAAGGGGAGTATCATTGCAACAATGTTTTGTGAATCAGTCCCCATTAGAGCACATAAATGTTCTTTATCTGCTGATCTCATCATCATAACTATGATTGAGTTTGATATAATCCTCGGTATGAACTAACTTTCAGACTATGATGCGAAGATTTATTGTAAGAATAAAGAGGTTACGATTCTTGATGACAATGATAAGGAACACCTTATCTTTAGAGAAAAATCGTCACCGCCTAATTCTTATTTAGATCCACCCCCAGTAGCTCAACTAAATTAAATTATCGGGGAGAAAGAGAATGAAATGAATGTGGGCAAGTAAAGGAATGTTAAAATAGAGGATGTACCTATTGTGAACGTATTTGTAGATGTATTTCCGGAAGATTTACCTGGACATCCTCCAGAACGAGAAGTTGAGTTTTCCATTGATTTGATTCCTATATCAAGGCCTATATCAAAGACCCCTTATAGAATGGCAACTGTAGGATTAGTTGAACTAAAGAAACAACTAGAGGAATTGATTAATAAGGGATTTACTCACCCTAGTGTTTCTCCATGGGGAGCCCCTGTTCATTTTGTTAAAAATAAAGACGGATCTATGAGGTTATGTATCGACTACTGGGAGATCAATGCTATAACAATAAAGAAAAAGTATCCCCTACCTCGAATTGATGATTTATTTGACCAACTACATGGAGCTCAATACTTTTCAAATATTTACCTTCGATCTGGATACCATCAGTTGTGTGTGAGGAAGGAAGACATTCCGAAGACAGCATTTCGAACCAGGTATGGGCATTACGAGTTTACTGTAATGCCTTTTGGATTGACTAATGCACCCCTTGTATTCATGGATCTGATGAATAGAGTTTTCAAGGAGTATCTCGATGAATTTGTGGTGGTATTTATTGATGATATCTTGGTATACTCCAAAATCTACGAAGATCATGAAAATCACTTGCGCATTATCTTGAAGGCTCTGGGAAGACATGAATTATAGGGGAAGTTTAGCAAGTGTGAATTCTGGCTTCATGAGATTTCTTTTCTTGGCCATATTGTCTCTAAAGATAGAATCTTTGTTGATCCTTCTAAGACTAAGGCGATCAAAGAATGGCCAGCACCTACGAGTATAACTGAGGTACGTAGTTTTATTGGTTTGGAAGGTTATTATCGACGATTCGTCCAGAATTTTTCCCAATTGGCTAACCCATTAACAAATCTCACATGTAAAGGGGTTAAATTTGTTTGGACAAAAGATTTTGAAGAATTTTTCGAAGAACTAAAGAGAAGATTAGTCAATGCTCCTATATTGACTCTACCATCGGGGAATGATGAGTTTGTTATTTATAGTGATGCATCGAAGAAAGGACTTGGTTGTGTCCTTATGAAGAATGATAGAGTTATTGCCTATGCGTCACGACAGTTGAAAATTCATGAAAAAAACTATCCTACTCATGATCTCGAGTTAGCATCTGTGATCTTTTCTTTAAAGATATGGAGGCACTACCTCTGTGGTGAAAAATGTGAGATTTATACTGATCAAAAGAGTATGAAGTATATTTTATCACAAAAAGTACTCAACATGAGGCAAAGGAGATGGCTTGAATTACTCAAGGATTATGATTGTACGATACACTACCACCCGGGGAAAGTAAACAAGGAGGCAGATGCTTTGATCAGAAAAGACCATGGAGTTTTGAACAATATGAGAATTGAAAGGGATCCAATTTTCATGGATCTAGTAAAGATGGACATGAGAATAACCAGGGAAGGTGAATCATCAATGCTTTTTCAAATGGTTGCCAAACCATCTTTACTAGAAAGGATTAGGAGTTCTCAGACCGATGATGAAGAATTCCAAAAGAAGATTAAAGCTGTGAATGATGGGAGACTGAGAGAATTTGTGTATGAAGATGGAATTTTGAAATTTGGGAAGAGACTTTGTATTCCCGATATACCTGATCTAAAATGGGAATTGTTGGATGATGCTCATAGTTCCAATTTCTATATACACCCTGGGAGCACCAAAATGTATAGATATTTGAAGGAACATTTTTGGTGGGACAACATGAAGAGGGAGATTGCTGATTTTGTGTCAAGATGTATGGTTTGTCAACAAGTGAATGCTGGGAGGCAACAGCCTGGAAGAGTCATGCAACCTCTTTCCATACCAGAGTGGAAATGGGATAATATTATGATGGACTTTTTCATGGGACTACCAAATACTCCTAGAAGGAACGATGCAATATGGGTTATTGTTGATCGTCTTACCAAGTCAGCACATTTTCTTGCTATAAGAGAAGATCTACCACTGGAACGTCTAGGAAGACTATATATTAATGAATTTGTGAGACTTCATGGAGTACCCCTATCGATTTTTTCTGATCGTGATCCCCGTTTTACTTCAAGATTCTGGAAAAGTCTTCAAAAATCCCTGGATACTGAACTTCATTTGAGCACTGCTTACCACCCTCAGACAGACGGACAATCATAACGGACTATTCAAACCTTAGAAGACATGTTGAGATCTTGCTCACTTGACTTTCAGGGTATATGGGATCAATATTTACCTCTGGTAGAATTTTCCTATAACAGTAGCTTTTGTTCGAGTATTCTAATGGCACCATATGAAGAGTTATATGGAAAGAGATGTCGTACACCAACCTCTTGGGATGACGTTGGTGAAAGAAAACTTGTAGGCCCAGAACTGGTGGAGGAAACGATGTAAAAGGTGATGGTAATCCAAAATCACATCAAAGCAGCTCAAAGTAGGCAGAAGATCTATGCTGATAATCGAAAGAAGGATTTGGAATTTCAAGTCGGTGATCATGTTTTCCTGAAGTTATCTCCATGGAAGGGAGTCATACGTTTTGGTAAGAAAGGTAAATTGAGTCCCCGGTACATCGGACCTTTCGAAATTCTATAACGAATTGGGGATGTAGCTTACCGATTGTCAATCACTACAGGAAATTAGATCTTTCCCAATGCTTCTACACCAACGGTTTGCAAAAACCGTTGGTGTAGGTCCCCTTTCCCAATTATTTGGCCAAACCGTTGGGAAATGCCCTCAAATTGGACACCTTTCCCAACGGTTTGGACAAACCGTTGGGAAAAGTGGGCCAAAATTCAACATCCTTCACAAAATGAAAATCACAACCAAATTCCTATACCAACGGTTGTTAAGACAGTTGGTATAGGTCTATACCAATGGTTTAACAACCGTTGGTATAGGTACTTTTATTTTTTATCGGACCTTCGTACCGAGAACATTATATAAATCAAAATTTAAAATATTTATGAGAATACATATATATATTTATGTAATTATGATCACAAAAGTCATGTTAGGTTAGTGGTTGAGTCGTTCAATTATAAACGAGGGGTCCTGGGATCAAATCCCAGCGAATGTTTTATTTTTGGAATGTATATACCAACGGTTCCATTACCGTTGGTATAGATTTCATATTACCTATACCAATGGTTTTGAGAACCGTTGGTATAGACCTATCCCAATGGCTTACTTGGCTACGGTTCTCCAAACTGTTGGTATAGGCTATACCAACGGTTTGGAGGCCTATACCAATGGTTCCAAACCGTTGGTAAAGGTTAGTTTTCTAGTAGTGAATGCCGCCAAGTCTCTCCAAAGTTCACGATGTGTTCCACGTATCTCTGTTGAGGAAATACATGCCTGACCCAATGCATGTACTCACCTATGAAGAATTAGAACTGGAACCCGATCTATCTTATTGTGAAGAGCCCGTCAGGATTCTTGATATGAGAGAACAAGTACTGAGAAACCGGACGACGCGTCTGGTAAATGTTTTTTGGAGAAACCATAAGATAGAAGAGGCAACGTGGGAACCCGAGGAACTAATGATGAAGAACCACCCAAGTATTTTTCATGTGATAAGTATTCTAGAAATTTTGAGGACAAAATTATTTGAAGGAGAGGAGAATGTAACACCCCAAGCTTCTACGGTACACTTCTCTTTGAATAATGTGTTAGCGTGTGTTGTATGCAACACCGAGTTCTAACACACCATAACCAATCAAACTAGCCGTTATGAATAGTAATACCTAATTTATGAAATTATATATATTTTATATTTAAAAATGGAATTCATTTTTGGATATGTAATATCGAATTTAGCCTAAGGTAAAATTTTGGTACTTTTCGGATAACATTATTATTTTGATGAATAGGGAAAATTACTAAATTTTAATTAAAAACAACTTTTTTAATCAAAATAATTAATAGTGATAAATTATGAATTTGAGTAGTTTTAAAGTATATTTAGAATATATTTTTACCATTTAATATAATTTTGGTCATTGGACATAATTTTACAATTAAACCGAACATAAACAAGTGTCAATCTTTTGATAGTTATTATCTCTTAAAAACACGCTTTTTGTTTTAACAACGGGAATTAATTTTAAATTAATTTCTGCCACTTCTGTATTTTGAATTTGGAAAAATGGATTCCATATTTGGAATCAGGATGTTCAAATTGTGTAAATAGGTAACTTTTATTTTTAGACATTTTGAATAATTACTGCGGTAAATATTTTATTTACCATGGTTAAGGGTAAATCCGGTAAATAAGGGTTAAAAAATAATATTATAATAATACTAAATTACCCTAAAACATTTCCTATCCTTATTGGTGGATACATTTCCGACCATGGGTATCTTTGGGTCAATTTTGGGACCCCATGGTGCCACTTGTAGGTGATCGGGACACTTTATTTTAATTAAGTTAAAATTAATACAAAAATGACACAAGCATATATCTTTTAGAAAATCAATTTTTACATAGGGTTATATATGTTGGATTTTAGATTATAAATATTCATTAAAAATATAAAACGATTTCCTACATAATGATATTTAATTAATAATTTTTAGACATTAAATAATTTAATTTATTTATTACACAATGATGATGCAGTAATTACTATAATAGTGAAAAATTAAAATAATTGATATTATAAATACCCAAATAAATATAATATGATAATTTTAATGAATTAAACTAATTTTCTAGGATAATATGATATATTAGGATTGATTTAATTTACTTTTTTAGATGTAATCAATCTGTTATGAGTTTCACAAAAATAAACTATTGAATAGTGTCAAAATTGACATAAAAGAGTTTTTAAAACAAATATTATATTATTAATTGATATTAAATTCCTAAAAATCTAAGGTTAGGCCAAGAGACTTATATCATGATAGGTGCATCATTAATGGACCACTTGGAGGTATCTTAGATGTATATGGTATGTTTATTAACCATATAATATAAAAATACAAAGAGACATTGTAAAAGTGAAACTAATTAACTTAGAGTTAATACTTAAAGATAAGGTTAATATAAGTACCAAAACCTGTCTAAATTCTATTGGTTGAGTTGTTTTAGACCTATCCCCACCTTAAACTTCTAATAATCATCTTTGGAGACATTAGAAACCGAATATAAATTTATTATAAATTAATATTTCTAGCTTTTCCAAAGGTGCCCCTCACCCCTCTTATAAAAGGGCACTCCTCCTTCTCATTTATTCACACCTTCAAAGCCTTTTGGTTCGGCCAATCTATGCCCAAATATTGTCCCAACTTTCCTCACTACATCCCATAGGCCTTAGTTTGATCATAAAGCCAACCTATGGTGCCCTTTTGATCAAATCAAAAGGAAGAACCGCAAGAAGAGGTAATGATTTCACCACCCCTTTCCAAGTTCCTTTCTTCTTCCACTTATTCTTCCTTTTTTGTTACCATTTTAAAATAATAACTCCAGTTTCATATATATACTGTGATGTTATTATAAATATGGTAAAACCATATTCAGTATTCTATCCACCATTTTAATAACATGTCACCATACGTGTGTACGTACGGCTTACCGTCTCCACATCGTGGTGTAATTGTTATTCCATATATTATTATTTGGATGGGTATAATAATGAAGTGTAACTCATGTAAATAATAAATATAACATGTTAATTATTCTGTATATATGATATAGTATCCATTTATATATTATTTTAATATCAAAAGAATGACATTGTCGCTCGTGGGTACGTACGGACTACCGTCTCCACGAACGCGATGAGATTCATTCTCCATCATATCCATTCAAGTATAATTCCCATTTAATGATTAATAATAGTATTTAAGGACTTGATATCATTCTGTATATGATTAAGATACAAACTATCCATAACAAACATGTCTTATGTAACAAAACATATAAAATAAAACGAGTAAGTTAACACCCGAAACGACGATAATACTAAGATATTATTAAAAAAGAAATGTTAAAAGATCATATATGATATCATATTAATATATATGATTCTTGTATAATTTAATAACAATTATTTCACCATTATAAAGGAGGTTAAGCTACACCACACAAGGAAATGTACAAGGTAAGGGTTGTTTCACAATCTCTTCATTATCCGAGGTTGTTTATATGTAATAATCTACTAGGATCTCTTTATCATCCACATCCATGTTTCTTAAAAATATATTTCAAAACATTTTTACTATTTACTAGAATATGATTTAATGTCACTTATACCCATTTTGACTTTAATAAGTGGTTTATAAAGAAATCTTTCCGTCATTTTCAAAACAAGGTCCTTTTTAACCTTTTCGACAGAATTTAGGTTAGAATGTTTTTTTAACTTATACGGCGGGTGCGGCTATTTTCCGCCATTATAAAATCTTCAAGACTTCCCTTAAAAGCTTATAAGAATATTTTCCAAGAAAATGTCTTATTTTAAAATATGTGACTCTTAAATGATTTAAAAATAGAATGTTATATTTCTTTAAAAAGAGTTTTGATTTCATCTATGTCAACATCCTTTGATGGATTTTAAGCTTATTTGATGTTGATTTATTATGATACAACACTTTTGTATTGTATTAAAGGTTTTGTGATATGTTTTACCGTGGATGTGTTATTTTTATACCATTCATGGTTTATGGAGAAAGTATTGACATTTCGTATGCTAGTTTTAATACGAATGTTTATGTTATGTTTAAAACTTTTCATATGGGAATGCATTGGACTTAATAAGTGACGGGTGGAGCCCGCTATAGCTCCTCGATGCATCAGTAGGTCTCACGAGACAAACTAGTGTCTTGGCACAAGGCCTTGACAAAATCTTATTTGTAGTCTTGGCACGAGGCCTTGGCTATGTGGTTATGATAGTCTGGCATTATGCATTCCATCATTATGAAAGTGGTTATTGATTTTGCATGTGATTATTTGATTAGTATAATATCCAGGTGAATAAGTAAATGGAATTATTTCATTTTATTTATGCCATACTATGTTGAAAGTTCAAGTTTAAAAGGCTTTTGTTTTATTTATACATTTCCATAAATTTTTAATCTTATTTATGAATGTTTCCGCTATATTGTTATCCTTACTGGGAATTTGAGCTCACCCCTTTTCTATGTTTTATTTTTCCCAGGAAGTGAAGAAGTAAATTATGAATGAACTTCAGGGATATTATGAGGGGTTAATAGTATGGACTATGGAGACAATATGTTGTTGTAGTAGTTTTTCACTTTATGATGTAATGTAAAACTTTATGAATATATCTAGTGTTTCCAAGTCTACTAAACCAATCGGTCTTTCGAGATTTGATCTTTCTTGTGATCATTCCAATGTTATGTAATAATGCACTGACTCTGGGTAACTGGGGTCGGGGCGTTACAATATTACTTATATAACACCATATAAAAATTTATTACTCATAGTTTTTTATTTATGTTTATTTTTCCTTTACTTTAAATTAATTAATCTAAATTGTCATTATCCCTCCCCAATGGCTCAATGGGGTCCCAAAATCGACCCAAAGATTCCCATGGTCGTTAATTAATAAAAAAATAAGTTTTGGACAAGTTTAAAGGTAATTATAATTTTGTTTTACCGTGAATTACCCTATTTATCATTAACTGTGGTAATTAAAAGTCAAAAGTTACTATTCATCAAAAATTATTTTCATCCTATTGAACTACATTTTACTTTCAAATAACAACCATGTATGTCCGATTTTCAAAATTCAATTCACAGAAGTGGTAAAATTTCATTTAAATGAGAAAGTCAGTTTTCTAACTACTACTAAGTGGTTTCACTATTCATCAAAAATTGATGTTTTTTAGAAAAATACCAAAAATTCACCCTAATATTTACTTGGTATTCTGAATTCAAAAATGATTTCTATTTTTCCTAATTCAAAACATATAATTTGAATTAATTAATTTAAAATTAATTCCCGTTGTTAAAACAAATAGCGTGTTTTTAAAAAACAATAACTATCAAATGATTGACACTTTTTTATATCCAAATTAAAAGTTAAATTAATTCTAATGACCAACATTGGATTAAATGGTAAAAATATATTATAATTAAACTTTAAAACAAATTAAAAAGATAATCTAACCATATAATAATTAGATTAAAATGATGTTTTGAATTAAAATACAATATTTTTCACTATTCATTACAAAATGAACTTTATCAAAAAAATTACCCAAAGTAAATTTTGATGTCCCAAATCAAAAAAAAAGAATTTTATTTGGTCAAATAGAACATATAAAAATAACCATTACGAGATTCAAAGAGGGTTCACCATGAAAAGGTGGTAAATCGGCCTTTTAATGTAAATTATACGTAAAATTAGATTCATTCACATTTTAAGCCTCTAAATTCTTATTTGATAAATTTAAATACATTTAACAATCATGTATAATCATATTTTAGTTAGTTTTGTTCATTCTCTCCAATACAATGGAATGGAGTTAACTACCATTTAAAATAATAATATTATATTATTAGTGTGCAACGTATGATTTCAAAGAAACCCATTGTTGCATATCGGGTACGCTATCAAACATAACCACCCTTTTAAAGTAAAATTAATATTTAATTCACAAATTTTAATAAACATGAAATATGTATTATTCTTTATTTACGTGGGATGTTACATCCTTCCCCCCTTTTGGGAATTGTGTCCTCACAGTTTTAAAACTAGGCTTGGAAACTTCATTAAAAGTCTCACATCAGAAAATAGTTAGTAAAACTATCACTTTAAAAGAATGAAAGAGAAGTAAAATGGACACCTGTGAGAAAACATACTACGATCCCCTGAAAACATGGATATGGAGGAGAAACTAAGGGTAATGTTCTGATGCAAAGTGATAGAAAACTTGATTAGAAGAAAGTTAACAACATGAAAACCACAAAATTGTGATGGGTTAAACTGTATTTGATTCACCAGTAGGAAAATTTAATAGAAAAAGTTTTTGTTTTATGTTACTTTTCATTGAGGAATTTATTTATGAGCATAACTAAAACATAAGGAAATGTACTTACTTTTCATGTAGACTTTCATCTATTACAAGATTTCTAACAGAAACTCATATTTTATCCAAAAGAAGAGTATTTAGGATGACGTGTTCACATTAAAAGTGCTATAATCACCTTCTTGAGAATCAACTAACCCACAAAAGATGAACTATATATTTCCCATGTCATTAGACCTTATCCAAAACCAAAATGGTTAGTACAAGATCAGATAATCCCCGAAAAGGATAATCTTTTACAAAAATAAAAACTACCCTTAATCTCCAAAATTTGTCCAACAATACCCAAGGTTCATCAAAGACCCTTCAATAAATAGTTGTCCATAAAATTCTTCAAATAATCTAAACTATTATTTAAACCCAAATCTCTGAAGGATTTAATCGCATAGTCTTCCAAGATAAATCTTAACATTTATCTCCAAATAACATTAGTTACTCTTAAAGTCTCATATTGAAAAGTAATTAACGTAATCACATATCCTCCCTGATAGGTTAATCATTTCCATATATAACCCCAAATAAACTTATTTTTAATTCATAAAATCATCTAAATAAAAATATTTAGTCAACCTAACCAGGGACTTCACATAGCCTAGTGGTAGGCAATAAATACCAGTCACACTTTGGTTGTGGGTTAGATTCCTACAGCTCTGTTCGAAGCGACGGGTTGTCACGGGTCTGCGTGTTGTCCCTTTTAGAAAACTATATAATTTTATATCACTCCACAAAAATAGATAAATTCATCAAAAATAAACATAACAAAATTTAACCACGAAGGTTATATAATAATTTTCATTTTTCATCCCAAAATGTATTAACCGGTAATTACCTCAAATTCAAGGATCATATAAACCCAAATGGTTCTTAATAAATATATCCACAAAAAAAAAGATAATTATTTCTTGAATAAAATTTTCATAGACCAAACATTAGGGTTACACATACTATAAAAAGTATTCTAATGTAATCCCATCATTAAAAGAGCCTTAATACTTTTAAAATTTTCACTATCCTAAAATATACCATAACTCTCGAATCCCTTATAAGTTGACTTCTTACTAATTCAAAATTCTACATGATCCATTAACCATTACTTTCTAACTAATTCTGAAATACTTTTTTCCGACAAACAAAATCATGAATCATATCCTAAGATTTCAAAAATAGGAAAAGATATGTGAAGAAATAATCCATACCTTTCATTGGTCATTGTCAGTTTCTTCATCCTCAATCGGAATGGCATTAGGTATTGGTAAAAAAATATTTTTATGATCTTGGTGATCCCATTCCCAAAACTTCTTCGAAGGACATGTGTTTTCATAATGACCATGCACACCAAATTTAAAACATTCAATTGATCTCTTAGAATGAACTTATTTCCCTTTCCTAGAGTCAACCAGATTCTTCTTTTTTTCATTGCAGGTTCTTGATTTATGACCTTCATTTCCACATCTATAGCATCTTTCTGTCCCTTTGAAACATTTTCCTAGGTGTTTATTTTCACATCTTTGACACATAAATTTTTGAACACACTTACATTTATGATTATTACCTAAAATTCCATGGGGATTTATTTCTCACATATATGATGCCTTATAAAAATTACTAAGGATCAGGTGGTCAATAATGACTCTAGATAGTTGGTTGAGAATAACCACAAGAGTTTTCATTGTAGCTCCCATATCATTTAGTTGCTCGTTCAGAAAACCGTAACAGTTTTCTTCACATCCAATATTAATTTGGTGCCTCCTAGATCCAACCATATACTAAAACCAAAATGGTCAGTGTGAGTATATCAGTAAAATCACAAATAATACTAAGATATAATTATTCATGTTATCTTAAACTCAGTCACTTTATCTAAAAAAACTATGACTTTTCTGAAATCCTACCCATTATGGTAATGTCACTTATGCTTAAAAAATACCCTAACCTCTAAAGTTATCGAAACCGACCTTTGATACCAACTATAAGGACCTGACCTTAAACCGTACATAATCTTTAATTAAATGAACTATTCACATTGAGGATCATTTTAGGTTTATATTTTTATAGAATTAGGCATAACAGTTACATTACAACTTGAATATTACCTGTAGACACTACTAATCAGTATCCATTTTTTCATAAAATAAAAACACTTAAAAAGAAACATGTCCAGTTCCATGTTTTAGATATCATGAATTTTCCTAGATCCAATCCTTGACCCTATTTATCATTAAGTCCTATGGAAAACATTTCAAAATCTTGGGATAAGCATAAAAAGCTCAGTAAGGGGTATAAAATAAAGAAGGAATACATTAGCCCATAAATAAATACAAATCAATGAAACCATACTTTTTAATCACAACATCCCTTAAGAAATCATAAGATTTATGAATAACACACACAAATCATAAATCATAAAGGTTACTTATGGCATCCATATAAAACATACATTGTAGCTATCACAGCTACACAGGAAGTTACACATGGAATACCCCTCATAGTATATTCCCTATATCCCTTAGAAGAAACATCATGTTTACCTCTGTCATGTTACCCAATGAATTAGAGAGCTATCTCGGGCTCACCCGCCCTAGGTTTATCACGGAACCACCCATATATGAAAACAATGTTTAATAACCATAACATATTCATAACACATAATCAATGAATAACAGAAAAATAACATTTCAACATCGCAATCACAATATATATTTTCAATATATTGACATAATCAAGGCATTATCAAACCATTTTCAAAACCATTTAAAATATTTAATAAAGATATTTTTGAATCAAAGTGTCCCACACCACTTTGAAGATTTTAACAATTTTAAAACATTAATGTCCATATAAATAAATAATCAAAGATGTTTTTTAAAATAAGGACATTAAAGATAAATATTTATAATTAAAAATCTTTAAAACATTTAAAATGATATTTTAGTTAAATAGTTATTATCAAAATGAGAGACTCTGGAATAAAAATAATTCTGGAATAAAATTTGTCCATAACTTTATAATATCCTGAGAATAAAGGTATTCATGATATAATATGGGAAAGGACAGTATATACACCATATAATAATGAATAGGTGCATAACAATAAAGAAGTCCCAATGGAAATGTAAATTTAGATGAAATCCCTTATAAAGATGGTATCCTTAAATTAAGGATAAATCAATTACATAATTATGTGTGACAAATATAAATACACCAAATATAAGTGGATATTATGTGTAAAACAATCAGAGGTCATTCACATATATTCATAGGATGACATATTCATGATGTTCATGTTTAACCCAAAGAATTGAAATTGGGTTAAGAAGTTCCCTTACAAAAATCTGATAGCCTAACAACGTCACTTTAAAATTTAAGAATTTAGTTAATGAGACAAAAATGGTATCTCATCACTTAGAAATAAATTTTACATCAATAAGTATATAGAATAACATATCCCAACATAATAAGATGTAAATTAAAAGACATAACAAAGAGAATTCTTTTAAAAAGAGGAGGGTGAAAGGTTCCCTTACCGATTTGGTAACTTAAACAACATAGGCCACATGAAACAATTATCATACAATGAAGATGTAAATACACATAAATGAAATTATATTACACAAATAGTACAATCATGGTGGGTACATACACCACAAAAAAGGAAATTTTTGAAATGATTGCATGAATCTCACAGGAATAAAAAGTGAGATGAAATATGTTACCACATTGTAATCAACTGAGTCGTATGACCAAAAGTTAATAACCACAAAATGAATCACAGAATTCCATGAATATAATTAGAATCATGATTATATACATTAAATTTCAGTACACAATACACCACATGCAATGAATAAGTGGTGAATAATGGAAATCTCATGGAATTAAAAGTGAGATAAGAAAATCCCCTACCTCGTGTCTCACTTGACTTGTTTGTTCCTTGTTATTCCTGAATTATAAACTAAAGTTAATTTATACTTGTTTAAGAATATTTTTCAGGATTATTATTCTTTTTATATCACTTATTACCATGTTATATGTTTTATGAAATCATTTAAGTTAATAATGGTCATTTTGTCGATATTTGGTACTTAAGTCAAAAATAGACTTCTTATAATTACAAGTTGTTCACATAGTCAAAAGTTCATTATGTAAAGAATTATATTCTTGATTTATATATTCTATATATCATATATATCCAGTATATACATGTATTTATAATAGTACATAACATTTTGAGGAAAAAAATGAAATGCACCATTCAAGGAGACGGTAAGTCGTACGTATGCATGAACGCCACTTTCATTTCTATTTCTTATTTTAATGGAATTAAAACAAAATGATACATAGTTATATTATAATTCTAGTATTATATCATATATTATATCATTAACACCATCTTTTATACATCCCACATATGGAATTAATGAGTCATATCACTTTGAGGGGGCGGTAGTCTGCACTTCCTCAAATGAAATTATCGTGTTTACCCATAATGGAATCTAAAAAGGTATGATATAATTGTAAAATATAGAAGCATAAAGAAAATATAAACATAATATATATTATATATAAATACATTTCCAACATAATTTCCACCATGAGAGGCGGTAGGAGGTAATTGAACAATCATCATTTCGTGAGGCGTTAGTTTCCCATCCACAGAAACAATATGTTCTTCACTCATTAGATGGAGGTGTGTGTAATTGTAGTTTTAATAATTCTCATAACAAATTCCTATTATATTTGGGATAAATTTTTTGTTACAAAAGAAAAGAAAAAAATAGTTTAGGGGTTGGATAATTAAAATAAAAGAAAATTGTTTAATAGAAACTGTTACCTTTAATATGGGTAACTCCCTTTGGTTTGAACCAAATGACTTCTTGAAGTGCCTTATGTCTAATTTAATGATTCTAGAATGAGGAGAGGGATGTAGGGAGATGAATTGGGCAGAGGTTGGATGATCCAAAAGGCTTTAGAGGTGTGAGTAATTGGTTATAAGTGGTCTCCTTTTATAAGGGGGAGGAGGGGCTCTTTAGGAAAGTGTGAAAATATTATTTTATTATATAATGATATTCGGTTTAAAAAGGTACAAAAATCATTAACATCGAAGATAAGGTGACTAATATTCCAAATAAAATAATCCAATCACAATTGAACATGGTTTGGATAATATTTTCATCATTATAATCTTATTTATTTAAATCATTTATTAATGAGGTAAATACTACATCATTATTGAGTAATAAATAATTTAATTTATATGACGTCTAAAAATTATATAAAAAATACCATGATGTAGGAAACCTTTTTATCATTCCAATTATTATTTATAGTCAAAATTATTACTTATATAACACCATATAAAAATTAATTACTAAAAGATTTTTGTTTATGTCAATTTTGCCTTTACTTTAAGTTAATTAATCTAAATTGTCATTACCACTCCCATGTGGCTCAATGGGGTCCCGAAATAGACACAAAGATTCCCATGGTCGTTAGTGAATCAACCAATAAGGTTTGGACAAGTGTTAAGGTAATTATAAATTTCTTTTTACCTTGAATTACCCTATTTACTTTTAACCGTGGTAAATAAAAGTCAAACGTTACTATTCACCAAAAATTATTTTCATCCTATTGACCACATTTCACTTACTAATAACAACCATGTATGTTGGATTTTCTAAATTCAATTCACAGAAGTGGTAAAATTTCATTTAAATGAAATGTTCAGTTTTTTTAACTACTACTAAGTGGTTTTACTATCCATCAAAAATTGAAGTTTTTTAAAAAAATAACAAAAATTCAGCCTAATCATTATTAGATATTCCGAATTAAAAAATGATGTCTATTTTTCAAAATTTAAAACATAGAAGTGACATTAATTAATTTAAAATTAATTCTCGTTTTTAAAACAAATAGCGTGTTTTTAAGAAACAATAACTGTCAAAAGATTGACACTTGTTTATGTCAAAATTCAAAGTGAAATTAATTACAATGACCAACATTGGATTAAATGGTATAAATATATAATAATTACACTTTAAAAATAATTAAAAATATAATCCACAAATATAATAAAATTATATAAAAATTTAGTTTTGAATTAAAATACAATATTTTTCATTATTCATTAAAAAATGAACTTTATCAGAAAAATACCAAAAAATTTCCCAAAGTAAATTGTGATGTCCCAAATCAAAAGAAAAAATTTATTTGGAAAAATAGAACATATAAAAATTACCAAAACTAGATTTAAAGAGGGTTGTCCACTAAAAGGTGGTAAATCGACATTTTAATGTAAACTATGCTTAAAATTAGAATCCTTCACATTTTAAGCCTCTAAATTTTTATTATATAAATGTAAATACATTTAACAATCATGTATAATCATATTGTAGTTAGTTTTTTTAATTCCTTCCAATACAACGACAAAGAGTTAACTAAAATTTAAAATAATAATATTATATTTTTAGTGTGTAACGAAAGATTTCAAAAAAACCTGTTGTTGCGTATCGGGTACGCTATCAAACATAGAAACCCCTTTAAAGTAATATTAATATTTAATTCACAAATTTTAATAAATATGAAATATTTATTATTCTTTATTTATGTGGGATGTCACATCCTTCCCCCCTTTTGGGAATTGCGTCCTCATAATTTTAAAACTGGGCTTGGAAACATCATTAAAAGTCCCACATTAGAAAAGAGTTAGTACAAATATCACTTTAAAAGAAAGAAAGATATGTACAATGGTCACCTTTGATAACCCATACTAGGATCCCACAAAAACATGGATATGTAGGAGAAACTGAGGGTCATGTTCTGATGCAGAGTGATAGAAAACATGATTAGAAGAAAGTTAACAACAAGAGAACCACAAAATTGTGATGGGTTAAACGGTATTTGATTCCGCATTAGGAAAAGTTAATAGACAAAGTTTTTGTTTTGAGTTAATTTTCATTGAGAAATTTATTTATGAGCTTAACTAAAACATAAATAAACATACTTACTTGTCATGTTGACTTTCATCTCTTACTAGATTTCTAACACAAACTCATATTTTTTCCAAGAGATGATTATTTATGATGACTTGTTCACATTAAGAGTGATATAATCAAATTCTTGAGAATCACCTAATCCACAAAAGATGAACGATACATTTCCCATGTCTTTAGACCTTAACCAAAACCAAAATGGTTAGTATAGGATCGTATAATCCCCAAAATAGATAATCTTTTATAAAAAGAAAAACTACTCTTAATCTCCAAAATTTGTCCAACAAAACCCAATGTTCATCAAAGACCATTCAATAAACAGTAGTCCATAAAATTATTCAAATTATTCCAAATTAAGATTTAAACCCAAGTCTCCAAAGGATTTAATCACATAGTCTTCCACGATAAATCTTAACATTTATCTCCAAATAACATCAGTTACTCTTAAAGTATCATATTGAAAAGTAATTAAACAAATCACATATCCTCCCTGATAGGTTAATCATTTCCATAGATAACCCAAAATAAACTTATTCTTAATTCATAAAATCATATAACTAAAAATAATTAGTCAAACTAACCATGGACTTCATGTAGCCCAGTGGTAGGTGATATATACCAGTCGCACTTTGGTTGTGGGTTCGATTCCTGCAGATTTGTCCGACACAACGGGTTGTCACACGGTCCGCATGTTGTCCCTTTTAAAAAACTATATAATTTTATATCATTCCTCTCAAATGGATAAATTCATCAAAAATAACCATAACATAATTTAACCCTGAAGGTTATCTAATAACATTAATTTTTCATCCCAAAATGTACTAACCTGTAATTGCCTCAAATTCAAGGATCATATAAACCCAAATGGTTATTAATAACTATATCCACAAAAGAAAAGATAATTATTCCTTGAATAAAATTTTCATATATCAAACATCAAGGTTACACATACTTTAAAAATTCTTATAATGTAATCCCATCATCAATCAAGACTTAATACGTTTACAAATTTCACCATCCTAAAATATAACATAAATCTTGAATCCCTTATATGTTGACTTCTTACTCATTCAAAATTATTCAAGATCCATTATCCTTTCCTTTACAACTAATTCTGAAATACTTATTTCCTACAAAGAAAATCATGAATCATATCCTAAGATTTCAATAATAGGAAAACATATGTTAAGAAATAATCCATACCTTTCATTGGTCATTGTCAGTTTCTTCATCCTCAATTAGAATGGAATTAAGTATTGGTAAAAAAAATTGTATGATCCTGGTGATCCCATTCCCGATACTTCTTCATAGGACATGTGTTTTCATAATTACAATGCACACCACATTTAAAACATTCAATTGATCCCTTAGAAAGAACTTCTTTTCCTTTCGTAGAGTCAACTAGATTCTTCCTTTTTCAAGGGCATGTTCTTGCTTTATGACCTTCATTTCCAAATCAATATCATCTTTATGTCCCTTTGAAACATTTTCCTAGGTGTTTCATTCCACAGCTTTGACACATAGGTTTTTGAACACACTTACCTTTATGATTATTACCTGAAAATCTATAGGGATTTGTTTCTCACATATATGATGCCTTGTAAACATCACAAAGGTTCAGGTGGACAATCATGACTCCAGATAGTTGGTCGAGAATAACCACAAGAGTTCTCATTGCAGCTACCACATCATTTAGTTGCTCATTCAGAAAACCGTAACTTTTTTCTTCACATCCACGGATACTTTGGTGCCTGTTAGATCCATCCATTTACTAAAACCAAAATGGTTAGTGTGAGTATATCAGTAAAATCTCATATAATATTAAGATATAATTGTTCATGTTATCTTAAACCCATTCACTTTATCTAAGAAAACTATGAAACTTTCTGAAATCCTAACCATAATGGTAATTTCACTTATGCATAAAGAATACCCTAACCTCTAAAGTTATCTAAACCGACCTTGGATACCAACTATAAGGACCCGACCTTAAACCTTACTTAATATTGAATTAAATCTATAATTCACATTAAGGATTTATTCAGGTTAGAGTTTTAGAGAATTAGGCATAACAATTACATTATGACTTCAATATTACATATAGACACTACTACTCAGTATCCATTCTTTTCATAAAATAAAAACACTTAAAAAGAAACATGTCTAGTTACATGTTTTAGATAGAATGACTTTTCCTTGATCCCATCCTTGACCCTATTCATCTTTATGTCATGTGGAAAACCTTTTAAAAAATTGGGATGAGCATAAAAATATTAGTAAGGGTTATAAAATAAGGAAGGAATACATTATCCCGTCAATAAATACAAATCAATGAAACCAGACTTTTCAATCATAACATACCTTAAAAATCATAATATTTATGAATAACACATAGAAATCATAAATCATAAAGGTAACTTATTGAATCCATATCAAACTTAAATTGTAGATATCACATCTACGTAGGGATTTACACTTGGAATACCCATCACAGTATATTCCATAAACCTTTTATAAGAAACATCATGTTTACCTCTGTCACGTTACCCAATGCATTAGAGAGCTATCTCGGGCTCACCCGCCCTAGGTTTATCACAGAACCACCCGTATACGTAAACAATGTTTAATAACCATAACATATTCATAACACATAAACCAAGAATAAATGAAAAAATTACATTTCCACATTGCAGTCACAATATATCATTTTAAGATATTGACATAATCAAGGCTTTATCAAACCATTTTTAAAACCATTTAAAATATTTAATAATGATATTTTTGAATCAAAGTGTCCCATACCAATTTGAAGCATTTAACAATTTTTAAACATTAATGTAAATATAAATAAATAATCAAAGCCCTTTTTGAAACATGGAGATTAAAGATAAATATTTATAATGATAAATCTTTAAAACATTTAAAATGATATTTTAGTTAAAGAGTTTTTAACAAAATGATAGACTGTTGAATACCAATAATTGAGGCAAAAAAATTGATCAGAACTTTATAATATCGAGAGAATAAATTTACTCATGATATAATATGGAAAAGGACAGTATATACACCATATAATAATGAATTGGTGCATAACTATAATGAATTCCCAATAGAAATGTAAATTGAGATGAAATCCCTTATAAAGACAGTATCCTTAAATTAAGGATAAATAAATTATATAATTATGTGTTACAAATAAATATGCACCCAATATAAGTGGATATTATGTGTAAAATATCATAGGTCATTCACACATATTCATAGGATGGCATATTCAAGAAGTTCATGTTTAACCCAAAGAATTGAAATTGGGTTAAGAAGTTCCCTTACAAAGATTTGAGAGCCTAACGACATCACTTTAAAATTCAGAAAATGGGTTGATGAGATAAAAAGGGTATCTCATCACTTAGAAATAAATTTTACATCAAGAAGGATATATAATAACATATCCCAATATAATAAGATTTAAATTAAATGACATAGAAAAAAGAAGTCTTTTAAAAATAGGAGGGTGAAAGGTTCCCTTACCGATTGGGTAACTTACAAAATATATGCCACATGAAAAAAGGATTATATAATGTAGATGTAAATACTCATAAATGATAGTATATTACACAAATAGTACAATAATGGGAAGTAAATACACCACACAAAAGGAAATAGTGGCAAATATAGCATGAATCTCAAGGGAATAAAAAGTGAGACGAAACCTGTTACCATGTTGTAATCAACTGATTCATATGACCAAAAGTTAATAACCTCCAAATGAATCACATATTTCCATGAATATAATTATAATAATGATAATATATATCAAATGGATGTACAAAATACACCACATGCAATGAATAAGTGGCGAACAATGGAAATCTCAAGGAATTAAAAGTGAGATAAGAAAATCACTTACCTTGTGTCCAACTTGACTTGTTTGTTCCTTGTTCATCCGGAATAATAAAATAAAGTTAATTTATACTTGTTTAAGAATATTTTTAAAGTATATTATTCTTATTATATAACTTATTACCATGTTATAGATATTAGGCAATCATTTAAGTTAATAGTGGTCGTTTTGTCGATATTTGGTACTTGAGTCAAAAATAGAATTCTTATAATTACATGTTGTTCACATAGTAAAAATTTCATTATTTCTAGAATGATATTAATTATTTAGATATCATATATATCATATATATCCATCATATACATGTATTTATAATAATACATAACATTGGGAGGTAAAAAATGAAATGCACCGTTCGTGGAGACGGTAAGTCGTACGTACGCATGAACGCTACATTCATTTCTATTTCTGATTTTAATGGAATTAAAACATAATTATAAATAGTTATATTATAATTCCATTATAATATCATATATAATATCATTAACTCCATCTTTTATACATCCAAAATATGGCATTAACGATTCATATCACTTTGAGGTGGTAGTGGTCCGCACTTCCTCAAATGAAATTATCGTGTTTACCCATAATGGAAACCACAAAGGTATGATATAAATGTAAAATACAGAAGAATAAATAAAACATAAACAAAATATATATCATATATAAATAAAGTTCTATAATATTGGCCACCATGAGAGGTGGTAGGAGGTAATTGAAAAATCATCGTTTCATGAGGCATTAGTTTTCCATCCAGAGAAACACTATGTTCTTCACCCATTAGATGGAGGTGTGTGTAAATGTAGTTCGAATCCTTATCATAACAACACACTATTATATTTAGGATTTGGGTTTTTTTACAAAAGAAATTAATAAAAGTGGTTTGAGGTTGGAGATGTAAAATAAAATAAAATAGTTTATGAGAAACTGTTACCTTTAAGTTGGATAACTTTCTTTGGTTTGAACCAAATGACTTATTAAAGTGCCTTATGCCTAAGGTAAGGCTTCTAGGAGGAGTAGAGGGACGTAGGGAGCTGAATTGGATAGATATTGGACGATCCAGAAGTCTTGAGAGGTGTGAGGAATTGTCTAGAAGTGGTCTCCATTTATAAGGGGGAGGAGGGGCTCTTTAAGAAAGTCTGAAAATATTATTTTTTTATATAATGATATTCGTTTTAAAAAGGTCATAAAATCATTAAGGTCAAAGATAAGGTGACTCATATTTTAAATAAAATCATCCAATCATAATTGGACATGTTTTAGATAATAATTTAATCAATATAATCTTATTTATTTAAATCATTTATTAATGAGGTAAATACTGCATCATTATTGTGTCTTAAATAATTTAATTTATTTGATGTCTAAAAATTATAGAAAAAATACCATGATGTATGAAATATGTTTATATTTCCAATTAATGTTTATATTCAAAATTATTGCTTATATAACACCATATAAAAATTACTTACTAAAATATTTTTGTTTATGTCAATTTTGCCTTTACTTTAAATTAATTAATCTAAATTGTCATTATCACTCCCAAGTGGCTCAATGGGGTCCCACAATCGTCCCAAAGATGCCCATGGTCGTTAGTCACTCAACCAATAAGGTTTTCACAAGTTTTATGGTAATTATAATTTTTTTAACTTGAATTACCCTATTTATCTTTAACTGTGGTAAATAAAAGTCAAAAGTAACTATTCACCAAAAATTATTTTCATCTTATTGAACCACATTTTACTTACTAATAACAACCATGTATGTTGGATTTTTTAAATTCAATTCATATAAGTGGTAAAATTTCAATTAAATGAAAAATTTAGTTTTTTTAACTTTTACTAAGTGGTTTCACTATTCATCAAAAATTGACGTTTTTCAGAAAAATACCAAACATTCAGCCTAAGATTTATTTGATATTAAGAATTCAAAAATGATGTCTATTTTTTCAAATTCAAAACATAGAAGTGGCATTAATTAATTTAAAATTAATTCCTGTTGTTAAAACAAATAGCGTGTTTTTAAGAAACAATTAAAATCAAAAGATTGACACTTGTTTATGTCCAAATTCAAAGTGAAATTAATTCCAATGACCAACATTTGATTAAATGGTAAAAATATATTATAATTACACTTTAAAACCAATTAAAAATATAATCTAACCATATAAAAAAATGGGATTAAAATGTAGTTTTGAATTAAAATACAATATTTTTCACTTTTCATTAAAAAAATGAACGTTATCTGGAAAATACCAAAAAATTACCCAAAGTAAATTTTGATGTCCCAAATCAAAAGAATAATTTTATTTGGTCAAATAGTATATATAAAAATGAACAAAACTATATTTAATATATGGTTCACTTTTAAAAGGCGGTAAATCGGCCTTTTAATGTGAATTATGCTTAAAAATAGATCCATTCACATTTTAAGCCTCAATATTTTTATTAGATAAATGTAAATACATTTAACAATCATTTATAATAATATTGTAGTTATTTTTGTTCATTCCTTCCAATACAACTACAAGGAGTTATCTACCATTTAAAATAATAATATTATATTATAAGTGTGCAACGTAAGATTTCAATGAAACATGTTGTTGCATATCGGGTACGCTATAAAACATAGAAACCCCTTTAAAGTAAAATTAATATTTAATTCAAAAATTTTGATAAATATGAAATATGTCTTATTCTTTATTTATGTGGGATGTTACATCCTTCCCCCATTTTGGAAGTTACGTCCTCGCAATTTTAAAACTGGGATTGAAAACATCATTTAAAGTCCCACATCAGAAAAGAGTCAGTAAAAATATCACTTTAAAAGAAAGAAAGAGAAGTACAATGGTCACCTCTGATAACCCATACTATGATCCCATAAAAACATGTATATGGAGGAGAAAATAAGGGTCATGTTCTGATGTAGAGTGATAGAAAACATGATTAGAAGAAAGTTAACAACAAGAAAACCACAAAATTGTAATGGGTTAAACGGTATTTGATTCCCCAGTAGGAAAAGTTAACAGAAAATGTTTTTGTTTTAAGTTACTTTTAATTGATTAATTAATTTATGGGCATAACTAAAATATAATAAAACCTAATTTCTTGTCATGTATACTTTCATCTCTTACCAGATTTCTAACACAAACTCATATTTTCTCCAAAAGATGAGTATTTAGGATGACTTGTTCAAATTAAGAGTGCTATAATCAACTTCTTGAAAATCACCTAATCCAAAAAAGATGAAAAATATATTTTCCATGTCTTTTGACTTTAACCAAAACCAAAATGGTTAGTACAAGATCATATAATCCCCAAAATGGATAATCTTTTACAAAAAGAAAAACTACTCTTAATCTCCAAAATTATTCCAATAAAACCCAAGGTTCATCAAAGACCATTCAATAAAAAGTTGTCCATAAGATTTTTCAAAGTAATCCAAACTAAGATTTAAACTCAAATCACAGATGGATGTAATCGCATAGTCTTCCCAGATAAATCTTAACATTTATCTCCAAATAACATCAGTTACTCTTAAAGTGACATATTGAAAAGTAATTAACCTAATCACATATCCTCCCTAATAGGTTAATCTTTTCCATATATAACCCAAAATCAACTTATTCTTAATTCATAAAATCATCTAACTAAAAATATTTATTTAAACTTGCTAGGGACTTCATGTAGCCCAGTGGTAGGCGATAAATACCAGTCACACTTTTGTTGTGGGTTCGATTCCTATAGCTTTGTCCGACACGACGGGTTGTCACACGGTCTGCGTGTTGTACCTTTTAAAAAACTATATAAATTTTTATCATTCCTAAAAAAGAGATAAATTCATCAAAAATAACCATAACATAATTTAACCACTAAGGTTATCTAATAACTTTCAATTTTCATCCCAAAATGTATTAATTGGTAATTGCTTCAAATTCAAGGATCATATAAACCCAAATGGTTTTTAATAACAATATCCACAAAATAAAAGATAATATTCCCTGAATAAAATTTTCATATATCAAACATCAGGGTTACACATACAATAAAAAGTTATCTAATGTAATCCCATCATCAAAAGAGCCTTGATACTTTTAATAATTTCACCATCCTTTAATATACCATAACTCTTGAATCCATTATATGTTGACTTCTTACTCATTCAACATTCTTCATGATCCATTAACCATTCCTTTACAACTAATTCTGAAATACTTCTTTCCTAGAAACAAAATCATGAATCATATACTAAGATTTCAATGATAGGAAAACATATGTTAAGAAATAATCCATACCTTTCATTGGTCAATGTCAGTTTCTTTATCCTCAATCGGAATGGAATTAGGTATTGGTATACAAATATTTGTATGATCCTAGTGATCCCATTCCCAAAACATCTCCATAGGACATCTTTTTTCATAATAAAAATTTACACCACATTTAAAACATTCAATTGATCCCTAATAAATAATGTCTTTCCCTTTCCTAGAGTCAACTAGATGCTTTCTTTTTCCATGGCAGGTTCTGGCTTTATGACCTTCATTTCAACATCTATATAATCTTATTGTCCCTTTGAAACATTTTCCTTGGTGTTTTTTCCCACATCATTGACACATATGTTTTTAAACACACTTACCTTTATGATTATTACCTAAACATCTGTAGGTATTTTTTTCTCTCATATATGATGCCTTATAAAAATCACTAAGGTTCAGGTGGTAAGTCATGACTCCAGATAGTTGGTTGAGAATAACCACAAGAGTTCTCATTTGAGCTCCCATATCATTCAGTTGCTCATTCAGAAAACCGTAACAGTTTTCTTCACATCCAATGTTACTTTGGTGGCTACTAGATCCAGCCATTTACTAAAACCAAAAAGGTCAGTGTCATTATATTAGAAAAATCACATATAATACTATGATATAATTATTCATGTTATCTTAAACTCATTCACTTTATCTAAAAAACTATGAAACTTTCTGAAATCCTAAGCATTATGGTAATGTCACTTATGCTTAAAGAATACCCTAACCTTTAATGTTATCTAAACCTACCTTTGATACCGACTATAAGGACCCGGCCTTAAACCTTACATAATCTTGAATTAAATGAATAATTCACATTGAGGATATTTTCAGGTTTATAGTTTTAGACTATTAGTCATAACAATTACATTACAACTTGAATATTACATGTAGACACTACTACTAAGTATTCATTTTTTTCGTAAAATTAAAAAACATAAAAAGAAACATGTCTAGTTTCATGTTTTAGATAGAATGACTTTTCCTTGATCCCATCCTTGACCCTATTAATCTATAAGTCCTGTGGAAAAAATTTCAAAAACTTGGGATGAGCCTAAAAATATCAGTAAGTGTTATAAAATAATGAAGGAAAACATTATCCCATCAATAAATACAAATCAATGAAACCATACTTTTCAATTATAACATAACTAACGAAATCATAAGATTTATGAATAACACACAGAAATAATAAATCATAAAGGTTACTTATGGAATCCATATCAAACTTAAATTGTATCTATGACAGCTACATAGGTAGTTACACTTGGAATACCCATCGTATTATATTCCCTAAATCTCTTTGGAGAAACATCATGTTTACCTTCGTCATGTTAACAAATTCATTGGAGAGCTATCTCTTGCTCACCCGCCCTAGGTTTATCACGGAACCACCCATATACGTAAAAAATGTTTAATAAACAGAAAAAATTCATGACACATAAACCAAGCATAATGTAAAAATAAAATTTCCACAATGAAATCACAATATATCATTTGAAGATATTGATATAATCAAGGCTTTATCAAACCATTTTCAAAAACATTTAAAATATTTAATAAAAGTATTTTTGAATCAAAGTGTCCCATACCACTTTGAAGATTTTAATAATTTTAAAACATTAATGTCCATATAAATAAATAATCAATGACGTTTTTTAAACATGTAAATTAAAGATAATGATTTAGTATAATAAATCCATAAAAAATATAAAATGATATCTTAGTTCAAGGGTTTTTAACAAAATGAGAGACACATGAATACAAATAATTGAGGAATAACATTTGATAAGAACTTTATAATATCATGATAATAAAGGTATTCCAGATATAATATGGAAAAGGACAGTATATACACTATATAAGAGTGAATTGGTTCATAACAATAATGAAGTCCCAATGGAAATGTAAATTGAGATGAAATCCCTTATAAAGACGGTATCCTTAAATTAAGGATAAATCAATTAAATAATTATATGTTAAAAATATAAATACACCCATTATAAGTGAATATTAAGTGTAAAAAATCAATGATCATTCACACATATTCATAGGATGACATATTCAAGAATTTCAAGTTTAACCCAAAGAATTGAAATTGGGTTAAGAAGTTCCCTTAAAAACTTTGACAGCCTAACAACGTCACTTTAAAATTCATAAAATGAGTTGATGAGATAAAAAGGGTATCTCATCACTTAGAAATAAATTTTACATCCACAAGGATATAGAAGAACAGATCCCAACATAATAAGATGTAAATTAAAAGACATAACAAAAAATAAGTCTTTTAAAAAGAAGAGGGTGAAAGGCTCCCTTACCGATTTGTTAACTTACAAAACATATGACTCATGGAAAAATAATTATACCATTAAGATGTAAAAACTCATAAATGAAATTATATTACAAAAAGAGTACAATCATGGGAAGTACTTACACCCCACAAATGTAAATAGTGGTAAATATAGCATGAATCTCATATGAATAAAAAGTGAGACGAAACATGTTACCATGTTGTAATCAACTGAGTCGTATGACCAAAAGTTAATAACCACCTAATTAATCACAGAATACCATGAATATAATGGTAATAATGATAATATATACCAAATGTCAGTACATAGTACACCACATTCAATGAATAAGTGGCGAACAATGGAAATCTCACAGAATTAAAAGTGAGATTAGAAAATACCTTACCTCGTGTCCGACATGATTTGTTTGTTCCTTGTTCTTCCTGAATAATAAACTAATGATAATTTATAATTGTTTAAGAATATATTTCATGTTTATTATTATTTTTATATCACTTATTACCATGTTGTAGATATTATGAAATCATTTAATTTAATAATGGTCGTTTTGTCGATATTTGGTACCTGAGTCAAAAATAGACTTCTTATAATTACAAGTTGTTCACATAGTCAAATTTTCATTATGTCCAGAATGATATTCATGATTTAGATATCATATATATCCATTATATACATGTATTTATTATAGTACATAACATTTGGAGGTAAAAAATGAAATGCACTGTTCATGGAGACGGTAAGCCATACGTGAGCATGAACGCTACTTTCATTTATATTTCTTATTTTAATGGAATTAAAAAATAATTATACATTGTTATATTACAATTCCAGTATAATATCAAATATAATATCATTAAATCCATCTGTTATACGTACCACATATGGCATTAACGAGTCGCATCACTTTGAGGGGGCGGTAGTCCGCACTCCCTCAAATGAAATTATCGCGTTTACCCAAACTGGAAACCATAAAGGTATGATATAAATGGAAAATTCAGAATCGTAAAGAAAACATAAACATAATATATATCATATATAAATATAGTTCCATCATAATGGCCACCATTAGAGGCGGTAGGAGGTAATTGTACAATCATCGTTTCGTGAGGCGTTAGTTTTCCATCCACAGAAACACTATGTTCTTCACCCATTAGATGTAGGTGTGTGTAAATGTAGTTATAATACGTCACATAAAAACATCCTATTAAATTTAATATACATTTTTTGTTACAAAAGAAAGGATAAAAAAGAGTTTAGGGGTTGGAGAAGTAAAATAAAAGAAAATAGTTTAAGAGAAACTGTTACCTTTAATTTGGGTAACTCTTTTTGGTTTGAACCAAAGGACTTGTTCAAGTTCCTTATGCCTAAGGTAAGGCTTTTAAAAGGATTAGAGGGATGTAGGGAGATGAATTGGACAGATTTTGGATAAGGCAGAAGTCTTGAGAGGTGTGAGGAATTGGTTAGAAGTGGTGTCTTTTTTTAAGGGGGAGGAGGGGCTCTTTAAGAAAGTGTGAAAATATTATTTTATTATATAATGATATTCAGTTTCAAAAGGTCATAAAATCATTAAGGTCGAAGATAAGGTGACTCATAGTCGAAATAAAGTCATCCAATAAAAATTGGACTTGTTTTGTATAATATTTTAATTATTATAATCTTATTTATTTAAATCATTTATTAATGAGGTAAATACTGCATCATTACTGTGTCTTAAATAATTTAATTTATTTGATGTCTAAAAATTATAGAAAAAATACCATGATATAGGAAATATGTTTAGATTTCCAATTAATTTTTATAGTCAAAATGATTTCTTATATAACACCATATAAGAATTAATTACTATAAGATATTTGTTTATGTATATTTTGCCTTTACTTTAAATTAATTAATCGAAATTGTCATTATCACTTCCAAGTAGCTAAATGGGGTCCCAAAATCGACCCAAATATGCCCATGGTCATTGATTACTCAACCAATAAGCTTTGGAAATGTGTTAAGATAATTATAATTTTCTTTTTACCATGACTTACACTACTTACCTTTAACCACGGTAAATCAAAGTCAAAAGTTACTATTCACCAAAAAATATTTTCATCTTTTTGAACAACATTTTACTTACTAATAATGACCATGTATGTCAGATTTTTAAAATTCAATTCACAGAAGTGGTAAAATTTCATTTAAATGAAAAAGTCAGTTTTTTTAACTACTACTAAGTGGTTTCACTATTCATCAAAATTGAAGTTTTTCATAAAAATACAAAAAATTCAGCCTAAGAATTATTTGATATTCTCAATTAAAAAATTATTTCTATTTTTCCAAATTCAAAACATATAAGTGTAATTAATTAATTTAAAATTAAATCCCGTTGTTAAAACAAATAGCGTGTTTTTATGAAACAATAACAATCAAAATATTGACACTTGTTTTTGTCCAAATTCAATGTGAAATTAATTCCAATGACCAAAATTGGATTAAATGGTAATAATATAATCTAATTAAACTTTAAAACCAATTAAAAATATAATATATCCATATAAATAAATTAGATTAAAATGGAGTTTTGAATTAAAATAATATATTTTTCACTATTCATTAAAAAATGATCTTTATTAGAAAAATACCAAATAATTACCCAAAGTAAATTTTGATGTCCCAAATAAAAATAATAATTTAATTTGGTCAAATAGAACATATAAAAATGACCAAAACTGGATTTAAAGAGGATTCACCATTAAAAGGCGGTAAATCGACCTATTAATGTAAATAATGCTTAAAATTAGATTCATTCACATTTTAAGCCTCTAAATTTTTATTGGCTAAATGTAACTACATATAACAATCATGTATAATCATATTGTAGTTAGTTTTGTTCATTCCCTCTAATAAAATGGAATGGAGTTAACTACCATTTAAAATAATAATATTATATTATTAGTGTACGCCGGAAGATTTCAAAGAAACTCGTTGTTGCGTATCAAGTACGCTATCAAACATAGAAAAAAAATTAAAGTAAAATTAATATTTAATTCACAAATTTTAATAAATATGAAATATGCCTTATTATTTATTTATTTTGGATGTTACATCCTTCCCCCCTTTTGAGAATTGCGTCCTCGCAATTTTAAGACAGGGCTTGGAAAATTCATTAAAAGCCCCACATCATAAAAGAGTTAGTAAAACTGTCACTTTAAAAGAAAGAATGTGAAGTACAATGGTCACATGTGATAACCCATACTAGGATTCCATGAAAACATGGATATAGGGGAGAAGCTAACAGTTAAGTTCTGATATAGAGTGATAAAAAGTATGATTAGATGAAATTTAACAACAAGAAAACCACAAAATTGTGATGGGTTAAACGGTATTTGATTCCCCAGTAGGAAAAGTTAACATACAACGTTTATGTTTTAATTTACTTTTCATTGAGGAATTTATTTATGAGCTTAACTAAAACATAAGGAGACATACTTACTTCTCATGTAGACTTTCATCTCTTATTATATTTCTATCACAAACTCATATTTTGTCCAAAAGATGAGTATTTAGGATGACTTGTTCACATTAATAGTGCTATAATCAACTTCTTGAGAATCACATAATCCACAAAAGATAAAATGTATATTTCCCATGCCTTTAGACCTTAACCAAAACCAAAATGGTTAGTATAAGATCAGATAATCCCCAAAAAGGATAATCTTTTACAAAATGAAAAACTGCCCTTAATCTCCAAAATTTGTCCAAAAAAACCCAAGGTTCTTCAAATACCAGTCAATAAACAGTTGTCCATAAAATTATTAGAAGTAATACAAACTATGATTTAAACCCAAATCTCCAAAAGATTTAATCACATAGTCTTACAAGATAAATCTTAACATTTATCTCCAAATAAAATCAGTTACTCTTAAAGTCTCATATTGAAGAGTAATTAACCTAATCACATATCCTCCCTGATAGGTTAATCAATTACATAGATAACCCAAAATCAACTTATTATTAATTCATAAAATCATTTAACTAAAAATATTTAGTCAAACTAACCAGGGACTTCACATAGCCCAGTGGTAGGTGATAAATACCAGTCGCACATTGGTTGTGGGTTCGATTTTTATAGCTTTGTCAGATGTGATGGGTTGTCACATGGTCTGCGTGTTGTCCCTTTTAAAAAACTATATAATTTTATATCATTCCTCAAAAATAGATAAATTAATCAAAAATAACCATAACATAATTTAACCACAAGGGTTATCTAATAACTTTCCTTTTTCATCCCAAAATGTATCAACAAGTAATTTCCTCAAATTCAAGGATTATATAAACCCAAATGGTTCTTAATAACTATAACTAGAAAAGAAATGATAATTATTCCTTGGATAAAATTTTCATATATCAAACATCAGTGTTACACATACTATAAAATGTATTCTAATGTAATCCCATCATCAAAAGAGACTTAATAATTTTAAGAATTTCACCATCCTAAAATATACCATAACTCTTGAATCCCTTACATGTTGACTTCCTACTCATTAAACATTCTTCATGATCCATTAAGAATTCATTTACAACTAATTCTGAAATACATATTTCCTAAAAACAAAATCATGAATCATACCCTAAGATTTCAATAATAGGAAAGCATATGTTAAGAAATAATCTATACCTTTCATTGGTCATTTTCAGTTTCTTCATCTTCAATCAGAATGGAATTAGGTCTTGGTAAACAAATATTTGTACGATCCTGGTGATCCCATTCTCGAAACGTCTTCTTAGGACATGTGTTTTCATAATGACCTTGCACACCACATTTAAAACATTCAATTGATCACCCATAAAGAACTTCATTCCCATTCCTAGAGTTAACTATATGCTTCCTTTTTCCATGGTAGGTTCTTGCTTTATGACCTTTATTTCCACATATATAGTAGCTTTCTATCCCATTGAAACATTTTACTAGGCGTTTCATTCCACATCATTGACACATAGGTTTTTGAACACACTTACTTTTATGATTGTTACCTCAACTTCCGTAGAGATTTGTTTCTCGCATATATGATTCCTTATAAAAATCACTAAGGTTCAGGTTGTTAATCAAGACTCTTGATAGTTGGTTGAGAATAACCACAAGAGTTCTCATTGCAGCTCCCATATCATTGAGTTTCTCAATCAGAAAACCGTAACAGTTTACTTCACATCCACTGTTACTTTGGTTCCTTCTATATCCAACCATTAACTAAAACCAAAAAGGTCAATGTGAGTATATCAGTAAAATCACATATAATACTAAGATATAATTACTCTTGTTATCTTAAAATCATTCACTTTATCTAAAAAACTATGACCTTTTCTAAAATCCTTACCATTATGGTAATGTCACTTAGGCTTAAAAAATACCCTAACCTCTAAAGTTATCTAAAACTACCTTTGATACCAACTATAAAGACCCAGCCTTAATCCTTACATAATCTTGAATTAAATAAATAATTCCCATTAATTATCTTTTTAGGTTTAGAGTTTCAGAGAATTAGGCATAATAATTACATTACAATTAGAATATTACATGTAGACACTACAACTCAGTATCCATTTTTTGATGAAATAAAAACACTTAAAAAGAAACATTTCTAGGTCTATGTTTTAGATAGAATGAATTTTCCTTGATCCCATCCTTGACCCTATTCATCTTTATGTCATGTGGAAAAAAATTCAAAAACTTGGGATGAGTATAAAAAGCTCAGTAAGGGTTATGAAATAAGGAATGAAAACATTATCCCATCAATAAATACAAATAAAAGAAACCACACTTTTCAATCAAAACATATTTTATGAAATCATATGATTTATGAATAAGACACACAAATCATAAATAATAGGGGTTACTAATGGAATCCATATAAAAATTACATTGTAGCTATCACATCTACGTAGGGAGTTACATGTGGAATACCCATCAGAGTATATTCCCTAAATCTCATAGGAGGAACATCATGTTTACCTCCATCACGTTACCCAATGCATTAGAGTGCTATCTCGGGCACACCCACCCTAGGTTTATCACAGAACCACCCATATATGTAAACAATGTTTAATAACCATAAAATATTCATAACACATAAACCAAGAATAAAATAAAAATAACATTTCCACATTTTAATCACAATATATCATTTCAAGATATTAACATAATCAAGGCTTTATCAAACCATTTTCAAAACCATTTAAAAATATTTAATAAATATATTTTTGAATCAAAGTGTCCCATACCACTTTGAAACTTTTCATAATTTTAAAACATTAATGTCCATATAAATAAATAATAAAAGCTGTTTTTAAAACATATACATTAATGATAATGATTTTTAATGATAAATATTTAAAACATTTTAAATGATATTTTGGTTAAAGAGTTTTTAACAAAATGAGAGACTCTTTAATACAAAAATTGAGGAATAAAATTTGATCAAAACATTATAATATAATTAGAATAAAGTTACTCATGATATAATATGTAAAAGGATAGTATATAAACCATATTAGAGTTAATTGGTGCATAAAAATAATGAAGTCCCAATGGAAATGTAAATTGAGATGAAATCCTTATAAAGAAGGTATCCTTAAATTAAGTATAAATAAATTACATAATTATGTGTGAAGAATATAAATACACCCAATATATGTGTATATTATGTGTAAAACAATCATAGGTCATTCACACATATTCATAGGATGACATATTCAAGAAGATCAAGTGTAACCCAAAGAATTGAAATTTGGTTAAGAAGTTCCCTTACAAAACATTAACAGCCTAACAGTGTCAGTTTAAAATTCATAAAATGATTTGATGAGAATAAAAGGATATCTCATCACTTAGAAATAAATATTAAATCAATAAATATATATAAGAATATATAAAAACATAATAAGATGTAGATTAAAAGACATAACGAAAAGAAGTCTTTTAAAAAGAGAAGGGTGAAAGGTTCCCTTACCGATTTGGTAAATTAAAAAACATACACCACATGAAAAATAATCATACAATGAAGATTTAAATACTCATAAATGAAAGTATATTAAACAAAGATTACAATAATGGGAAGTACATACACCACACAAAATGAAATAGTGGCAAATATAGCATGAATCTTATGGGAATAAAAAGTGATATGAAACTCGTTACCACGTAGTAATCAACTGAGTCATATGAACAAAAGTTAATAACCACAAAATTAATCACATAATAACTTGAATATAATGAGAATAAGTATAATATATATCAAATGTTAGTACGAAATACACCACTTTCAATGAGTAAGTGGCGAACAATGGAAATCTCACGGAATTAAAAGTGAGATAAGAAAATCCCTTACCTTGTGTCCAACTTGACTGGTTTGTTACTTATTATTAGCGAATGATAAACTAAAGTTAATTTCTACTTGTTTTAGAATATTTTTCAAGTTTATTATTCTTTTTATATCACTTATTACAATTTTATAGATATTATGAAATCATTTAAGTTAATAATGGTTGTTTTGTCGATATTTAGTACTTGAGTCAAAAATAGACTGCTTATAATTACAAGTTGTTCACATAGTAAAAAGTTCATTATGTCTAGGATTATATTTATTATTTAGATATAATATATAACATATATATCCATTATATACATGTATTTATAATATTACATAACATTTAGAGGTAAAAAATGAAATGCACCGTTCTTGGAGACGGTAAGCCGTATGTACGCATGAACGCTACTTTCATTTCTATTATTTATTTTAATGGAATTAAAACATAATTATATATAGTTATATTATAATTATAGTATAATATAATATATAATATCATTAACTCCTTCTTTTATACGTCCCAAATATGGCATTAACGAGTCATATCACATTGAGGGGGTGGTAGTCCGCACTTCCCCAAATGAAATTATCGCGTTTACCCATAATGGAAACCATAAAGGTAAGATAAAAATGGAAAATATAGAAGAATAAAGAAAACATAAACATAACATTTATCATATATAAATATATTTCCATTATAATGGCAACCATTAGAGGCAGTAGGAGGTAATTCAACAATCATGGTTTCGTGAGGCGTTAGTTTGCCATCCACAGAAACACTATGTTCTTCACACTTTAGATGGATGTGTGTGTAAGTGTAGTTCGAATAATTCTCATAAAAACATCCTATTATATTGGGGATACTTTTTTTGTTAAAAACTAATTGAAAAAAGATTTTAGGGGTTGGAGAAGTAAAATAAAAGAAAATAGTTTAAGAGAAACTGTTACCATTAATTTGGGTAACTCCCTTTGGTTTGAAACAAAGGACTTCTTGAAGTGCCTTCTGCCTAAGGTAAGGATTCTAGGAGGAGGATAGAGATGTAGGGAGCTAAATTGGGCAGAGGTTTGAAGAGCCAAAATTCTTGAGAGGTGTGAGGAATTGGTTATAAGTGGCCTTCTATTGTAAGGGGGGGGGGATCTTTAGGAAAGTGTGAAAATATTATTTTATTATATAATGATATTCGGTTTCAAAAGATCCAAAAATCATTAAGGTCTAAGATAAGGTGACTTATATTCGAAATAAAATCATCTAATCCGAATTGGACATGTTTTGGATAATATTTTAATCATTATAATCTTTTTTATTTAAATCATTTATTAATGAGGAAAATACTGCATAATTATTATGTCATAAATAATTTAATTTATTTGATGTCTAAAAATTATAGAAAAAATACCATGATTTTGTAAATCTTATTAAATTTCAAATGAATAATTATAGTAAAAAAATCTTATATAACACCATATAAAAATTAATTACCAAAATATTTTTGTTTATGTCTATTTTGCCTTTACTTTAAATTAATTAATATAAATTGAATTATCACTCCCATGTTTCTCAAAGGGGTCCCAAAATCGACCCAAAAATTCCCATGGTCGTTAATGAGTCATCCAATATGGTTTGGACAAGTGTTAAGGTAATTATAATTTTCTTTTTACCTTGAATTACCTTATTTACCTTTAACTATGTTAAATAAAAGTTAAAAGTTACTATTCGCCAAAAATTATTTTCATCTTATTGAACCACATTTTCCTTACTAATAATAACCATGTATGTCAGATTTTTGAAATTCAATTCACAAAAGTGGTAAAATTTCATTTAAATGAATAAATCAGTTTTTTTAACTACTACTAAGTGGTTTCACTATTAATCAAAAATTGATGTTTTTCAGAAAAATACCAAAAGTTTACCCTAATCTTTAATTGATATTCCGAATTAAAAAATGATGTATATTTTTTCAAATTCAAAACATAGAAGTGGTATTAATTAATTTAAAATTAATTCCTATTGTTAAAACAAATAGTGTATTTTTAAAAAAACATTAACTATCAAAAGATTGACAATTGTTTATGTCCAAATTCAAAGTGAAATTAATTCCAATGACCAACATTAGATTAAATGGTAAAAATATATTCTAATTAAACTTTAAAACCAATTAAAATGATAATCTAACCATATAAATAAATTATATTAAAATATAGTTTTGAATTAAAATAAAATATTTTTCATTATTCATCAAAAAAATTAACTTTAGCAGAAAAATACTAAAAATTTACCAAAATTAGATGTTGATGTCCCGAATAAAAAGAAGAATTTTATTTGGTAAAATAGAACATATAAAAATTACCAAAACTATATTTAAAAAGGGTTCACCATTAAAAGGCGGTAAATTGGCCTTTTAATGTAAATTATGCTTAAAATTAGATTCATTCACATTTTAAGCCAATAAATTTTTATTGGATAATCGTAAATAAATTTAAAAATCATGTATAATAATATTGTAATTTGTTTTGTTCATTCTCTCCAATACAACCACAAGGATTTAACTACCATTTAAAATAATAATATTATATTATTAGTGTGCAACGTAATATTTCAAAGAAATCTGTTGTTGCGTATTGGGTACACTATCAAACATAGAAACCCATTTAAAGTAAAATTATTATTTAATTCACAAATTATAATAAATATGAAATATGTATTATTCTTTATTTACGTGGGATGTTACATTGTGTTTGGATTAAGGTAAAATGGATTAGATGATGATTAATAAATGATATATAATCCTAGTATCGATAAACTATTTGACCAGTTAAAGAAATCTCATGTATTCCCTTGGATTTATTTATATTTATTATATCATTGGTTGAGCGTATGACCTTATAAAAGTACTCAAAAATGTTTAGAAGTAGGTATGACCTTTATCAGTACCTTCTAATGTCATTCACATTGAAAAACATTCCATATATGTTCATCTACATGATCAATAGATTCTTTAAATTTCATTTATATTGTTTGTTGGTAATCATCAATGAAATTTCAGTGAAATCCATACCGTGTAAGAGCACGATTGATAATTGGAGGTATTTTTTAGTATTCTATGAGAGAACAGATGATTGAATGATATTAATTTGTTGATTTAGGATTGAAAGTGTTCACTTCTAAGGGAAGATTATTTTTTAGGGTTAAATATCAAGGGATCTAGTGAATCTTATTGTCTTGGTTTCTTGGGATAGAGGAAAGAATGTCATTGAGGTTAATAGAATCGTTGGGATTTATGGTTAATATCATATGTTTTTTTGAGACTTATCCCACATTGAAGTATTATTTTAAGGCCTATCCTAGAGTGGGTAATTTTTGAATGGATGGATGGCAGCGAGAAATTTTTCATATATGTAATGGGGTGATTTACATATTCTAAGATCACAACCATACCTAGGACAGATATAGAAAATTAACTGTATTGTAATTCATTGAGTGTTGTATTTGGAGAACTACAAATATTGGATGGTTGAGTAGTGTTGTTTGGATCCAGAATGTTGTTTCTCCATAATTATAAACACACGACACAATATATGAAAATAACATTGGAGATGTAGTCCTTGATGTGTTGTTAAAAAAATAATTTATTGGAAATATTTATAGTATATGCTGAAAATAATATTCTAAAATATCTTTTTCCTCAGTGGTATATTAATATTTTGTAGAGGATATGGGTTGAGTATTAGTTGTATTTTTATTTTTTTATTGGTGTACACTCTAATGAATGGTAACATCATTTTTCATTTACTGAGTAGGATAACTCAAGGAAAATTGGTACATGAGCTTAGTAGTATGTGGTGGATGATGTATCATTTTATTGAGATATGTATTGGTGTTGAGAGGTGTAATGGATGATAATTATTTATTACATAATAATTTATTCATCATTTATCAATATATTTAATGAGATTAATCCTTCAGACTAAGATTTCATGGGGTTTATAAGCAATATATTAATATTGTGGATCCACTTCGATACTGGACTACTAATGCCGATGTGATTCTTTATCACTAGGGTTGTACAGTAGTACACAAATGCATGTGTGAAGCAATGATGAAGTACGTACATTCCTTAAAATGTTCTGTACATCTAAGTTATTTCTGGGTAAATATGGTTAGTGTTGAAATTATTAGCAGACTATGATAAATAAGGTCATATGAGTTTCATTACATAGTTCTACACCTATCATCTCAAGATGAAATAGAAATAGAAACCCACTAGTCCTCTCCATCCCTGACATATTCTTGAGTGGACATGAGATTATATGGAAATTGATTTTATAATGGGGACTATGTGGGAACCTCAATGTCATGATGTAGTTTAAGTTTTCATAGATTGACTAAAAATGGTCTATTATTTCATAATGATCATGATTGAATATTTTTTTGATGAGATATGTAATTTTATAATTCTATAAGGTGGATAACTTGAATGGTTTTATAGAGAGAATCATAACTATTAGTGATTTATATTTTACCTCATGGTTAGGGAAGGGGTTATATAAGTTCTTGTGTATGAAAGTAAGATAGATTAAAACTTATCAGTCATAGAATGAATGGTGGAATAAGAGTACAATTCTGGTGGTTGAGAAAATACACTGGGAATGTTTCCTTGAATTGAAGGGATAACGAGAGAGTCATATATTTTTTGTGGAGTTTTCTTATATAATAGTAACTAGGATCGATCACCATTATATTAAAAGGAAACTAATGAATTGATTATGTATAGACTGTGTCCTGTGTAGGAGCCCTTTGAGTTACTCAGTTGATTTAGAAGTTACATGGGATGGATTATAGTAGGTATAGATTATATTGTATAAAAATAATTACTCCCTCAGAGTTTTTTTTTCATTGACTGAGTCTTATTTGGACTATAATCTAGCCTTGGTAAATGTTAGATTTAGAGATAAAGGATGTTAGTGGTGTGGTTTATGGGATTATTTGTGGAGATAGATTGGATTATTATTGTGGTAAATATTTGTAGTCTTCTTATAATATACACATCTATGAATGACATGTTTCATGTCTCTCAGATACATATTTATCATTGAGGACCATCTCATGTGATCAATATTTATGATTTTGAGAATGATATTGATGCATAATTTAAATAGAATATAGTTTGTATCATGGATTCCTATTAGATGAATCTTCATGGGAATAATGATCCACCAGTATGATTGATGTGGAAACATGGGCTTATTCAAGGAGAGATAGGGGAAGGAGATTTTGATGTGCGAGCTCAATGGTTAGAGTTATTCACAATAGTGTATGTGTTATTATCAAGAGTACAACTATCGTATAAGATGTGAAATAATGGTGAGGTCGTAACACTCACCCAATATTTTATTTTCTGTGTCTACTTGAATAATATCAAACCTCTTATATTTTATCATATTATAAATTTTATCATGTGTATAGAAGGTACTAGAAGAATCTTATGTGTTTAGAGATTAATATTTTATATTTTATGTTGCAACACATGGTTAATGGTTAATGCATGATTGATGAAAAATGTTCACCCCAATAGTGTGACCAGGTATGAAAATATAGATTTCTTATTTAACCATTTGTGGGGATCCAGGTAACCATGAAAATGTATGAAAAAAGTATGAGGTATTTTTTCACAATTTTTGAATGCATTGTTTATATGTACACAATAAACATGTGAAATGGAAAGTTGTGGATATTATGTGTTATAATTGTTAGTGCATTATTTGGCCAATCATGATTGAAACCCATGTTACTATTAAAAATATGAATTTTTAAATGTTTCCTTCACTAATATGGATCCCTTAAACCATATTTACGTATCTTTTAGCATGCATCTCTTTGAAAATTCACTGCTCCTTTATGATTTGGTTTTTAGTTAATCTCCCTTTATCATTGATCTTTTGAATTGTATTATAATGTGATTGAAGGTTTAATGTATGGTTAACCTTTCTTATCTACTCTTTTATTATTTCTCTCACCATTGTAATGTCTCTCTCCAAATTAATTACAATTCTATATTTTTAGGGTTATATTATACTTCTTCAATTTCATTTATCCTAGATAAAATAAATAGTTAGTTCTGGATGAGTAATAACTTTGAGGTTAAGGTACATAGTACAAATATTTCCCCTTATTCTCTATCTTTTTATCATGTTTATGAATTGTGTAGTCATACCAGCTTACAATTTTTTGACCCTAAATTTTATTAAACTATTTCATCATAGTATTTCCATGAATAAATTTCATATTACTGGTGATTATTTAATGTACATGAAGAATGATTCCATGGGAATTTCATAGTTCAATTGGAACATGAAATTGAAAATATGACATGGTAAAACAGAATTTCCTTCATTGAAAAGTAATGTGTGACTATGAGATACATTGGATAATAAAAATTGATAAAAATGATTTATAAATGGTACGTGATATTATGATGTGATATTTTAACCTTGATCTATTGTTTCTGTTATAAATTAATGTGTAAAACAATGAGTTGTGATTGGATTGATAAACTAAGAAAATATACAGTGATGACATGGGGTAATAAATGAGGATGCATGAAACGAATGGATTAACTAAATTTCAATTTCTCTTTTGATAATTATTATATACACATGCTGATACATCTTTAAATTATAATATATTTTCCCCTAACTAATGAAAATTTAAAAACTCTAAATGCTTCCCAAATAAGAAGACTAGGTAAACACTCATGTGGTGGATGTGTAAATGATCAAAGTGTAGTCTAGATATGATGAAATGTTCAATGATCTGGGAGTGTTTTTTTGCATATATAGGTAGATACTTAGCTCTAATAAATCAAATTTGATTTAAGGTTTAATGTATGGTTAAACTTCTGTATCTACGCATTCGTTGTTTCTGGCACCATTTTTTGGTTTCTAACTATATTAATCAATTTTCTCTATTATCAGGTTTTATTTCTACATAATCAGTATCATTGATTCTAGATCAAATAAATGGTTGGTTTTTTGTGAGTGAGGACCACAGAGGCCAAGGAACAATGTTCCCATATTTCTCCATATTCTCACTCTTCTTCTCATGTTTATACATTGGGTAGTAATATCAAGTATCCATTTTTTACCCCAAATTTAATTAAATTTTTTTATCATGATATTCTTATGAATAAAATTCTAGGTTACTTTTGAATATTTATTATACATAAAGAATGAACCCATGGAAAAATTCTAGTTTAATTTGAACATGAAAATGAAAATATGACATTTTAAAATAGATTGATAATATTTCAAAATAAAAGTGTGACGGTGTGATACATTTGATAATAAAAAATATTAAACAACAATTTATAAATGGTTCATGATATTATGATGTTATTTTTTAATTATGAAATAATTTTCCCTTATATACTATGGTGATGACCAATGATGTGTGATTATATTGATAAATATGAAATGAAAGGGTGTTGAAACAGGGTAACAAATGATGATGTGAAAAATGGTAAAGCATTAATAAAATGAAAATTTTATCTTTCAAAAGTTCTATATACACTAATTGAGACATCCTTTAGATTAACATAGAGTGGTCCACGCCTGGTGAAAATGTAAACATTTTTAATGTAGCCCTAATATGAAAATTAAGTATGCACTCATGGAATAGATGTGTTAATGATCAAAAAGTAGTCCTAATATCATGAATTTTTCAGTGATCTTGAATTGCTTTTGGTATAAATATGTAGATCCCCTATTCAAATACATCTGATGTGATTAATGGTTTAAAGTATGGTTGACCTTTTGTATCTATTGTTTCTTCGTTAATCCCACCATTATGTGGTGTCTCACAATTTTAATTACTATACTGTATTATCATGTTTTTTTTCTTGATAAATTTTATTCATCCTAGATCGAAATAAATTGTTGGTTTTGGGTGAGTGAGCACCTTAGAGGAAATTGTACATAGTTCCTATATTTCACTATATTCTCTCTCTTTTTCTCATGTTTATGCATTATGTAGTCATTCAAACCTACCATTTGTTTCCCTAAATTTAATTTAATTAATTAATCATGATATTTCCATGTATTAATTCCATGGTAATTTTCATTATTTAATTTAAACGATTAATGATCCCATTAGAGTACCCTAGTGAAATTTGAACTAGAAATTAAGTATTTGACATAGTAATCTAGAATGAACATCATTTAAAATAAGCGCATGAATGTTATATACAATTGATAATACAAATTGGTAAAAAATGATTTATAAATGGTAGACGATATTATGATGTGATTTAATAAATATGAACTAATATTTCCCTTATAAATTAATGTGGAAACCAATGATGTGTTATTAGACTGATAAATCATAAAATGATAGGGTGATGACATGGGGTAAAAAATTATGATTCATGTAATGGAAAAGGATTAATGAAATTTAAATTTCATTTTGACACGTTTTATATACACTAATTAAGCCATAATTTAAATTATCTTAGAGTGGTCCTTATCTAATAATAATATAAACACTCTCAATAAATCCATAATATGATGAATAAGTATACAATCATGGAATTCATTTTTAAATGATCATAAATTATTCTTGATATCATAAAATATTCAATGAAAATGGAGTGGTTTTGGTATAAATAAGTAGATACCATGTTCAATGACATCTCCCACTATCCAAATATGGTAATCTTTTGGTTATTGGTTCTATTGTAGGACTTGGTCCCCTTGTATGGTAAAATATGGTTTTAATGATCCTACTACACGCTCTAAAACATCTGAAACTAGACTAATTAGGTATGAACGACGTCAACATTAAGCAAGGAGATCAGGAATTGGTATTTTTATTGATTATCATCCATATATAATTATGTTGTTCACTTATATCACTTTTTACCCCTCTTTAAAATGATGGTTATATTTAGGAACACCATTGGTGTTAACCTATTGATTTTTTATCATACCATACATAATATTCCTTAAGTACCTGAGCATAATAATTTTTTAGGACATTATAATATCTAGGTCATGATGATGGATGTTTGAATTTTCTATATATGATGATTATAGATGATTGAAACAATTAAATCATAGGACAATTTTTGGTATTTTTTTTGTTTTTCTGGTTATACAATTATCTATTTATCATTTTTTTAGGATACTCTAAGGTAATAAAATTATATGTATGGACAATTTTTTTTAATATATATGAATTTGTGATTATTTCATTTTTACTTTCCTTCTCTTGTATTTGGTGTTTATATTATTTTGGTTTATATGATTGGACTTTATTTATGTTAACAATAAAATTTTTATTATAGGGTACAGTATCCTCAATATATCTTCATAGACCCTTATAACTAATTGAATCTTCTGGAATAATGGAGGTATTCTTGAGGATATTCTACTCTCTAGTCCTACTATTTTTTAGAGTATACTAGGTTGGGATGTTAATGTGATGGTTGGAATAGGTGAGTAGTGGTTCCTCTCATCAGAGGAGCTAGTGATGAAGAGTACATTTACATCCTAGTATAGGGAGACCACTAGTACAATTATACCATTTAGACTATTTTAGGCATTCAACACTGAACTACACCTTTGAAGAAATTTAGTGCTACTCTTCTGGATAGTTTGTCCACCTATAAAAATTTTACAACAATAATATATTTGATAGAAATAGGAACCAATAATTGTATTACCAAGTATCATAGGTTCAATAGTCTTATGAGGTGATCATCATTATTAAATCATTATCAAGAAGATTATGATGAGGGGGATACTAGGGTAGTCAGAACCCATTCAACATTGGATATCGTCTATGAAATTATATTCTCTTCTATGGTAGTAAGATATATTTTTGGGTCATTATTTTAGAGTTTTCCACTAATAAGAATGTCATCGATAATTATACAATTAGATATAATATTCTACTATCACTAAAATTCTTATATTCTCTTTTTGATATATGATCCTTATATTCCATCATTTTTATAAAACTAATTTCCATTATCAGTCTGGAAGAGGAGATTCCTCTAGACAATATAAGTCCTTTTAAAACATTTGGGAAGAGAAAAAAAGATGGTGAAGAAGTGTTAATAATTTTCTTTGTTGGAATATCATTTTTAAAATCATTTAGATATATTCATTACAGAATCGAAACTACTTTCATGTTATAATATAATTTTTTGGATGATATAGTCTTTTTAGAACATTACTTCTATGATATAAATGTTTCATATTCATATGAATATGTTTTCAATTGCACAATCCATGGTTAGTGGGTTCTGGACACCAGTCGAGTAGGGCCTAATCAGGTGTAGGATGCGATGATCACTAATAATATTTCTAGCAATTCTATTGAATAAATTAGAAATAAAATTCTGAATTTATTTTCTCTGTTCACGGGCTCTGATGGAAACATGCTTATGGAAGACCTTACATGTGTAATTACAATACCATGAACCATTCACCAATTTTTGAAATTTGTGAGTTTTATTAACTCAATAATGCATCCCCATATAAAAAGACTACTAGTTGGAAAAAATGGTCCATGATATTACATTGGGGAGACTACACCCATATATGAGACAAATAAACATGAAAAAACAACAAAAAACAAACTAACTATTCATTAGGATTTATTGGAATAAATTAAAAGATAAATTATATAATACGGTGAAATGATGTTATACAAGGATAAACCAACTAGTCACCCACTAGGATGAGAAAAAATTATAATATACAAAAAAATATAGTTTACAAGAGGCTATACTCCCATAACTAAGAAATAACTCAATCCCTATATCCAAATACCAATTGAAATTTCTCAACATATCGGACTATAGGTCTCGTTCTTCAAATTAATATATACATAAGGCCTATACGCTCACTCGGGTACCCGTATTGAGAGTGTGGAGTAAATTATATATAGGTCACTGTTAATATTTTCCCCAACATCTAATTTTATATAGATGTTTAGGAAAATGTAATATTCCAATACAAATAGATAAATAAATAAAATGAAATTAATAAATAACATCTTCATTGATCCTCATGTTCAAATATTATACTTGAGATCGATGATGGTTGAATTGGGATTTATTATTGTATATTCAGGCAACTTATATAAGCATTGGTAAGATACATATCATTCCACATTATAACCTGAATATGTATATATAAGTGTATACAATATCGTTGAGGGAAAATTGGATCATCCTTATCTTATAGTATAGATTTAACATGCATAGAGAAAAAATTATCATACCATTTATCTATGATATAAAACACAAGAATGAGGGATGAGTGACCCATAATAAAATCTCATGCACAAAACATATATGGGATATATGTTCCTCTAGGTAATCATACATAAAAATATGTGGGTGAAGCGTCCTTCCCTGGAATATCCCATAGAAATTTATGGAGGAATAAGAGACCTGACGGGGAGTCTCTATTACATATATCATATATTAATATGGTGTCTGGAATACACCCCAAAATGTTTTATCAAGGGGTAGACCCAAAAACATAATATATTGACTGGTCATCAAGGGATTGAGATAACCCATTAATATCACATATGTAACATCCCAAGTATGTAATGAATAATAGATGTTTTATATATGTCTATTAATGAATTAGATAGTGTTTTAGAGGCTTAAAATGAAAATAAATCCAATCTTAAGCATGGAATACACTAATATTTTTAAAAGATTGTTTTACTTCCTCTGATGGCAAAAAATTTTGAATCTATCTTTAGACAATTTTATAAAGTATGTTTGTCAAAATAAACTTATTCTTTATGATTGGGACATCAAAATTTACTTTGTGTGAATTTTTGGTATTTTTCTGACAATGTTCATTTTTAATGAATAGTGAAAAATACTGCATTTTACATCAAAACTGCTTTTTAATCTAATTTATTTATATGATTAGATTATCTTTTGAATTGGTTTTGAAGTAAAATTAGAATATATTTTTACCATTTAATCCAATGGTGGTCATTGGAATCAATTTGAATTTGAAATTAGACATAAACTGGTGTCAATTTTTTGATACTTATTGTTTCATAAAAACACGCTATTTGTCATAACAGCGGGTATTAATTTTTAAATTAATTAATGTGACTTATATGTTTTTAATTTTGTAAAATAGACTTCATTTTTGAATTCGGAATATCAAATACAGGTAAGGGTGAATTTTTGGTAATTTTCTGAAAAACATCAATTTTTAATGAATAGTGAAACCACTAAGTGGTAGTTAAAGAAACTGATTTTTCGTTTAAATGAATCATTGCCACTTTTGTGTTCTGAATTTCAAAAATCTGACAAAAATGGTTGTCATTAAGAAGTAAAATGTGGTTCAATGAGATTAAAATAATTTTTTGGTGAATAGTAACTTATTTTGTTTTTAATCGCGATTAGTGGTAATTAGGGTAGTTTAAGGTAAAAATAATGCTTTAATAATATGAAATGACCTAGAAACATGTCCTAACCTTATTGTATGTGTCATGGCCGACCAATACAATCCATGGGACAACTTGGGGACCCCATGGAGCCACTTTGGTTGGGAAATGACCTAAATAACCTTTTATTTAATGTTAAAGTAAAAATGACACAAACATGAGTTATTTTATTAAAACAATTTTTATATGGGGTTATAGAAGTCATATTTTGGACTATAAATATTCATTGGAAATCTATAAAGATTTACTATATCATAGTATTTTTTATAATTTTTTTACATTAAATAAATAAATGTATTTATGACATCATAATGATGTAGCGATTACCTCATTAATAAAGGATTTAAATAAAATGAAAAGATAATGTAAAATCTATGAACAACACATGTCCAAAACCAATTAGATGGGTAGATTTCGAACCCTTATCACCTTACCCTTGAATTATATCAATGTGGGACCTTTTGAATCCGAAACTCTTTTTAAAATAAAGTAACTTATCTTTACTTTCCAAGAGTGCCCCTCCTCTCCTCTTATAAAAGGCCCCCACCTCTACCTCATTTCACACAGTCCTCAAGCCTTTGGCTCGGCCATCCCCTTCCCATTTACTCTCTCCACTTCCCTATATTACTCCTTGGAGCCTCACTTTGGGCAGATGTCTTCCCAAGGAAGTCTTTGAGCTCAAAACAATGGAAGTTACCCGATATTAAGGTAATGTCTTCTTTTGAGTCCTTTTGTTTTATTTTGATTCTCCAACCCCCTAAACTCTTTTTATTCTCCTATTTTGTAACAAATCCAGTATCCCCAATATTCTAGGATTTTGTTATAAGAAGGATTCAAGCTACACTTACACACACCTACATCTAATGGTTAAAGAACATTCGGTTTCCGTGGATGGTGAATTTATGCCTCCCGAAACGATGATTGTTCAACATTCTTTTAAAACCTTAAAAGGTGGCCATTAATATGACACTATATTTATATATGATATATATAATATGTTTATGTTTTCCTTAAGCTTCTGTTTTTTTTCATTTTGGGCATACCTTTATGGTTTCCATTATGGGTAAACGTGATATCTTCATTTAAGCAAGTGCGGACTACCGCCCCCTCAAAGTGATTTGATTCGTTAAATACCATATGTGGGAAGTATATAGGTTGGAACTATGATATTATATATGATATTATACTTGAATTAGAATATACCTTTATATCATTATGATTCCATTCTATAAAATATGAAATAGAAATGAAAGTAGCGTTCATGCGTACGTACGGCTTACCGTCTCCATGAATGGTGCATTTCATTTCTTACCTCTAAATGATTATGTAATATTATAAATGCATGCATTTACTGGATATATATGAAATATATGATATCTACATCATGAATACCATTCTGGATATAATGGACACATGAACAACTTGTAATTATAAAGGAATTATTTTTTACTCAAGTACCAATGATCGTTAAAATGACCGTTATTAACTTAAATGATTACATAGTGTTCATGACATGACAATAAGTGATATAAAATGAATAATGAAATTGAAAAATGTTCTTAAACAAGTAGAAATTAACTCTAGTTTATTATTCAGGAGATTAAAGAACAACTGAGTCAAGTGGGACCTGAGGTATGGGACTTCGTCTCAATCTCCTTTCATTGAGGCATATTTTGTTTTATACACAACCTTTTCTTATATGGTATATAAACCCCTTTGAATTTTATGTTTATTCAAAAGGAATATTTTTTATACGAAGCGTTTTACTAAACGACAAAAGGGAATGTTTTTGTCGTACGTATGCGGCGACAACGACTTCTCTGCTGCCGTGACCTTTATTTGAGTTTCCGCTTCCTCTACAAGCCATACCATTTTAAAAGAAAAATAAATACCATGTTTTAATTTTCTTTTGATATTGAAAATGGTTTTCATAATGTTTTTATATCAATGTGTTGTATTGATATCTTGTGATTGAAAGGTGGAAATGTTATGTTTCCTTTATGCATGTTTTATGGGATACGATTATGTTGAGGTTCTTGGGAATTATTATGAAGACGGGTGGTTTCGTGATAAACTAAGGGTGGGTGAGCCCGATATAGCTCTCCAATGCATTGGGTAACGCGAAGGAGTGAAACTTTAAGGTTTCTCCAAGGAGATTTAGGGAATATATACTGTGATGGGTATTCCAAACGTAACCAAGAGGGTTACTCCCTACGTAAGAATGTTATGAATGCCTCAAGTTACCTTTATGTCTTATTATTTCTATGATTTACTCATGATTTGATGAGGTATGTTAAAGTGATTATGTTTTATGGGTAAATTATGATTTCATTCTTGTGTATATATGCACCCATGTTTCCTTTCCATGTTTTTATAACCCATACTGAGATTTTTATGCTCATCCCATGTTTTTTTGAAATGATTTTCATAGGTCAAAGGAAAGGTACATGATATGATTATAGTTTCAAGGAAGTGTCAAGAAAGAATCCATGTTTTATCTTAAATATGTTTCCATTGATGGGAATGAAGGATACTATCTTTATGTAACCAATTTGTTTATATGTGGAATGTAATGCAAGTTTTATGATCTAATTCCCTAAAACTCTAAACCCGAAAAGATCCTCAATGTGTAATCTTGTAATAACTCAAGATTAAGTAAGGTTTAAGGTGGGGGCCTTATAGTTGGTATCAAAGGTCGGTTTAGATAACTTTATGAGTTAGAATTTTATTAAATGATTATCCAAAAATATTTTTTTGAAATGATATAGTATTTGAAGATTACCATGTTGCTTCATCTAAGACATGTTTGTTCAGAATGGTTTTCCACAGAGGAAACAGGGAAGCAGTGCTAGGAAGGCATACAGAAGGAAATAACCTTCCAAATCAGCATCCCGAGATGGTCAGAATTGGAACTGAACAGTTTGTTGCAGTGATGGCACAGTTGACTCAGGCTATAAATGGTGGTGGTATCCATGCACGAGATCAGCCAGATCAACTGCAGAGGAACATGTTAGTGGTTTAACATTTCATGAGGAAACATCCCCCATCATTCAGAGGAACATCTGACCTTGTGTTAGCTGAAGGGTGGATTAAAGCACTGGAGAAGATTTTTGATGTCATGGGGTGTTCAGAAAATCAAAAGGTTAGTCTTGCTATTTACCGTTTCGAGGGTGAGACAGATCAGTGGTGGTCGATGGTTAAAAATATCAGGGACGCTGATGAGATTGATGCTCTCGACTAGGATGAATTCAAAGGTGTGTTTCTTGAGAAGTATTTTCCTAAGGCTGTTTGACTTTGGATGGAAAAGCAATTCTTGGAATTGAGGCAATAGGAAGACTCAGTGGCTACCTATGAAGAAAGGTTCACTCGATTGTCAAGGTATGCTCAAAATTTTATCTGAGACCTTGATAGTAAAATCAATCATTTTTACTCAGGATTAAAGCCAAAATATCAAAAGGAATTAGATTCACGTGAGTTTAAAAGTTATGAAAAGCTTGTTCGATGTGCTGAGAAGGTAGAAATGGAGTTTGCTGATGACAAAGTGTTCTATAACAACCAGCAGAAGAAGAGACCGAGGTGGCAGGAGAAAGGTAAGAATTCTTCAAAAAAGTCTGATGGTAAGAAAACTAAGTTTCCAGTTAGTGATAAATGTGGCAAAAGGCATGCTGGGGAATGTCTTCTGAATTCTAGAAAGTGCTACCGATGTGGTAAGATGGGACATAAGGCTCGTGATTTCACTGAAAAGGATCAATGTGAAGGTAAGACCAAATATGAATTACAGTTATTGAAATGTTATAAGTGCAATGAGATGGGTCACTATGCAAACGAGTGTCCGACAAAGAGCTTGAGTGATGGGAAGCAGTTAGACTACAATCAGAAAGGGGTGGTGAAATCTTTTGCAACTACTTCGGCAGACGTCGGGCCATCAAATGAAGTTATATCAGGTACTTTGTTTGTTTGTTCATATTATTCCAGTGTGTTGTTTGATTCGAGGTCTACACATTCTTTCATCTCTGAAAACATTTCTAGTAAAATGGGAATACCATCTCAAGAAGTGACTCTTGAACTTGTGGTAAAAACACCTGGGGGAAATGTTGAGGCAAAAAGAATTTATAAGAATCTTCCTATCCTTATCTGTGGAAAGAACCTACTTGCAAACCTTATTTTTCTACCTCTAGTAGAGTTTGATGTTATCCTGGGTATGGATTGGCTCTTTATTTACCATGCTAAGATCGACTGTAGAGCTAAATAAGTTTCTTTTCAGAAAGACTTTCAGTTTGTGTACAAGAATGAACCCTTACTGTTGATAACTTATCAAGAGGCCGAGAAACTTGTAAAATATGGAAATGAATGTTACCTTGCAGACATCGTTGAAAATAAAAGAACTGTTTAGATTAATGATGTGCCAGTGGTAAATGAGTATCCTGATGTTTTTCTTGATGAGTTTCTTGGAATAATACCAGATCGAGAAGTTGAGTTTACTACTGACTTACTTCCTGATGCTAAGCCAATTTAAAAACCTCCTTATTGAATGGCTCAAATTGAACTTTTAGAGTTGAAGGAGCAATTGCAAGATTTATTAGAGAAAGGTTTCATTCGACCTAGCACATCACCATGGGGTTCTCCTGTTTTATTTGTTAAAAATAAAGATGGTTCTATGAGACTTTGCACTGATTATAGAGCCTTGAATAATATCATTGTTAAGAAGAAATATCCTTTGCCTCATATCGATGATTTGTTTGATCAGCTCCAGGGAGCTCAGTTTTTTTCAAAGATTGACTTGAGATCATGATACCATCAGCTAAAGGTAAAGGAGGAAGATATTCCGAAGATGTAATTTCGTACGAGATATGGCCATTATGAATTTGTAGTAATGCCTTTCGGGCTAACCAATGCACCTGTTGTATTCATGGACATAATGAATAGAATTTTCCATGAGTTCTTGGATAAGTTTGTGGTGGTTTTCATTGATGATATTTTGAGTTTTTATAAAATTAAAGAGAAGCATGAAAGAGATTTAAGGGTTATCTTGAAAACCTTAAAAGAAAAGAAACTGTGTGGGAAATTCAGCAAGTGTGAGTTTTGGATGCAACAAATTTCTTTCCTTGGTCATATTGTTTCTAAAGATGGAATAACTGTTGATCCTGCAAAAACAAAAGTTGTGGAAGACTGGCCAAGACCCACAAATGTAACTGATATTAGTAGCTTCCTTGGTTTGTCAGGCTATTAATGAAGGTTTGTTAGAAATTTTTCACGGTTATCTAGTCCAATGACTAAGCTAACTCGGAAGGGTGTTAAGTTTATCTGGACAAAATAATGTGATGATTGTTTTCAGGAATTGAAAAGAAGATTGGTGAATGCTCCAGTTTTGGCACTACCTTCCTGGAATGGTGAGTTTGTTATATACGGTGATGCTTCATTGAAAGGACTTGGTTGCATCCTAATACAGAATGATCAGGTAATTGCTTATACATCACGAAAGTTGAAAACTCATGAGGTAAATTACCCTACACATGATTTGGAATTAGATGCTATTGTTTTCTCTTTAAAAATTTAAAGGCATCATTTGTATGGAGTAAAGTGTGAAATATATACCGATCAAAAAAGTTTAAAGTATATATTCACTCAGAAAGAGTTGAACATGAGACAAAGGATATGGCTATAATTAATCAAGGATTATGATTGTACAATTCATTACCATCCGGGAAAAGCAAATAAAGTGTCTGATTCTTTGAGTCGAAAAAGTAATGCTTCATTAGCAATTTTGCATTTGGAACGTGATACTTTGGTTAAGGATTTGATGAACTTTGGCATAGAAGTTGTTGGTGCAGGAAGTCCTTCTAATTTGTTTCAGGTATCAGTGAGATCTTCTCTATCAGGCAGAATCAAGCAAGCATAGAAGCAAGACAGTGAGTTGCAGAAAAAGGTAGAGCTGGTTCAGAAAGGTAAGTTGCCTGAATTCAACATTGATAATGATTTTGTTTTGAGATTTGGGAAGAGATTGTGTGTGCCTTGTGATTCACAGTTGAAGAGAGATTTGTTATGTGAATCTCATAGTTCTCCTTTTTCAGTTCATCTGGGCAGTACTAAGATGTATAGAGATCTGCAGGAGTATTACTGGTGGGATGGAATGAAAAGGGATATTACTGATTTTACTGTGAAGTGTTTGACATGTTAGCAGGTTAAAGCAGAGCGGCAGTTACCAAATGGGATGCTTCAGCCTTTACCAGTGCCAGAGTGGAAATAGTAGAATATACCCAGGGACTTTGTTGTGGGATTACCGAAGTCATCTCGAGGTAATAATGCAATCTAGGTTATTGTTGATCGCTTGACCAAATATGCTCATTTCCTTGCTATACGAGATACTTTCTCTCTTGATCAACTTTCCTGTTTGAATCTTAAAGAGGTAGTCAGGTTACATGGATTTCTTCTCTCCATTGAATCAGATCGTGATCCCAGGTTTACTTCTAACTTTTGGAAAGGTCTTCAGAAGTCGATGGGTACTGAATTAAATTTTAGTACAGCTTTTCATCCTCAATCAGATGGGCAGTCAGAACGAAAAATTCAGACCATGGAGGATATGCTACGTTCTTGTTCGATGGATTATCAGGGAAGTTGGGACCACCATCTTTCTTTGGTTGAATTTTCATATAATAGCAGTTTTCATTCCAGTATACAGATGGCACCATTTGAGGCGTTATATGGGAAGCGGTGTCGAACTCCAGTTTTCTGGGATGAAGTGGGTGAAAGGAAGTTGATGGGACCAGAATTGGTAGAAGAGTTGGTAGAAAAAGTTCAGCTGATTCAGAAAGACATGAGAACAGCTCAGAGCAGGCAGAAGAGTTATACGAACAACAGGAGGAAGGATCTCTCTTTTGAGGTAGGTGATCATTTTTTTCTCAAAGTATCACCATGGAAAAGTGTGATGCGATTTGGTAAGAAAGGAAAGCTGAGGCCAAGGTTCATTGGAACATATGAAATTCTGTAGAGTTAGATCAGTTGCTTACCGAGTGGCTTTACCTCCGAGTTTATCTCAGGTACACAATGTTTTTCACGTTTCAATGTTGAGAAAGTATATGCCAGATCCATCTCATGTTTTGAGTCCAGAGGTAGTTTAGCTGGAAGAGAACCTATCTTATGAGGAACAACTGGTCCAGATTCTTGACCACAGGGGGCAAGTGTTATGGAATAAGTTGATTCACCAGGTAAAGGTTTTGTGGAAAAACCCCATGATTGAAGAGGCAGCATGTGAATCTGAAAATGCAATGAGGGATAAGTACCCCCATTTATTCAATAAGTAAATAAATTGCGGGGATGCAATTTTCTAAAGGAGGGAATGATGTAACATACCAAGTATGTAATGAATAATAGATATTTTATCTATGTCTATTAATTAATTATATAGTGTTTTAGAGGCTTAAATTGAAAATAAATCCAATCTTAAGCATGGAATACACTAATATTTTTAAAAGATTGTTTTACTGCCTTTGATGGAAAAACATTTTTGAATCTATCTTTAGACAATTTTATAAACTATGTTTGTCAAAATAAACTTATTCTTTATGATTGGGACATCAAAATTTACTTTGTGTGAATTTTTGGTATTTTTCTGACAATGTTCATTTTTTAATGAATAGTGAAAAATACTGCATTTTACATCAAAACTGCTTTTTAATCTAATTTATTTATATGATTATATTATCTTTTTAATTGGTTTTGAAGTGAAATTAGAATATATTTTTACCATTTAATCCAATGGTGGTCATTGGAATCAATTTCAATTTGAAATTGGACTTAAACTGGTGTCAATCTTTTGATACTTATTGTTTCATAAAAACATGCTATTTTTCATAACAACGGGAATTAATTATTAAATTAATTAATGTGAATTATATGTTTTGAATTTTGTAAAATAGACTTCATTTTTGAATTCACAATATCAAATATATCTTAGGGTGAATTTTTGGTAATTTTCTGAAAAACATCAATTTTTGATGAATAGTGAAACCACTAAGTGGTTGTTAAAGAAACTGATTTTTCGTTTAAATAAAACATTGCCACTTTTGTGTTCTGAATTTCAAAAATCCTACATACATGGTTGTCATTAATAAGTAAAATTTGGTTCAATGGGTTAAAATAATTTTTTGGTGAATAGTAACTTATTAAGTTTTTAATCGCGATTAGTGGTAATTAGGGTAGTTTAAGGTAAAAATAATGCTTTAATAATATGAAATGCCCTAGAAACATGTCCTAACCTTATTGGATGTGTCATTTCCGACCAATACAAGCCATGGGTAAACTTGGGGACCCCATGGAGCCACTTTGGTTGGGAAATGACATAAATAACTTTTTATTTAATGTTAAAGTAAAAATGACACAAACATGAGTTATTTTACTAAAACAATTTTTATATGGGGTTATACAAGTCAGATTTTTGACTATAAATATTCATTGGAAAGATAAAATGATTTCATACATCATAGTAGTTTTTTAATAATTTTTTGACATTAAATAAACAAATGTATTTATGAAATTGTAATGATGTAGCGATTACCTCATTAATAAAGGATTTAAATAAAATGAAAAGATAATGTAAAATCTATGACCTACACATGTCCAAAACCTATTGGATGGGTGGATTTAGAACCCTTTTCACCATACCCTAGAATTATATCAATGTGGGACATTTTTAATCCGAAACTCTTTTTAAAATAAAGTAACTTATCTTTACTTTCCAAGAGTGCCCCTCCTCTCCTCCTATAAAAGGCCCCCACCTCTACCTCATTTCACACACTCCTCAAGCCTTTGGCTCGTCCATCCCCTGCCCATTTACCCTCTCCACTTCCCTCTCTTACTCATTTTAGCCTCACTTTTGGCATAAGTCTTCCCAAGGAAGCCTTTGAACTCAAACCAAAGGAAGTTACCAGATTTTAAGGTAATGTCTTCTTTTGAGTCCTTTTGTTTTATTTTGCTTCTCCATGCCCCTAAAATCTTTTTATTCTCTTATTTTGTAACAACTACAGTATCCTAAATACACTAGGATGTTGTTATAACAAGTATTCAAGCTACAATTACACACACCTACATCTAATGGTTAAAGAACATACGGTTTCCGTGGATGGTGAATTTATGCCTCCCGAAACGATGATTGTTGAACATTCTTTTAACACCTTCAAAGGTGGCCATTAAGATGTCACTATATTTATATATGATATATATAATATGTTTATGTTTTCTTTAAGATTATTTTTTCTTCCATTTTGGGCATACCTTTATGGTTTCCATTATGGGTAAATGTGATATCTTCATTTAAGGAAGTGCGGACTACCGCCCCCTCAAAGTGATTTGATTCGTTAAATACCATATGTGGGACGTATAAAGGATGAAACTATGATATTATATGTGAAATTATACTGGAATTATAATATACCTTTATATAATTATGATTCCATTCTATAAAATACGAAATAGAAATGAAAGTAGCGTTCATGCGTACATACGGCTTACTATCTCCATGAACGGTGCAATTCATTTCTTACCTCTAAATGATTATCTAATATTATAAATGCATGCATGTACTGGATAAATATGACATATATGATATCTACATCATGAATACCATTCTTGATATAATGTACACATGAACAACATGTAATTATAAAGGGATTATTTTTGACTGAAGTACCAATGATCGTTAAAACGATCGTTATTAACTTAAATAATTACACAGTGTTCATGACATGGAAATAAGTGATATAAAATCAATATTGAACTTGAAAAAGGTTCTTAAACAAGTAGAAATTAACTCAAGTTTATTATTTAGGAGATTAGAGAACGACCGAGTCAAGTTGGACCCGAGGTATGGGACTTCGTCTCAATCTCCTTTCATTGAGGCATATTTTGTTTTATACACAACCTTTTCTTCTATGGTGTATAAACCCCTTTGACTTTTATGTTTATTCAAATGGAATATTTTTTATACGAAGCGTTTTACTAAACGACAAAATGGAATGTTTTTGTCGTGCGTATGCGGCGACAACGACTTCTCCGCCGCCGTGACCTTTATTTGAGTTTCGGCTTCCTCTACAAGCCATACCTTTTTAAAAGAAAAATAAATACCATGTTTTAATTTTATTTTGGTATTGAAAATGGTTTTCATAATGTTTTTATATCAATGTGTTGTGTTGATATCTTGTGATTGAAAGGTGGAAATGTTATGTTTCCTTTATGCATGTTTCATGTGATACGATTATGTTGAGGTTCTTGGGCATTATTATGAAGACAGGTGGTTCCGTGATAAACTAAGGGCGGGTGAGCCCGATATAGCTCTCCAATGCATTGGGTAACGCGAAGGAGTGAAACGTTAAGGTTTCTCCGAAGAGATTTAGGGAATAAACTGTGATGGGTATTCCAAACGTAACCAAGAGGGTTACTCCCTACGTAAGAATGTTATGAATGCCTCAAGTTACCTTTATGTCTTATGATTTCTATGATTTAATCATGATTTGATGAGGTATGTTAAAGTGCTTATGTTTTATGGGTAAATTATGATTTCATTCTTGTGTATATATGTACCCATGTTTCCTTTCCATGTTTTTATAACCCATACTGAGCTTTTTATGCTCATCCCATGTTTTTTTGAAATGATTTTCACAGGTCAAGGGAAAGGTACATGATATGATGATAGTGTCAAGGAAGTGTCAAGAAAGAAACCATGTTTTATCTTAAATATGTTTCCATTGATGGGAATGAAGGATACTATCTTTATGTAACCACTTTGTTTATATGTGGAATGTAATGCATGTTTTATGATCTAATTCCCTAAAACTCTAAACCCGAAAAGTTCCTCAATGTTTAATCTTGTAATAACTCAAGATTAAGTAAGGTTTAAGGCGAGGGCCTTATAACATATATTCATCATGGGTCTAGTGTCCACCTTGTAATATCTCATCGAAAAATAATTATCCAACCTCATAATATCTCAAATTATCATTAAGTGATAGTTTCTACCCATAAATATATCATATAATCCTTGAGGGGACAATATACCCACATAATTTCACATCATGGGGAATTGTTCCGGCCTATTTTAGTGTTACGTGATCATTGAGGTCCAACAACTACAATGAAATATATCATATAATTATTGAGAGCCATCATACCCCAATTATTATATTATATAGTAATTTAGACCTAGATTCAACCAAACAATAACTCAGATAATCATTTGTGGTATAATATACTCAATTATACCTTATATAATCATCAGGGGATAGAAACCATCCTATAATATATCCTATAAAAATTAAGGGAATCCTTCCAACTGATAATATATCATATAATTAATTTGAGAATGTGTCTGCACTATAATATATTACATAATAAATTAGGGCCATCATCCACCTGATACTAATTTTATCATCATCAATGAACAACTTTCAACCTACAGTATCTCATATAATTATTGATGACTAAAATCTAGCTGGTGATATATCAATTAATCAAAAAAAGATTGTTCAACCCAAATTTATATCATATAATCATATCATACTCTCTAATAATTATTTCTTCCTAAAAGGTTCTTGTAATATACATACATGAAGGGGTTATATCTCACTCAATTTGTCATTACTTAGTCAATAGGGTTCTAGTGAACTGATAGCTAGACATATGGTTCAAATGACGCCTCAGCATCCACCGAATATTAAAAAAATCTCATACTTATTAACATTACCATATCACATGCATGAGGCCCTATAGGGGTCTCCATACATATTTTAGAGACCACATATCAGCATCAAACTGATACCAACACACATGATTTTCTCGCATTCCTTAGGCTCTTACATGTACATTCAATTAAGTGGTTGATCTAAAAGGTAATATTTAAATCCTTCCAAAACCCAATTCCTATAAATATGATTCATTCTATGTCATTTTCACCATATGAAATGAAAATTATTTTTTATTTTATCAAAACATCAACATGACACTCACCTTTATCTTGTTTCATATCTCCCATAAGAAAGATATCATCCCATCATCTAGGGATGACTCTAAAATCCTACCTCATTTATACCTGAAACATCTCATAGAAAGAATCTAATAGAAATGAGGGAACAACCATCACATTCTATGTGGAAATTATTCTATGAATGGAAAAAACCCATGCCCAATTCCGGATCAAGTGGAGGAAAAAATTGCAAACACTCATAATGGAAAAATACATCATGTCTACCTAAAGATCCATGGCATGACCATTAATTCATATTTCATCTCCATCCAAAACCCTTCTCTAGTCATGTATCTCTATCAAACCTATAATATATTACCCACATGAATGAGTTTTATTAATTATAAATTTCATGTAATCCACATGGGTTACCAAAACATGTATACATTTTCATGTTCTGCCATGGAACATAATATAGAATGTGATTTTATACACCATTTACCTCACATGGGGATCTTTTTCATGTACATTTACATTTTTTGAACGTCCCACAACTTGTTTGGTAATGTATAGGACCCCAAAATGAGTCATGTGTCGAGGGATTTTCCTAGAGTACCCTTATAGATAACACACCACGTGAAAATCATCTTCTACATTCATTGCACAAAATAAATATTGTGTGTTTCATTGAACTACATTTCATGTGATTAGTTTTTCTATATTAAAAACATTTTTGAACCACCTCAAACCCTTCTAAAATATAAATAATTCTTTTAAAGGCCCCATGAAACCCCCGGTAATCCATATATCTCCATAAAAATTAGAATCTAAAAATAAAATGAGGAATTACTATAAAATAATTGAATTATAGACCTACCTCATATTGAAATGATTGAAGCATCAATGTAGTATCCTTTATCTATGGTTATTTCATCATGATCTAGCTCTGATTGAGATCCCTACTGAAGACCCAATCCCCTCTCCCTCATTTTCATCATTTTGATTGGTATTGCATGATAATGAAGTCCCCAGTATTTATCAGTGTTTGATGGATGAAATTTTGGGGGTAGGAAAAAATATTAACAAATAATATTAAAATTAAATACCAATTTTACATCATTAAACATAAATATATATTATATCTATTTTGTGTAAAACCATTGATTTTGGGATCAACCATAGAATTAGAATTTCAATCTGACACATCATTTTGAATATATTTATATTAAAAAATGTGGTAATTTTTAATATTTATTTAATAAATAATAAAATCATGTGAAAGAAATAATATGGCGTGAAATCTCACCAAATTTCAGCCCAATTATAAACTCACTGACCCTAGGTCAATGAAATCATTAGAAAATTATCTTGAGATTGTTTTTCATGAAAATTATTCCATCTTATGCCACAAAACAATGCATGTTTTGATATGTTCTTGAGAACTAAAAACACCTCATAGTCATCGATCCATAACCAAAACATATACATGAGATGCTGACACTCTATTAATCTCAACATGAATACCAGAATTTGGCTCGATATATGGCCAAAAAATAAAATTTACCTAGATTTATAGTACCCACAATGATACAGTTAAACTAAAACTCCCCACTATAATATTTATCATCTTTGATAATAATTATTTTTTATTTTAGCCATCAATCCTGACCTACAATATTTTTCAACCCCCCAAAAAATTATTGTGCTCCACTATAAAACATTAAACATGCATCCACTTGAAAACTCCCAAAATGATTAAAACTATGCCTCAAACCCCAAGCTATATTTCCTCTATCATCATCAACACTATGGGGAAACCCATCAATTCCTAGCTCCCTAATGATAAAAAATAAAAATTCATTTTTCCATCCAGTGGCCTATAGTGCACCCCACCTTACGACACTACTCACATGGGTAGATTCTAAATCATAGTAATCCCTATCATATGAATCTTAGACAAATAATTCCATTCCTGTAGTCCATCGACACATTTGGTGTGGCATCCACCGCATCATACCAACTATAAAAATAAAACTACTAGTCATTTTTCTTATACCTAAAATTTCAAAAATGTGATCATCCACATCCACCGATGTAACATCATATCACCTAATCATGAAGCATTAATTCCCAAAATAGTTGGACAATATTCCACACACCTATAGTGAAGTACAAACATGACACTCATTTTTTTACATATGTGGATCCTTGACAAGGAAAACTAATTATCTGGACCTCGCACTACTTAACAACTCAACTCCAATCTATAAAATGCGATATAACATCAAATTACATATTAGAAAAAACATAGATACTGAAACATCATCCAAGATCACTTAAATAGCCTTAACAACATGATGTTCATAACATTGTACTATATAACACACAACCCACCATAGAATTATTCTAATCATAACTCTTATGAAATAAATAATGATCTCATGGACCACACTCCATCTAGTTCTTCACATGACCAATGGACGAACCTATCCAACTCATACATGATAACTAATATAAAAAATCAACTTCTACCTCCTCTTGAAACCCCATGAATTTTTTAATAAAAAATATATTGAAACATAATCAATAATGAGGATAAAAAATCATTATATCCAATGATGTGATCCCTATAATATATACTCTTTTATAATACACTTTAATAATAATATTGAACAATTCAAATATTATACACCTTTCACTCCTCTTAACACATGGTCACCCAACCATAAAATCATTTTCATCATGTTGGGTAACATACACTATATCGTGGTTCACTATTCCTTTAATATGGTTTCATCTCAACAAAATAGTTGTCACCTAGAGTTCACATTAAACAATTAAAACCATGAAATCACCAATCAATATCAACAACACCGTCTTTGTGGACCAGTTTATGAAAATATACATACAAAAACATTTAGAGCCACCTAATTCCATCGATAATATGTCCCTCCAAAATGGTTCTCAACTACTAGGATTATTGAAACAAAACATACCAATGTAACAATAAAAATAAGTGTTTCCCTACCGTATCATTTTATTCAGAACATCATGAGTCATGCGCCATCGCACTAAAAATCAAGAATCTAAGTCAATAAATATTCCCACCACATGACAGTCTCATCATAAAAAAATAATCTCATGTATGAAAAGGCTAATCATATAATCACCCACTTACCATAGAAATATTTCTGAAGGAGAAGCATGATATCATCCTAAATCCCATATCAGTATTACCATATAAGATTATGTTTCACTATTTAATTGGTTACCTAATCTAAAATCAATAGAGGTTGGACAACTATCAATCCTTCCCATTAAAACCAGTCTGTGATATAAAATAACCCTTTTACTTTTTTTCATGAATTCCATTTGCATCTATATTGTTTTATAAAAAACCTGATAGAACTTTTAAATCACGTATATATTAACCAATATAATATTCCAATTATTTTACCTCTAATGGAAATCATATCACTTAGATAACCAATCTCTTGGTTTACCCTCTAATATCACAAAAATATTAATCGATGTAGGGAAATATCCTCCTATACAGTCAATAAACTCACCTCAATAATATCCAAATATATATCTTAAATTTACTAAGCTCTCCCACCATTCCCATGAATCAAGTCTCACAAAGGTCAGAACTCTGGGAAAAAATTCCATGATCCAGAGTTCTATATGAAAATTAAACTGACAATTAATATGAACTACTCTATGGTTTTTGAATAAATATACAAATTCTGAATCAAATATAAAATAAAACACCTTATAGGTAATTAATAATTATTATAAATCCATATAAAATAATAAACCATCAATAAATATAATCTCAAATATTAACATATAAGTCATTTAAAATTTCCAATACATGTCATGTAATCCATAGTCATTTGATTTATTTAAGAATAATTCCACTATTATTCCATATGAGGAAAAAATATATCTTCTTAGAAAACACTTTATATAATAAAACAAAACTACTTCACATTGAATTGACCATATGATCTCACACTAGGAGTCACTATACATCTCGTACATAGTGGTACTCTATATTCATCATTAGAGAACATCTCATCAAAATATCCACATAGAATTAAATCAAAATGAATTTTTTGTTTGATTAATTGGAATAAAAATAAAATTTTATATTATAAATCTCTATATAAGTTTTCTTTTACACTTAAAGTTGATAAACCCTCCATCATCATTAATATCATGAAAATAGATGCACAATAATTTCGTGCGAGTCATATGTGATATGATTTATGCATGTACGCATGCCTCTTGAAAATGAGTTAACATATAAAAAAATAAATCCAAAACACACACTTCATACATGAAAAAATAACACAATAAAAATATATTAAAAAAATATCAGTCCCTTATCCCATATATCATAGAGTTCAAATCGAGAAGTTTTTTTGCGGTTCACTAGTTTGAGGTCTATCACATGCTCCTGTACATACATTTCTCAATATATAATACCATCTATGGTAAACAATGTGAAGATTTTTCCGTTTTACTTTATACTTCCCATTCCCTGAACCATTAATAAAGGTTTATACTAAATATTCTATGTGACTTAATGTGTGACCCCCAGTTTATTATCGGTTTTCAACTAGCATTTAAAGTATAAGATTTTACCATTGTAAAATATCAATTAAAATCATAGTAAGAAAAGATTTGAAATTACCAAAATAATATACACAATAATAATTAGTGTATTCATGAATATATAAATTTATTGGGGATATAATAGAATTATATATTTTCATAGAGGAAGAAAAAAATTAATTTTTGACTAGTTTAATCACATATATAAATAAACAAAATATATAAAATGTAAAACATTATCTATTTAAATCCTTAATTAATAATTCAATACTAGCCTCAAAATCCCTATTCATCATTCTTATCCAAACTAATTTCATGTCTTGTTCTTATAATGAATGATGAAAAAATGTATCCACATGAACCATGGTGCCAATGTTGGGAGATAGAAATAAGTTTTTAATTAGACACCCCCAATGGTGTCCCTAACATATTATATCTCATTAAAGTGAATTGAAATTTAATATTCCAAGATTATCTAATGAAAAAACTAAAAAATTAAATAAATACAGTCCCTAACGATCCACTAGTTTGTACGTGACATAAGGGTTTGTCTATATGTGCATGTCCTCGTATCATTGTACCTCATAGATAATTAAATTAACATAAATAGAATACATCTCATACCCAGAATTTCATTAATATATATAAATAAGTATATTTGATAGCTTAGGGAAGAAATTTATTCCACACTAATCATCCCATATTAATAACACAGGTAATAGGGGAATGTGGACCACCCGAGATTCTAATATATAAAACCCATGCATGAAAAATAGAATAACACATGGTGATCTTTAAGATAAAACACTTGGGGGACATGAAACCCACTAATTAGTCTCATATAAGTATCTATGGTTAATAGAGTATTCCTAGAAATTAGTCATTTAAATTCATAGGGGGGAATCCAATAGGCTTAGAATCTCGAATAAATAACTCATATATTATTTCGGGGAAACATTTACCCTAATAATATTTCACAAATGAGTATAGCCCCCACCTTATAATACCTCTCATGATCATCATCGTACAACATCCAACTTATTAAATCTCATATTATCACCAAGTGGCAAGTATCTTCTTTGTAACATCTCATAAAAGGAAATTGTTCCCACCATTTTGTTCCTCAAATGATCATGGGGGACCATTTTCTACCCAATAATATCTATGAGAGTCATAAATGATAAAGAATCCACCATGTAATATCACATCAACTATAATTTTTCCACCTCGTTGTGTATTTTATGATGATCGACGACCATCATTCTCCCAATAATATCCCATACAATCATTGAGGTCTAGGATGTACCTAATAATATCCTATATAATTAAGGGGGAAGGCATTTACCTAATAATATATCATACAATCATTCAGTTCTGTATACCAGCCAATAATATCTCATATTATCATCAGATACAACATTTCACCATGTAATATCTCATTTAATCGCCAAGATATAATAATCACCTAGTAATATCTCATATTATCATTTTGTCCCCATAATCACAGTGTAATATTACACATAATCAACATGGTGTAGTATCTTGACAATAATATCTCATATTTCCATAGGGGTCCATCACCCAACTGATAATATGTCATATAATTGATGAGGGCCGATAACCACACGGTAAAATCTCATGTAATCATTTATGTACAACTCTCGCCTCATAATATCCTATACAATCATATCATACACTATAAATATTATCTCATTCGAGAACTATCTCATAGAATATGCATATGGGGGAATTAAAACCTAGTTAAAATCTAATCACTTAATCACTTTGGTTCTAGTCATTTGATACTTATCCCCATGCCTTCAACAATTTCTAACTATTGATATTTTACTACGGAAAATATCCCCAATTCTATCAGTATGATTCAACAATGTCATGAAAAATACACAAAAAATGTTATCTCACATGCACGGTGTCTTATAAGATCCTCTAAAACAATTTCAATCTCATTTTATTTGCATCAATCCATGTCAAATAGCATCGGGGTTCTCTCAACCCTTAATCCATTTAATTATCATATTCTCAAAACTGGAGTCCAAAATCTCATATTTTTTATCATGTTATAACATAGTTCTTATACCCAAGAACCATTTAGAGATATATTTCCCCATATATATTGTAAATTCAGTGTTATGCCATCAAATGAACCTTTTCTTCCTCACCTCAGTCTTGTTCCTCATATCCAATAGAAGAGTTCACAAAACATTATCCATAGAACCACCCTTCTATCATACCTCATGAAACACTAAATCCTCTCAACCAATGACTCTAATAGAAATGAGGTAACCATCATCACATTCTATATGGAAAAAACGGAACACTCTCATATATCTTTATAGATAAAATTAAAAATATATACAAACCCTCTTAAATAGAATTGTACATGTCATGTACCATAGCATACATGGAATGTACCTCAAACTCCATAATATTGGAAGATATATCTATCAATAAATATTTTTATTTCTCTAATAGATGACTTTCATAAATAATATATTTCATATAATCAAAAAGTTGTTCCAAACTACAAACCCTTCCACATGTCATGTCCCTCAACTCTATATGGAATGTCTTTCTACACTACACCCACCTCACAATGGGTGTTGGTTTGTGTACTATTACATGATGTGAACTTCACACATGGAATATATTCATGTCCAAAATACACCCTAAATCATGTACCAAGTGTATTATATTGCATGTACTTATGTCAAACATGTCAGGTGGATGTCATCTTCCACCTTCACCATGTTTAAGAACCAAACAACACATATTCATGATCTACATATCATGTGATAGTGTTCTCTTGAATAAAAACCCTTGAAACTCACCTAGGACCCCCATTTCACTACAAATTGGTCCTATATTTTCCATATTGTATCCGTTGATGTCTATATATCACAATAATATAAAATATCTACAAATAAAATGGTAAAATAGTGAAAATAATGAAACAATATCCTACATCACCTGTAAATCTCTAAAGCATTGAGCTCATATTTATGTTAAGTGGTTTCATTATATTATTATGTCTTTTGTTGGGTTTCCCAATGATGATCCAGTACCGTATTCCAATGTATCCTCTGTTAGATTGACATCATGTGACAACAGAGAGCCTCACTTCCTATATACATGCATTGAATGTAATGGGGGGATGAGAGTGAAAAGTAGAAAAAATATAAAATAAATAAATAAATAATTTCCCATTTAAGGACCATCCTGGGACTTGAAACCTGAAAAATATATTATAATGCACTTTAGTAAAATAGTCTATTCTAAACTCAATATTGATTTTTACATTTATATCATGAAATCCTTCTAGTAGAAATTATTATTCATGTATGTGTGAATATTTAGTATTTATTTTCAAAATATAAAAAATATTCTGAAAAAATCCTTACTTAGTATCATAATAAGTTTTTTTACCAAGAGTAAACTCTTCATCCCATGATCAATATAAATTTAAGATAATTGTTCTTGTATTTTTTCTAGGGAATAATTTTTACTTTTCCTTTCAAAGGAATTTGGGCTCCAACTTCTACCCGAGCACACAAAATACCCTCCCAAAAATTGACCCATATCCAAAACATATTTATAAGGATTAAAAATTCTCTTAATACTAATTTCAATCCTAAATATAAAAAACAACACTTATCTAAGAAAAAAAACATATTTCACTTGTATTTTACACATGGTTCATTATATCTTGGATGCCTCTAGAACAAGATTTATAATTCATTTCTAATATATTTCCTAGAAATAAGCTTATTTTAATAAACCCATATCATATATCAATAACTAAGTTGATGGAAATTAATTTTCAATAAGGTGAGTTTGATTTCAATGATTTATCTAGTAGATCACTTCTCCATGTGGTTCTCTTTTCCCTCTCACCTAAAAATTTAATCAGATTCTTCAACTTTGTGTAGACTATAATAATTTTAAACAATCATTTATTAATAAACACTAGAACATTATGATGATTAACTATTTATTTGATCCACAAAAAATGTGGTTATCAAGGATTCATTTTTTTCAGGTTCTCATTAGCTTAGAATCATTATAAAATACATCAAAAATGACGTTTGAATTTGGGTATGTGCATTATGAATATACTGTACTAAATTTTCAATTGAATATTTTACGAATGGTGCTTATGTATTTAATTATTATCGACATTCTGACCTTATTGAATTATTTTATCATTGTCTTTAAGGATGAAATTTTTCTTCATTCAAAATCAAGTGAAGAGAATGTTTGATATAATTACATTTCTATAGAGTCACCAAGGTATTATCAATTATATACTAAACTTTTTATATTATTATTATGGGTTGAAGAATGAAAATTACATGGAAATTATTTCAGAGTTAATATCATTAGAATATCATGAAATGGTGTAAATTTTTAATAATTTTAATGTCAACTCTAATTTTTTAAATATTAAAATAATTCATCATATGGGTGGGTTTTATTTTTTATTAATTAATCAAAATTCAAGGATCTCATCTCTCATTTTTAATTTATTGAGTAAAGTGTTAAAATTACATTGTTTATATCAGTGTAATATATATATTTGAATTAAATAATTAGATAAGTTCTACTCTTATTATTACATTACTTAACATATGTGAGGGGTTGGAAGACTAATATAATGATTCATTTATTATCATTGATCTTTTTTTTCATGCCAAATCATTATGTGGTATAACATTATTCTAGGAAAACCTTTCCTCATTAATGTAATTATCCTACACAGGGCGTAAATTGGGATTCCGTTTTTTACACTATGAAATATTGAAAACATTAATCATTTTACAAGAACATAAATGTATTAATAAAACACAAGATCCTAATTTAAATATTTTAACAAGGGGAGTTATGAATTGAATAATGAAAATATCTTTAATACCATTATAATTTAAAATTTTAAATATGGTATATGTTTAGTAAATATAATGTCATTGGAATTATTCTGGGATGAAAAATGTGCACTCAAAAAGTGAGGGACACTCTATAATAGTTCATATTAATATTTATTATAGATAAGAAAAAATAGAGTTAGAGGGTTGATAGATGATATATATAAACAATTTTGATTTTTCATCATATATCATAGTTCATTTCAAGGAATATGATATTTTTAATTTTTATTGGATCATCTAGAAAGAAACACAAGATATTTGGGAGATCCTTGATGGTTCATTCCAAGACTCAGATGCTATATTTTTTATATTGTAAAGTTAAATGTTTTTATGGATAAAATGTAAAAGTAATGAAATAATTCCACTCTTATCAACAATCAATTAACCCAAGTATTATTTAGATATTCCATGATAGTAACAACTAGTTTGGTGACCCAGTATAATGAAACAAATTATAATTATCTTCACAAAATTCTACACATATCAATAGGAAATAGCAGAATATTATAAAACTATTAGTACTCTTCGTTTATTTTCTCTGCCTATATAGAAATTGTTTGAAATTCTAATGGATTTTAGGATAGTCTTACAAGTATCATCTTATTGGAATGAAATATTTTTTAATAGTAGGATGTCTTGCCAAGATGGATCACTTCATATATATTAACAAATAATCCTCTATTTAGGAACTTGGTTCTTTGTGTATCAAATATTTCTTAAATATTCATGATATATCAACTTGTATTAAATCTGGCAGATATCCATAATATTGGTCTTTCTTCTAGAATATACATTAGTGGGCCTTAATGTATTCATTAATATTATACACCACATTACATAATTGGACTAATGGATAGTTTTAGTGCACTATTTTGGTCATGTAAGATATACATAAATTATGTAATATTTACTTTAATCTCCCATGGTATGATCATATTTTTATTTTATAATTATTTGAAAATATTGGAAATAAATTTTCCAAAGATATGGATTCCGATGATGTATTTTATAAAATACCAAGTATCTCTTTCAAATTTTAGGATGTGTAATGAGATCTAATTTTAATTTGTAATAGTCTTGTTTATGAGAAGATAGACTAGGTGAAACATATTTGGAATTTTCTCAAGACTACTTGAATCAAGAAATATAATTATTTCAACTATTAGTGATAACCATTATAATTTATGGTTAGTGAATAGTTTTTTTATTATGTGTCCTTAAGAGTCAGTCTCATAATGATGTTTAGGAAAGGTAAGGTAATCCTAAGGTACATCAGGCCATTTAAAATTTTTTAAGACACAATAAAATTTCACATAAATATTAATTACCTCCTATGATTTTTTCTATGCATAATACATTACAAGTTTTGCAATTGAACTTTTTTATACAAAAACCATCAAATGTGAACTACCATGATGTTTTTTCACTGGAAGATTATGATACCTATCATGGTCACCCTAATTTCATCACTGTAAGGTTTTGGGAATCACAATGATTTAATTTTCTCCTACTCATTAGGGATAGATGTTTGAATGAGAATCTCCATGATGATACGTGGTATCAGGAGGCCTAAAAGAAGACCTAGTGGAGAGATATTTTCCATTGAAAATAATAATAATGTATATTGAGGACAAGATGATCCAAAATGTTTAAGTTTAATAGACCATAGGGCTTCTAACTAATTAATCCCCCATTATTTTTAGTTCATTGAGTATTTGTATATGGTTGTTTTAACTTAAAATGAGTTTATTGAAGGAGGGAGAATATTTAAAAATTATAGGGAAGGAAGGGGAAGACACATTCAGGTTATGGGAATTTAGGGTGCCTATTGGCGCTAGACCGGGTACTTGATATGATTTAGGAGCTGTAAGTGGTTCTTTTTTAATCAATAAAATACACAATTTTCTCTAGAGATATGATGGTAGTATTTTGAAAAAAAAATCCCATAAAGAAGTATTATTTTTATCTTTTATCTCTATATATTAACTCTATATTGATCAGGACATTATATTATTCCCCATTTTCTACAATGCATATACTCTTAAAAGTCCATAATTCCTTTTCAATAATCATTGTTTATTATAATTTATTTATTTGGATTAGGGTCACCAATTTGTTGTTATGGATAGGTTTTTGTATGGTGATTTTCAATCCACACGAATAAGTTCTTCTTCTTATAGAGTTATTTGTAATATCACCCATACCTAATTTTGATATAATGAAATACATTGTCCAATTTTGTTCCTCTTAGGCTAACTACCTTGGATTCCACTGATGGTGAATATGAGGTAATTCCCATAGAAATTTATCCTTTATTCACATTTACTTGATTTAGATAGTTGTTCTCAAGAATTAACTCCTATTTTGGTGGGTTTTTGGGGTGTGGGTCATCATACATTTCTATAGTAGAATTTGAGAAGTCTACTACACAAGTTTATTATAGGAAAAACACTCCTCCCCTCTATAATCATTATGGGTGATATTAGAATCAGTAAATGGATAAGTATATTTAAATAATCAATTTACTTCAATAATAATGATCATTTATTTTCTCTAGTATGATGTTTTGAATTTAGTTAATTATAATTTATGTTCATAATTATTTATAATCAAAGAATTTTCTGAGGTTCATATTTCCTTAACATGTTTGTTTCATTATACATCTGAAGTCTTTGTAATTACTTATATATTCCATTTTTATATAAAAACTTATTCTTATAATGTTTTAATTTTAGTCATTTAATTTGAATACAGTAATACCTCTTTTTTCATCATGTAAAATGACATTAAAAACATTTATATATGGTACATGATGTTTGTATTAATATTTTTATGGGGTATTAGGTCTATATGAATTCATCAATTAAGAATTAATTGACTCAATGGAGTATAATAATTGGATTGTCTTGTATCACAATGAATATGTATAACTAATACCCATTCATTGGGATATGATAAAGCACTGACTTTGTATACACCTTATCCATCACATTAGGTAGAACTGTTCGATGTATCTGATAAACATATAATTTGATGGAATGGGCTACATTATTTTTATACCCCATCTTAAAATTGATATTGGGATATGTTGAAGTAGGTTAACAATGTTAAGTACACCACCCCCCCACAAAAAACAGTATAGGGAGTCACTCACTATTGTGATAAATGTAACATGTCAAAATTTAACAATTAATAGTTTATAAATCATTTTTAATAAAATTATAATTTATGTACAAGTGATATTTAATCACATGAAACTACATTAGAATTTTGTGAAAAGTTTATAGTTTTTAGTATATTATACATTTTTATAATATTTTATTAAGGTACAAAACATTATGTTTGGATATTGTTTTTTATAGAAGTACTAAATTGACTTTAATTTTTCTAATTTTCCATTATATAATGTGAATATTTTTTCATTATATAAATTATTATTATTATTTTCTTATTTCAAAGGCTAAATTTATATTCTGGTCAAAATATTTTTTTTTAAAAATATCCTTAAAATGTTAATTGTAACTAATTTTCAATTTATTAAATGATATTATTTTATAATTATAAATTCAAATTGTACTACAATATTTATTAATAAATTTTAATATTATAGTATATAAAAATGAAAATGAATAAATAAGATGATTATAATATATAAGAATTTCAATTTTTTGAATATTCATGTTTATGTGAGAAAATTTAATTATATAAATTTTATAGTCAAAATTTAAATTATCAATTATGATGCTAATAAATATAGTATAATAAATATGATTAAAAAAATTAATGAAGCTTTTAAAATATTTTATTTTATATAATTAAATTGTGTTAATAAAATTCTATCAGAAAATAACATATAATATTTTATTCTTAGAAACGTAATATTTAAATTTAAATACATTATATATATATACATATAATAGTTTACTGGAAAATTATTAACTATATGTATAGGAATGGTGACCTAGCTTCGATCAGGGTGGGTCATGATCAAGGTGAGGTATGGTATGATTCAATCTTGATGTGTCGATGTGTTAGAATGTAGCGTAGTGGTTGTTTAGCCACTATTTAGTGGGCTAACATGAGAAACCAAAGAAGAGAACTGAATCCTTATAGGGTGTATGAATTGTCTAGAAAAACATGATTATATATAAGGGGGCTTGAATCTAATGTAAAAAACCAATGTTCAGAAAAATTAAATAGGTATTTTCCATAGTATATTTTTTTATCTGCACACATAGTGCATTTTAAATGTCTTTCTTCATCTTCTTCCCTAAAAAATTAATATTTATGGTTATCTCAGAAAATGTAAATATTATATGTTCATAAATAGTACTATGTGAATTTCAAGAAGATATTATAGATAACGGAGTAGAACAAGACTCGTTAAAAGGGACTCATCAACTATCATCTGTTATGTATTTTATTTATTTTCTGAAATGATTATGTACTTTTTTAGCGTAACACCAAGAATTTTCAGGTTAAATTATTCTTTATTTTTTTCATATAATTGATGAATAAATTTCATCTTTTGAGATATTCTAGAAGTTAATGGAGGTATGGATTCAGGAGGACTTATAGATATTATAAAACAGTTTTTTTCTATATATGGGTCACTATGTTGTGGGTGTAGGTATGTTTATAGCCATTTTGATGTTTCAGAGAGGTGTAAACCTAGGGTTTTGTAGATTATAGCTAAAACACATGTAGTGAAATTAATTTTGTACTTTGAATGACTCAGTGGAAGCCAATCTGGGTGAAATTGTTTTTTCAGGATTCTCACCACCTTGAGCGTGAGGCATTGGAAGACTTTCAATATTAAATGGTATGACATACACACAATATCAGTGGTCGCTGAATAGGTAAAATTTGTTTTAGGAAGGTAAAACCATTTACCTATAGATAAAGAGAAAACATACATTGGAAAACATCATAGGATGGTACATAGTGACTATGTGGTGAAGAGAAGATTAGACATACATGAACAATAAAACTAGGTATTTGATACCTCACCATGCCATGGTGAAAGGAATAGTTGGGTCAATACATCCAAAGAATTAGTCAGATGTCATGGTATATCATCATGGTTGATCATATAGTGTGGTAATTTATTAAAGGAACCATGTTCATGGTGGTAATTATAAAAAATTTGTGTTAGTAATCTAATTATTTTTTTGGAACGATCAAATCATACATTGTACATAAAGGGATTTGTGTGTTTTAAAAGATAACCACATTTGAATAATTGGGTGTGTTATTGATATGTTTTTGGATTTTTATGTTTCATGATGGAATCTTCTCTTCATACTTTCATGATGGAAGATGATTCAGATGAATCATGGGTGATTTTTTGTGTTGATTTTCTCTCCCATCAATTGCATGAAAATTTGTTGATTTTTGGAAAGGTATACAAGTTTACCTCTGTTCTATTGAATGTTATTTTAGAAATACATTATACTCTATCTCCCAGTTATTTTTGTATTGTATCTTTGTAGGATAATTCTATATTTAATATTTTCATTCAATTAGGGGACTTTAATTGAATTTTTATTTTTGAAATGAATGTAGTTTATTAGTTAGCATGTGAGGATCTTTTTTGATGTTTTTAATCTTGATGTATCTTTATCAAATGATACCTATATATGATGTTATATGTGTGTAGGTTCATGTATGGACCATGTGGAATTCATCATATGACCTACATATGTCTTTCTTGTTATATAATATATGTGGATGTGTTCATAGAGTATGGAAACCCTACCATAGATATCAAGATTACCATATTTATATAAATAGGTTGTTTTTTCTCATTAGAGGGGGATCATGGTTTATGTTATTGATAATCTATTTCTCTATTGTAATGTTGGTGATTTTTATAACATTGATGGTTCAGTATATGTGGGAATGACCCTATGATTATAGAAGAGGTCCATGATTAATAATTCTTTGTGTGATGTAATGTTATTGAATGTTCATTTAAAGAGTAGAGATATAATGATTTATGAGTTATATGTGTTTCTACCATTATGTTGAAATGGAATACCCATGAGGTGATACATATGATTAATCTTTAATGGTTTTTTTCAAATTTATTTTCTCTATTGAGATGTAATTTTTCGTTAAAGGTGGAGTGTTGATATGGGGAACAAATACTTCTGATATTCAATCTATATTGGTTTCAAATAAATTATGTCATGGGTTATTTTAAATATTGATATCCCGTTATGACATGGAAGATGTGTGATAATTAATTAATTTACAATTTTTTATGGAATGTGCATTTATATATTGTTTCACTTATAATAAAGATTCATTGGTGGTGTCCTAAAACTTTTATAACCACACCCTACACTTGAATCCCATTTAATATATATATTATTTTGTAAACAATTCTAGCTATGGAAAGGGGACATACTTCCGGAAGATGTGTAGGTAGAGCTCAGAGGAATGGGGTGATTCTAGAATATACTCTAGATTATTTTGATCGATTATTTAGTTTATTTTCTTCTGTTTGTACACATTTTTGGACTAACCAAATTGGGGGAACTATATTATATTCTATAGCTTGTATTAAATTTTATATGATTTGAAATTTTTATTTTAGATTCCACTATATAGATCAAATATTATTAATTTTTTTACTATGATTAATATATATATATATATTGGTACCAAATAAAAAACAAGCAATCCATCACCACTAGTAACTAACATCCACCGTACATGGAGTCAAACAAGAGTTCTTGTGGAACTCTAATGGAGACATAATGATTTGGGTTGGCATGATACAAATTGGTACCAATGGTTATTTTTGTTTCTTTTCTTCTTAATATTTTTTTGGGAATCGTAGAAAGATGATAAGCCATGTGAAACTCAAGTTGGTGATTCATGGATATTCTTAGAAAATCCTTGTCTAACAAAACACCATGTTATCGATGATAGGATAACTGTAATCATTTTTCATATTAAGGTTCCATATAGATTAAGTGTGTTATTATTCTTTTTTTGAAATTTACATTCTTTGGTGTCATTCAAGAATCATGATATAGAATGTAGGTGTGCATGTCAATCATAAAATTTATTCTAATATAAATTATTTCAAATAATGGTTTTCCATTAATAATTTATGTTGTGTATTTCTAGATATATAATCAATGGTAGTTAAATATTTTAAATTGGGGGTGTTATGCATTATCATCAATATTTCAGTGTGAAAAATATATAGGTTCTGGAGGCTTATATTATGGTTAGGTATTGGTATGGGTTTATGTGTTGTTGTTATGGGTATCCTCTTATGTTGAGTCTCTATGATGTGGTTATTACATATATTTATTATAAATTTATTGAGTGATTTTTTCATTTACGAAGTTAAAGTAATTACAAAACATTTCTTATATGTTTTAAGATAATTACCCCATGACATTATCTTATTGGACCACTTGTATAAGTGGTTTAGAATTATCATGAATTGAATGATTATAATCTAGGTCCTCTACATGTATTAGAGGATCAATTCAAGAATTTTTTTAGTCACTATATTTTTTCTTGTAGCATAATCAGTCCTACTATGTGTCCATCATCCAATTACAATTTTTTGTGAAATAGTCCATAGGGGACATACAATGATGATCAATAATTCTTGGTATTTTCATATAAAATATCCCTATTTATCAATGGAACTAGATCTCACCCTAATATTGCATATTGGGCTAATTTAATTGGGGCAATATTTTATCTTGTTTATAATCGATAAAAATGGTGTGAAATGTTTGTTATGTACATGATCTAGTGACTAATTACAAGAAAATATATCTTCATAAATAATTATTAAGGACACAATGATATGACTTAGATGATATTATAGTACCAATTGCTTTTGTAAATATTTTACAAAATGTTGATGTTAGGTTGTGGTGAAGAATTTATAGAGATTCAATGGGGTATGATGAGATTGGTTGAGTATTCTACATTTTTTGTAGTTTATATATTTCTAACCACTCTTTCTTGGTAATGAGGAAAAAAGGAACAAATTTATGAGATTTTACGTCATCAAGTGACGAGGCACTAAGTAAAAAAATTACATTTAAATAAACACTCTAATTTTCTTAAAAAATTTATCATTATAGAGGAAGTACTGAAGGATGATAGATCAGTAAGTCTTATAATATTTTGTAGTGGACTAGAAGGTGACATCAGTAGTGGTGTTGTAGGTGAATTTACTAGAAACTAGAAGAGGAATCTGGAAGAAACATTTCAAGGAAGTGATAAAAAACCATAACAGTATAATAGAACATTAGCTCCCACTTTAAAAGGAAGTAATGCAAGATGTCACAATTTTTGTATAAAAGGGTATTACATTAAAATGTTGGTGATAACTTTTATGGAGTGTAATCAAGGTGCAACAATGGGGAAAATTTTCTACCTTTGGATCAAGATATAATGAGTGGTATCATTTATTTCATGCCATTTATGGTAAGGGATCCAAAGTTGTCGTTTTAGAAACTATGGAATTTAGTAGACTAGGTATGTCATAGAACTGATATTGGTAAGGTTAATTATGTTGATCATGATCCAACTAATTTTGTGTATGGACCTATCAAATTAAAAAGGTATCATATTGAATATATCTACACTCCATACTTGTTCATTTGGTACATGATATTTTTATTCGCTCATATATGATCATGTTTTTAAATGTTTAGAATTCCCATTTATTGTCCTTAAATAATTAGTATCTCTTGACATACATTTAGTAATGAATTTAGATTATCTCTAAAGGAGTCAAAATTTTCCTATGGTTGTTTTTTTGATGTGTCTATCTATTATATTTTATGATCTTATAAATTAATATCATCAATGAAATTTTTTGTATGGACTAGTTGACTTATTACCAAGAACACATTGACTATTACTAAATATGGGAAACATTTACCGCTACTAAAAAAAATAATGTCTTCACTGGATAATGGTATTTAAGAGTATGAATAGTGGGACTAGAACATATCAATTCTAGTTCCATTATATTATAGGTGGAGAGAATGATACTTGTTGTAAATCAAAAATAAATTTTACTCTCTCTTTCTTTCATAGTGGATCTTTATACCGATGTCTTACTAGATGAATTATTCTGTATCCACATTAAAAATGGATTGAATTTGAGACTAAGTTCATTCCATGTGTGAGATATTTATTTTTTACTACATATCATATGTACCAGTAAATGAAACAATAAATAAATGTTATGATTGATGTTCAAAAAATGAAAATATATATCCAAGAATAAACTTATCTTTTGGGTGCTCTATATTTTTTCTCAGTAATGGAATATGGTAACCTTTGGCTATTCGTGGATTATATAAAGAAGAATAAAGTCACTATAAATAATATTGTTCTGTTTCTCTTAATTTAAGAACTATTTGTTCAGCTGATGTCACATTAGCGTTTCTCAACAAATCGAATTTAATATCAGATAACAATACATTAATTATAGAGAAGTGGGAGTGTTGACGAAAAAATATTATAGGAGATATGGATTTTATATGTATTTTTTTAAGTCTTCTATGATGAATAATTCTAAATTAGTGTTTGTGTCTCTAATTATTAGCATATTTCCCTCATAACTAGACTCCTATATAACTTTATTAATTGATGATATTTTATTTTTTACCAAAACTGAAAGTTTCAAGATATATAACATGAGATTTTATTCAGTGAACTCTGAGAAAATCAACTATATGCTATTATTTTTAGGTGTAAATGTTATATCCATAAGAGTGTTTCTAGGTGAATTTGCCTTCAGATATTTGTATATCCATTGATCTGGAGAAGGTAGACATAATTATGACTTTAGAGTGGCCTAGGAACATGTTTGAGAATCATATTTTCAATGGTTTAGTTGGATACTACATGTTTTTCAGTCATGGATTCCCTCTATTAATTAAACCTATCATAAGTATAAAAAATTTTGTAAATGTTTCAACTGATGAACCAAGGGGTAAATGATTTTCAAGAGATAAAGAGAAGGTGAAAATTTACTTTGATCACTATTTTCTCCAAACCTGTGGTTGTTTATGAAATTTTATACGATATATAATGTTTTTTCTTAGGATATATATTGATTTTGTGGGATTTGGTAATTAATTTTTGGTTTCTTCATCGATGAAACTATGATTTTAAATAACCTACATATTAATTTTCCATTATATAATGTATCATGCCATTAATTTTTTATGAACATATCTTTTTGGTGAGATAATTTTCATCTATATAAACTTAATGTGATTACATAATATAATAACTCAATGTCACATGATCCTTTTTAGGTGTATGTGGTTGATTTTTGAAAGATTTTTGACATTGAGATAGATTATGGTCTTGGAAAAGGGAATGTTGATGTCATTTATCTCAGTAGGAACATGTATAACATTAATGAGATATCTTGACAAGAAGTTTTTATGTTGATAAGTTATTTGAGGATTAAAATTTGGTTCATCTAAAAATAAATTCTTGATGATATTTTCTGAATTAGGAATCACATCATCCTTCTTGAACTAGGTGAATGTCATCAATGATTTGGATCGTGAATATTAATTTATGTGGGAAATGTTAGCATGATAAACCCCTGTTTCTAGATGGTCTCTAGATGAGTATGATGTTATCTATGTCCATGGAAGGATAATAGTCTATACTCTTATGAGAAAATAGATGATGAGGTACTCTCATGCATTGTGACATGCAATGAACCTGTGATCGTACAAGATATAGAATGATATAAGTTGACATTTCTGGTGGTCAATTATAAATAGGTACATTTCATGTTATTTCTAAAAATTTCTAACATATCAAATGATTTCGGTGAACCATCAATGATCAGTTTTATTTCTAAAGACTCTTCTAATACCCATGTTATATTGGGATGAGGTGATGATGGATTTTTTGATGGGTTACCTAGATCCCTGAGAGGTAGACATACTAAGTCGGTTGTTGTTGAAAAGATGAAAAATATCTCAAATAACTTGTATATTTGGGAGACACATTCATTAGACATGTTAGATAACATCTACATTTGAGATATATTGCGGTTATATAGAGTACCTATGATCATATAATCTTATCCATACAATCATATTACATTTTATTTTTTTTGCAAGTATTTCAAAAGGAAATGGAAACACATTGGAATGTATATATGTATGAAAAATCATCTACAAACTACAGGATTATCAGAAAAAATGATTCCAACTTAATTATATATTCTCAAGGAATGTGTTATGTATTTTTTGGACCATTGGATGTTTATATGAACATGGAATAGTTTTATTATAATATCATTTTTAGTCTTCAATTCATATTTATCAAGCTGAGTATCTCTATGGTCGTCCTTGTCATTCAATACATTGTTGGAATTAGATGGGTCATTATGCTATCTTTGGGACTATTTTTGTTTAATATACCCCAAAGAAGTGCACCAAATATGAAATTGGATAGACAACACACAATGTAATTAGTTTTTATGCTGATTGAAGGAGATGATCCTTATAGTTCATTCTTAGTGATGTATTTATCTTGTGTGTGTCACTGTGATTGGGGTATTAATGGTAGTGGATGTAAGGAAATAATTTACTATTGTTTATGGGACCATTGAAAATCTCTTAGCTCATTAATATAGGGTCTTAATGATAGGATATCCCTCCATGATATTGGGGTATGCATAATATATTCCATCTATCTCAAATTTAGATTTATAATCACAAAAATTGTCCATGTGACAAATATATAAGACTATGCATTAAAATATTTAAAATCTTTCATGGAAGATTCTATTTTGATCATGGGTAGGAGGGATACTTTTTTTTCGAAACAAGACATTTACCCTTCTTCAAATACTTTGGAATAAAAAACATATACAAGAAGAAACTTGCTGGTCAGATGTTTAGGTTCTAGTGAAAAATTTGATCACGTAAGACCTCTATAAACCTTTTACTGGAAAGGAATACATTATAGGGAAATATTTTTAATGACATAAAATTACAAGGTATCCATTGCATTAGATTTGGATTATTTTTGTTCACCTTCTTTTATCATTTGATGACTGTTAGTGGTATTAAGAGGTCTAGATTTCAGAAGTGTTGTGGATGATAGAATATACTTTTAACCTTCTAAAAACTACTGAAAATGGGGTCTTTTCAAATGGTTCTGAACCTCTAAGAAAGCCTAGAGAACCATTGGTATATGTTATACCAATGGTTCTGCAAACCGTAGGGTAGGAAGCCATTGGGAAAACCTATCCCAATGGATTACAAAAAACCATTGGTATAGATTAGTAAAATCATCCTATGCCAATGGTTTACATAAACCGTTGGTAAAACATAGGAAATCAACTTGGTTTTTGCCAACGGTTCTCATTGAACTGTTGGTAAAATAATCCCTAGAAACCATTTCCAACGGTTTGTAAACTATTGGGAAAGGGTTTTTAAATGGTTGGAATCCTATGCCAACGGTTTGAAACTGTTGACATAGGATTTTCTGTGTATGTTTCACAGTAGCCTGCAATTTTCACAGCAGGCTGCAATTTGCACAGCAGCCTCTAATGATGTCCATTCTTCTCCTTTCGAATTACTATACCAGCAATAACAAACTATGACATATATATAGGAAAAAAATTCATACACATTTAACATATAATTCATTCTTGAACTATACACATCCAGAATTAAATCATAATTCATAATTTAATTATAAACATACATAGTTGATTTAGAATTAAATTTAAAATTTAGATAACAATTATATGTGGAATCCGGAATTTAATTCATAATTGAATACATATTGTGTGGTTTTTGAAATGATAGGTGCATTTAAAGTTAGATTTGTGTCTAACCTTTTTGGGGGGGTGATCTTTATAAGGGAAGCATGTATTTAGAAAGAGATGATAAAAGGGATAAGCTGTGAATTCAGCAATGTGTTGGGCTGTCAAAATCTGAAATTTGATTACAAAAAACAGAAAATCTGAAATTTGTTTACAAAATCAGGAATTTGTGAACTATTTTTGTAACCTATGAACTGCTCTAAAAGTTTTTATATCATGGTTGTACAAAATATAAAATCGGTTAAAAAAATCAAAAACTTGTTAACTATTTTTATAACCAGTGAACTGATCTAAAACTTTTTTGATCATGGTTGCAGAAAATCCAAAATATGTTTACAAAATCAAAAAACTTGTTAACTATTTTTGTAACCTGTGAACTGCTCCAAAAGTATTCTAAGCATGGTTGTATGAATATTTTATTTACAAGTTCAATGAATGATTTTGATTTTGACGAAGTATTGATTCCCTACTCATCACTCATGATATTTCAAAGTGGTATCAAGAGATTCAAAGTTTGTGAAGGTATGAATGTAAATCCCGGTATTTGAGTGGTGTCTTCCAAACAATGCTTCGAAATGATGTGGGCTTGACTCGTACATGTCACATATGACCCATGGATCATTGTCTTAAAGTTTCAACAGAATCCGAATGCATTTGAAAGTTTTTCCGTATATCAGTTGTTATTTTCACTTAAAATGATGTCCATTTTAAACAAAATAGAGACACTTTGAGTGGTGGTAGCCTCACCACCCCTTGTATTGAGGAGGGGTTGACTCTTACCCGTCACAAATGACCCATGGATCGTTTTCCTAAGGTATCAACACAATCTGAATGCGTTTGGTTGGTTTTATGTATGCTAGTTGTTGTTTTCACTTAAAATCTCGTCCATTTCAAATAAAATTGAGACAGTTTGAGTGGTGTTGGCCACACCGGCCCTCTGATTGAGGCGGGGTTGACTCGAACAAGTCACATATGACCCATGGATCATTTTCCTAATGTTTAAATAGAATCATAATTCCTTGGTCGGTTTTACGTGTGTTAGTTGTTGTATTCACTTAAAATGATGTCCTTTTGAAACAAAAGAGAGACACTTTTAGTGGTACCGATCACACCACACCTCATATTGAGGTAAGGTTTACTCTTACACATCACATATGACTCATGGATCGTTTCCCTAAATTTTCAACAGAATACGAATGCATTTGTTCAGTTTTCTGTATGTCAATTGTTGTTTTCACTTAAAATGATGTTCATTTTAAACAAAAGAGAGACACTATGAGTTGTTTCTGCCACACCGTGATTTGGATTGAGGCGAAGATGACTCGTACACATCAAATATGATCCATGGATTGTTTTCCTAAAGTTTGAATAGAACTTGAATGTGTTTGGTCATTTTTCTATATGTCAGTTATTGTTTTCACTTAAAATGATGTCCATTTTAAACAAAAGAGAGACAATTTGAGTGGTGTCAGCCACACCATGTCTCGGATTGAGGTAGGTTTGACTCATACACGTCAAAAATGACCCATTGTCATTTTTATAAACTATCAACACAATCTGAATGCCTTTGGTTGGTTTTCCGTATGTCAGTTGTTGTTTTCACTTAAAATCTTGTCCATTTCAAATAAAAATGAGACATTTTGAGTGGTGCCAGCAAAACCGGACCACATATTGAGGCAAGGTTGGCTCGTAAAAGTCACATATGACCCATGGATCGTTTTCCCAATGGTTCAACATAATCCCAATGCCTTTGGTCAGTTTTCCATATGTCAGTTGTTGTATTCACTTAAAATGATGTCCTTTTGAAACAAAAGAGAGACAGTTTGAGTGGTGTTGGACACACCGCACCTCAAATTGAGGCAGGGTTGACTCGTACACATCACATATGTCCCATGGATCGTTTTCCTAAATTTTCAACATAATCCGAATGCCTTTGGTAGGTTTTCCATTTGCCGATTGTTGTTTTCACTTAAAATGATACTCATTTTGAACAAAAGAGAGACTTTGAGTGGTGCCAGCCACACCGTGCTTCGGATTGAGACGGGGTTGACTCATACACATCACATATGACCCATGCAAATTTTTCCTAAATTTTCAATATAATCCAAATGTGTTTGGTTGATTTTCAGTATGTCAATTGTTGTTTTCACTTAAAATGATGTTCATTTTAAACAAAAGAGAGACACTTTGAGTAGTGTCAGCCACACCATCCTTCAGATTGAGGTGGGGTTGACCTTTACATGTCACATATGACCCATGTATCGTTTTACTAAAGTTTCAACGGAATCCTAATGTGTTTGTTCATTTTTCCATATGTTAGTTGTTGATTTCACTTAAAATGATGTCCATTTTAAACAAAAGAGAGACACTTTGAGCAGTGTCGGCCACACCGCACCTTGTATTGAGGCAAAGTTTAATTTTACATGTCACAAATTACCCATGGATCGTTTTACTAATGTATCAACACAATCTGAATGTGTTTGGTCATTTTTCCGTAAGTTGGTTTTAGTTTTCACTTAAAATCCCGTCCATTTCAAATAAATGTGAGACAGTTTGAGTGGTTCCAGCCAAAACGGCCCTTGTATTGAGGCGGGGTTGACTCTTAAAAGTCACATATGACCCATGTATCTTTTTCCAAATATTTCAATAGAATACGAATGCCTTTGGTTGGTTTTCCGTATGTCAGTTTTTGTATTAACTAAAAATGATGTCCTTTTGAAACAAAAGAGAGACAATTTGAGTGGTGTCGGCCACACCGCACCTCTGATTGAGGCAGGATTGACTTGTACATGTCACATATGACCCATGAATATTTTTCCAAAATTTTCAACAGAATTATAATGGGTTTGGTCAGTTTTCCGTATATTGATTGTTGTTTTCACTTAAAATGAAGTTCATTTTTAAAAAAAAGAGAGACTTTGAGTGGTGCCGGCCACAACACGCATCAGATTGAGGTGGGGTTGGCTCGTACACATCAAAAATGACCCGTGGATCGTTTTCTAAAAGTTTCAATAGAATCCGAATGCGTTTGGTCATTTATTTCATATGTTAGTTGTTGTTTTCACTTAAAATGATGCCCAATTTAAACAAAAGAGAGACACTTTGAGTGGTGTCGGCCACAACATGCATTGAATTGAGACGGGGTTGACTCATAAACGTCAAAAATGACCCATGGATCGTTTTCCTAAAATATCAACACAATTCGAATGATTTTGGTAGGTTTTCCTTATGCCAGTTGCTGTTTTCACTTAAAATCCTGTTCATTTTAAATAAAATTGATACGGTTTGGGTGATGTCGGCCACACCGGCCTTCAGATTGTGGCGGGGTTGACGCATACAAGTCATATATGTTCCATGGATCGTTTTTATGATGTTTCAATATAATATGAATTCTTTTGGTTGGGTTTCCGTATGTCAGTTGTTGAATCCAATTAAAATGATGTTCTTTTGAAACAAAAGAGAGACACATTGAGTGGTGCCGGCCACACCGCACCTCAGATTGAGGCGAGGTTTACTCTTACACATCACATATGACCCATGTATCATTGTTCTAATGTTTCAACAGAATATTAATGCGTTATTCTATTTTCAATATGTCGATTATTGTTTTCACTTAAAATGATGTTTATTTTAAACAAAAGAGAGACACTTTGAGTGGTTCCATCCACACCGCGATTCGGATTGAGGTGGGGTTGACTCTTACACATACAATATGACCCATGAATCATTGTATTAACGTTTTAATAGAATCCAAAAGCGGTTGGTCAGTTTTCCGTATGTCAGTTGTTGTTTTCACGTAAAATGATGTCCATTTTAAACAAAAGAGAGACACTTTGAGTGGTGTTTTCCAGACTGTGCCTTGAATTGAGACGAGGTTGACTCGTACATGTAACAAATGACCCATGGATCATTACCCTAATGTATCTACACAATCTGAATGCGTTTGGTCAGTTTTCCATATGCCAGTTGTTGTTTTTAATTAAAATCATGTGCATTTCAAATAAAATTGAGACAATTTGAGTGGTTTCAGCCACAATGACCCTTGGAATGAGGCGAGGTTGACTTGTACAAGTCACATATGACCCATGGATCGTTTTTCTAAAGTTTCAATAGAATCCAAATGTGTTTGCTCATTTTTTGGTATGTCAGTTGTTGTTTTCACTTAAAATGATGTCCATTTTAATCAAAAGAGAGACACTTTGAGTGGTGTCGGCCACACCGTGCCTCTGATTGAGGCAGGGTTGACTTGTACACATTAAAAATGACCCATGGATCATTGTTTTTAATTTTCAACAGAATCTGAATGCGTTTGATCAGTTTTCTGTATGTCGATTGTTGTTTTTACTTAAAACGATATTCATTTTAAACACAAGAGAGACAATTTGAGTGGTGCTGGCCACACTACACATCAGATTGAGGCAGGGTGGACTCATACCCGTCACATATGACCCATGTATCATTTTATTATTGTTTCAATAGAACCCTAATTACTTTCGTCAGTTTTCCATATGTCAGTTGTTGTTTTCACTTAAAATGATGTCTATTTTAAACAAAAGAGACACACATTGAGTGGTGTTGGCCACACCGCGCCTAGAATTGAGGTGGTGTTGACTCATACACATCAAAAATGACCCACGAATCATTTTACTAAAGTATCAACACATTTTGAATGAGTTTGGTCGGTTTCCCATATTCCAGTTGTTGTTTTTACTTAAAATCCTATCCATTTAAAATAAAATTGAGACGGTTTGAGTGGTGCCGGACACACCGGACCACGAATTGAGGCGGTTTGACTACGGCATGACTGCGGCGTGACCGCGGAATGACCTCGGCCTGTTGTCCAGATCCGGTGACATCCGCAGGGTAGCATCTTCCGGCCATGAGTGAAGAGAGCAGGAGGAATCAGGGAAACATTCTGGCCGTCGCCTCCCTCCGCATTAACTATGATGGAGTAATGTATCTAAAACTCTATATAGGTATCATAAATAGAATTCAAATAGGAATGCGAACTGCCATGGGGTGTCGTCCTAGAGTAGGTCCAAATCACGGTGTGACCACCGTGTGACCACAACGTGGCTGCGGCGTGATCGCGGCATGACCCCAGCATGACTGCGGTGTAAGCACGACGTGTTGGACCGATCCAACGATATATTTGGGGCATCATCTTTCAGCCAGGAGCAAAGGGAGTGGGAGGAAGCGAGGAAACATTCTGGTCGTCGCCTCCCTCACCATTAACTATGGGTGGGTAATGTATCAAAAACTCTATCTAGGTATCATACATAGAATTCCGACAGGACTGTGAACCGCTATGGGGTGTCATCCTAGAGCAGGGCCAAATCACGGCGTGACCGCGGCAAGACCATGGCATGTTGGCCCGATCCGGTGACATCCGCGAGGCATCATCTTCTGGCCTGGAGCGAAGGGAGCGTGAGGAAGTGGGGCGAAATTCCAGTTTCCGCCTCCCTCCCCATTAACTATGGGTGAGTAATGTATCTAAAACACTATCTATGTATCATAAATCGAATTCAGACAGGACTGCGAACCGTCGTGGGGTTTCATCCTAGAGCAGGGCCAAATCATGGAGTGACCGCGGTGTGACTGTGGTGTGACTGCGGCGTGACCGCAGCGTGACCACGTCGTGTTGTCCCGATCCAGCGACATCTGCGGGGCAGCGTCTTCCAGCCAGGAGCGAAGGGAGCGGGAGGAAGCGGGGAAAACATTACGTTCATCACCTCCCTCCCCATTAACTATGGGTGGGTAATGTATCTAAAACTCTGTCTAGGTATCATACATCGAATTCCGATAGGACATCAAACTGCCGTAGGGTGTCATCCTGGAGCACGGCCAAATCACAGAGTGACCGCAGCGTGACTGCGGCGTGTTGGCCCAGTCCAGAAACATCCGCGGGGCAACATCTTCTAGCCAAGATTCCAAATAAATCCTATGTAGTTGTCTGTCACATTATAGAAACTGATCTTATGTTATAAAAAACAGACTCTTGATTCGGGATTATGGTATGATAAATATATATATTTTATATTATTTGTTTTTAAAAGTGGATTTATTATAAAGACTTGACTTTATTTATCAAATGAAAAAATTATATTTAAGAAAACTTATTCAAGATATGAAATTCCATATGATTATGAAGAAATTAGAAAGAAGCTAAATTCAGTTTAAATCATTCTTAAATTAAAGAGGCGACAAGAGGGACTCTACCTCAAGGTGGAACCAAGCCGTCCACTTCCTCTCTTAGAGCTTTCTAACTAAAAGCTGGTGCTCCCCCATTGGGTATACGCACCTTCACACACATGCAAGGACACCTAGCCCCTATGCACACACCCACATAGCCATGAGCATGTGCAAGGGGATCCTTACACGTATGCTTATATGCATATACCAGTCTCCACTCACCTGTGTGTGCATATATATATATATATATACATGGGAACACCAAGCCCTATACGTGCATAATCATTTCGACGGTTGAATATACATGTAACGTGGGAACCCACATACATATACTTACTTACCTATGCACACGTAGGCAAGTCACCCTTGACTTGGTGACTCAAAACCAACGAGCAGGGATCAACGCACTACAAAAAGGATACTGAGAACCTTAAAACACATAAAGGACCCTACATAACCAAAGAATAACTAACCAACAGCATTAAATCCTTACCTCAATTGGCGAGAACCAAATCCACCCGAACCAACACAAAACATTCCATATCCCTACCAAAAACATAATATGGAGTAAAAAATATTAAAATCATTATAATATATGACGTGCGAGACAAGTAGTAATCATATAATCTTACCTCGGATCAAAGCCAGCAGACTGAAACAATCTGAACCCCTTATGGACTCATTCGTAGAATATAACTACTCCTTGTCCATAGAAACCAGTAAAAGACCTACGAGGCCAATGTGATAAAGAAAATAATATAAAAAAACTAAAACATACCTGTCTCATGTGACTATACATGTCACCACCCAACATATAATAACCACAATGCCACATGGGTCAAATCATGTTCCTGAAGCAAGGGGGAAAATCCATATTTCAAAATGATACTATCAAAAAGTACATTCCTATTAATTAACAATTAGTCTTCTTATAAATGGTATATAATTAGTTTGGCTCGTGTTTCATCATAGTTTGGTTTTGTTCAATACAAGTTTTTTAGGGAAATTACACGGCTACACCATTTCTAAAGGTTCAAGATAGGTTGTGGTGTAAAGTTATTGTGGAATGGAATGATGAAACCATTATTATAAGTGATTCCAACTAATATTCAATGACCAAAACTTTCTAGATGAACTTAAACAAGATGGATCTTGAGATCTCTTAGATATTGAGAAGGAAAAAATTTTAGTGATTTAATATGAATCAAAATTCACTAATCTGGTAAGTATATGTCAAATCATATTATTAATATAAGGATTAAGGAATGAAGATTTGTGATGAAGCTACGACTAATGATGTGATCACGGACCAGTCTTCTGATTTTTCTCACCTATATATTTGTGGTTAGTATGATGTATTTGGAAAATATAGGTTTTACATGAACATGGATGGGGGTTATTTAATTCCTCATTCAGGTGGAGGGAATACATCATTTAGCAGTTATAAGATGAAGTATAAGCACCTCCACTGGTGATCAACCATTACTTAAATTAATTGTTTCTTTAAATAAGAATTCTTATGTATATAAAGAAGGTATTAAGATCCTAAATAGATCAATAAAAACTAACTTGATTATTCGATCATAGATTTCCAAGGGATTGATTATAATTATGTTCCATGGGAGTCATGGAGTCTAAGGATGGTAAATGAATGTAAATAGATTAACATAGTAGACCTATAGAAATGGTGTTCACAAGTTTCCAAGGTTTAGATAAAATTCTTTAGTGATTATATGGAAATGAAATCACCCTATCAGCAGGTCTCCAAGTGGATAAGATATCGATTGGGATATGAGTGTTCTAACATATGTCTTATAATTTGGATGATATGTGTATGTACTGGATGAGGGTTTAGATCAAGTAAAATATTCCTAAGAGGATTGGGCCTTATGGTGATAGATGTGGCAATTGTATGTCTAGTGTTTGATGAGTAAATAATTATGAGGATGGAGTGGACCTTATTTAGGTATCATACATCGAATTCCAACAGGACTGCGAACCGCCACAGGGTGTTGTCCTGGAGTAGGGTCAAATCACGGTGTGACCGCAGCGTGACAGCGGTGTGACTACGGAGTGACCGCAGCGTGACTGCGGAGTGTCCACTGCGTGACCACGGAGTGTGACCGCGGTGTGACCGTTGTGTGACCGCGCAGCGTGACCGTGGCGTGACCGCAGCGTGACCACGGCGTGACCGCGGCGTGACCGCGGCGTGACCGCGGAGTGACCGCGGAGTGACCGCGGCGTGACCGTGGAGTGACCGCGGCGTGACCGCGGAGTGACCGCGGCGTGACCGCGTCGTGACCGCGGCGTGACCGCGGCGTGATCGCGGCGTGACCGCGGCGTGATCGTGGGGTGACCGCGGCGTGACCGTGGGGTGACCGCGGGGTGACTGCGGGGTGACCACGGCGTGACCGCGGTGTGACCGCGGCGTGACCACGGCCTGACTACGGTGTGACCACAGCGTGTTGGCCCGGTCCAATGACATTCGCAGGGCAGCATCTTCCGTCCAAGAGTGAAGGGAGTGGGAGGAGGCGGGGCAACATTCCAGCCGTCGCCTCCCTCAAGGGGGATGTAGTTCCATTTAAGAACCACACCGCCCCATGGGTCAAATCATGTTCCTTCATGCAAGGGGGAAACAATTCCATTTAATAATCTCTTCATTTTTCATTATGTTCTTTATATATCATGTTGTTGGAAACACCATAATAGTACACTTAGCCATTGAATATGCACCTATGCTACATTAGTTGAGTTGAATATTGTGCACATAACCATGCTAGAACCCCGCTACATCACACCGTGATATGAGATTGACTACAAAACCATGCATATATTTAAGTAGTCAAACGATATGAAATCTCAATCCTAAATTATGAAACAATTCTAATAGAAGAGGAGGTATTGAAGGAATTAGAGGGTCTTATCTGAGGTTCTATGTTTTTGTTTTCGCCAGTTCTATCACATTCTGTAACAAATGGGGACAATGATTAAAATGAATAGAAAATAATGATAGAGAATAATTTATTAGATAAAATAGTTGTCTAAATTTTTTTAATGAGGGAATGAAATGATAGATAATGACATCCCAAGTCATCCAATGTCCTATTTCATTGACCCTCTAAATTAGGGCTGTAAACAACCTTGAGTGCTCGCAAGCTAATTGGAATCACTCGACAAAAACTTGAATTTGGTTCAGATTTTTTCAAGCTCAAGCTGTGAGTAGTGAAGCCTAATTCAGTGTCATAATAACACAATCAAGTCGGTCTCAAAGGCTAATCAAATATTTAATATTTTAACATGTTATTTTTTTCAATATATGTGTATTTAATTTAAATATCGAGCTCTAATTCAAGAAATATCTTATAATTAAAATTATGATAAAACATCTTAATAAAAACAAGTTGAGCCTTATTGAGTAGCTCGATAAAGCTTGAGGACGAGCCAGTAAATTGATGCTCGATTGAGCACTGAGTATAACAAAACCATTTCATTTCACCATAACTCAAGCATTCAATTAAGTTCCATTCCATTGTATAAAATCTTTCAATCATAAATGAAGGTAAGATGGGATTCATGGAGACATACCCATAAACAGCACCCGGCCATCTCCGTGACATGTGAGGTATCTATCCACAACATCCATGGTGAGTTTAGAGGGTTCTCTCCCACAAGGAACACTATTGAGTTTCTGTAGCATCCAAGAGCTCTGCACACATTATCCCATCTTCAGGGACACCTATCGTGGCCTATAATGATCATTGTAGATATAACAGAAATGATATTTCTAGATTAAACAAAACTAAAACAACAAAAAATTCATTGTTTTACAATGGAAAAAATTTAGATACAAAATATGAAGGGAAAAACCAGACATTGCAACCATTACAGTAGTACCAATAGAAGAAGAAGCTCCCCAAAGCCAAGGCTAAGACCTCCCAATCAGCTAAAGCTGAAGGCCCCCTATATTCGACTCCACCATAGCTAATCTAGATATTTTGGGTAGGGGTCGGCCCCGATAATATAATTTCCTAGGTAGGAGGAGAGGGAGCCGAGAGAGGGGGATGTCCCGCGTGGTGTTCTGCCATGGGGGGTCTCGCGTACGACTGGAGTGGGGGTCTGGGGGTGTCAGTGGAGGAGATTGAGCTCAGTTTTTGCCAAAGAGGGAGACAAGAGGGGAGGGGGGAACGTTTCCAGGAGCTGAGAGGGGAGGGGGATTTCGTCTTCAGAGAAGAAGTCGAGAGGGGAAGGGGAATGTTGCTGGAAGAGAGGGAGGGGGGCCATGAGGCGGAGGCGGAGGCGGAGGCGGAGGCTGGGAGGCGGAGGCCGGGAGGAGTTCGAGGTCGGGGAGGGGAGCAGCGAGTGGGGATGAAGGGAGGGAGCCCTAATTTGGGTCTAATTTTACCCAAATATTAAAAAAACTTTGGATAATACATCTATTTCCCAACGGTTTTCTTAAATCGTTGGAAAAACCCATCATAAAATTGCATATGCCAACGGTTCTATTAAACCGTTGGCATAGGTTCATTTTCCCAATGGGTTTTCGAAACTGTTAGGAAGAAAGTGTTGGTATAGGCTCAATTTCTAGTAGTGAAATGACTCTATGTCATGAAAGTAGGTGTTGTTATGATCATTTTTATTTTTCAAAGATATATGGATGTGGCGTATTGAAATTACGGGGAAAACGATGGGAAGTGAAATACTTGTGGGGGTTGGAAAATTTCACAAGTTGGACCCCAGGATGAAATAAGTATATTAGGAATTCTATGGCCTCAAGATCCATGTGTTTTAATTATTCCATTGTATGATTGTCTGACCCACTTGTTATAGAAATTATTATGTCACATGTAACATATTATTCATAAGAGTAAAACAATTTACTTAGATACATATAGTAACACAACATTCCCACACACCACAGGACAAGAAAAGAAATATTTTTGGTGGGGAAATGAATATACATTTAGAATATAGAGAAAAAATTGGGTAACTACCAAAACTATTATCCAAAGAGTCCTAGGGTAAAAAATAGAAATTAAATTTCACATATTTCATTGAAAATTATGGTGGTGTATAATGAAAGGAATGTTTTGATCGAATGAAATATGAATCTGGTGGGAATCACCATGCCATGGTCCTTGTCATCTGATTTTTTTGAAGTTCTTGAACTGACCACTAAGATTTAGGAGATTTGTTTATTTCAAAAAGGAATACTATGTATATTTAATTGAGTGAGTAATTAACATGGTTTTGATTTGATATCACCTTTGATAAACCTTTTTATTCCTCATATCATGAGGCTAGACAGTCTAGATGAATTCAGAGAGTTGTTTTGGGATGATTTCATATCCTCATAATGGCAGTAAAATTAGGTGATTTTTTGGAATGGGAACGTATGATCACTCTCATCATTCAAATCTCCATTTTGATGATCATCCTCCAGGACCATAAATATGATCTAAATGGTTTAATTGTATGATCAGGATAAATTTATGATGTCCTTAGAATTAAGGAAATTTTTATGAATTTTTATTTATGATATGAATTTGTGTCTTTGTACAGACCATGAGTCCCTTATTTATTATGATATGCATGTCTGAGTGTGTGTATTAAATGAGACCATTTCTCTAGGTGTTAATAATGTGGGTTTGGGAGTATTCCATGAGACATTATTGATATTAAGGTCTTTTTCATTCTCTTATATACCTTTTTTATTGATTACGGTATAGCCTATGGAAACCATACCACATATATCAAGATGACAATGTTTCACTAAATTGGTTGGTTGGATCCATAATGGGGGAATGGATATTTCTATTAATATCCTATTACTATAGTGGCATGTTTTTTCACATTATAACATGGATAATTTATCTGATGTGGGAAATACCATGCATCATTATAAGTAGTCTACATTCCAGAAATCATAGCGTATTTAAGTAAAGGGGAACATCCAGACAAATGAGTATAGTACTAATAATTTTTTCATTTTAGTTGTTTATAACATGAAGTATAAATTTCATTTCTATGAGGATATATATATGAATAGTCCTTAATGGTGTGGTGCGACATCCCTTTTATTTGGGTACTATATTATTCATTAAATATGTAACATTGATACATGTAATGAATACTTTTAAAATTTCTTATTGATTGGCGTTGAAGAAGGTAGATTAGGTGTTTATGAAATCTTACTTTGCATAATATAACTTGGAACATATGTGGTTGTTTAGTCACATATTTTTTTCATCCAATACACACTTATATATTTTTTCACATACATTAATAAAACATTGAGGGTGTCTACTAGGATTATAATCACAACCTATATCTGAATGTCGACACACATTAATAGTTTATTAGGGAATAATCTTATGTAAAGGACCCACATCAGGCTATTAAAAAGGTAGATCATAGTGGATAATTAAGATACCAATATGGAATATAAATTCTTATTGAAACATATTTAATTTTATTGTCACCATACATTGGACTACAAGACACATTGAGTTTATTTGGATTATAATTTTTTCTGGTATAGAATTCGATAGAATATTTAATTATTGTTTAACATTCCACTATATAGTTATGAGATAATTTCTATATATTATACAATGTTTTTTGTATGGTTATTATTATTGATTTCATATTCTTTCCAACCCACCATTCATTCCCTTGTCACTAGTTTGTAACCTCTAGCATATGATATGGCATGCATGAGGTTATGTGGTAATTTTTCTTTGGTCCCACTGATTCATGATAGGTTGTTACATCAAGAAATAATTTCCCATCTTTTTACATGAATAATTGTTGAATTTTTTTGATTAAGGACAAAAATATTAACAATGTTTTGTTTATAGGGTTTTTATTTACTATTAAATCTATAAAACATATACACTAAAATAATTTTAAATTTCCACGATGAAAACTACTCCTATAATGTCCTGTAGAATATTTAATTGGGTTGATGACATAATCTCTTAATCTCTATTTTTTGTTTCCATGCATGTAAAGGATGGAGTAGAGAGAAAATCATTTTACATGATTTTATTCTACATTAACATAATTATTAAATAACATAATATATATATATATATATATATATCATATTATTATATTTTATTCGATGGGTTTTCATCAGGGTTTCTTTAAAGATATTTATGAATCAGTGTTTATCAACTCTTATGTAGTATCATTGTTCCAAACATAAATAAAAATTAGATTGGAGACTCATTTTTAATGAAAACTAAATGAATAGAGACTGAATAAGGGATGGTTTGAGTGTGATATGTGGTATTAATTACTGTGGATACTTTAGTAATTGAAAAGATAAATATATTTTATTTTTTTGTAGTATTGGAAAAAATGTAATATAGATATCGATTGATTGAATTATATTAGTATAAGTTACTATAACTGAGGTATTATTATATTGAATTTACCTAAAATAATTATATAAGAAATAACATGTCTCATTCTTTTTTATGGAGTTTTGAAATGGCTTGTGAGAAATGTTCGATCTTCACAATTTATTGAAACTTATGTTGTGTGTGGGGGGGGGGGGGTAAATATTATTATATCTTTTATAATTATAATAATGTACCCTTGGATTATGACAGTTATGAGTTGTCCTACAGTTCATTTAAATTGTCCCTTAGTAATAAATTTAATATATAAGTGGAACATAGATTAATGTTAAATCATTTTTGAAATATTTATTTTAAAACATAATTTATTTATAAACTTCTTGTAAAATTATTTTCAGAATAAAAAACTCTAATTGGTCCATGGAATATTTCGAATAAATCGCCAACTAAAAAAATCTACAGTTTAATGAGGTTTAACATTCTAATATGAATATAAGAGGATTATTATTAATTTCAATTATATATTTTAATAAATGATTCTCTTTCATGTTGTTATATTTTAGAAACCATAATCTACTTTGAAGATCCATCTTTAGTTATTAGTTATGAATGATATTCTGATTGAAATTTCAATAAAACCCATCAATAGTTTATCAGTACATCCATTATTTTATGTTTGATATTATTTCATCCCAAAAACATACTTTATCATTATATATAAATATAATGTTACTACAATAACAATTTTTCCAACTAAATTTAATCTAAATATTGTTGTCAATGAAATTATAATAATGGTATTAATGTGTTTCTATAAAATTGATGTGATTCTACTTATATGATTTCAATTCAATAATTAATTTTATAATTATTATGTTATTAGATGATATTAAGAGACATATGAATAAATGTTCATGATATTATTTTTATTTTAAATATTAATTGTTCCTATTATTTTAAAAAACAATTAGCATATATATTTGGGATGTGGTGTGAAAAAAACCCTTAAATTACCTTTTCAAATATACGATGGGTGAGAATGTTAATTCCCTATAATTCAATTTTCATTATAGATGGAGTTAACAATTATTTCATGTAACACCCCAGGTAAATAAAGAATATGAAATTTTTATATTTATTTATATTTGTGGAAAAAATGTCAATATTAACTTAAATGGAATGCTATGCTCGATGGCTTACCCAATACGCAACAACGAGTTCCTTTAAAATCTTACGTTGCACTCTAATAATAAAATAATATTATTTTAAATGGTAGTTAACGCCTAGCCGTTGTAATGGCGGGAATGAACATAACTAAATACAAAATGATTATATATGTTTGTAAAATATTTATACTCTTTACAATAAATTTTAGAGGATTATAAATTCAAATGAATCTAGTTTGTAAGCGTAAACATTCTAATATTCTTTAAAAGGTCGATTAACCGCCTTTTGATGGTGAACCCCTTTTAAATCCACTTTTTGAAACTTTTATAAGCTCTATTTTTCAAAATAAATATATTATTTATGATTGGGACATTGAAATTTACCTTGGGATAATTTTTGGTATTTTTTCTGATAATGTTCATTTTTCAATGAATAGTGAAAAATACTGCATTTTACATCAAAACTGCCTTTTCATATAATTTAATTATATGGTTATATTATCTTTTTAATTTTTTTAAAGTGTAATTAGAATATATTTTTACCATGTAATTCATTGATGGTCATTGGGATTAATTTCACTTTGAAATCGAAATTAAACTACTGTCAATCTTTTGATACATTTTGTTTCATAAAAACACACTATTCGTTTTGACAGCGAGAATTAATTATTAAATTAATTAATTCAACTTATATGTTCTGAATTTTTTAAAATAGACATCATTTTTGAATTCTTAATATCAAATATTGCATAGGGTGAACTTTTGGTAATTTTCTGAAAAACTTCAATTTTTGATGAATAGTGAAACCACTAAGTGGTACTTATAAAAACTGATTTTCCATTTAAATGAAAGTTTTCCATCATTGTGTTTTGAATTTCAAAAATCTGACATACATGGTTGTCATTAAGAAGTAAAATGTGGTTCAATGGGATTAATATAATTTTTTGGTGAATAGTAACTTATTAAGTTTTTAATCGTGATTAGAGGTAATTAGTGTAGTTTATGGTAAGAATAATGTTTTAATAAAATTAAATGAACTAGACACATGTACTACCCTCATTGGATGTGTCATGGCAGACCAAGAAAATCCATGGGTCAACTTGGGGACCCCATGGAGCCACTTTGGTTGGAAAATGACATAAATATCTTTTTATTTAATGTTAAAGTAAAAATGACACAAACATGAGATGTTTTACTAAAACAATTTTTACATGGGGTTATACAAGTCATAATTTTGACTATAAATAATAAATGGAAAGATAAAAAGATTTCCTACATCATAGTATTTTGTTTTATAATTTGTAGACATTAAATAAATTAAATTATTTATGACATCATGATGATGCGGCGATGACCTCATTATTTAACGATTTAAATAAAATAGAAAAATTATGTAAAATATAAGACCTACACATGTACAAACCCTATTGGATGGGTGGATTTAGAACCCTTATCACCTTATCCTTGAATTATATCAATGTGGGTCCTTTTAAATCCGAAACTCATTTTCAAATAAAGTAACAGTAATTTACTTTCCAAGAGTGCCCCTCCTCTCCTCTTATAAAAGGCCCCCACCTCTACCTCCTTACCCACAATTCCAAAGCCTTTGGCTCGGCCAACCCCTACCAATTTTGTCTCTCCACATCCCTCTCTAACTCCTTGAAGCCTAACTTTGGGCAGAAGTCTTCCCAAGGAAGCCTTTGAGCTCAAACCAAAGGGAGTTTCCCGATTTTAAGGTAATGTCTTCACTTGTGTCCTTTTGTTTTATTTTGCTTCTCCAACCCCCTAAAATCTTTTTATTCATTTCTTTTGAAAAACCTCCATTATATTCAATATACTAGGAGGTTGTTATAAGAAGTATTCTAGCTACACTAACACACACATTCGTCTAATGGTTAAAGAACATATTGTTTCTGTGGTTGGTGATTTTCTGCCTCACGAAACGATGATTGTTCAATATTATTTTAACACCTTTAATGGTGGCCATTATGATTTCACTGTATAATATATATGATATATATGGTATTTATGTTTACTATATGATTCTTTATTTTATATTTAAACCATACTTTTATTCTTTTCATGTTGTGTAAATGCGATAATTTCATATGAGGAAGTGTGGACTACCGCACCCTCAAGTGATGTGACTCATACATGCAATACATGGAACGTATAAAGAATGAAACTAATGATCAAATGTGACCTATATAACATATATATTATACTGTAATTATAATATATATATATATATTTAATTCATTTTTAATTCCGTTAATATGACATATTAATGAAAGTAGCGTTCATGTGTACGTAAGGCTTACAGTCTCCATGAACGGTGCATTTCATTTCTTATCCCCAAATGTAATGTACTATTATAAGTACATATATATAATGGATATATATTATGTATGTTACATATAAATGATTAATATAATTCTGGAATTAAAATATACATACCTCTCATTTAGTTTTAATTCCATTAATATGACATAGAAATGAAAGTAGCGTTCATGCGTACGTACGACTTACCGTCTCCATGAACGGTGCATTTCATTTCTTACCTCAAAATGATTATGTGATATTATAAATACATGTATATTCTAGATATATATGATATATATGATATCCAAATCAGGAATGTCATTCTGGATATAAATAACCTTTGACCACACGAACAACATGTAATTGTAAGAAGTCCACTTTTGACTTAAGAACCAAATATCGAAAAAAAAACATTATTAACATAAATGATTACATAATATTTAAAACATGTAAATAATTGATATAAAAGGAATAATGAACTTGAAATAGGTTATTATGAAAGTATAAATTAACTCAAGTTTATTATTCAGGATGTTAAAGAACGATCGAGTCAAGTCGGACCCGAGGTAAGGGATCCTACTCCTCTCTTTCTTTTTAAGTACACTCTTTTATGCCATTCCTTTTAAGATCATCTTTCTTGTGATTGGAATGTTCTTTTTTATTACTCTTACGGTAATTTTTATGTTCATATGATGAGAGACCCTATTCTCTCTCATCAATCAATTTTGGAAGTTTTGAGTGGCGCCGTTAGGCTGCTGAATTTTCGTAAGAGATCTAACCTCTCTCTTTCTTTTTAAGTACTCTACTTTATGTCACTTCTTTTAATATCCTCTTTGTTATTTTGTGGGATGTTCTTTTATATTCCTCTTTCTGTAAACGTTATGTTAATATGATGAGAGACCCCTATTTTATCTCATCAATCCATTTTTGTGGTGCCGTTAGGCTGCCGAGTTTTCGTAAGGGATTTTTCATCTCACTCTTATTCCCAGGAGATTTATGCTACATTTGCCACAATTTCCTTTGATTGGTGTATGTACTTCCCATTACTTTACTCATTGTGTATAATAATTTCATTTATGAGTATTTACATCAATGTTTTATTGTCCTTCTTTCACGGGGTGCTTGTCTCGAAAGATACCCATGTCGGTAAGGGAACCTTTCACCCTCCTCTTTTTAAAAGACTTATTTTGTTGGGTCTTTTAATTTACCTATTTTTATGTTGGGATACATTCTCATATAACCTTATTGATGTAAATTTTATGTCCAAGTGATGAGATACCCTTTTTATCTCTCATCAACTCATTTTCTGAATTTTGTAGTGACGCCGTTAGGCTGTCATATTTTTTCAAGGGAACTTCTTAACCCAAATTTGATTATTTGGGATAATCTTGTACTCCTTGAATATGAAATTCTATGAATATGTGTGAATAACCTCTGATTGTTTTACACTTAATATCCACTTATATTGGCTGTATTCATTTGTCACATATAATTATGTAATTGACTTATCCTTAAACCAAGGATACCGTCTTTGTAAGGGACTTTGTCTCAATCTCCTTTCATTGAGGCATATTTCGTTTTATACACAACTATCTTTTATACGGTGTATAATCCCATTTTACATTCACTTTTATACAAAAGGAATCTTTTTCTACGAAGCGTTTTACAAAACGACAAAAAGTAATGTTTCTTTTAACGTACGCGGTGACACCGACCTTTTCCGCAGCCACGAGTATTATTTGATCTTTGGATTCCTCAAAAGCCGTAATGTTTTTAAAATAAAATAAATACCATATACACTTTTATGTATTTTGGTATTGAAAATGGTTTTGAAAAATGATTATATTAAGTCAATATATTTAAATGATATATTGTGATTGAAATGTGGAAATGTTATCATTCCTTTATATTGGTTTTATGTGTTATAATTTTATAATGGTAGTTGGTCATATTACGGGTGGTTACATGATAAACCATATAACGAGTGGTGCCGTGAATACCAGGATGGGTGGTTACGTTATAACCTCCAATGCATTGGGTATGGAAGTCGGCCGTATGGCTATTCCATTAAGTATGTGTGGAAGTCGGTCGTATGGATATTCCATTAAGTATGTGTGTAAGTCGACCGTATGGTTATTCCACTTAAGTATGTTTATGTCCCATGTTACCTTTATATGTTATGTGATCTTTATATGGGTTTTATTGTAATCTTTTGGTTACTGAAGGGTATGTAATGAACTTTTATTCAGTGAAGAGTTTTTTTACTACTTCGAAAAGGTGAAAAGTATTACTTTGATATAGTATACATGGTTTACTTATTTTTTTGAAAAACTAACAGTTTTCATTCTTTATGTATCCCTTACTGAGCTTTTTATGCTCATCCAACGTTTTTAAAATGTTTTTCACAGGACTTAACGTGGAATAGGGTCAAGGATGGGATCACGGGAAGGTCATGCTACCTAAAACATGGAACTAGACATGTTTATTTTTAAGATTTTTTATTTTATGGAAATTCAGTAGAAGTGACTACTTTGTAATCTTTTGAGATGTAATAGTTATGTACTAATTCTCTAAAACTCTAAACCAGAAAAGATCCTCAATGTGAATTATTAATTTAATTCAATATTAAGTATGGTTTAAGGCCGGGGCCATATAGTTGGTATCAGAGGTCGGTTAAGATAACGTTATAGGTTAGGGTATTCTTTAAGCATAAGTGACATGACTATAATGGTTAGGATTTCCTAAATAGTCCTAGTTTTAGATAAAGTGAATGAGTAAGTATATCTTAGTGTTTATCTTCCTCTTTAGTACATGATAGTTTTGTTGATATACTTACACTGACCTTGTTGGTTTTAGTAAATGGCTGGATCTAGCAGGCACCAAGGTAACGGTGGATGTGAAGGAAACTGTGATAGTTTTCTGAGCATGCAACTGAATGATATGGAAGCTGCAATGAGAACTCTTGTGTTTATCCTCAACCAACTTTCTGGAGTCATGATTGACCACCTAAACCTTGGTGATTTATATAAGTCATCATTTATGCGAGAAACAAATCCCTATTGAACTACAGGTAATAATCATAAAGGTAAGTGTGTTCAAAAACCTATGTGTCATAGATGTGGAAAGAAACACCTAGGAAAATGTTTCAAAGGGGCAGAAATATTCTATAGATGTGGAAATGACGGTCATAAAGCAAGAACCTGCCATGGAATAAGGAAGCATCCATTTGACTCGAGGAAAGGGAAAGAAGTTCTTTCTAGAGGATCAATTGAATGTTTTAAATGTAGTGTACATGGTCATTATACAAAAACATGTCCTATGAAGAAGTTTCGTGAATTGGATCACCAAGATCATACAACTAATCGTTTACCAATACCTAATGTCATTCCGATTGAGGATGAAGAAACTGAAAATGACCAATAAAAGGTATGGATTATTTCATAACTTTTGTTTTCCTATTTTGGAATCTTAGGATATGATTCAGGATTTTGTTTGTAGGAAAGAAGTATTTCAGAATAAGTTGGAAAGGAATGGTTAATGGATCATGCAGAATGTTGAATGAGTTAGAAGTCAACATATAAGGGCTTCAAGAGTTATGGTGAAATTCTTAAGAGTATTAAGTCTCTTTTGATGATGGGGTTACATTAGAAGACTTTTTATAGTATGTGTAACCCTGATGTTTAATATATGAAAATATTATTCAAGGAATAGTTATCTGTTCTTTTTTGGACATAGTTATAAAGAACCATTTGGGTTTATATGATCCTTACTTTTGAGGTAATTATGGGTTACTATATGTTATGATGGATGTGAAAGTATTGAGATAAAATTGAGGTTAAATTATGTTATGGTTATTTTTGATTATTTTATCTCTTTTTGGGGAATGATTTGAGAAATATATAGTTTTGGAAAAAGGACAACACGCAGACCGTGTGACAACCCGTCACGTCGGACAAAGCTGCGGGAATCGAACCCACAACCAAAGTGCAACTGGTATTTATCGCCTACCACTGGACTACGTGAAGTCCCTGGTTAGATTGACTGATTCTTTTTAGTTAGATGATTTTATGAATTAAGAGTAAGTTGATTTTGGGTTATCTATGGATATTTATTAACTTATCATGGAGGATATGTGATTAGGTTAATTACTTTTCAATACGAGACATTAAGAGCAAATGATATTGTTTGGAGATAAATGATACGTTTTAACTTGGAAGACTATGTGACTAAATCCTTCAAATATTTGAGTTTCAATCTTAGTTTGGTTTACTTTGAAGAATTTTATGGACAAATTGATTATCGAATGGTCCTCGTTGAACTTTGGGTTTTGTTGGACAAATTTTGGAGATTAAGAATAGATTTTCTTTTTATAAAGGGTTATCCTTTTCTGGATTATCTGATCTTGTACTAACCTTATTGGTTTTGGTTTTGGTTAAAGTCTAAAGACATGGGAAGTATATATTTCTCTTTTGTGGATTAGGTGATTCTCTAGAAGTTGATTATAGTACTCTTAATGAGAACAATTCTTCCTAAATACTCATCTTTTGGAGAAAATATGAGTTTGTGTAAGGAATCTTATAAAAGTTGAAAGTCAACATGATAAGTGATTATGTTTCCTTGTGAATAAATTCCTCAATAAACAGTAACTTAAAACAAAATTGTTGTCTATTATATTTTCCTACTGGGAAATCGAATACCGTTTAACCCATCACAAGTTTGTGATTTTCTTATGGTTAACTTTCTCTTAGACATGTTTACTATCACTCTCCATTAGAACATGACCCTATGTTTTCTCTTCAATGTCCATGTTTTCCTACATGGACTCCTAGTATGTGTTAACTCGAGTGACCTCTATACTTCTCTTTCTTTATTTTAATGTGATTGTTTTACCGACTCTTGTTCCGATGTGGGATTTTCAATGATGTTTCCAAGCCCAGTTTTATAATTGCGAGGACGCAATTTCCAAAAGGGGGGAAGGATGTAACACCCCAGGTAAATAAAGAATATGAAATTTTTATATTTATCCCTATTTGTGGAAAAAATGTCAATATTAACTTAAATGGAATGCTATGCTCGATGGATTACCCAATACGCAACAACGAGTTCCTTTGAAATCTTACGTTGCACTCTAATAATAAAATAATATTATTTTAAATGGTAGTTAATGCATAGCCGTTGTAATGGCGGGAATGAACAGAACTAACTAAAAAATGATTATATATATTTGTAAAATATTTTTACTCTTTACAATAAATGTTAGAGGATTAAAAATTCAAATGAATCCAGTTTTTCTGTGTAAACATTCTAATATTATTTAAAATGTCAATTAACCGACTTTTGATGGTGAATCCCTTTTAAATCCACTTTTTCAAAATTTTATAATCTCTATTTTTCAAAATAAAAATATTATTTATGATTGGGACATTGAAATTTACCTTGGGTTAATTTTTGGTATTTTTCTGACAATGTTCATTTTTCAATGAATAGTGAAAAATACTGCATTTTACATCAAAAATGATTTTTCATATAATTTAATTATATGGTTATATTATCTTTTTAATTTTTTTAAAGTGTATTTAGAATATATTTTTACCATGTAATTCAATGATGGTCATTGGGATTAATTTCACTTTGAAATCAGACTTAAACTAGTGTCAATCTTTTGATACATTTTGTTTCATAAAAACACGCTATTTGTTTTGACAATGGAAATTAATTATTAAATTAATTAATGCAACTTATATGTTCTGAATTTTGGATAATATACATCATTTTTGAATTCGGAATATCAAATATAGCTTAGGGTGAACTTTTGGTAATTTTCTGAAAAACTTCAATTTTTGATGAATAGTGAAACCACTAAGTGGTACTTATAAAAACTGATTTTCCGTTTAAATGAAAGTTTTCCATCATTGTGTTTTGAATTTCAAAAATCTGACATACATGGTTGTCATTAAGAAGTAAAATGTGGTTCAATGGGATTAAAATAATTTTTTGGTGAATAGTAACTTATTAAGTTTTTAATCGCGATTAGAGGTAATTAGTGTAGTTTAAGGTAAGAATAATGTTTTAATAAAATGAAATGAACTAGAAACATGTCCTACCCTCATTGGATGTGTCATGACCGACCAGGAAAATCCATGGGTCAACTTTGGGACCCAATGGAGCCACTTTGGTTGGAAAATGACATAAATATCTTTTTATTTAATGTTAAAGTAAAAATGACACAAAGATGAGATGTTTTACTAACACAATTTTTACATAGGGTTATACAAGTCAGATATTTGAATATAAATAGTAAATGGAAAGATAAAAAGATTTACTATATCATAGTATTTTTTTTATAATTTTTAGACATTAAATAAATTAAATTATTTATGACATCACGATGATGCAGCGATGACCTCATTATTTAACGATTTAAATAAAATAGAAAGATAATGTAAAATCTAAGACCTACACATGTCAAAAACCTATTGTATGGGTGGATTTCAGACCCTTATCACCTTATCCTTGAATTATATCAATGTGGGACCTTTTAAATCCTAAAATCATTTTCAAATAAAGTAACATTTCTTTACTTTCCAAGAGTGCCACTCCTCTCCTCTTATAAAAGGCCCCCACCTATACCTCCTTACCCACACTTCCAAAGACTTTGGATCGGACAACCCCTGCCCATGTTGTCTCTCCAAATCCCTCTCTAACTCCTGGAAGACTCACTTTTGGCAGAAGCCTTCCCAAGGAAGCCTTTGAGCTCAAACCAGAGGAAGTTACCCGATTTTAAGGTAATGTCTTCACTTGTGTCCTTTTGTTTTATTTTGCTTCTCCAACCCCCTAAACTCTTTTTATTCATTTCTTTTGTAACAAATACAGTATCTTAAATATACTAGGATGTTGTTATAAGAAGTATTCGATCTACAATTACACACACCTTCGTCTAATGGTTAAAGAACATACTGTTTCTGTGGTTGGCGATTTTCTGCCTCACGAAATGATGATTGTTCAATATTCTTTTAACACCTTTAAAGGTGGCCATTATGATGTCACTATATTTTATATATGATATATATGGTATTTATGTTTACTATATTCTTCTGTATTTTATATTTAAACCATACTTTTATTCCTTTCATGTTGTGTAAATGCGATAATTTCATATGAGGAAGTGTGGACTACCGCCCCCTCAAGTGATGTGACTCGTACATGCAATACATGGAACGTATAAAGAATGAAATTAATGATCATATGTGACCTATATAAAATATATATTATAATGAAATTATAATATATATATATATATATCATTCATTTTTAATTCTGTTTATATGACATAGAAATGAAAGTAGCGTTCATGCGTACGTACGGCTTACCGTCTCCATGAACGTCGCATTTCATTTCTTATCCCCAAATGTAATGTACTATTATAAGTAATTATATATAATGGATTTATATGATGTATGTTACATCTAAATGATTAATATAATTATGTAATTAAAATATACATACCTCTCATTTAGTTTTAATTCCATTAATATGACATAGAAATGAAAGTAGCGTTCATGCGTACGTACGGCTTACCGTCTCTATGAACGGTGCATTTCATTTCATACCTCTAAATGATTATGTGATATTATAAATACATTTATATTCTAGATATATATGATATATATGATATCCAAATCAGTAATGTCATTCTGGATATAAAAAACCTTTGACCACATGAACAACATGTAATTGTAAGAAGTCCACTTTTGACTTAAGAACCAAATATCGACAAAACAAACATTATTAACTTAAATGATTACATAATGTTTATTCCATGTCAATAACTGATATAAAAGGAATAATGAACTTGAAAAAGGTTCCTAATCAAGTAGAAATTAACTCAAGTTTATTATTCAGGACGGTAAAGAACGATCAAGTCATGTCGGACCCGAGGTAAGGGATCCTACTCCTCTCTTTAAGTACACTCTTTTATGCCATTCCTTTTAAGATCATCTTTCTTGTGATTGGGATGTTATTTTATATTACTCTTATGGTAATTTTTATGTTCATATGATTAGAGACCCTATTCTCTCTCATCTATCCATTTTGGAAGTTTTGAGTGGCGCCGTTAGGCTGCTGAATTTTCGTAAGAGATCTAACCTCTCTCATTCTTTTTAAGTACTCTCCTTTATGTCACTTCTTTTAAGCTCCTATTTGTTATGTTGGGGGATGTTATTTTATATTCCTATTTCTGTAAAATTTATGTTAATATGATGACATACCCTATTTGATCTCATCAATCCATTTTTGTGGCGCCGTTAGGCTGCCGAGTTTTCGTAAGGGATTTTTCATCTCACTCTTATTCCTGTGAGATTTATGCTACATTTCCCACAATTTACTTTGAGTGGTGTATGTACTTCCCATTACTTTACTCATTGTGTATAATACTTTCATTTATGAGTATTTACATCAATGTTGTATTGTCCTTCTTTCACGGGGTGCATGTCTCGAAAGATACCCATGTCGGTAAGGGAACCTTTCACCCTCCTCTTTTTAAAATACTTCTTTTGTTGGGTCTTTTAATTTACATATTGTTATGTTGGGATACGTTCTCATATAACCTTATTGATGTAAATTTTATGTAGAAGTGATGAGATACCCTTTTTATCTCTCATCAACTCATTTTCTGAATTTTGTAGTGACTCCGTTAGGCTGTCATATTTTTGCAAGGGAACTTCTTAACCCAAATTTGATTCTTTGGGATAATCTTGTACTCCTTGAATATGTCATTATATGAATATGTGTGAATAACTTATGATTGTTTTACACTTAATATCCCCTTATATTGGGTGTATTCGTTTGTCACACATAATTATGTATTTGACTTACCCTTAAACCAAGGATACCGTCTTTGTAAGGGACTTCGTGTCAATCTACATTCATTGAGGATTATTTTGTTTTATACACAACTAACTTTTATACGGTGTATAAGCCCCTTTAACTTTTACTTTTATACAAAAGGAATATTTTTCTACAAAGAGTTTTACTAAACGACAAAAAGGAATGTTTCTTTTAACGTACGATGTGACAACGACCTTTTCCGCCGCCGCGAGTATTATTTGATCTTTGGCTTCCTCAACAAGCCGTAATGTTTTTAAAATAAAATAAATACCATATAATCTTTTATGTATTTTGGTATTGAAAATGGTTTTGATAAATGATTCTATTATGTAAATATATTTAAATGATATATTATGATTGAAATGTGGAAATGTTATCATTCCTTTATATTGGTTTTATGTGTTATAATTTTATAATGGTACTTGGACATATTACGAGTGGTTACGTGATAAACCATATGACGGGTGGTGCCGTGAATACCAGGATGGGTGGTTACGTTATAACCTCCAATGCATTGGGTATGGAAGTCGGCCGTATGGATATTCCATTAAGTATAAGTGGAAGTCGGTTGTATTGATATTCCATTAAGTATGTGTGGAAGTCGACCGTATGGTTATTCCACTTAAGTATGTTTATGTCCCATGTTACCTTTATATGTTATGTGATCTTTATATGGGTTTTATGGTAATCTTTTGGTTACTGAAGGGTAAGTAATGAACTTTTATTCAGTGAAGTGTTTTTTTACTACTTTGAAAAGGTGAAAAGTATTACTTTTATAAAGTATACATGGTTTACTTGTTGTTTTGAAAAACTAACAGTTTTCATTCTTTGTGTATCCCTTACTGAGCTTTTTATGCTCATCACAAGTTTTTGAAATGTTTTTCACAGGACATAACGTGGAATAGGGTCAAGGATGGGATACACGGAAGGTCATGCTACCTAAAACATAGAACTAGACATGTTTATTTTTAAGAGTTTTTATTTTATGGAAATTCAGTAGAAGTGACTACTTTGTAATCTTTTGAGATGAAATAGTTATGTCCTAATTATCTAAAACTCTAAACCTGAAAAGATCCTCATTGTGAATTATTCATTTTATTCAATATTAAGTAAGGTTTAAGGTCAGGGCCTTATATTTCACTTCAATGATGTAGATGGAGATATATATTATTTTTATCATATAAATTAGAAATGGAAAAATATTAACTCGCTCCAATGAAGTTGTTGTAATTAACTGATGTTATTCTTATATGATGTGAATGGAGTTATCTATTTTGTTTCTACAATGAATAGACAACCTTAACTAATATAAGATAATCCTATAATGTGATGGATTTAACTATTATATGTTTCTCAAAAGGGAATTATGGAAATATCTAGGTAGGTGATTCCATTATGAATGATGGTTAATTAATGCAACAAAATATTTTTTTGATTTTCCGTTTTCATATAATATGTTTTGTTAATGAACATATGATTTTATAAAATGAAGTTGGTTTTGAGAAAAATTTAACTTGTTATCCTATCTTTGAAAATATTTCATGCTACAAAGTAAATAAATCATGGTGTAAATTTGCAATAGCTGTTCTTTCAAGAAAAAAATGATTTATATGATGACATTTCATGTCTCTTTCTAGAAACATTCAGAACCATTTTTTTTGTAAGATAGCTTATGAAAATATATTATAAGCATTTTTAGGTGAAATTATAAAGTCATTTTAGAAAAAATTCGTGCGTTTTAAATTTTTTTTATTAAAAAAAATACATATTTTAGTGAGTTTTCGTAGGTTTTACAAATTATTAACTAATCAACAAAAATTAAAACACCTTACCGATATTTTTTGGTCACCTTATATTTTAGAGTAGTTTTCACATTGATAGAAAATTATTAAGATCATTTATTATTTTTATGTGGATTAATTCTATGACATAAAGATGTAACATTTTAAGAGATTTCTTTAATTAGTATATTTTTCAGAAAAAAAGTATTGGTTTCATATGTATAATTTATTTTAATTATCTTTTTATATGAACATAAAATGTTTATACTGTATATAACGACTCAGAATTTTAAATTTATAATTTAATTAAAAACAATTAAAATCATTCCTACCATAGTAATATCAAAGCCTTTATAAAAAAATTAAGAAGGTTTTTTTTTTTGTTTTTAACACCAAAACTAGGAAAGTAGGTTTTGGTGTCCAAATATGTCTCCCAAAAAATTATTTGTTAACATTAGAGGTCATGATTATATTAACATTGTATATTTTATGTATTTGAAGAATTTGGAGACATAATTTATTGAAATTGAGAATTTTTTTAGTTTACAGGGATATCTATTGCTCCATGTTTTCTGAATTTTTTATTATTTTATAAAATTAACGGGTTATTTTTAAAAAATTTAGCAATAGAAGTTTACTTGGTAAGAAAATTTTTAATCAAGTAATTTATTAACCTATATCCTTATAAGTATTATATTTTTTAATCTTTAAGTAATCATATGTAAGAAAAAATATTAATTAATCTATGATTAATTAGAATGTTAAAAAAAATTATGTTATAAATTTTCATAAAAAAAATATCTATTATATTATCATTAGACATTTAGAAATATTTTAATGATGTTACGAAATTCTCAAAAAACATTTTCCATCTTAGAGGATATATATTATATGATCATCATAAAATTATTCTCTAGTGACTTTAAATGATTTCCAAATGTTCATTTCAAATTCCACTGACTATATTATATAACCAAAATCTCTTCTATACCTTTTTATTTCTATGTATCACGGATAATTTTTTTAAAAAATATAAGATACTAAAAATTTATATAATTAACATGGGTGTTTCTATACAGGTATTTCTAATTTTTTTCAAATTATTATAATATAATAATGAAATAAATGATTTTATATAATCATTAAATGAATAAGAATGATTAAGAAGCTAAAAATATTTAGTTTTTATTTTTTTGGAAATATTGTAAAAATTTACAAAATATTTATTTTCACAATATCAAAACAAATTTTTCCAGATAATTTAATATTTATGAGATTATTTTGGATGTTTTCATATTATACATTATTAGTAATCTACCAAAAATTTATTGTGTTTACATTAATATGATTTAAATTAAAAGGGTTGTATTTGGATAATAGAAATATAAAATTATGAAAATATCTTAATGTATTGATACAATTCATTAACCATTACTCTTCATTAGTAATACAAAATTAGTAATTAAATTATTTTATGATGTAATGATGAACTAATATAATTTGAAGCTTAAAATGTAAAATTACAATGAGAAAATATGTTGGTAAATTCCACTAAGTTGGATAAATTTGAAACCATGAAATTGAATTATTAATAAATAATTATTCAATATTAATAAGTTATTAATTTGTGTTCTAGTGATTAATAAAGAAAAAAATAAAAAAAATTGTGTGAAATTATTAGTTTTAATTTTATATTAATTTTTTACAGTATTTAATAAATTTAAATAATCATATGTGTTGATATTAAAAAATTATTTTATAAAAGTGCCACTTTTATAATATTGGTAGATATTTTCCATGAATTAATTTCGTTATCACTTAATAATGTAAAATAATTGTTAATATATTCTCATGAAAAAGGTTATATTTTTATAATAATCCAAATATTTTTTAATATGTTAATTAAGTTAAATATTATAAATTTTCAATTTTATAAATGATATTATATAATAAATTTAAAATTTAATTGTAATTTAATATTTGATAGTGAATATAAATATTCTATTATATAAATATTCTAATGAATATATAAAATGATTATAATATATAATAAATGGACTATATAAATTATTAAAATGTGTATAACAACATTTAAATATATAGAATATATAATAAAAAATAAAATTATAATTAATGGAAGGTAATAATAAGACTATAAAATATATGAAGATTAAATTTAATGAAACATCTTAAATGATTGATTGTATGAAATTTGATTGCAAAAAAAAAATTATTATTATTTAATTTATTTTAATATTTTATTATTAAAAAATTAATACTTATATGTATATATCTATTTTCTATGTAAACGTATATAATTTTCTTATATTGTTTTTATATTTTTTCATATTAAATTAATATATATATATATATATATATATAATTTTTATACAATTATAAAAAATATTCAAGCTAATCATAAATGTCATTTACAGGTGTTGTGACACTCTATTTATCAACAATAAGTTTCTTCAAGATAAGGTAGATCATGAGTAAGTCATGATGCATGGATGGGTCGATAAGGGCTGACACATGAGGCTAATGTATATCAAAAAATGAACGTGATCATTCTTGAGTATCATGCTCTTCTTCCACATATATAATGGACTATGAAGTTGTGGAGAAAAACCTATATGGGAACTAATTTAATAGGTAATGTTCCTGGTATAATTTATTTTTGTGCATATAGAATATTTTAAGTCATCATCATATTCTAATTCATAGAGTTGAAAATATTGTGGGAGATATTTGAAAATATATTGAAATAAAATATGTTGTCAATGCACAATCCATGTAATGCAAGATGATATTACCAACATGGGAGCATAATGTGGATAATTCACTACAATGCATACACCAGCATCTCCCTCTATTTTTTTAATTTAATAAATAAACATCACTATTTTATATTATATATAATAATTGGGGAAATTTATTTTGGTATTATATCATGTAGACTTTTGTAGATAAGGTTAGTTAATTAAAATTGCATGGACTAACTTTTGGTTATGAAGCCTATTTTCCCAGAAAATATTTTGTAGAAAATATTGTAATCCAACAGGACATCTCCTCAATGAGAAGTACATCTAAGGAGTTTTATGGAATATTTTATAGGGTAAATAAGATTGGACATCGATCAATTTTACTAGTGATCATGAATTTTGATGATAGATTATAATGAACTTAATTTAATGTGGATATTATATTATATCATCCAAATATTCTATCACTTAATATATATATATATATTTATATATATATATATATATATTATCTGTATGATTGTTTTCAATGATTTCATATAGGTTTCTTGATATATAATTATGGATCAGTGTTTATAAACATGAATGGTGTATAGTCTTTCCAATCCTGCATTGTAATTAGATAGGTGAAATGTTATCTATAAATGATAAAGAATAAGGATTGAGTAGAGAATGATCATAGTATGATCTTGGGTATTAATTACTATGGATAACACAAAATATGAAAAAATAATGATTTGTATTACATGGTGCATCGTAGTGCAACACATAATACAAATGTAAAAGGAATAATTTTTTATTACATAATATTATAGGATAGGGATTACTATATAAACCTCACATACAATTTCATTGTAAAATAACCCGTGTGTTTCATCCCTTTTTGGTGAGTGTTATAGATTCCTGTAAGCGACGATCGAGTTTCACACATTATGTAAACTTCTAATATATGGGTTCTTATTTTCTCTTATATATACTCAAAATCAAAGTGAATCATTTATTTCTGATAATGAGGAGGATTATAAGAGTTTTTTCATATTAATTATTTAGAAGAAACACAATTTTGAATAATAATACAGAGGGAGGTGAAATAATTTTAAACAATATGTTTTAATGTTTCATGTATTTATAAAAATATGTTAAACTGATTTACACATGTAAAACACATTTCAAAAAATAATATATTAGAAATGAATCTTTATAATACAAAAAAATCATAGGTTAATGATTTTTCAATCATTTTTAATGTTATTGGTTAGTATTTACTTCTGAAATTATGATTTTATTTGAGGATTATGATTCAGAATGTTCCTTTCTGAATACCATATTATTTTTAAGATTACCCAATTTATGGGTAGTTATATATGATTTTTTTTGAAATAAATTTTAATAATATCTCACACTATTTTATCCTTGAATTAATTAATTTTGGCTTTAAATGATGATATTTTATGTAGTGAATGTTCTTATTAGGGAAATGCTGAATGAGACTATTGTAAAATCATCAGATCATTGGTCATGTAAAAGATGTAAACATAAAAAAATTGATATTGTTACTAAATAATACTTTTAAATAATATACTATTACCTTTAAATTTACTTTTCTCAGTCCATTTTATAGATAATTAAATTTCAATAATAATGATTACATCGTTCTTAAGATCATTCATCATTCAATATATTGACTATTCTAACCTAATTTATGTAGCATAATTACATTATGAGGACCCCAAGTATATCCTCTTGAGTTTAGATATACATGTGCTCATTCGATATACTAACAAAACTCATGAAACATGTGGTTTTAGAATGTCCAATTGATTATCACGTGTTGTTCACTTTATCAAAACTATGATCTCATCATTTTGGAAGGGTGATATCGACATCTCTCTAAATTGATATAAATGATAGGTGGAAGAGATTATATCCCAATACTGAGAGAAAACCATATCAAAATTCATTATTAGAAGAGAACAATCTTGAGAGGGGAATATTGACCTAAATAAAAACAAAGTAAATTCTAATAATTTTCTATTTATAGACCAAGGGATAGTGTTTTAGATAATTTAATTGGAGTAGCCTGAAAAATAAATTCTTAAAATTAAAAAGGTCCTAAGGAAATGTAGAATTACTCCATTATTACTTTATTCTATGGTGTGTACTGACCCACACACTAATAAATATTATTTACAATCTTGTAAATAAATATTTCTAATAATACCAATGACTGGGTTTTTTCATCATCCTTGATATTTATTGAATGTTAGTTAAATATTTAAATATCCTTAAAATTATTTTCATGATCTAGTGAATAAAATATTATTTTAATATTCACATAATATCAAATTATTTATTAAAAAATAATTATTTATTAGCTTGAAAATAAAAAATATATACATAATATACAATTAAGAGAAAATATTGTATTCAATGTTTGGAAAATATGTTATTTATTTTAATATTAAAATGATTTAATAGAATATTTTTTAATTTGTTAATAATTAATTAATAAAATTTAAATAATAGGATATAAATAAATATTTTATATTCATTTAAATAAAAAATTACCTAACAATAAAATATTTAATTATATTATTGATCAATTTATAAATCCTAATTAAATATTATTTCTAAAACTAAAGAATAATTTTTACTCAAATCATTAAAAATGAATAATATTTAACTGAGATCACTGGAAATACATGGTTAGTGAACCTATATTCTTCATACTGAGTGGAAATAGGTGGGATTTCCTAATGTCTATGATTATCATCGTTAAATAGCTCATGGCACCGATAGAAGAATAAGATGGGTTATAATTGAAAAAAAACAGGTAGGAATGCTTATTCTGTAATATAATCCCTTTTTATTTATATATCACTGTGCATATTGAACATTCGTGTCCATTGACACTGTGAGATGTCTTACATGCAATTGGTTATGGAATTAATTACGTAAACCTCTCTTAGACCCCAAATTAGAAGTTTGATTACAAATGTGTCTTAATAATGGAAGAAAGAGATGATTTGATTACCATGTGTAGGGACCCTAAACACCATCATCCTTCCTAGAATGGTTCATGATAAAATGACCAATTTTTTCATGGGGGCCAGTAATAGTAGTAAAGGGATCGACTCAAAGTTCTATGACTAAATATTGAAAATGATCCCAAGAAGGGGTGTGTGGGTGCATCCCAGGTGATATGGAGTAGCAGGTTTTCCGATGTGGTCTTTTCCAGACAAACGTTTTGTTCCAAGAAGCTAGATAAATCCATGATTATGTGTCCCTAAAGTCACTGCCACACATATGTGTGGAACTATCACACACCCCCCCTATGTAGAACTGAAACAACGACCACCCCTACATGGGGTACCTTCACCGAGTATTTATTCTATTGATCAGCAAGGTGTAACTCATTCAACCAAGGTTTCATATTTTCCAATAAATTGGACCCCTGGGATCCTCACTTTTAGAACTATAAAATCAGAAGAATCCCTAAAACTATATTCTAACATCCCCTTAACCTCGGTGCTCCAAAATCCCTCACGTATCCGAATGAAACCAAATAAAAGAGAGAATTAAGGGGGTTATTGGGATCAAAGTCCCTACATGCCATGAAATACAGACTCTTTTATGAGGAACCAATTTCCCCCAAGTGGACAAATACATTCATGATTTCCCTTCCATGATCAAGGATTTGCACGAGACCCATTTAATGACACATTAGGAGACCAGTGGTTTCCATGAAAATTCCCCTCCCAAGAGTTTTTCCTAGGTGTCCCATTGCACATGTTATCTCTAGCTGGAATAGTCTTGTTCCCCCCTTTTAAATCACTTACATCTCATCACAATCCATCTTTGAAGAACCATTAATATCCATTAAAGGACATATGTGATCCCTTCTGAATTGATTCCTCTTCCAAGACATCAATGGTAGGGATCCTCTTCATTATGACCCGTTGTCCATGTGGAACAAAATTGATTCTTCTAGGGAATCCTATGGATATGAAAAACTATGGGAAGTGTCACACGAGAGTTTATACCATTTGGGTATTCATTACATCATTCTGAGGTGTCCCACACTTATCGTACCTAACAAGTAGGGTCTTTTTGGTGTATGGGAGTTTGCATTCTTCCAGTCCTGAGGACCTCTACCCTTGGGGATGTGTCAGGGATCCTTTATACTCTGAGACAATGGTTAGATCCTTGGGATTCCCACATCATCTTTTAAATGTGGGACCAACATTTAAATGTGAGTTGGGAGAGGATAATGAATGATTTTCTTTTTATGTTAGTATATTATCCTTCTTTCTTCCCCAGGAACCAATTTCAGGGCATCCCTCATAGAGAAATACGTTTCCCTTTTCTGAAGGACCTCTCCTTATTCATTCCTTAATTATCCTCCATACCAATGGGATATATCCATATGGGTAGACACACATGACCATCCTAGATACCAAAATAAAATAGGGGAGATATTCACTTCAAATCCCTTCCTCTATCCCTTTGGGTCTAAGGTACAATGATGGGAGGGAGGTTCCAGAGCCCACTCTCTTTCCCTCTCCCTTTGGGGTTTGGCCTCATCCACTAGTGGACAAATAATATCATGTGGTTTTCTGAATATTTTTCTTCCTCTTTCTCACATTCAAGCATGACTCTTTTGTTATTAGAGGATGGCAACGATCATGAAACATATAGAGTATAATGAGTGTTTTTTCATAGAATCTTTTCCCAGATCTTCCTCTCTCATTCCTTTATAGGGACTCCATTAGAATTGGTCCTCAAGTCCTTGTATCCAACCCAATATAAATGAATATTTTCTTGATTCTCATATCTTTCACTTCATTTTGTTTCTCACAATGAGCATGAATCATGTGGTCTTAGAGGTTTGTGGTTATCATGATATCCACACAATTACCAAACCAAAAAATAGTCATCCTATTTAGAAAAATCACCAAATATATCACCTTACGACTACCAATAGATCCCCTATTTAGTATAACCCCATATTTTCACCTTTTTGGTATTCATTACAAGTTTAATTCCCCACCAAAATTAGGGAATCCACCATTGAAATAAGTCCCAACAAAAACTCCCAAACCAAACAAGGGAATTAACTATAAGGGTAAGCCCTGTCTTCATCATCTAAAAGGGCCATAATCCCCTATAAAGACAACATTATAAGGAATATACAGGGGAATGTACTCTTACCCAAAAAACATGGTTTTTGTTTCCTGTCTAAATGTTGTATTTATGAATCGTCATTATGGTCCAAACCTGACTCCCTAACTCAACCATATTCTCTCATGACCCCATTCCTAGTGGGGTATTATCCAACTTGGGATTCCACATCCCTTCAATGTTTCTTGGTCCAATTAAAAATTTATCCCACACCATCCTTGGCCAGACACATTTCATTTAGACGTCCTTGATGCATGATGTTAAACTAAACAGTTCGGTCCTTATCACATGAACATAAAAGGATTGACTTATTTCATTATGTAGTATTAAACTACAATGTTTAATTACTTTCATGAGGATATGTGGTAATACCATATAATGGGTCCAATCTTAACATTAAAATAACTACCATATCATGTGATGATGATTCACTCTACAGTTCCCTACTAGGTGGATCAAAACCAATGTTGTAATAAAACAATAAGCAAATATCTAATTAGTACATAAGAGGGTACCATTGATGGAGAACTTCAGATACATATAGATATCTCCTTTGATGAGGAACCTTGAATACATATAGATTATTCTTAATTCCATACATTATAATAATTGATTTTTAATTTAAGGGTTTCACACTTTATACTTGGGAATTAATGAAGTATTCAAAAACATATCATAAATATATAAGAGTGTCCCGAAATAGAAAATAGTACTTCCCAAAAGGGTGAGATGAGAACAACCTCCCATTTTCTTAACTAATGTGAGTTCTTAAGTATTATGGGCCAAATCACCAAACAACCAGCTCCATTATGAAAAAAGGTCCCTCATAGATATATAAAACTGTTGTGTTTATGGATCTATAAAAATAATCATAATCCAACTTTCGATCTTCTCGAACAATCTGAGTTCTTAAGTATCATTGGAAAAATTCCGAATAATCAACTACATTTTTATATCATGACCCTCATGGATATAGAACTATTTGGTGTTTCTGGAACCATGAATAAGTCATGTCAAAATCCGTATAAAAATATTGATCCCAGAGTGAATTATTGAAATGAACTCTACCCCGTGAAATCAGTCATCGAGCTCCAACAATATTTTAAAAAAAATGGTGACATCAATATGAATCCTTAACCAAGATGTAGATTTAACCCACTTGTCCAGCCCATTTCTATCTCACAATGAAATAGGGGAAGAAATCCAATCAATTATTCTTGTGTTCATTTTATGAGATTCCTATTTAATTGGGTTTTCATGTTTTTTCTTTTCATCTATATCATAGTAAATTAAAAAAGGATCTACCTTCAATCCAGTTCGATCGTACCAACTATCATAGAATTTTTTCACATATATCATTTTTTCTTGGTCCTCGTCCAAGAAGAGGATTCCATCACCAACCCAATGCTTTCAATTTAGGGTCTCATATGAACTAATATGAAAATATAATCAATATGATACCATACCAAAAATAGAGGGTGCCCAAAAGGCGCTTCATCTCCCAAATACACACCAAAAATCCAATCAGTGACAATTGGTGGTGAAGAGGAAGATGGAACCTATCATCATCTCCCACTATTTCAGGAGCATACCATCAGAATATAACAAACATATCATCCCTTATATTATAGAGTTTGATCAAGAGTCCACATATAAACTCATCAAGAATGAACATGGGTCCTTACAAAGGGATCCTACCAGTAGATTCCACAACCAACACTGCATAGCAGTGAACCCTCGATATGGTGAGGGTGACACCCTCGGTAGTCCATCCCATACTTTCAAGACAAGGGAACATAAGAATTCCAATTGGGGGGGGGGGGTACAAACTAGCAAATATGGAACAGGTACACTTCCATGTCCCCTATGAATAAACCTACCAACCAAATGTTATGGAAAACATCAAGAGGGAATATACACTCTACTGACCTCATCTTACTATTGAAAAAACTCATCTGGATGAATCCCATGAATCCTTCCTTTAATAGTTTTTACCATCATGTGATTAGGCACATCACCTTCCAAGATTAATCATCCCCAAAAGAAGCCTCCTTTAGTAGTGTCTAAAAAGTCCACTAGTTAAATTTGGTGGAAAAATATTATTATACACAGACACATGCCTGAACTTATCTGGCCAGCCAGTAACCTGTAACACCCATATCTTCCATGGTACGTTTCTCTTTGAATAATATGATAGAATGCGATGTACGCAACACCGAGTTCAAGCACACCACGACCTATCAAACTGACCATTTAAAAAGAGGTTATGAATATTTTTTACCAAATTTGGAATTTTATATACTCCATATAATTTTAACATCCATATTATGTGTTTATTATACATAATAGAAGAACAAATTCAATTTCTAGATAAAGGACGTATTTTTCAAATAATGAAATTTTACAGCCTTTTTTTACGGATCCCTTTTTAAATCCAATATTTGAAACTTTTATATATTAAATTTGACAAAATAAACTTCTTCATTATAATCGGGACTTTAAAATTATGGTTGGATAAATTTTCGGTGCTTTTTTGAGAACTTTCATATTGGATGAATAGTGAAAAATACTAAAATTTAATTGAAACCTGATTTTTTAATCAAAATAATTCATAGTGTTAAATTATACATTTGAATATTTTGGAAGTATAATTAGATTATATTTTAATCATTTAATCCAATTTTGGTTATTGGACGTAATTTTAAATTTAAATTTGACATAAACAAATATCAATCTTTTGATAGTTTTTACTTCCCGAAAACCCAATTTCTGGTTTTGACAATGGGAATATTTTATTAAATTAATTAATACAACATATATGTTTTTAATTTGGTATAATAGACATTATTTTTGAATTTTTAATATCTTAATTATCTTTTGGTTAATTTTTGGTATTTTTCTAAATACGTTCAATTTTTGATGAATAGTGAAAACACTACGTTATAGTTTAAAGCTGAATATTTATTTAAATAATAATTTTTAATTTAAATATTTTTTGAAGTAAAAATATATACATAATACCAATATTATTCTAATTTAATTTACTTAAGTCATTTTAAAATAATATTGGATATATAAAATTTTATTAAACTTCTTACCGTCTTTTACTCACCTTCTAGGCACATTTGCAAATTTTCATAAAACATAATTTTACTACTTCTGTGAATTTAATTTAAAAATTACAATAGTAATGGTTGAAATTAATAAATAAAATGTTTTTCAAGAGGAAGTATATAATACATGGCCAATAATAAAGTTTTTATTTTATTTACCTTGTTTAAAAGTAAATAGGGTAATTAATGGTAAAAATGATATTATAATTAACCTAAAACATGTCATAATTATATTGGATAGGTTTATTTATACTAAAATAAATGTGAGGGATAAAATATTATCATTTAGGTCCACCTAGATTATATTACGACATTTATTATTATTTCATTTAAAGAAGAGTAAAAAATGTTAAATTCAATGTTTATTAACTAAAACATTTTTAATATAGGGTTATACATAAGATAAATTAGATTATAAATATTCATTATAAAAACAGAAATATTTACTACATAATTGTATTGTATTTATATTTTTTAGATATTAAATAATTATATTTATTTATGACACGATGACGATGTAGTAATTACCTTATTATTGATTTATTAAAATAATTGATATTATAAATATTTATATAATTTTAAATTGAGACTTTTTATGTATTACACGAATTTTATGGGTTAATATGAAATTTTAGGGATAATTAAATATATTTTTTCTCAGTTATAATGTTTTTATGACTTTCAAAAAAACCAAATACTAAATACTGTCAAAATTGACATTAATGAGTTTCTAAAACAATTAATTTATTATTAATTGATATAATATTCTTAAAAATCTATTGTTCAGAAAAAAAACATATAAAAGGTTATATTTATCAATAATTAACCTCTTACGGTTCACTTGGCTTTTTATAGTAAGTTTATTAACCATTTATTATAATAATACAAGAATACATGGTAAAAGGTAAACTATTTAACTAAGTGTTAAATCTAAAAGATAAAGTAAATGTGATGCCCTAACCCTATCTAAAACCTATTGGTTAAAAGGATTTAGACCTATACCCACATTATACTTTAAATAAATCCTTTTTGAGCCATTATAAACCAAATATTATTGTATAATATAATATTATTTCAAGCTTTTCTTATTGTACCATCACCCCTCTTATAAAAGGGTAATTCCCATTCTCTCAAAATACCACCTCCAAAGACATTTGTCTCGGCCAAACCCTACTCAAATATCCTACCACTGATCCTCACATCAACCAAGATGCCTTAAATTGATCATAATCTGAACTATGGAGCCATTTTGATCATCTAAAAAGGAAACACCTGAAGAAGTGGTAATAATTTCATCACCTCTTTCAAAGTTCTTTTATTCTTCCACTTCCCCTTTATTTTTTGTTTCCATACCAAAATAAAGAATCGTATTCTCTATATGAAATGTTATGTTATTATAAATATGGTACAAACATATTCATTATTCTATCTATCCTATGAATGACAAAGTGACCATACATGCGTACGTATGACTTACCATCTCCACGTCGTGGTGTAGTTTGTTATTCAACACTTCATCATTTTTATGGGTATAATAATGAGTATAATTCATGTAAATAATAAATATAACATGTTAATTATTCTTTATATATATGATATACCATCCAATTAGGTAATATTTCACCATCAATATAATTGAATTTTCGCTCGTGCATACATACGGATTACCGACTCCACGAACACGATGATATTCATTTCCCATCGTAACCATTCAAGAAAAATTTTCATTTTATGATTAAAAATAATGTTTAAGAACTTAATATAATTCAGGATATGAATCAAATACATCCTATCCATATCAAACATTACTTACATAAAAAAACTTATAATGGAAAACAAATCAGTTAACACCCGAAACAAAGACACTACTAAAATATTTCTAACAAAACAATATTAGAAGATCATATATGTTGTCATAGTTATGAATGTGGTTATTTTATAATTTAATAACAATGATTTATACATTTTAAATATTTTAACCTACCCTATACTAATAAATGGTACAAGGTAAAGGGTTTTCATCTCACTTTTTATTCCCTTGAGATTCATGCTATATTGCCACTATTTTCTTTTGTGTGGTGTATGTACTTACCATGATTTTATTCATTGTGTAATATACTTTAATTTATGGGAATTTAAAACTTCATTGTTTGATCCTTCTTTCATGGGGTGTATGTTTCGTATGTTACCAAAAAACTAAGGGGATTTCTAATTTCAATTCCCACTCATTGGGTGTTACACAAACATCATTGACTATTTTACTCCAATATTATGTGTGAAATCACTATTTATTTATTTGTGTAGCTATTAAAACTCCACTTTGTGTGTGTATAATTTCTATACACATAATAATTCAATTGATAAATTCTCAATTCATCGATATGAACTTGATATGAGTAATCATAACTCAGTTTCCATTCATTGAGTTAAACATCCAAGTCATTGGTGTTGTTTTTACAAGAATATATGTTAATGTACTCTGATTTATTTACACATAATATCCAATAATATTTAGTGTAATTATATTTTCCACACATAATTATGTCATTAATTTATCCTTAACCTAAGCATACAGTCTTTATAAGAGAGTTTATCGTAATTTACATTCCATTGAGACATCTATGTTGTTATGTGCCAATTAACTTTTGAATGGTGTTTATAGTGTACATTGAAATAGTATATCATGAATCCCATTATTGTCATCATATTATAAGATTTTTATTAACTCTATTATTTGTATTCAATAATCTCTCATTGGCATTAGAACTCTAACTAAAATATCATTTTAAATGTTTTAAAGATTTATTCTTCTAAATCTTTATCATGTTTGTCCATGTTTTAAAAAGGGTTTTAAGGATTTATTTATATTGAAATTAATGTTTTATAATTATAATTCCTTTCAATGTTTCAAAGTGGTATAGAGAATCTTTGACTCAAAAATCTAAATTTTAACAGCTTCTTGATAAATAGTGAGACTAATAAAGATTTTCAAGAAAAAAGGGGAAAATACTCTCAAATAGTTTTACTGATTATTTTCATCTATGTCAATATATTTTATTATTCATGATAGATATGATTTATAAAATCTTCCATATTGTATTTAATGAATTATTTTTAACTATAGATGTGCTGTTTTTATACCATTCATCGTTTGTGGTTAAAATATGGACCTTTTTTATTCACATTTTAACACGAATGTTTAGATTATGTTTCAAACTTTTCACATAAGGAATGAATTGAACATAGTAAGTGACAAGTGGAGACCTCTATAACTCCAAGATGAATTGGTAGGTCTCATGAGACAAACTAGTGTCTGGGAATAAGGCCTTGAAATAATTTTATTTGTAGTCTTGGCATGAGACTTTGACTATGTGGTTATGATGTCCGACATTATGCATTCAATCATTATGAAATTGGATATTGATATTACATGTGATAATTTGAATAGTAGAATATCTATGTGAATAAGTAAATGGAATTATTTGATTTATCTTTTCCATATTATGCTAAAGTATATGTTTAAAAAGATTTTGTTTTAGTCTTATTCATCACCTTAAAAGTTTATGATTATTTATGATAGTTTCTGGTATATTGTTATCCTTACTGAGCATCTAGGCTCACCCCATTCTTATGTTTAATATTTCCCAGGATGCGAAGAAGTATATTACAATTAACCTACAAGAATAGGATAATGGATATAAGAGTGTTCAATGGGGACTCAATGTTGTTTTTTTATTTCACAATGTATTGAAAAACTTATGTATGTATCTAGTACTTCCAAGGATACTAAAATGATTGGTATTTTGGGAGATGATTCCTTGTATAAATCCAATGTTATGAAATAATGCACTGACTCTGGGTATCAGAGTTGGTATCATATAATGTTTAGTACATTCCTTAGAAGATAGATTTATAAAAACACTTATTATAGAACATTACACTAAAATAAAATTTGAGGATTAATATAGAAGAACTTCCTAGAATATTCTTAATGTAGAAATTTTGGTTATTTTCCAAGAAATACATCCCTATATAGATATGAATAGGTAGAGGAGGATCTATAATAGATGTACCTAGGAGTGAAAACTCCAACAAGGAGTTTCGGGCATGATCTGGGGTATCCCGGTACATGATAACGGGCCTTGATGCACTCCTGGTTACGAAACTTCTGGGGAATACGCTTAGGATAATTCACATTCTCTTTACAAACAGATTTGAAGGATTTTAATATAATATCATAATAAATAACCTTAATTAATATTATGATGTTTTAGATTAAAAATAAGGGGTCATTATATTCTCTAAATGATTTTATGACTATTGTTACTCACATAATGCTTTCTGGTTTTAGTCAATGGATGGATTCCATGGAAGCCATAGTTACATTGAAATGATGTATAATTTGGGAACATTGGTGTAAATGGGAAACTAAATGGTATGTTTATAGGAGAAAAATATATCGTATTCATGCCAAATCAATTTTCCAAAAATATGATCAACGACATATACATTAAACAGCTCCTGAACTCAAAAAATAATGGAAAGGCTGAGATTATTTGGAGCTCCAGTAGTGGAGACCATGGAGAAAAGGGAGCTCATTTTCCATCATGAAAGAAATGTGGAAGGAGACACCCAGGAAAGTATCTCAATGGAACAATGAAATACTTTATGTGTGGGAACTAAGTACATAATGTAAATAATTACTGAGGAAAAATGAAGAGTACTATGGAAGAAAATAGAAATAATCCTAAGAATCCATTTACAGTAATTTACCATAAATGTAGGGGACCTCGGAATTACCTGAGTCAATGTCCTATTCTATAGGATAACCTCTATGTCTAGGAATAACCTACGTGGAAATAAATTGATGGCGAAATGTTTAAAAGTATTAATGCTCTATGTTGATGCAATTACTTTGGAAGACTTTTCTCTTGTATGTGTAACCCGAATATTTGTTATTTGAAAATTCTATTGGAGGAATAATTATATATTATTTTGTGGATATAGTTATAAATAACCATTTGGGTTTATATGATCCTTGAATTTGAGTCAATTATAGGTTAATACGTTTTGGGAAGAAAAATCAAGGTATAAGATAACATTTGTGGTTAAAATATGTTATGGTTATTTTGAGGAATTTATATCATTTTTTGGGAATGATATAAAATTATATATCTTTTGAAAAAGGAAAACACATAGACCATGTGATAACCTATCACATCAGACAAAGCTTCAGGAATCGAACACACTACCAAAGTGCGACTGGGATTTATCGCCTACCTCTGGACTATGTGAAGTCCCTCATTAGTATGACTAATAATTTTTAGTTAAATGATTTTATAGATCAGGAATATGTTTATTTTGGGGAAATATTATTTATCCTTAGTATAGGGAAATTATTTTGTGATTAATTGATCAATGTTATTTTGGAAGATGTTTTCTCTTTTAGGAACACTATAGGCCTATGGAAAATAGAATACTATGGGATTTCATTTGAGTAATGGTGGAATTTTATTTTAGAAGAATGTATGATTTTTTTGTGGACTTGTAGAGATTTGGGTTATTTATGAAACATTAATAACCTATCATAGAAAATATGTGATTAGGTTAATTACCTTTTAAGTATGTGACTTTAAAAATAGTTGATGTTATTTGGAGATAAATGTTATGTTTTATCATGGAAGACTATGTGATCATATCCTTCCAAATTTTAGATTTCAGACATAGTTTGTATTATTTTGAATAATTTTAATGAGAATTGTTTTTTAATGGTCTTTGTTGAAATTTGGGTATTGTTTGTTTATTTTTGGTGATTAAGAGTAGTACTTATTTCTATTAAGGATTATCCTTTTTAGAGTTCTTCTGATCGTGTACTAACCATTTTGGATTTGGTTAATGTCTAATGAAAGGGAAATATATAGTTCTTCTTTTGTGGATTATGTGATTCTCTAGAAGTTGATTCTATCACTTCAGGTGTGACCATGTCATCTTGAATACTTATCTCTTGGAGTGAAATATGAGTTTGTGTTAGAAATTAGTTAAAGGAAGATACTCTACTTGTCAAGTATCATTTGTCTTATTCTATTAATAACATAATTCTTAAACATTAGGTAAAGTATCTCAAAACCAAAAATGTGTTATCTTATAACCTTATGCTTTGTTAAACTGACGATATTTTAAATCATCATAGATTTATGGCTTTGAGACCCTTGATTTTCCATTCACTTGTTTGTGGTTGATGACCTTAATCACTCCCTATAAATATTTACATTTTACCTCTAATTATTATTTCCACTAATGTTCTCCCATTCGAAATCCTAATTTGGTGGTGACGTTTTCCCATCCCTTTCCCTCTTATTAAGATTAAATTTTATTAACCCTATTTCCGATTTTGGTTTTCTACAAAGTTTTCTTCAACTTTTTATCCTTTTATTTCCGAAGAACAATTTCAAATTGAGAGGATGAAATTTATTGAAGGAGTGAAGACTGAAACACCCCAAACTTCCATGGCATGTTTCTCTTTGAATAATACGATAGTGTTCGAAGTACGCAACATCGATTTAAAGCACATCTTGACCTATCAAAATAGTCATTTAAAACGTGGTTAGGAATAGTAATGACCAAATTTTGAATTTAATATACTCCATATAATTTTGAAATCCATATTATGTGTTTCTTAGACATAATATAAGAACAAATTCAATTTTTAGTTATAAGAAGTATTTTTCATTAAATGCAATTTTACCACATTTTAATCAAGAACCATTTTTAAATATTATATTTGAAACTTTTATATATTCAATTTGAAAAAATAAACTTTTTGTTCAGAATAGGGACATAAATATTTATGTAGGATAACTGTTTGGTACTTTTTTGATAACTTTCATATTTTTATGAATAGTGAAAAATAATAAATTTTAATTGAAAACAACTTTTTTTAATAAATACAATTTATAGTGTTAAATTATATATTTGAATGGTTTTTAGTATAATTAGTTTATATTTTTATAATTTAATATAATGTCAGTCATTGGAAGTAATTGTACATTTAAAATGGACATAAACACATATCAATCTTTTGATAGTTTTACATCTCAAAAACCTATTTTCCGGTTGTGATAACGAGAATATTTTTTTAAATTAATTAAAAAAAAATATATGTTTTTAATTTGATAAAATATAAATCATTTTTTAATTTGGAATATCAAAATTATCTTTCGGTGAATTTTTTGTATTTTTCTGAAAACATTCAATTTTTTATGAAGAGTGAAAAAAGTTGCGTTATTGTTTAAAGTTGAATATTTATTTAAATATTTATTTTCAATTTAAATTTATTCTAATATATAAAAATAAAAATGAAACCTATATTAGTCCAATTTAATTCATTGATGTCATTTTATTATAATATTAGATATATAAAATTTTATTGAACTTCTTACCGTCTTTTACTCACCTTCTAGGAACATTTTCCAATTTGCATAAAACATAATTTTACCACTTATGTGAATTTAATTTCAAAACATAGTGAGACACGATTGACATCATTAAGTAAAATGTAGTTCAATGTGATGAAAATAATTTTGGTTAATAGTAACTTTTGAATTTTGTTTACCCTAGTTTAATATAAATAGGGTAATTAATGGTAAAAATGATATTATAATTACCCTCATGCATTTCCTAATTCTATTGGATATGTGTATTTCGACCAAAATAAACCTTGGTAATAAAATATTATCCTTTTGGTCCACTTCTATTAGATTATGAAATTTATTATTATTTTATTTAAATAAGAGTTTAAAGTGTTAAATTCAATGTTTAATCACTAAACCATTTTTAATATAGGTTTATACATAAGATAAATTAGACTATAAATATTCATTATAAATAAAAAACGATTTCCTACTGAATTTTTTTTATTTAAAATTGAAGACTTTAAATATTTAAATTTATTTATGACACAATGACAATGTAGTAATTAACTTATTATTAAAAGATTAATATAATTGATATTATAAATATTAATATAATTATAAATTGAGACTTTTGATGTATTAAAAAAATTTTCTATTTTAATATTAATTATTAGGGCTGATTAAATAATTTTTTTATAAGTGATAAAGTTTTTATGACTTCACAAAAATCCAATACTAAATAGTGTGAAAATTGAAATAAATGAGTTTTTAAAACAAATACTATATTATTAATTGATATATTATTTCTAAAAATAAAAGGATAGGAAAAAGGACTTATATAAGGTTATATATATATATAATGAACCACTTGGGGTCCTCTTGGATTTTTATAGTATGTTTATTAACCATTTATTATAATAATACAAGAATACATGGTAAAAGTTAAACTATTTAACTAAGAGTTAAATCTAAAAGATATGGTCAATATGGTGAACTATACTAGTCTAAAACCTATTGGTTGAATGGTTTTCGACCCATCCCCACCTTATCCATGAAATAAATCCTTTCGGAGACATTATAAACCGAATATTATTGTATAATACAATAATATTTCAAGCTTTTCCAAAAGTGCCCCTCACCTCTCTTATAAAAGGCTACTTCCCCTTCTCTCAAACTAACACCTCCAAAGCCATTTGGCTCAGCAAACCTCTAATAAAATATCCCCCAAACAACCATCACATTAACTTAGAGGCTTTAATTTGAACATAAGACATCTTAAGGACCCCTTTTGATCAAATGAAAAGGAAGCACTCGAAGAAGGGATAATAATTTCATCTCCTCTTTCAAAGTTATTTTCTTCTTCCATTTCCTCTTTCATTATTGTTTCCACAAAAAAATAATAAATCCAATAAATTATACATATTTTGATGTTATTATAAATATGTTATAATCATATTCATTATTCTATCCATCTTATTAATAAAAAAGTCACCATATGTGCATACGTACGGCTTACCGTCTCCACGTCGTGGTGTAGTTTGTTATTCAACACATCATCATTTGGATGGGTATAATAATGATTATAATTGATGTAAATAATTAATATAAAATGTTAATTATTCTATATATATTATATACCATCCAATTATATACTATTTCACCATCAATAAAATGGTATTGTCACTCATGCGTACGTACAGATTACCGTCTCCACAAACGCAATGAGATTCATTCCCAATCATCCCCATTCAAGAATAATTTTAATATTATGATTAAAAATAATGGTTAAGAAAATAATATCATTCTAGATATGAATCAAATACATCCTATCCACATCAATCATGGCTTACTTAACAAAATATATAAAGGAAAACGAATTAGTTAACACCCAAAATAGTGATACTACTGAAATATTATTAACTAAGTAATATTAAAGATCATATATGATATCATATTTATGTATGTGGTTATTGTATAATTTAATAACAATTATATCACCATTATATAAAATGTTAACCTAACCTCTACTAAGGTAAAGTACAAGGTAAGGGGTTTTCATCTAACTTTTTATTCTTATTAGATCCATGCTATATTGCCACTATTTTCTTTTGTGTGGTGCATTTACTGCCCATGATTGTCTTCTTTGTGTAATATACAATTATTTATCGGTACTTAAAACTTTATTTTATGATCCTTATATCATGGGGTGTATGTTTCATATGTAACCAAATCAGTAAGGGAATTTATAATTTCAATTCCCATTCACTGGGTTTTACACCAACTTCATTGATTATTTTACTCCAATATTTTGTGTGAAATCACTATTTATTTATTTATATAGTAATTTCCATTCCCATTTGTGTGAGGAATTAATTGTACTTAGTGAGTGACAGGTGGATCCCTCTATAGCTCCCTGATACATTGGTAGGTCTCATGAGACAAACTACTATCTTGGCACAAGGCCTTGAGAAAATCATATTTGTTGTCTTGGCATGAGGCCATGACTATGTGTTTATGATGTCCATCATTATGCATTCCATCATTATGAAATTTTTTATTAATATTAAATGTGATTATTCAACTAGTAGAATATCCATGTTTATAACAAAATGGCGTTATTTGATTAATCTTTTCCATATTATGCTGATGTTTATGTTTAAATGTCTTTAGTTTTAGTCTTATACATTGCATTAAATGTTTGTGATTATTTATGATAGTTTCTACAATATTTTTATCCTTATTGAGCATGTGATATCACCCCTTTTTTATGTTTAATTGTTTTAGGATGAAAACATGTATATTACGATTAACCTACATGAAAAAGATAAGGGATATAAGATTTTTAAAAGGGACATAATGTTCTTGTTTTTTATTTCATAATGTAATAAAAAACTTATGTATGTATCTAGTACTACCAAGGATACTAAAATGATTAGTCTTTCTAGAAATGATTCCTTGAATCATGCTAATATTATGTAATAATGCACAGACTCTGGGTAACTGGGGTCGGGGCGTTACATTACCTCATTCTCCATCACATGGAGAAGTCAATCGAAATTTCTCAGTGATGAATATGGGGTATGCCCAACTCTATTCTAACACACACAAATTCTATTAGTATCCAAATGAAATTAATCGAGGACATGATTAAGCACATAACCCTTCTCCAGATAGAGAATGTGAATATATCAATCTTCCAATCACTAAATTCACCAATAATATCCTATAAATGATAAAATGGAAGACAAAAATCTGTTATCACATCCTACAGACCTTCCCAACATCATAACGATGACAATAGTAGTGACAGAGGGATGAGCACAGAGATCCATATCGACAAATGAGGTGGCCCGTCATTATGTCTCTTAAAATAAAACACATACCTCTACAACCATCTAGGAGGGTCGTGGGGGGAAAACTCCCCAATAATTTATCGGAAAATAGATTGGGAAAATTCATTCATCTCAGTAGGAGGTAATATTCCTATTCTAATGGACACTCCATGGTTGGGACAAACCCCTGCAAAATTTATGGAAGCCTATCTGCAAATTTCAATAGAAAAACAGGATCTAGTCATGTGAATCCCCCAAAATTAAAACAACATTCCCAGCATTTGGCACTAGTGAATTGAAATAATTCATCCAAAAAATAATCCAAACCAAAGAAAACTAGAAAATGAACAACTGATCTATGATCCTGCACTACTCAATGCTAGAGTTTCTAAATCCATTATATAGTTATATGTGAAAGAACAGTATCCCTCTCTCTCGTTACCAAATTATTGGAGTAGTAGAAATAATTTAGACGGTCCTCTCCACAAAATTCACCATGAAGGATTTTTTTAAGAATATAATATGATCAATCTCGAGATACCATATTCTAATGAGAGTAAAGGAAACCCTCCACATGGAAAAAAGAACAATGAAAATGAGGGGTCTCCCTTACTGTAATCTGCCATGGAAGTCCTCTAAGTGATGGAATATGATGAAAAGGTTCTCTATACAATTGTGTTTCACCTTGTCAAGAGGGTGATGTCTATGGAAACATAGTGATTGTGAAGACCTCCTACCATGATTCATATGGGAAAATTTGACTAGTCATGTTCGCTTCCTTTTCATTGACAAGTATAATCATTTCTCTATTGAAAAAAATCCCAAGGAAACTGTCATTCCATGAACCCCCATTATATTTTATACCTTCTAAAATGATAGAGAATGTCCCCACCAATCTCACTACTTATGGTAAAGTGATTGAAAAACATACATTATGGTCGGACCAGGTTTCATAGCCTATACTAAAAGATAAATATAACATGTTGAATTTGAGGAAATAGCTAGCATTTAGTGGCATACCTATAGGGATACAACCTTTATACACTCCACAATAAAACATTCCATAGCTGTTTTTTGAATATTGTGTGCACAACATCTGCCTCAATAAATGGAACACTCTTCATCAAGTGAGAGAAAAATAATTACCCTACGATGAGTATTGAATTCACTTCAAGGTGATAAATGGGATGAAATTCCAAATTGACTTAGTATCTCTCATGGCTGCACGAAATCCAATGTTTAGGAAATATAAAGGATCCCTAAAAAGAACATAACTGAGAACATTAAAAATACTATGACAGTTGATTGCAGATACCCCATATTATGTTCATATCATAGGATATGGTGAACATGGAACATTAAATTTCACCATTCTCGCAAACTAGAAAATCATTTCAATGGTTGTACCATAAAATTTCATAACATTAGGCTAGCTTCAAAAATTGACTATGTTCCGTATTAATGACATTATCAAAAAACATAGGCTCTGAATTACTCTCAACAATGTCAATTCAAAAAATTCTAGGATATTAAGAGTCTTCTTCATCATACATCTAAACATATTGATCAAGACTCCAACTTAAGGGAATCGTTTCATCAGACAGATAAATTTTCAAAAATCATGAAACGATATTCGACAATGGTCAATTCATGTGCATACCAAATGATTCCCCAATACAGTGATCAAGTAAAACTCCATAAAATCATAATGAAAGATGTGACATTAGAATCCATGGAAATTCAAAATCAACCCCATCTTATAGGTCTGGGAGATCTTTCCCACAACCTTTGAGGTCAGCAAACCCAGACTGAAGAGTTTTGAATGAGAAATAGGAATAGCTTCATCATTCAAGGATGGGTTATTTTTCACCATAAATAAATTATCCTCATCAAAAATAATTTTTCTCTTGATTTGGAGGAATTTTATAGAATGAATGGTATCATATTTTCATATGATGTGATTCGATATCCTCATTTGGAATGTGCATGACTGAATGATAGGGATATTCCCTTAAGATTATCTTCCACCAAATAGATCCTAGAGAATATTATAAAGAAAGGATAATGCCTCATGTAGGTCATAGGAAAAATTATTTCTCACTAATACATTGATAACATTCTTAATATGCGTTATCTGATAGTGGATTCCACTAACACAACCCATGAAGACCTTACAGAAGAGAAGGCCAATTCAAATGAGGAGTTGTAGGATGAAGTTTCACATAACAATATAGTACAAACTAAAATTATTGAAGTTTGGGTGAATACCCAAAACTACAAACAATCCCAGAATATGGTTGTAACCATAATCACTCTACCACTACCTCCTTAGAGGGAATCCAAAAAAGTAAATGGTAAAGGTATGTTTGTGCCTCACATACTTTCTGAGAAGTTTGGACGCTAAAACTTGAGTAAATATTTTCTAGACCAAAATAAGGGAAAAATTAATTGAGGAGAATAAATGTATAACTCACATTGGTATCTTTCTTATTGGATACGTTCTGCAAGAATATCCTCAACTCACACTCTCTACTAGTGTACCCCTGAAAAATATGATTCATCGTAGCAACTAAATTGGATCTGGAATATCTGCTCAATTTGGGGAACCAATAATAAAAATAATTGGATTCTATGGTATAATATCAGGTTTTCCCTCCATTAGGTATGCATCCGAATGGATCCAAGTATATATTTATTGGATTTCACATATATGATTCCCATGGCAGATATCAACAGTGCGACCACATTTGGCCCTACTGACTGCTTCCCTAATTCAAGATAGCGCTCACCCAAAATACATCGAGTTCTCATAAATAATTGGGAGTCACTAAAAACATTATTAGAATACATTAAGGAATAGAATTCATAGGCATAATTAGGGAAGAAGCCTTTCCCCAGATGGATTGATCTGATTCTTCCCTTGAAAAATTTTTAGAATCCTACTGTATAGACCCGAAGCTTAACATACATGGACATTACATTACTTTAGCGGAATACTTAATACATAACACAAGGACCGTAAGAGTTTAGTTTCTTTGGAATCTTGGAACGTAATCTTCTAATACTGCTGAATGATCTTCAACATCTCCCATAAAGATCTTCCTTTTTTTTACCTAAAAACTTTTTTTATATCCTGGGGAAAAGAAAACATAAAAGGGTGATCTCAAATTCTCAATAAGGGTAAACAAAAGAAATATCAATCACATAAAATACATAAGAACATAACTTTTGGAAATCTTAACCTCCAAAAGAAATCATAATTTCATAACATGGGATAAATCATAGCAGTGAAATGTAATCCCAATAATTATAACTTAAAACATGAAAATTTGTGGCATACACACACAATCATAGAGAATCATTTCTTATTAGTCAAGACTCATTTCCAAGACTATCTTAGTGGACAAAGTCCCTTTCTGAACCGAGTTCACTCCTCGTTTCAGTCCTGTTTCACTGAACCGGTATAACCTACCGTTCCAGCCATGTCTATCTCATGAGATATAAAATCTTTTCCCAATGCATTGGAGGGAGATATAGGTCCTGCCCATCTCATAATGATACCATTATTATGTGTGCCACAAAATCATAAATCATACATCGTTGCATAACCCATGTAATAAAAATGGGAATCTTAAACATCATGACATCATAAAACAATTCATATTAGATGAAGGAATTCATAAAAATAAATCCATCACAACATAATCATATCAATGTAATAATAGGTATATAAAGAGAACCCTATATTATCATAGATGGAAAATAATTTTGATAAAACACTTGAACTCCATTCTTGAGGAAAATATCCTTTCTACTTCGAAAACAATTTTCCTTTCTTAACATGTCATACAATTCTAAAAAAAAGAAGTTGATTAAAAATAAACATGAAAACTTGTAAAGTAAGCTTCTTGGAAATAATGTTTTAAAAATCCATTCATGTCGTATAAGTTAAAAAAACATTCTTCTCGTACTTTTGTCGGAAAAGTCAAAAAGTACCTCGTACGAAAAATGACAAAAGATTCAATTCATATCTTTTACTAAAAACTCACCGAAGGGAAAAATTAGATATATAGTACTTTATAAGGATTTAAATATTAAATATTGAGGAAACATGGATGTGGATGATAAATATTCCCATGTAAATTATGAAGTATAAACAATCTCGGATAAAAATTGAGATTGCGAGATTTTCCATTACCTTAGATCTGATTTGCTTCGTAAGTGTCCGAACCTCCTGTATAATGATTTAAATAATGTCATTAACTTATTCCAGAATCATACTAATTGTTATGATATCATATATGGTTCACTTATGACTTTATTTTACCCGTTCTTTTGTAAATTCCATGTTAATGAGCGTTTTGGGTAAAATCGTTTCATTTGTCATCCGTGTTTTGACTTGTAATTATTCATATGATTAATTAGATCGTGATTACTTAATTAAATAATATAAAATATGATTTATATATAATATATTTTTATAATATACATATATATATATAATAGATCAGTAAATGGAAAGAAATACACCGTTCATCGAGACGGTAGGCCGTACGTACGCATGAACACTGTTTTCGTTTCCTTATTGAGTTGAATGGAATTAAGTAGATGAAATACATATATATACACATAAATCCAGTATCATTATTATGTCATATATTTCATGATTACTTATTATATATACTTTATAATCATTCATGAATGGTTAACGTGGAGAATGAATCTCATCGCGTTGTGGAGACGGTAGTCCGTACGTACGCACGAGCGATGATATCGTTCTCATGATCGTGGAATTGTATTGGAGTGTATGTATACTATTTAAGAATCAATATCACTTTAAAATAATCATATATATTCATTATTTACACCATTATACCCATCCAAATAAGGTGGTGGTGGAAAATAGATTACACCACGGCGTGGAGACGGTATTCCGTACGTACGCACGCACGGTGATTTCATTTTCCGTGGGATGGATAGATAGTGAAATAGGGATGTTTCATACTTATAATAACATATAAGTATATGAGTAATACTGATGTTATTACTTCATAATGAAACAACTAAATAAGAAGAAGTGGAAGAAGAAATAAAGTTGAAAGAATTGGTAAGGGACATCACCTCTTCTTTGAAACGCCTCTTTGAGATCTCCTTTTAGGGAACTACAATTAGTCTTTGAAGAAGACCAGGACCTCTAGGATGTCTCTAGGGAAGTGGAGAGGAGAAATTGGCCGGGTTTGACCGAGATTGAAGGCTCAATGTGGTCTGAGGAAGAGGGGGAGGAGGTGCCCTTTTATAAGGGAGGAGAGGGGAACCATTGGAAAACTAAACATATTATTTTATTATAAAGAAAAAATGGGTTTTAAATAGCTCCAAATTAATTTATTTTAAAGCTAAGGTGGGGATGGGTCGAAATAATCTCATCAAATATAATTTAGACAAGTTTAGGTTCCTATTTTAACCTTATCATTTATATTTAACTATAAGTTAGATAATTTTACTTTTACCGTGTCTTTTTGTGTTCTTATATTATAAGATTAATAAGCTTACTATAACAAGCCAAACGAACCCCAAGTTGTCTATTATTAATATATATAACCTTATCTAAGTCATATTTCCGAACCTTAGATTTTTATGAATAAAATAACAATTAATAATATAATATGTTTTTCAAAAACTATATTCTGTCAATTTGGAACTATTTAGTAATTGATTTTTGTGAAACTCATAACAGAATTATTAGTTCAAAAAATGTTACTTAAATAAATACTAACATGTCATATTAACCTATAAAATTAGTGGAATTTACAAAAAGTCTCAAATTATATTTATTTGGGTATTTATAACATCAATTATGTCAATATTTCATTAATAAGATAATTACTGCATCATATTTGTGTCATAAATAAATTAAATTATATAACGTCTAAAAATTACAAATAAAATATCATTATGTAGGAAATCTTTTTATCTTTCTAATTAATAATTATAGTCGAATTTATATTATGTATATACCAATATTAAAAATGATATACTTATTAAACTTTGATTTTACCTATTTTAACCCTTCTTTAAATAAATTAATAATAAATTTCCTAATCTAATCCAAGTGGGACTAAATGGTCATATTTTATTCCTAAGGTTGTTTTTGGTCGAATTAAACTTTTCCAATAGAATTAGGACATGTGTTAGGGTAATAATAATATCATTTTTACCCTTAATTAACCTATTTACTTTTAACCGTGGTAAAAAAAGTAAAAAGTTACTATTCACCAAAAATTATTTTCATCTCATTGAATCACATTTTACTTACTGAAATCAACCGTGTCTCTAGGATTTTTTTAATTCCACTCACAGAAGTGCTAAAATTATGTTTTATGAAAAATTCATTTTTAACTACCAATTAGTGGTTTCACTATTCATCAAAAAATGAATGTTTCCAGAAAAATACCAAAAATTAGGCCTAAGATATATTTGATATTATGAATTAAAAAATGATGTCTATTTTACCAAATTCAAAACATATCAGTTGCATTAATTAATTTAAAAAATAATTCCCGTCGTCAAAACAAATAGCGTGTTCTTAAGAGTTAATAACTATCAAAAGATTGACATTTGTTTATGTCTGGTTTAAATGTGAAATTATATCCAATGACCAACATTGTATTAAATTGTAAAAATATATTCTAAATATAATTTAAAACCAATCAAATTTATAAATTATCACTATTAATTATTTGGATTAAAAAGGTTTTTTTTAATTAAAATTTAGTAATTTTCACTATTCATCAGAAAATGAAAGTTTTCCGAAAAGTACCAAAATTTCACACTAAGCTAATTTCGATATTTCTAATCCAAAAATGAATTCCATTTTGAAAAATACAATTTACAAAATTTCAAAAAGTGGTTATTACTATTCATAACGGCTAGTTTTAAGCATTTCGTTGTTTAGTGAAACTCAGTATTGCGTACTACACACGTTTTCGAGGAAGGTCGTGATTGCGTTTAATGCAAAGCAAGTCAAGGACGCGTGTTGTGCAAGATCCTTTTGGTGTAGCGTACAACACAAGACATTAATGAAATTAAAAAGAATATTTTTCATAAAATCTCAGGGTGTTACATTCTACCCCCCTTAAAATGAATTTCGCCCTCGAAATTCGTTGGGGTTATAAATGGTTTACTATTCGAAAGATTCTTTGATAGAAACCCGCATCGTAAAAAGGAATACCAAAACCAATCTTTAAAAACAAACGTATGAAATGTAACAGTTACCCAAATAAACTAATCACTGGGTTTCCACATAGGTGAAAATATGGATATGGAAGAGAAATCTGACCATCATGTTCTGATGGAGAGTGGTAGAGAACATGGCTATGGAAAATCCAGAAATCACAAACCCATAAATTTGTGACGATCTAAGGTACCATCTGATTTATCAGATATAAGAGCACTATGACAACATTTTTGGTTTTCAAGATCATTTCCCTAAAGTTGATGAAATTGGAATTAGAAGAAATACTTTCATGATTTTGGTATAGTCTCACCGTTGGTCATTCATTGGACAATTTCCACTTCATCTCTTAAAGAAATGAAGTTGAATTTTTCATTCATGCTGTGTTAGCAGATCGTGTGATAGAATGATGGTCATTCCATCTGTCCCAAACAAAAGGTTAGAAAAGTTATCAAAAAATACATAAGTCCATCTATAGTGAGATTAATGATATATGGTTCCTAAAATGGACTTATAATTCATATATCATACTGCTTAATATAATAAAACTAGTTTATACTAAACAGTGACTTCCTGTAGGCCAGTGGTAGGCGATAAAGGCCAGTCGCACTTCGGTTGTGGGTTCGATTCCCACGGCCTTGTCCGATGCGATGGGCTGTCGCCCGTCCTGCAGGTTGTTCTTTTTCTAAAACTATATTACTATAACATCCCATCAATAATATCGAAAAAACTTCTATCCTTAAACAATACTAACTTATGTCCAACATAATCTATTCCAATCTTTAGGCTTACCCATAATACTGCAGTCCAGTCTCATAATATAGTGAAAACGATTACCAGAGATTTAATTCCATCATTGGTCCCCATATATCATAAGATATGTCTTATTGGTCACATTCCAAACATTCAATGGCCTTAATCATGTATTCTCTTGAATACCCATTAAACCATAGTGAAAACATGAATGTAGTTAAAAGTTAAAACTTTCCACATACCAAAATCCTCGAAATTCAATATACTCAAACCATGATTTCAGTTAGTCCTTATATCAATCATGAGCTCATGAATACTGTCAAACATTTTATTTTTTCCTTATCACTTCATTCTGCGCATATCATCTTTTTTTCCAAAAATATCTCAATCACTTTCCATGGTTACCGGTACCATAAAATTATTGAAAACCACAATAGACCAATACCTAAATATTCCAATATTCCATGATACTATATACAACTTTATTTTGGAATCCCATTACATAAACACTTAATCATTCCACCACATCGTTGTCATATTCAACATAGCCGATGGTGATCGCATGTGACTTCCCTTTGTCCTTTTCCTTAAGCGGTTTCTCATGTCGATCATCACTAACTATTGGATTATGGCATTTATTAGCATAATTCCCCATTTCCTTTCACTTGAAGCATTGAAGTGTAGTAGGTTCATTCTGTGTATCCATTCCTTTGTTTGCATCATTAGACATCCTCTTCCCATCATTGCGGCATTCAAATTCCCGATGAACTTCCTTTCCACATTTGAAACATTTACTTATCCCTTTAAGACAATATCCACCATGCTTCTTTCCACACTTTGAGCATAAGGAAACATTCATCTTCTCTTCACCATTATTATGAGATTTCTCCTTGAACACCATCTTTCATTTCTTGTCAAAACTATGAGATGGATAAGTAACACCAACTTCCATTTCTACCTTGATTGCACAATGCACAATTTCTTCATAGCTACTGAAGTCTCTTATACCTAATGCCCTTCGAAGATTTGGTTTTAAGCCACTAAAGAATCGATCAACTTTACTTTCAGGTTGGATGATAAATCCAGATGCATACCTTGCAAGCCTTGTAAAATTCGCTTCGTATATACCAACAGATTCATCATCCTTTTGATGTAGTTCAAGAAACTCATTCTCCATCTTTGTTCAAAGAATACGAGGGAATTACTTATTGAAAAATAAGTTCTTGAACTCGTCCCATTCCATGGACTCAATTACATCTCTTTGCCTCATATTCTTGATAAGATTTAACCATTGATCAGCTTCACCTTCCAAATGATATACTTCTAATATGACTTTATCATGTTCAGAACATTGAAGAACTGAAAATATCTTTTCAGTGGTACTGATCCATTGTTCAGCAACAACTGGATCAGAAGACCCACTGAAAGAAGGTGGATGTTGCCTCATGAAGGACTCAATAGAATATTGTTCTCTTCTATGCTCATTTGGAAGTCTAGAATGATTCATAGCTTGTGTAAGTATAGAAATAAGATTTTTCACTCCATCTCCCATAACATTTGTTTGTTCAAGAGGACAATCATTGCATTGATCAACACGGTTCCTTTGGGTTCCATCCATCGTCTAAAACCCAATAAGAATGGTGTGAGAGGCAAAAATCATGTTAGGGAAAACAACATAATAAAAGGGGGAGTACCCTCAATATCTAACATCGTAGGTTAAATTATAAGATCGTTACCGTAGTTCTAGGACCATATCCTATATGTATACTTATCCTTAGGGACATCCCTAGACTTACCTTAGATATATCTCTAGGGATCTCACTAAAGTTCTCGCATCCTAGTTTCCAAAGGTTGACTAAATCTTTCCTCTAATACCAACTGTAGAGACCCTAAGCTTAACGTACATGGACATTACATTACTTTAGCGGAATACTTAATACATAACACAAGGACCGTAATAGTTTAGTGTCTTTGGAATCTTGGAACGTAATCTTCTAATCCTGGGGAAAGATCTTCAACATCTCCCATAAAGATCTTCCTTTTTTTACCTAAAACCTTTCTTTATATCTTGGGGAAAAGAAAACATAAAAGGTTGAGCTCAAATGCTCAGTAAGGGTAAACAAAAGAAATATCAATCACATCATATACATAATAACAAAACTTTTGGAAATCTTAACCTGCAAAAGAAATCATAATTTCATAACATGGGATAAATCATAGCAGTGAAATGTAATTCCAATGATAATAACTTAAAACATAAAACTTTGTGGCATACACACATAATCATAGAGAATCATTTCTTATTAGTCAAGATTCATTGCCAAGACTATCTTAGTGGACAAAGTCCCTTTCTGAACCGAGTTCACTCCTCGTTTCAGTCCTGTTTCACTGAACTGATATAACCTACCGTTCCAGCCATGTCTATCTCATGAGATATAAAATCTTTACCCAATTCATTGGAGGGAGATATAGGTACCACCCATCTCATAATGATACCATTCTTATGTGTGCGACAAAATCATAAATCATACATCATTGCATAACCCATGCAATAAAAATGGGAATCTTAAACATCATGACATCATAAAACAATTCATATTAGATAAAGGAATTCATAAAAATATATCCACCACAACATAATCATATCAATTTAATAATAGGGATATAAACAGAACCCTATATTATCTTAGATGGAAAATAATTTTGATAAAACACATGAACTCAATTCTTGAGGAAAATATACTTTCTACTTCGAAAACACTTTTCCTTTCTTAACATGTCATACAATTCTAAACTAAAAAAAGTTGATTAAAAATAAACATGAAAACGTGTAAAGGAATCTTCTTGGAAATAATGTTTTAAAAATCCATTAATGCTGTATAAGTTAAAAAAACATTCTTCTCGTACTTTTGTCGGAAAAGTCAAAAAGTACCTCGTATGAAAAAAGAAAAAAGATTCATTTAATTTATTTTACTAAAAACTCACCGAAGGGTAAAATTTTATATAAACTAATGTATAAGGATATAAATATTACATATTGAGGAAACATGGATGTGTATGATAAATACTCCCCAGTAAATTATGATGTATAAACAATCTCGGATAAAAATTGTGATTGCGAGATTTTTCCTTACCTTAGGTCCGATTTGCTTCGTAAGTGTCCGAACCTTCTGTATATTGACTTAAATTATGTCATTGAGTTATTCCAGAATCATAATAATTGTTATGATATCATATATGGTTCACTTATGACTTTATTTTACCCGTTCTTTTGTAAATTCCATGTTAATGAGCGTTTTGGGTAAAATCGTTTCATTTGTCATCCGTGTTTTGACTTGTAATTATTCATATGATTACTTAGATCATGATTAATTAATTACAGAATATAAAACATGATTTATATATAATATATATTTATAATATAGATGTATATATACATAATAGATCATTAAATGGAAATAAATACACCGTTCATGGAGACGGTAGGCCGTACGTACGCATGAACGCTGTTTTCCTTTCCTTATTGAGTTGAATGGAATTTAGTAGATGAAATACATATATATACACATAAATCTAGTATCATTATTATGCCATATATTTCATGATTACTTATTATATATACTATATAATCATTCATGAATGGTTAACATGGAGAATGAATCTCATCGCGTCGTGGAGACGGTAGTCCGTACGTATGCACGAGCGATGATATCGTTCTCATGATCGTGGAATTGTATTGGAGTGTATGTATACTATTTCAGAATCAATATCACTTTACAATAATCATATATATTCATTCTTTACACCATTATACCCATCCAAGTAAGGTGGTGGTGGAAAATAGATTACACCACGGCAAGGACACGGTATTCCGTACGTACGCACGCGTGGTGATTTCATTTTCCATGGGATAGATAGATGGTGAAATTGGGTTGTTTCATACATATAAAAATATATCAGTATATGAGTGATACTGATTTTATTACTTCATAATGAAACAAATAAATAAGAAGAAGTGGAAGAAGAAATAAAGTTGAAAGAATTGGTAACAGGTATTACCTCTTCTTTGAAACGCCTCTTTGAGATCTCTTTTTAGGGCACTAAAATTGGTCATTGAAGAAGACCAGGACCTATAGGATGTCTCTAGGGAAGTGGAGAGGAGAAACTATCAGGGGTTATCCAAGATTTAAGTCTCAATGTGGTGTGAGGAAGAGAGGGAGGAGGTTCCCTTTTATAAGGGAGGAGAGGGGCACCTTTGGAAAACTAAAAATATTATTTTATTATAAAGCCAAATTCGGTTTTAAATAGCTCTAAATTTATTTATTTATAAGATAAGGTGGGGATGGGTTGAAATAATCTCATCCAATATAATTTAGACAATTTTAGGTTCCTATTTTAACCTTATCATTTATATTTAACTTTAAGTTAGATAATTTTACTTTTACCGTGTCTTTTTGTGTTCTTACACTATAAGGTTAATAAACTTACTATAACAAACCAAAAGAACCCCAAGTTGTCTATTATTAATATATATCACCTTATCTAAGTCATTTGGCCGAACCCTATATTTTTAGGAATAAAATAACAATTAATAATATAATATTTGTTTTAAAAACTATTTCATGTCAATTTGGAACTATTTAGTAATGGAATTTTGTGAAAATCATAACAGAATTATTAGTTCGAAAAAATTTACTTAAATTAATACTAACATGTCATATTAACCTATAAAATTAGTGGAATTCATAAAAAGTCTCAAATTATATTTATTTTGGTATTTATAACTTCAATAATGTCAATATTTCATTAATAAGATAATTACTGCTTCATAATTGTGTCATAAATAATATATATTATATAACGTCTAAAAATTACAAATAAAATATCATTATGTAGTAAATACTTTTATCTTTCTAATGAATATTTATAGTCGAATTTAGCTTATGTATAAATCTATATTAAAAGTTATATACTTATTAAACTATGATTTTAACTATTTTAAGCCTCCTTTAAATAAATTAATAATAAATTTCCTAATCTAATCCAAGTGGGCCTAAATGGTCATATTTTATCCCTAAGGTTGTTTTTGGTCGAATTACACTTGTCCAATAGAATTAGGACATGTTTTAGGGTAATAATAATATCATATTTACCCTTAATTACCCTATTTACTTTTAACCGTGGTAAAAAAAGTAAAAAGTTACTATTCACCAAAAATTATTTTCATCTCATTGAATCACATTTTACTTAATGACATCAAACGTGTCTCTCGGATTTTTTAATGTCCACTCAAAGAAGCAGTAAAATTATGTTTTATGAAAAATTCATTTTTTTAACTACCACTTAGTGGTTTCACTATTCATCAAAAAATGAAAGTTTCCAGAAAAATACCAAATATTAGGCCTAAGATATATTTGATATTATGAATTCAAAAATGATTTCTATTTTATCAAATTCAAAACATATCAGTTGCATTAATTATTTTAAAAATTAATTCCCATCGTCAAAACAAATAGCGTGTTCTTAAGAGATAATAACTATCAAAAATTGACATTTGTTTATGTCTGGTTTAAATGTGAAATTACATCCAATGACCGAAATTGTATTAAATTGTAAAAATATATTCTAAATATACTTTAAAACCAATCAAATTTATAATTTATCACTATTAATTATTTCGATTAAAAAGGATGTTTTTAATTAAAATTTAGTAATTTTCACTATTCATCAGAAAATGAAAGTTATCCGAAAAGTACCAAAATTTCACGCTAAGCTAATTTCGATATTCTGAATCCAAAAATGAAGTCCATTTTGAAAAATAAAATTTACAAAATTTCAAAAAGTGGTTATTACTATTCATAACAGCTATTTTTAAGCATATCGTTGTTTAGTGAAACTCGGTATTGCGTACTACACACGCTTTCGAGGAAGGTCGTGATTGTGTTTAATGCATGGCAAGTCAAGGATGAGTTTTGTGCAAGCTCCTTTTGGTGTAGCGTACAACACAAGACATTAATGAAATTAAAAAGAATATTTTTCATAAAATCTCGGGGTGTTACATTATACCCCCCTTAAAATGAATTTCGCCCTCAAAATTCATCGGGGTTATAAATGGTTTACTATTCGAAAGATTCTTTGATAGAAACCCACATCGTAAAAAGGAATACCAAAACCAATCTTAAAAAACAAAATTATGAAATGTAACAGTTAACAAAATAAACTAATCACTGGGTTTCCACATAGATGAAAATATGGATATGGAAGAGAAATCTAACCATCATGTTCTGATGGAGAGTGGTAGAGAACATGACTATTGAAAATCTAGCAATCAAAAAGCCATAAATTTGTGACGATCAAAGGTACCATCTGATTTATCAGATATAAGAGCACTAGGACATCATTTTTGGTTTTCAAGATCGTTTCACTAAAGTTGATGAAATTGGAATTAGATGAAATACATTCGTGATTTTGGTATAGTCTCACCATTGTTCGTTCTTTGGAAAATTTCCACTTCATCTCTTAATGAAATGAAGTTGAATTTGTCATTCGTGATGTGTTAGCAGATCATGTGATAGAATTATGGGTCATTCCATCTGTCTCAAACAAAAGGTTAGAAAAGTTATCAAAAAATACATAAGTCCATCTATAGTGAGATTAATGATATATGGTTCTAAAATAGACTTATACTTCATATATCATACTGCTTAATATAATAAAACTAGTTTCTACTAAACAGGGACTTCTTGTAGGCCAGTGGTAGGCGATAAAGGCCAGTCGCACTTCGGTTGTGGGTTCGATTCTCGTGGCCATGTCCGACGCGATGGGCTGTTGCTCGTCCTGTAGTTTGTCCTTTTTCTAAAACTATATTACTATAACATCCCATCAATAATATCAAAAAAACTTTTATCCTTAAACAATAATAACTTATGTCCAATATAATCCATTCCAATCTTTAGGCTTATCCATAATACTGCAGTCCACTCTCATAATATAGTGAAAAAGATTACCAGAGATTTAATACCATCGTTGGTCCCCATATATCATAAGATATGTCTTATTGGTCACATTCCAAACATTCAATGGCCTTAATCATGTATTCTCTTGAATACCCATTGAACCATAGTGAAAACATGAATGCAGTTAAAAGTTAACACTTTCCACATACCAAAATCCTCAAAATTCAATATACTCAAACCATGATATCACTTAGCCCTTATATAAATCATGAGCTCATGAATACTATCAAACATTTCATTTTTTCCTTATCCCTTAATTATGCACATATCATCTTTTTTTCCAAAAATATCTCAATCACTTTCCATTGTTACCGGTACCATAAAATTATTGAAAACCACAATAGACCAATACATAAATATTCCAATATTCCATGATAGTATATAAAACTTTATTTTGGAATCCCATTACATAAACACTTAATCATTCCACCACATCATTTTCATATTCAACATCGCCAATGGTGATCACATGTGACTTCCCATTGTCCTTTACCTTAAGTGGTTGCTCATGTCGCTCATCACTAACTCTTGGATTAGGGCATTTATTAGCATAATGACCCATTTCCTTTCACTTGAAGCATTGAAGTGTAGTAGGTTCATTATGTGTATCCCTTCCTTTGTTTGCATCATTAAAAATCTTCTTCCCATAATTGCGGCATTCAAATGCCTGATGACCTTCCTTTCCACATTTGAAACATTTACTTGTCCCTTTAAGAAAATCTCCATCGTGCTTCTTTCCACACTTTGAGCATAAGGAAACATTCATCTTCTTTTCACGATTATTCTGATATTTCTCCTTGAAATCCATCTTTCATTTCTAGTCAAAACTATGAGATGGATAAGTAACACCAACATCCATTTCTACCTTGATAGCACAACGCACAATTTTTTCATAGCTACTGAAGTCTCTTATAGCTAATTCCCTTCGAAGATTTGGTTTTAAGCCACTGAAGAATCAATCAACTTTACTTTTAGGTTGGATGATAAATCCAGATGCATACCTTGCAAGGCTTGTAAAAGTTTCTTCGTATATACCAACATATTCATCATCCTTTTTCTTTAGTTCAAGAAACTCCTTCTCCATCTTTGTTCGAATAATACAAGGGAAGTAATTATTGAAAAATAAGTTATTGAACTCGTCCCATTCCATGGGCTCAATTTCATCTCTTTGCCTCGTATTCTTGATAAGATTCCACCATTGATTAGCTTCACCTTCCAAACTATATACTCCTAATATGACTTTATCATGTTCAGAACATTGAAAAACTGAAAATATCTTTTTAGTGGTACTGATCCTTTGTTTAGCAACAAGTGGATCAGAAGACCCACTGAAAGAAGGTGGATGTTGCCTCATGAAGGACTCAATAGAATATTGTTCCCTTCTCTTCTCATTTGGAAGTATAGAATGATTCATAGCTTGTGTATGTATAGCAATAATATTTTTCACTCCATATCCCATAACATTTGTTTGTTCAGGAGGACAATCATTTCATTGTCCATTGCATTGATCAACACAGTTCCTTCGGGTTCCAGCCATCGTCTAAAACCCAAAAAGAATAGTGTGAGAGGCAAAAATCATGCTAGGGAAAACAATATAATAAAAGGGGTGTACCCTCAATATCTAACATCGTAGGTTAAATTCTAAGATCGTTACCATAGTTCTAGGACGATATCCTATACGTATACTTATCCTTAGGGACATCCCTAGACATACCTTAGAAATTTCTCTAGGTATCTCACTAAAGTTCTCGCATCCTAGTTTCCAAAGGTTGACTAAACATTTCATCTGATACCAACTGTAGAGAATCTAAGATTAATTTACATGGACATTACAATACTTTAGCTAAATACTTAATACATAACACAAGGACCATAATAGTTTAGTGTCCTTGGAAACTTGGAACGTAATCTTCTAATCCTGGTGAAAGATATTCAACATCTCCCATAAAGATCTTCATTTTTTTTTACCTAAAACCTTTCTTTATATCCTAGGGAAAAGAAAACATAAAAGGGTGAGCTCAAATGCTCAGTAAGGGTAAACAAAAGAAATATCAATCTCATCATATACATAGAACATAACTTTTGGAAATCTTAACCTGCAAAAGAAATCATAATTTCATAACATGGGATAAATCATATGACAACCCTGCTTTTTATTACAACTTAAGCATGCTTTATTACATAAAACATCACTTGATACAACAAAGAAGATCGAGAGGTTTAGTGTCTTTGGGGCTTAGGATCATTACATAAAAACTTTAAACTTGAAATAAAACATCTTTATTGAAAACTTCCTTTACATGACCACTACATTCCTTCGTACGTAGCATTGCATGGGATAACCTGAGGACATGCATAAGAAAAGGGTGAGCTATAAAGCCCAGTAAGGGAGTAAACAATGAATAACATGAGGAGTGAAATACATGTTAGGAAATAGGCATATCAATAGAGCATAATAGAAACATGAACATAAAGGCATGATAAAGCATGATAATCATAACATGGAAATGTGGCAACAACACTTAACATTGAATTAGCATGAGCAAAGGCTCATTGCACATGGAGCGTGAGTAAAACCTCATTGCACTTGAAGCATGAGTAAACCCTCATTGCACTTGAATTAGCATGATTAAACACTCATTTCACATGACGTATCATGATACTATACTTTACCCAATGCATTGGAGTGCTATAAAGGGCGCACCCTTCTTAAACATTTCATTTCATGCATAAGTGTTCCACATGGATCATAAAACATGGATTCATAAAACATAATCATTTCTTACACGATAAATGAATGTGGAATTAATACATGAATCTTTATAATCAATATGTAAATGTTCATAAAGTTGAATACCCTTGATGGAGAAATGGGCATGGTATTCACTACACAAAGACATTGGCTTAGAAAATCGGTGCGATTTCGGAAGCGTAACGGCGTGACATAAGAATTCATAAAAAAAGGTTTTTGAGAGAGAAAGGGGTTCCTCATCATATTTACATGTAATGTACAGTAATTAGATCATATATATACATGTCCCAACAATAGAAATGGAATTTAGATTCATGATACAAAAGTATTTCTTGAATGTAAAAGAAGAGAGAGAAGTTCCTTTCGGAATTTCGGCATAGTAACGGGTGTACATGGGAGGCATTTATTGAGAGAGAAAGGGTTCTCCCATCATTCAAACAATAAGAGGGCAGTATGGGGGAGGTGCGAAACCATACCCCAACATTCATAATTGAAATAAAAAGGGAAATACAACTTAAAGAAAATTGACAAAAAAAATGAGAACGGAAGAAAACCCCATACTTGGAAGTGTGCTTCCAAAGGCTAGAGAGAGGCTTATGAGAGGCTTCTTGGGAGCTTGGGGAACCTTGAGAGGATTCTAGAGAGAGTAGGGCAGAGTTTTGACGAACTTCAAGGGCTTTGAGTGAGGAGGAAGTGGGAGCTTGGGTGGGTTTATATAGGAAAGGTGAGAGAATTCTTTATTATTTAGGTTTGGGACCCCTTATATTAAAATAATCCAAACCACAAACCATCCCATGGTATTTGCCCATGGTTTATGGAAAATTAAATAGGAAAACAATATTTTACAAGTCCAAGGTCCGAACGTATTAAAAAATTAGGGTTGCTTATGTGGAGGTGAGTCACACTCCCATGGAAATTAATTTAAAAAGGCAAAGTGTTGAATAAGTCTTGAGGGCTCCATTAATGCTTTGAAAAGTGAGTCAAACAAACCCAAAACCTCATTATTTTAATGATAAAACATATATTGGCCGAACATAAGGATTATGGTATTTTATTACATCACCATTGGGTCATTATGATGTCATAAAACACATTATATATTTAAATGGTATTTAATTTTTACCCAAAAATTTGACTGTCTCAGAAAATTATGAAAAATTCACCGTTGGATAATTTCGACGTCCGGATTCCAAAAATAATATTTATTTTATCTAAATAATTTTCTAAATATGTGAATTTTCACTTTTAAAATAAAAACCTACATTAATAAAAAATTCACGGGTTTTGACAGAAATGGCTTTCAAACCTTAATAAAAATTTTAATTGCATTCATAAAATTATTAGATCATTTATATTTAATAAAAATTAATTTAATATTAATAATAATATTTTATTAAAATATTATTTAATTCAAAAATCCTTTACTTTAATAAAATATAATTCTTAATTAAATAATAACTAAAGACACCATTTTTACTTTAAAAACTAATTACAATGTATCAAAAATGACTAGAAATTATATTCATTATTATATAAAAAAATAAAAAAATAATGTACATGAACATGGTGCTACTTATTTTTTACATAACCCCTTAAAATAGCCGCATAATACCTAAGGGTAAGGTGTGCGATGGTGACCGACTCTTGGGGTTGCTCGGATAACATCGCTCGAGTGATAATCTCTTTCAACTTCCATTTTTCCCGTAGACGATCACGTTCGAGCTTGACTTGATGAAGCTTAGCTTGGGCTTGGTCAAGGGCAAAGCCCAAAGACGCCACCTCTTTTCCGAGCTCCGACAAATGGGCTTCGGAAGGGGCAATTCTACTGGATGAGGCCATCGCTTCCTTTGTCTGAGTAGAAAATTGGTTCGTTAAAGCCTTATATTTAAACTACCCAGATGATCACTGTTCAACGGCTATAAAAGTAACGGTCACAAATCTTAAAGTAAAACTAAAAAAGTTGATATCTTATAAAAACATTTTTCATAAAGAAACATTTAACTGGATCAAGAGGGATTTTCCATTAATGAAATTTTGGGTCATTACAAATCATAGCAGTGAAATGTAATCCCAATAATCATAACATAAAACATGAAACATTATGGCATACACACATAATCATAGAGAATCATTTCTTATTAGTCAAGACTCATTTCCATGACTATCTTAGTGGACAAAGTCCCTTTCTGAACTGAGTTCACTCCTCATTTCAGTCCTGTTTCACTGAACCGGTATAACCTACCGTTCCATCCATGTCTATCTCATGAGATATAAAATCTTTACCCAATGCATTGGAGGGAGATATAGGTCCCACCCATCTCATAATGATACCATTATTATGTGTGCCACAAAATCATAAATCATACATCATTGCATAACCCATGTAATAAAAATGGGAATCTTAAACATCATGACATCATAAAACAATTCATATTAGATAAAGGAATTCATAAAAATATATTAATCACAAAATAATTATATCAATGTAATAATAGGGATATAAACAGAACCCTATATTATCTTAGTTGGAAAATAATTTTGATAAAACACTTGAACTCCATAATTGAGGAAAATATCCTTTCTACTTTGAAAACACTTTTCCTTTCTTAACATGTCATACAATTCTAAACTAAAAGAAGTTGATTAAAAATAAACTTGAAAACTTGTATAATAAGTTTCTTGGAAATAATGTTTTAAAAATCCATTCATGCCGTATAAGTTAAAAAAACATTCTTCTCGTACTTTTGTCGGAAAAGTCAAAAAGTAACTCGTACGAAAAACGACAAAAGATTCCTTTCATATCTTTTACTAAAAACTCACCGAAGGGTAAAATTGGATATAAACTACTGTATAAGTATATAAAATGTACATATTGAGGAAACATGTATGTGGATGATAAATATTCTCCAGTAAATTATGAAGTATAAACAATATCGGATAAAAATTGAGATTGCGAGATTTTCCCTTACCTTAGGTCCGATTTTCTTCGTAAGTGTCCCAACCTCCTGTATAATGATTTAAATAATGTCATTGACTTATTCCAGAATCATACTCATTGTTATGATATCATATATGGTTCACTTATGACTTTATTTTACCCGTTCTTTTGTAAATTTCATGTTAATGAACATTTTGGGTAAAATCGTTTCATTTGCCATCCGTGTTTTCACTTGTAATTTTTAATATGATTACTTAGATCATGATTACTTAATTCCAGAATATAAAACATGATTTATATATAATATATATTTTGAATATACATATATATATATAATAGATATGTAAATGGAAAGAAATACACCGTTCAAGGAGAAGGTAGGCCGTACGTACGCATGAATGCTGTTTTCGTTTCCTTATTGAGTTGAATGGAATTAAGTAGAGGAAATACATATATATACACATAAATCCAGTATCATTATTATGTCATATATTTAATGATTACTTATTATATATACTTTATAATCATTCATGAATGGTTAACGTGGATAATGAATCTCATCGTGTCGTGGAGACGGTAGTCCGTACGTACGCACGAGCGATGATATCGTTCTCATGATCGTGGAATTGTATTGGAGTGTATGTATACTATTTCAGAATAAATATCACTTTAAAATAATCATATATATTCATTATTTACACCATTATACCCATCCAAGTAAGGTGTTGGTGTAAAATAGATTACACCACGGCGTGGAGACGATATTACGTACGTACGCACGCGCGGTGATTTCATTTTTTGTGGGATGGATAGATGGTGAAATAGGGTTGTTTAATACTTATAATAACATATCAGTATATGAGTGATACTGATGTTATTACTTCATACTGAAACAAGTAAATAAGAAGAAGTGGAAGAAGAAATAAAGTTGAAATAATTGGTAACAGACATTACCTCTTCTTTGAAACGCCTCTTTCAGATCTCTTTTTAGGGAACTAAAATTTGTCATTGAAGAAGACCAGGACCTCTATGATGTCTCTAGGGAAGTGGATAGGAGAAATTGGCAGGGGTTGGCTGAGTTTTAAGGCTCAATGTGGTGTGAGGAAGAGAGGGAAGAGGTACCCTTTTATAAGGGAGGAGAGGGGCACCTTTGGAAAACTAAAAATATTATTTTATTATAAAGCCAAATTCAGTTTTAAAAAAGCTCCAAATTGATTTATTTCTAAGCTGAGGTGGAGATGGGTCGAAATCCTCTCATCCAATACAATTTAGACAAGTTTAGTTTCCTATTTTAACCTTATAATTTATATTTAACTTTAAGTTAGATAATTTTACTTTTACCGTGTCTTTTTGTATTCTTACACTATAAGGTTAATAAATTTACTATAACAAGCCAAACAAACCCCAAGTTGTATATTATTAATATATATAACCTTATCTAAGTCATTTGGCCGAACCTTATATTTTTAGGAATAAAATAACAATTAATAATATAATATTTGTTTTAAAAACTATTTTATGTCAATTTGGCACTATTTAGTAATTGATTATTGTAAAAATCATAACATAATTATTAGTTCAAAAAAAAGTTACCTAAATTAATAATAACATGTCATATTAACCTCTAAAATTAGTGTAATTCATAAAAAGTCTCAAATTATATTTATTTGTGTTTTTATAACATCAATTATGTCAATATTTCATTAATAAGATAATTACTGCATCATATTTGTTTCATAAATAAATTCAATTATATAACGTCTAAAAATTACAAATAAAAAATAATTACGTAGGAAATATTTTTATATTTCTAATGAATATTTATAGTTGAATTTATCTTATGTTTAACCCTATATAAAAATGATATACTTATTAAACATTGATTTTAACTATTTTAACCCTTCTTTAAATAAATTAATAATAAATTTTCTAATCTAATCCAAGTGGGCCTAAATGGTCATATTTTATTCCTAAGGTTTTTTTTGGTCGAATTATAATTTTCCAATAGAATTAAGACATGTGTTAGGGTAATAATAAAATCATTTTTACCCTTAATTACCCTATTTACTTTTAACCGTGGTAAAAAAAGAAACAAATTACTATTCACAAAAAATTATTTTCATCTCATTGAATCACATTTTACATACTGACATCTACCGTGTCTCTCGGATATTTTAAATTCCACTCACAGAAGTGGTAAAATTATGTTTTATGAAAAATTCATTTTTTTTAACTACCACATAGTGGTTTCACTATTTATCAAAAAATGAAAGTTTCCAGAAAAATACCAAAAATTAGGCCTAAGATATATTTGATATTATGAATTAAAAAATTATTTCTATTTTACAAAATTCAAAAAATATCAGTTGAATTAATTAATTTAAAAATTAATTTCCCTCATCAAAACAAATAGCGTGTTCTTAAGAAATAATAACTATCAAAAGATTGACATTTGTTTACGTCTGGTTTAAATGTGAAATTACATCCAATGACCAACATTGTATTAAATTTTAAAAATATATTCTAAATATTCTTTAAAACCAATAAAATTTATAATTTATCACTATTAATTATTTCGATTAAAAAGGTTGTTTTTAATTAAAATTTAGTAATTTTCACTATTCATCGGAAAATGAAAGTTATCCGAAAAGTACCAAAATTTCACCCTAAGCTAATTTCGATATTCCGAATCCAAAAATGAAGTCCATTTTGAAAAATAAAATTTACACAATTTCAAAAGGTGGTTATTACTATTCATAATGGCTAGTTTTAAGCATATCATTGTTTAGTGAAACTCAGTATTGCGTACTACACACGCTATCGAGGAAGGTCGTGATTGCGTTTAATGCAAGGAAAGTCAAGGATGCGTGTTGTGAAAGCTCCTTTTGGTGTAGCGTACAACACAAAAAATTAATGAAATTAAAAAGAATATTTTTCATAAAATCTCAGGGTGTTACACCTACATTTTAAATTTTTAATGATTTAGTGCACTTACAGAAAAACGCGACACATCACTTGTCTTATTGTGATCACATGATGGGGAACTCATAACAACAAGAGGGTGTGAAACTCAGGTTCATCATGAAACCAATGTAGTGACCAGCCTTTGTGTGGTGCACCAGCTTTCTTACATGGTCAATTATCGAGTGGGAAGATCTCCATCAAAAGTTTCTTTTTCAATTCAACTAGAAATTACTAAATAGAAAAGACCTTGATCGCTAAAACAGAAACCAATGGGGTAACTATAGAGTCTCAAATTTTATTTCGTGGTGGAAAGGTTTTACCCTTAAACATAAATATCAATAAATTATACTTGTTTTCCATATGTATTGAGAATCTTCATGATTATTTATGCACACAAATCATCGATATGAAATACATAGCAGTGTTTCAGGACCATTTCGTGATATATTAATGACAATAAGACTCTATTTTAAAAACAAGGTTAAGTCCCTAGTAATTCCTTCATCCCAATGATAGTGTATTGGATATTGGATATTGTAATTGTTAAACTTTAGAATGTCCCCACACCCACTCCCACTACAAATCATGCACTATATCAAGTGGCTACATGTTCTAAACATCAGCAAAAACACCCACCTCTTAAGGATGACCAAACGTATAAGAGGCAAAAAAAATTGAGGAGATGAAAAATGTGCACTATTCTTTTTTAAAGTGGCCTTGTCCTAGGCTACATCATCTCATCACTGGATAAAAACATGATAATATTTCCAAATCCCAATAAGATCATCTGGGAAAATATTGAAGAAATGAAAAACTATTTCCACATCCCTTGTTCTTTGGGGAATAATATTTAATAATTTTTAATTTTCATAGATATCCTATAAATGATGGTGGAATCTGGGCATGGGATGCTAAGTAAAACACCTGCATTACTGGCATGTGTTTCTATCACTGATCCAGAGAATGAAAATGAATGAAAAAATGTTATCATCAAGGGTACACCAATGTATAGTGATTTGATTGTTAGAAAAATGACCAAACAAAATCATTATACCCTCAAACAATAATTGAAATATATGACTATTCCCTTAGTCACTTCTGTTAAAACACAACTAACTCTATCTGTAGGTTAGTCATCTGAAATATAGTCCTCAAAAAGCAACATAGACAGAATAGTAAGAATAAATTATAGTATGATGAGCCTATAGCAAATCCAACATTGCATTTTACTTTAGAGGACATCATTCCTATAGTCCCAGAAACATGGGTACTGCCCCACAGGAAGGTACAATAAGAGTCAACCTACCAGAAAGAATTTCCATCAGACGAGAAGATAATCTTGAGTTCCATTTCTGATATTTACTTAACATGTCCCTTATCAAATGATGATTGTGATTATATACCCAAATTATCTATGATTTATTGGGAAACATGGGGGTAATATTCCATCATATTCGAGGGTATAGGGGAAGTAGTGATCATTCCATGAGTCACCACTCAAACCACATCCTAGCTTGAACTATCTACACATCCAAAAAACGTGGAAAAGATCTCCAAAGTGATCTATATGAGAAAGGACGTTCCACCACACATTCAATGGTATTCCCTATCATGATCTCCCTATAAAATTATCTAGACAATACATAATCACCTAATCAACACCAACATGCCAATAAACCTAGTCGGACTAATCCACATAGAGTAGAAGCACCATCATCCCATGTTCCAAGGGCTGATCTATCCACATTAAATACTTAAATTTATAAAGAACCTAAAAAAAATCATCTTTATACTAGGAATTTAATATAATTGGACCATTAGTATGATATTTTAAAGTAATTATACCTTATACCAGCCATTGTTTTAGTCATTTATGATTTGAGTCTATCTGAAGACCTCCAAGAAGTACTTGTAAAGCTTTGTTAGGCCCTGGAGAATTTGAATTTTAAGGTTGATACTACCAAAGTATATCGTATAGACAATGATCTTGAATAATTACACACAATACTCTATTCCACATACTAGGATAATGATTCCATTATAAATGGACATTTCAAACCCTTGAATATATCATGGATGGTAAATAACATTAATTTTCGATGATCCTTCATTGACAATGACTGAAGATTAACCCGTTTTTCAATAAAAACACTTCATCAACTAGGGTTTGATAAAAATCACTTATACCCAACCACTTTAATTTTATAAGGTTATTAAAAAAATAAGAAAAATCCCCTCGATGAAATCTTAATTAAGAATCAGTTTAGGGTTCTTTTGTCTGACTCATAATTAATGGATGATCATCCAGATACATCCATCAATTTTCTAATAGGAATACCTTAGACACATTAGCAAATGTATATCCCCTCTTAATACCACAAATGGATCAAATATTGTATCAATGGTAAAATTGTTACATTTCCCATTGAAAAAGGCCCATTTTAATCACATGAATCACTTTACTATAATGTAGTATTCTACTAATGGATTGGGAAATATTTTTCGAGTGATGATGTCTCCCGAATTAATGCCACGTATGGTCTAGAGATGATCTCATATAATCATTCAATAATCTCTATGATGATTATAAAATTTATAAAAATTAAATCAATGAATTGGGTCTAAATTAGAGTACACTCTTAATGACTTCTATGATTTCAATAGTGATAATTAAGCCCATTAGCGCGAGAGAAGCTTTTAAGCCTTTTGGATGTAAAAAATTTCTAGATAAAAATAACTTCATTTCATCCCCTAAGATTCAAAAAATAATAATTATTCCTTTAGAATGGCTAGAATATGTTTTCATGTTAATGGGAGAAAATTAATATTTCCATTCTTAGTACCTATTCTCCCCTTCGGAGGTCCAACAATTACTTATCCGTTAATTGATCCAGAAATTGTTGCTTCTTCCGTTGAATTCCCAAATGTTGCATCCTACCCCACCTATAGGAAAAATTCTTCATCATCTATATCCTATTTAATGGTAGAAGATGTAAACTATGACAGAGAAGTAGAGAGAGAATACCTTTGGGATACCCCTCTAGATACTTTGGAAGGTGTATCCACCACTGTTACTGAGATCAAGAAAATAAATATGGGCATGTAAGAAGATACACTAACCTATTTGATCAGTGTGTTTGTGACTTCTGAAGAAAATGTGGTATATAAATAATTTTTAAATAGAACCAAGATGTGTTTTCATGGAAGTAAACATAGAACCTAACTTGATCCTGAGGTGTCCACCCACCATGTGAACATTCCAAAAGACCATCAGTGATACAAACAGGCATCCATAAGGGCACACCCGACCCATGAGTACAAAATCGAGGTTGATGTGTATAATTTATTGAAGGATGAATTCATTTGGGAATCTTGGTATCTAATAGGGATAGCTAATATCACCCAAATAATGGTAAAAATGATAAAATGAGGGATTCCATTGAATTCAGAGATATCAACTAGTAATTTTGGAGGGGTGACTTCATGATTCCAATAACAGAACTACTGATTGATGTGTTGGTTGTTTATCAAGCCTTATCCATAATGTATGGGTATTCAGGGTAAAAAAAATTGGATAGCACAATAAGATGAAAAATCAACTCCCTTTAGGTCCCCATTGGGAGTATTCTACAATCATGGAATTTTCTTTTTTGTGAAGAACATATTTTCCACATATCAGCATTCAAGGTATCGCATCGGCAAACCCATTATGGGGATGTTTCTCAAATTATACGTTAATGATCTAGTGGTTATTTCCAGACAATCTACTGACCACCTGGTTGAACATAAGATCATAATCCTCACTTTATGATAGAAAATCCTAAAAATGATCCCAATAAAATATTATTTTTTGGTACCATCGGGAATGTTTCTTATCCTTTTCATATTCCATCACAGCATTGAAGCTGGCCCTAAATAGATGAAGGATATCCTCATCAAGTCATCTCCTCAATATCATCATTATTTGACCGGACTTCCACAAAACATGCCTTACATCCGTCACTTTATATCCATACTCCCATACATGTTTTTTCCATTCACAAAATTGATGAAGAAAGGGGTAGAGTATTAGTGGAGTACTAACTATCAATAAAAATATCTTTTTTCCCCCAGTATTAATGCCACAAGTTGAGGAAAATCTACGCATTGTGTATGAGATGTCCCTAGAGTGAACATTTATCACCTTTCTCAACCTAAATAAATATGTTTTAAATGAAAATAGAATATATTATATTAGTTGATCCATGATCAATGTTGAGACTCATTATATATATATCGAGAATATTTACCATGTGTTAGTCTTTATGGTTTATTAACTGAGACACTACTTGCATATCCACAGGGTCTATTTGGTCTCTCGCAATAACCGACTCAAATATATCATCAACCATCCTATATTGAGTAGACATTTGGTATAGTGGGTGATTATCCTATACCAGTTTGATATATATCTTCTTACACAAAAAAATGGTTAAAGGACAGGATTAAGAATATTTTTGTGCAAAACATCCATATGTAGAGACGAACATCATCAAATAAAAATTTTTTTGATAAAGAGATATATTCTATTCAAAAAAGCCCAAAAAGTGGTACATGTATTTTGATGAAGAATTTAGGATCCCAATAAAGAAGAGAATAGAAGACCCTAATATCAAAAAATTCGAGTTATGGATCGTTCACATTTCCCCAATGTAGTTAGTTTTACCTAACTCCTTCCAGTTTTTAAACAATTTTACCAATAATGAGTAATAATATCAGGTCCTCATTGAAGTCTTGGAAAGTGTGCTCCAAATACCAGTGGACCACCTAGAGGTGAATGGTGACTCAAAGATGGTAATCAAATAGTCCAAAAAGGATTACTCCATTAGAAAGAAGATATAATCCACCTTCTTGATTGTGTATGAAGGTCATTGGAAGAGTTCCCATAAAAAAAAATATAATCACTTTCCATGATAGTATAATCCTAGGAAGATGTATTGGATAATGCCAATATGACATTGCAAGATCAAAACTGGGATGAAACATTCATTATAATTGTGAAACACAAAATAGTTTCACATTTTGGCCAAGTTAGAAAAAAAGAGAATAACAAATTCAGGCCTATATATGATTCATTTGTTTCTACCATATGGTTGATTATTACAATCATGTACTACCTTTAGAATGGATTACTCCCATTAGAGATATTTAGGATAGGGAAAATCTTATGGAAGGAATCCAACATCAGTCTTTATGATGGATCAAATCACTAGAAAGAATTTAATAATTGAGGTTTTAATGGAGGCCTTATCAAATGCAATAATAGGGAAGAGACCATTTTTATCATGACTGATGTAAAAACAAGAGCATAGGTTCCCACCAATCAGGATATAGGCTTTCTAATGAAATTTTAATTCTTGGATACTTATTTCCTTTTATGATTCATGCTTTTACTAAATTCACTCAAAAGATTCATTTCTATAAACTTTAGGAAATCTTCATCCATTAACCCCTAGAGTTTATAAATATGGGTATATACTTCGAGCCATATTCCATATATGAAATGGATGTTTGTGGGCCATAACCTCTAGCCATGTAAAAATAGTTCAAATACATCCTAACTAAAACATATATATTCTCAAAATGGTATTAGGAAATACCCCTCCATAATTTTGGGTCCAAAATAAATTTTAGCTTCGTAAAATACAACATCATTACTAGATTTAGTATCAATCATACAATACTGTTAAACAATGGAACTAATTTCTACTCTACTATCATTGAAAAGTTATATCATGAGTCTAACATCAAATACATCCACTCACCCCCCTATAATGCTACCGATAAACACAAAATATAGCCTTCAACAAGACCCTATAAAACATACTCCAGAAGATAGTATATAAGTATAATAATTAATTTCAAGATAATCCATTTAATTACTTATGTGATTACTAGACTATAATATTTACCTCCACACAGGAAACCCTGTATTAACTGGTTTATGGTAAAAACTATACTAGTCATTAATATCATGTTTCCATCACTCCATATTTCCATATATAACTAGCTATTCATGGATGAGAAATTCCCGAAATGGCTGTATGAATTAGAGTGACTTGATGAGAAGACACCTCACACTATTCATCAGTTGGATGTTCATAAAAATTGGTTAGCACAATATTTTAACAAAAATTAAATCCTTCATTTGTTCCACTATAGATAATTGGTAATGGTTCTTAAATATTCCAATGATACCAGGAAAGAATCCTCCCACACTTGAGCCAAAGTGGGTGGGACCATACTACATACATGAGATCCACTAGAATGGATTTTATTCCTTAATCTCAATGGATTGAGATATTGTTATGACCCCAACCAATGTAAGGTTCCTTAAGATATAATTTGTGTATTGACACAATGCATGTCTCAAAAATATTACATTAAACTACGTAGTCAGTATTTTTTACATGGCCTTGAACGACATGATTGTAGTCCTAGAAGTAGGACATTAAACTGAACAACACTACATAGTCTACGATGTAATATTTCATGTTATGTATCATAGCATCCAGACTTCATGGCATTAAACTGCATCATTCACATCCTTATTTTTTGATGTAAAACTGCATAACATTGCAATCTATGATTGTGCAGGTCAAACACGTTGTTGATTGTATCACACCACACATTTAGTCAAGAAAAATGTGTATTTTAATTCTCATTCAGATCAGATACATCGCAACACTCAGATATCCAATAATGTATCCAATCGTGAAAAATAAAATCCACCTTTACCAATATACAAATCAAACCTTCATAAAGAATCATTCAAGAACTAAGTGTGTCTTGATTCATATTCCAGTTAGATATGTAGTAAAACCTAGATCTTATATCCTAAGCCCATTAATCATTTTTGAAATATCAAACATCCTATTTTCCTCACATTAAAACATGATTGATGTTGGAAAATGTTTTTAATAACTATTTGAGGGTTTATTATTTCTCTAATAGGATATATAGTACACCCAAGTCATATCGCTTGGTACATCAATAATATTACATTCCTCATCGGGTGGCCTATGTCTTTACTGAAAGATGTTAAACATGCGTGGATAGCTTCCTCATTGCATGATTATAAAATGAATGATCTTTTCAATAACTATGTTTCTCTTGATTATCATGTTAATGGGATATGTAGTTAGGCTTGAATTTATAATCCTGGGTCAACCACAATAAAAAATGATCCACGCCCTGTGTACGAGTCCGGCCTGTATAGGGAACCTTTCATGAGATAGATGTGGATTGTTTCTTGTCATCATAGGATACGTAGGGATTCCCAAGTTTCCATTCATGGGCATAACTGCAACATTTCCCCTCTTTCAAATTGGTTCATTTTCATCCTCATCGCATGATGTTAAACTGAATAGAATTTAAGAACTTCATAGGGGTTGATTCTCATTCTAATTAGAATTGAAGTGATGACTTGATTATATATCCTTTCCAAGCCACTTCATAACCAAAATTCATTTTTGCTTTACTAGTGTCTCCAATATTTAATGGAATAATATTTCACAACTTCTTATTTCTCGCACTGAGAATTTTTCATGTGGGCATAAGAGTCTTGGTAATGAAGTGCTAAAAGACCATAAAAGGAAGAGTAGATGTATTTTTCGGAGGGAATTAAACTATATGGATTACTCAAGAACTACATGTGTCTTGGATCTCATCCCAATGAGTTGTGTAGTGAAATCTAAACCTTTAATACTGGGTCCATTAGGAAAAAATTATTTGAAATTCCCCACAAAAATGTATAATGTATGAGTGAAGTCTACATAAGGGGATTCAATATGGTATCTAACCCCATGTTGAGACCTTATTCAATCCCCCACCCACTGCTTTCCACACATGAATTCAATCAGTCTGGGGATTCATTGTTAGAACTATTTGTGACTTGATTCCTACTCGAATAGGATACATTGTGGCGACTGGGTCATATACCCTAGTCTAGACACAATATTCCTTTTTCACATTATGTCTGTTTTTTCCTCACAACATGATGTTAAAATGAATAGTTGGTGTTCTTTATTTATGACATTAGACTAAAAGGTTCTTTAATAACAATGTGTGGTTCGATTCTCACCTTAATTAGACATGTAGTTACAAAAATTCCTTAGGTCCTCATCACAACCATAGTGTAAAGAAAACAATGCCCCCTCTTATATAAAATTAAAGGTCTATACAAGTTCTCTTAAATTGGGATCCATCATTTACGGGTCTAGTAATGAGGCATAGTTTTCCCCCTATTACATATGAGACATATTTGTGCAAGGGAATCTATTATTTATAGAAAAAATTAATTCAACTACGTGAGTTGTGCTCAGACGTGTCCCTTCCAAATGGAATACTCCTAATCTTAGACACATTCCAATATTCATAATCATTCTCTAGATTCCACCAATAGAAGGTCAGATACTTGAGGACTCCTTTTCCTTATAATGCATTAGAATTACCCATTTCTCTTTCATAAGTCTCCCACCAATAGGGAATGTCTGCCTGAGGATTCTACTATTTGAATATATTGTAACACACCCCAGTTGAAATTATATAAATCCCCCCTAATGAGTTTATTGACCAGTGGTAATTTTTCCCTCAAGATAATCCTATATGTTTCCATAATATTTTATGATATTATGTTGGAACCTTACAATCAATTTTGGTCAGTGGCCATCCCCATCATACTTACCCAATATCATTTCTCTCAATCTGTGAACACCTATGATCATGGTATTAAATTCCCCCCCCCCCACCCGTTTGAAGAATATTGGAATAAACTTGTTCTAGTAGGCCACATATTACCTATAATTTCAATAATTATATGGTCTTATTCATATTTACTAAATCTATATGAACCATTTTCCCTACATTCTGGTCAGACATGCGTAAGAAACCTTTCCAACCATTCATGAATAATTTTGACATGGATTTTTCCTCCCATATTGTGGCATTTTACTTTCAAAAAACAAAATATATGTTTGGGGAAGTCTAAATATCCATTAACATCCTTCATCCATCATCAATAGAATGTTGGAGTTATTTAAAATTCCTTTGAATTACTGTGATGTGACGTTAAACATTTGGATTTGTGTATATCTCCCACAGTAAGGGAATTCCATCGAATGATTGACACTATTTGACTTTACAGAAACATACTACAGTTGGCTTTGTATAAAGTCCCGACAAAATGGATTTGTCAACCAACAATAATTTCATCCTAATGAGAGAACTCCTCTATTTTTATAATACATTTTCACAATATCACTATTTAATTTCTGATATCCACAAAATATAACTTACATCATTCTACCTTCACACCTGAATAAGATCACACATTCCTGGATATATTATAGTTAATAGGAGAATCACCAATCTTTCATCCAATTATAAAGACATTAACTTATAGTCCCCCATAATTTCCCCATTGTATGACATTAATATATATAGCATAGCATCCTAGTCATATGATGTTAAACTATAAAATATTTTCCTCACCATAAGACAACACACTACATGTTCAATGACCTAGTTACATGACATGAAACTACATGTTTCTTCTACACATTTCATAAACATTCCTCCCCCTAACATCAGTATTTTAAAAAAATGCACCCTACTTCACACAAGACAAATTCATTTATGAGTGGTGTGCCTTTAATAAAAAATTACAATATATATATTGCCCTAATTATTATATATGTCACTTTTGAAAACCATACCTTATGGTTTGGAGAAATTAGAATCTCTATAAACATTATTCAGCCATCAGTTGTAAAATGTTTAAATTCGTGAGATCTAATTTTATTGACTATATTATAACATTCCAAAGTTGATTTTACATATGTCTCCCACATAATGGTCTTTTGAACCAGAAGATGATGATTTTCACTATTTTATAACATTTCCAAGTTTCCTTCTCCTAAATTAACACAAAATTGGTTTTGTCAGCCAGTGGTAACTTCTTCTCCATGATAGGCCACATATACTTCCAAATATAATGTTTTACACTATTAAAAAAATACCACTAAAAATTAATCATTGGTTATTTGAAGAATGTAAGAACATTCGTTTCCTTGAATTCATGTTTTTTTCATCATTTAAGATCATATGGATAATGTTGATAAACCTAAAACACCAGTCACATTATCCCAAAATTCATGTCGTTAAACTGACCACATAAAAAAATTTGTACTTGCTAAGATGAAAACCCAAAAATGGAACTTTGGATAAAATTAGATTCTTAGATCACTAGACCGAAACCTCATGTAGTATATCATAAAATATGGAAATGATAATATAAAAGGCACAAAAATTGTTCAGTATAAAACCCACAAAAGGGAGGCCAAAGATAAATCTATGCCTCTCTTGCTATGTATTCTATCTATTGGTATTATGAAAAAAAATAGGGCGATGACAACAAAAATAGAAAGAGTTTAGAATTTTCCATATGACCCTTGAAACAATCAAACTATGTTCTCAAGGTCCCATGGAATAGGTAAATTGTATATAATCCTTAAACCATTGATATAGCTTCAAATCCCACCCACTGATGTTGGAATGTGTCAATGATCACTATAGTTAACTTCAAAATAGATTCCTTTCATTGTAAATGATTCTAGGTCTAAGGTGGGTGTTTTTTGACACATTGAATTGTTTTCCATGAACTTTTCCATGGAAATCATGATGAGATCATAATATAGACACAAAAAGTAGAGTTTGAGTATAAATTTATCATTATGCTGAAAGAAGATGAATTTTGTACTTTAATGGGTCCGGTCCAAAAACACCCTTGACCCGGTCCGAAAAGGTCACGGTGGGACTCCCCATTTTTATATGGGTTCGTTATGGTAGTGAAGGGATTGGCCCATAAGGATGAGACTGAATCCGGAAACTAATCTTGAGTATGGGTGTAGGGGTAGATCCCACAAGGTATAGATTATTGGGTTCACCCAGGTGGTCCTGCCCACCAAAACCCTTCATATAATAGGTTGGCTCTGGCCCCGTCCGTGTAACCCAGAACACGTAGCCACACATGCGTGAGGTGCCTACGTGTATCCCCCTACATGACACTGAATGAAGGACCACAACTGGGTGAAATACCTATGACATGTACATAAACTATGGACTTGTGCGGGGTAACTCCATAAAACATAGTTCTCTATTATACATTAAACATGACACCATGGTTCCTCATTTATAGAACTAGAAATTGGACGAACCCCTACAGCTATATCCACACAACCCCTTCACCCATTTCTTCCAAAATGATTCATATATACCTATAAAATACAAGAAGTGTTTCAATTAAGGTGGGTATTGGGATCAAATACCGTACAATGTAATAAATACAAGATAGATATGTGAGGAACATATTTTTACCTAGTGGAGAACCACTTGTGTGAGGCCCCTTTCCTAATAATGGGCCTACATGATACCCATCCAATGACACCTGAGGAGACCCGTGGTTTCATGGATAAATCCAAAACTATTTTTTGTTTTCATAGTGGTTAATTACTGATGCAATATGAAGCTTTATCAGGAATTATCCCCCTGCATGAAGAAATAACAACTCCCTCCAATACTCACATGAAGCACATTTTCTCGTTAATCTAGGACCCACACAGGGTACCCCATTGGGTCTTCTACCAAGACACTAATGACAGTTTTACTCATAGTGTGGATCCCTCATTTGAGGGGAACTATATTAATACCTCCACCAAATCATCTGAACATGAAAACCCATTATATAAAGAATACAATGTGTCTGCCATGTGGGTATGAATTTCATCGGTCATAGGATTTATGCGCTTGTCTTACATGATGGGTGGGGTCCTTAGGGTTCATGAGTTTATGAATCCCTATGGTCATGAAGACACTGACATCTAGAAATGTTCTAGGGATCCCCTAGTATAAGAGAAAAGGTTTAGATATTTGTGCATCATGCATCATCTCTATGATGTGGGGCCTCTGAATCCGGATAGGTAGTGTGAGGATAATTCTTGCTTTCTCATTTTAGGATAGTGGATTATCCAACTTTCTTCCCTATGAACCAATTTTAGGGAATCCTTCCTGGAATAATACATTTGGGTTTCTTGTAGGACCTCTTCATATTTATTATTTTCTCCTCCTTCAAAACCATGGGATGTATCCAGATGGGTAGTCTTTACATGACTTTCCTGGATACCGAAAAAATGTGGGATGATAGGAACTTCAAATACATTTCTCTCAGGTATGAGGAAAAAATAATGGGAGGTAGGTCCCATATCCCACACTATTTCCTTCCCCCTTTAGGTTTTGTCCTCATCCCCTAGTGGAAAATAAAGATCATGTGGTCTGCTAGATCTTCTATTTCGACATTCTCACATTCAATAATGACTCACGTGGTCTTAGAGGTTGGATACAATCATTACATATACATGGTCTAATGTATGTTTTAGCAGAGAATTTTTTATCAAATCTTTTCTCTCCTTACTTTAGAGGGACTCCATATGCATGGTCCAAAGGAACATGTATATGACTTTTGGGGAAATATGATCGTGTGGTTTCTCAGATCATTTTCTTCATAGTGTTTCCCACAAAAAACATGAATCACGTGGGATTAATGGTTGGTGATGATAATGACATTTTCATGATTACAAAACAAAAAATGGTACTCTTATTAGATATAATCCCCAACCATGTCTACATACAATCTCTATCGGTCCTCCAATTTGGTATAATCCCTAAATTTTCACCTATTTATCATCATTCCATTTTTAAGCCCCAAATAAACAAGGGCATTCCCTTTTGGAATAATCCACATCCAAAATTCCCAAAAAATAAGTTCATCCTCTATAGGATTAGTCCCCAACATAATCCTCACAAATTACATACTCCCATGTGAGACAAATCTCAAGTGGGCCTCCATAGGTGTGGGTCTTCACAAATGAACTATGTGGTTTTTGATTCCTATCAAAATGAAATATATATGAAGCCTCATTTAGGTCCAAACCCAACATCCCCAAATCTACCCTATTCTCTTGGTTCCACATTCTTAGTAGTGTCTTATCAAAAATATGAGCCCACATCACTTATAGGTATCTTTTCCCGCATTTTCATAATTCCCACAACATCATTGTATACAAACCATTCATATGAAAATCCTTGCCAAAGGATGAAAAACTGCATAGTTCGGTATTATCCCAAGACATCAAAAGGTATGATACCTCTTATTAAGTAGCACCTAACAATGTGGGTTCTAATTTCATTCATGAGTATATGTTTTAATCCCATATCATGTGTCTAATCCCAACTTCAAAAAAAATCTTTTCTCCTTGGATGATGATTCACTTCAAAGCACCACATTGTCTGACCAAAAACTAGCTTCAAAATAATGTGACAATAGAGTCTCTAAAAAGTATATACCAAGATACCATTTATTGAGAACCTCAAATATATAAAAATATCACAATTTATGGAGAGAATAAGATACATAAAAATGTTTATAAATTCCATAAATGATTGTAATAGATTATTATTATATGGGTGACTGATGTCATACATTGAAATTAATGAAGTAATCAAAAAAATATATGAAATAAATAAGAGAGTCCCAAAGTATGAAACGATTCCCCACCAAGTGAATGATATCAAGAAAGTCAACCCCTAAAATAAATAATAGAATTCCACAATGATTTTCATTATAAACAGGGTCATAAACAATATGCTTGAAATATCATACATATTTTTTTGAAATGAACCCATTTATACACTATGCCCATGGAATTTAAGGTTAATGTTCTATTTCAATTGATTTGATGAGATATAAATTTCTATTAATATGGAGTTGAAAAACCCATCCTTGAAATTTTGAGTACTAATATATCATTTTTGAAACATAATACATAACCTATATTTTCACAAACACATTAAACCAAGGTTTTTTAAATAGTTTATGGTACAAATGTCACAATATTCATTAATAATAATTTTATTATCTAAGGACCAATACACACACTGATAGAGAGGAAGATCCAGTAACACATATACAAATAAAATTCCTATTGGTGGGATTGTTCTGATAATATTACAACATAGTGTTTATTATGTGTGAACATCAAGAGATGATGTATCCTATGATTATGAGTACTCACACCAGAAATTAGACATACTATGTGTCCCATCACAGATTATTTTGACCATAGATCATATTTTTATAATATACTAATTTCATAACATGGTCATCATCATTGCAGAGGTAAACATATGTTGTTTTTATTGTAATTTATTTTTTATGAAATTATCAAATTCGTTTTATGAGTAAGAATAATTAATATGTGATAACGTATTTATTAATATCCCTATCAAAAAATATTCATGAAATATAAAAACAAAAATTAACTGGTTCTAAAGAACTAACTCCAAAAGAGCCCCACATACACGAGAGTAAACTACTAACAATCAATTAGTTCTCACATGGTAAAAATTATAGAGACTTGGAAATTTATATTTAGGCTATGGAATATGTAAAACAATATTTATAATGTTAGGAGTATAGTCACTGTGGGTTTTACCCTTGTAATTACATAATTCTTGACGATGTAAGACACACTGATAGAGTGATTCCATTTGATGTTTATATTAATTAATTTAATTTATTTGATTAAATTTTAATTAATTTCAAAACCATAACAACATTTATTTAAGAACTCTACTATTCTTAATTCCCAATGGTTAGGTGAATTAACCTAGGGGATTGAAAATGTATAGAGAGATCTCATGTGGAGAGTTCTTGGATAGTTTTCTCAGGATCAAAGAAAAACCATGAATGAAGGTGGAGTTTTGTAGATAAAATGTTTATCAGGGTCAATCCCATCACTTACATCGATATAGATTTATTATTTTACAATAATCAATAAAAATTAATCGTATTGAGTATCGTTTTTTGATTAATTACCCATTCATTATTTTTAATATGATCATAAATTAAATAATTAAAAATTAATTCCTTGATCACTCCATTTGAGTTTGTAATCAATTGTTTTCTCTTGCATAAAATTTTGGATCGAGAGTTATTCAAATTGGTAGTTGTTGATATGTTTTATTTTCAAATTATTTATATTAGATAAAAGATTGAAAAATTAACGTGGCCTTAATTAGAATATTAATTTGTGATTTCTTCCCATCTCAATACATTCTTAAAATAGTGTCATTAAATTCTTATTGGTTTAAAATTGGATGATTCTCGAAGAATCAATCAACGTGAAATTATTATATTTCAAAATAATAAATTATTTTTTGTCATATATTTTAATTTATATATGATATGTTATAGTGACAACAACGAAATGAATCAGACAGAGGTTTTGGTGATGGTGGTATCTTGTGTCAAATCGGGCCGGTGTATTTGGTGGAACGATGATAATATATTTTATATTTAATTACATTTAGAATCTGACTTAAAGTAGTATATTGATTGAATTAAATATTTTAATTTAAGTTATGGTTATTTTTTCATGTGGATTTGAAGGCGGAGGTGGCGTGGAAGAAGACGCATGAATTGACAAGATGTTCTATGAAAATCTAATATACAAGTCATGTAGTTCATTGGAACACATGTTTTGTGAAACTGTATATATAGTGGTTAGGGGTTAGAGTGTGTTCAATAAAACATTTCATGTGATCCATAGATTTTATTATTTGTTTAATAGATTACATGCCTAGTAGGCCTTGTGACAGCACCCACAGTGTCTGATAGGTAACAACCTATACTCTTTGGAAAGTTCATGTGGTTGGGTAGGAGGCACACTCTGAGTGTAAGCTCAACCACTACACATTTTCTATTGTAAAAATACAATTTGAAACTTCTGAAATAAATTTCATGTGAGATTATATGACATGGGTAGTTTCAGGATCAATCTGACCCTCCATGTACCCTATGTGATAAGGTGTGCACTATTTCTAGGGGTTAGAGCCCCCTTTCCCCTAAAAATTGCTTTAGTATTTTCTTTGGTTTGTTCCTTTGGATTGTATTAGTGTTAATGTATTCTGTTGGACCATCCCAATTAGGTTATAGTGAGGCATCCTATAATGAGAACTTGATTATAGATCCTATATATTATTTATATATGGATAGAGTTTGGTTCCCCTCTATGTTTATGGGGGTATGATCCTCCACCATTCTTCCCAAGGTTGGATCAAATATCATGTTACCAAAATCAAGGTCATTTTACTACCATCATTCTGGGTTATCTCGGGTCGGGTTTGGTATCCCCCACAAGTCCTACTCATTTTCCTATATCAATGTATCAACATCAGTTTCCATCCTCTATGACGTGGTCCACTCGAGAGAGTACATCAAATGTACCATACATGTTCTTATGTGCTTTTCCAGGGAAATAACTAATTAGTGTGACAACTTGGATGATCCCCATCAATATAGGGAGGGTAAATACTTCTTGGAATTATCAATGAATTTATATTGGGTGCATGATTTTTTTCATATATAGTAGATGAGGAGATATATTCCTGATGTATCACGCATTATAGACTGGTGTGATATTAGAATTGAGGATAGATATACCTTCAAAGAATACTAAGTTTGCCTAAAGGATTATAAGAATAATAGAATTCAAGGGTATGTGAATCCCTTAGTTGATGTTTTTTAGTATCATATGATCCTCTAGGATAGCATGTGGGAGTGGGAGAACTAGATATGAGCTTAATATACTCCGATGCCTAATAATTTCACATCTTTCAATAATAAATTCCTTAATGTTGTGGAGGGTAATATAGCATATTATAAATTTCTATTTAAACACTGGATTATTTAGAATAAATTCTCAAATTTGGGCATATAGTCAGTGTAGTGTTCTGGGTTCGTAGAACCATAGTGATGATTTATTAAATATAATATATCACCTGCATGAATATTTTTTTAAATAATAGAATAACTCTTGAATGTTATATTAGATGAGAAAATTGATAATACCATTAAATATGAAATATGGGTTTTACTTTAGGTGAGACATAATTTTGGTCAGCATTAGATTATTTTATGTAGTGCTATCAAGGTTGGGTTAAATGAATTAAATAAATATATTAACATAACTATAATTAAATTTACAACACTTAAATCATGATCCTTTAGGAAATCCTATTTGGAGAATTACCTATTGTTAGATATGTAACCCCAAGGTATTGAGAGAATAATGATAGAGCTTAAGTGGATATCATGTTTGTGGGTAATCTATGGTTCAAAAACTGAAAATGAATGAACCTTGTGTTTTCTAGAGAAAATGATGATCACTATGTAACATTCCAATGAAATCAATGTAGATTTTTATATGGAAATTATTGATCCCAAAATGAGGTAAAGAATTTCATTTTTTGGATAATTTATATTTTTCATTTTTGAGGAAAACAATAATTAATTCGTTTAAAATTAATTTTGTGATAATTCACATTGAATTGGAAATTGAATATCTTATATAACATGGATTAGATATATAAGGTTTATTCTTCTTGGGATTTGATGATGTATTTAATTTCCTAATTATTTAACTTCCATCGGTAATGGATAATCGAATATGACCTTTGTTCAATATTGAATTTTGGATTTTTGTACATCTCCCTCTATTCTTTTATGTTCATCATTGGTATTTTGGCTTGTTGATGATTAAATGATGCTCAAAGAATAAATAATTTTGAAATAACTCTTAAGTGAAATGAATCATTGTTCCGGGTCTATATATCATATTTATAGAGTTATAGATGTGTGGTGACATTGATAGGAATCCAATGTAGGTTTTACAGACTGTGGTTTCATGAGATGAAACAAGGGTGTATCTCCATTATTAAGAAGATAATTTTATTCCTATGAATAACTATTGGAATTCAAATTCCGGATGGCCATTTATGGCAGTAAACTTTTTTATGGAAGAAATGGACTATTTCTCAAGTGTATTTAAAGGTGGAGGTGGAATGGATGGGGATACAAGAGTAGACTGGAAATTCTATAAAAATCAAATATACAATGTATGTAGTTTAGAGTAACACACATTGTGTGGTCCACGTTTGGTGGAAAATAGGTCTTATGTAGGAGTTAAATATCACATGACATGTCAGTGACCACCACACCATGTGACCCATATCAATTTATCTTGGTGCATATAGGGAGTACAATATCATGAGGCTCTGTGAACCCACACACCATGTTTCTTGGGGAATACACCATGTATATTGGAATGTGTGTGGGATTGGGAATGCATTATAGGATGAGTGCTAGATTGAACTCTACATGTCATGAATAATAACAAAATTACTATTATCTTTAGAAATAAAATTCTTGTGTGATAGTATGATATAAGAGGTGATATTATCAGTGATACATTCCATCTGCCTCAAGGGGGCATGTTGTGTACTCTTTTTAGGGAAGGCTAAAGCCCTTTTATCCTTAGACCATCCTCAATATGAGCATGGATGAGTTCCATAAAATTTTATTATTTTCGGTATGTTCCCTTAATCCATACCAATGTGTTTACATTGAGGAATCCCATCTAGAGAATAGGATGAGAGATCCCCTATATGGGTTAGTTTGGTAAAGAGGTTAGTATCCCTCTATATGGTTTGAGGTTTGATCCTCTATAATTATTACATATATTGGTCCAGATATCCCAATACCAATATCCAAGGAATTTTATTCCCTTTCCATTGTGTTATACTGAGTAGGATTAAATGTACCCTATAGGGCCTAGGCATGATCCCCAATCTTTGTATAAACATATGTTGTCATCTGGTGTGGGGTATTTCAGTCGAAAGAGTACCTCAAATGAGCCCTCTAAATTTCTATGTGATTCTTCATGGGAAGACCCAAACATCACAGCCTTTAGGACGACTTTCATTGTAATAAAGTGATTCAATGAGTGATTTATCATTGATTATTGTTACCTTTAAGACTTTATTAGTGTCATGGGAAAGATGTGAGGGTGTGACCTCTCCTTGAGACTGGTTTCCTTACTTTCAGCATGTTTCAATTATCTTTTTTATTAATAGACATTTTATATATATATGTGAACTTCCCTTTTATGATTTTTGTTTGGGATCTCGTGTTGTCCTATGATGTCTCTTAATACTAAATCCTTCATGATATCCTCCTACAAATTTCATGTCGTATGTAGATGACATGCCTTTCAATAGAGCCCTAAGAGGATGGGGAGTTGGTGGATATTAGGTTTGATATACGGGTCATGGAAAGTTATAGGATTTTGTTTCACGATAGTTTTTAAAATTATAAGAAGGATATATTATTATTTATATTTTGTGGCCTAGTATTTTTCCTATTTTTATATTTTGGTTCCCCTATATTTACTCAAATATGTGATCTTTTTTATGAAATAATTTATTGCATGACATTTTTGTCATTTAAAAATTATAAATATATATATATACATTAACCCAATGCACATATTCTAAGGTTTATTAGGGAATAAATACATGTAATATATATAAATATATATTATATATATAAATACCTAAATACATGTGTGCACAAACATCCAAATCTGGTCGAAGTTCACGAAAAGTAAAAGCTACGCATCCTAAATCATGAAATGACCAAAAATAATAATGTTAAAACCAAATAGTGGGTATAAAACTCACCTAAGAAGGTGGTGGAAACCTAAAACCACATGCTACAATCCTATGAAATACTGATAAATTAATATGCAGTCAAAAACACTCAAAGAACCTAATAACATAGGTGTGAAGCAACACGATAGAAGAAGAAATCACTTTAAACCATTGGCGATGAATCAAAACAACCTGAACTGCTTTTCCTTCAGTGAAGGTTGTTATAATACACATTAACATGGCCCAAGAGGCCATTATCACAGCTTAACAATAGAAGAAACATTAAAATCAGTCAAACCCAAATTTTATGTTTTCGGCCAAATCGAGCAGGGAAATGAGGATTCCACAAAAAAATAAAGGAAATTGAGAGAAGAGAGGTCAGACGACCATAGATTGATTAATTAATGGATATTCATGAATAAACAAGGTTCATGAATTGACCATAAAGTGATCCATGTGAAGGGGTCACTTGCTGTAGGAGGTTGACCAGGGGGTCATATCACAGATATGGAATAGAGAGAACCCATTGGGGTTCTTTTAACAGTTAACCTAAAACCAAATAATAACAATAATAGTATAAATAATCATATTCATAATCATAATCATAATTATAATCATAATTATATTATTATTATTATTATTAAATTTATTTATTACTATTATTTCCATTTAATTATCATTTAGTTAATTTTCCATTTTAACATTAATTTAGTTATAATAACATCCATAAAAGAAAACACATCACAGTGTTCTAAATCTATGAAAACATGATCTGATGATCGGTTATAAAAATGTCCCATGAAATAAATGAAAAAAAAATTCTCATATTATTTTTCATCTAGTTCAGAATAGTGGATGTTACAACCTTCCCACCATTGAACTTCTCATCCATGAGGAGCCTTTGGGAACTACAAATACATCATCTATCCTACATAGGTCATGAAGTCTCATTCAAACGGTATCGTTGAATTTCAAAAAATCCAATACACCTTTCAACACTACTTAAAAACATTACACCTATGTTGTCAAAGCCCAGGGAACAACTCTTCTTACAAACAAAACTCCGAGACAACACTCCCATGAACCCGTTTATATAGAGACATGATCACATTGTTGTCTCGTTATACATCAGGGAAAAGTTACTTCCCACCATAGGCTTTAAATTTAAAGAGGGGGTCATTCAAAGAAACTATACCTTCCACCATAATAATTTACTATAGGACACACCCCTAAGCGTTCTGATGATGCTTTTCACACAATTATCGAAACAGCTAAAATGGTCGATTCCTCATCAACCTAAAATCCCATGTCAGATTAGTCATTTATGGAATGTCCGACCTGACAAAGAACACACTTGTCACAGTTGAAGATGTGATGTAAATGATCCTTCACCAATTGATCCATTGAATGAGAGATAATAAGTCAAGCCAATCATTATAACTACTCACAAAGGCGCTCATCTTAGATGTTTTTTGTTTTATAAATTTAATTATTATGCCTTCTTCCATGGTATCTCACATTCACCACGTTTACATCAAATAAATTCTATATACCAAACATTTGGTGATGCTCCTTTATTTAAGAATCAATGACCCTTAAAAAAACTCTTTGATAAACTATGATTTGAATGATTGGAGTGAATGCAACCAACAAAAGTTATTCCTTACTCCATTTTTATGAGTGAGATATCGGTACAAATTTAAGACATGGGCTCCATAGCATTGACTTAGCCCAGAAAGGCATCATCCTTGCAGTAAAATCAGAAGGAGAAGCTGGTGTATGTGAATTCCTGAAAGCAATTCCAACATGTGAATCTAATGGTCACTTAAGGCTAACCAAGAATTGATAAGAACTATGCATTCAATATGAAAATGAATAGAGAATACCCAACAATTTTTAAAATTTTGTGCGGCATAAGACCGTTGCTCTCTTAGTTCATCAAAGATGATTTCAAGATAAGGGAAATTCTCACCACTAAACTAGATTAAAAAAAGGATTATTAAAGATAAACAGAAGGAAAATGGCTAAACCACTATTGGTTGATACCATCGATGAATCTCAAGTTCACCTACCGATGCACCATCATTACCTGATCACTAAGCCTTTACCACCCGAGGCATCATCTGATCATTAAATATTATCCACCATATACCGCCCATGACCAAAAGAATTTCTCAAAGGGTTCATACATAGCCAACCACACCAACATCATGTTTCCAAGTAAGAGTTGACATGAATTAAATTTCACAAACCTCCTGTCATTTAATCCATCTCGACAATTGTCTAATGGTCTTATTTGGTTGTGTTCCTTCAATTAGAAAGAAACATATTGAATAGAACTTAAATCAAACTACCTACTTTAGGAGAAATATAATTTTCAAATAAAGAAATAGGATATCCAATCAAAATCATGGCAATTCAAAATATCCATAAACACAAATGTTTAAACAGATGAAATGAAAACCAAAACAAAACTGAACAGCGTGTCAAAACACCCGATCCTTTGGAAGTCATCCTGAGAATTAGGATGAAAATGATTTCTTTATACACAAGTCACTCCACTCTAGAGATGAATTGAGACCACAGTCAATAATAAAAGGCACTATGATTCCTCCGAACTCAATCAGATCATCACAAAAATGAAAACCCAATGGTTACTACATATACAGATGCATTCTACACAATGATTTCATGAGAATCCAATACATTCTGATTATTATGAATAATTTATCTCCCCTATAAATTTAATTTTTAGATGGTCCATATCAGGGATTTAGACCATCATCATATCTCCCTATACGACCATTAACTTGGATGATGTCGTGTGATGTCGCCCATGACTAATTGAAAGTAAGGGTCATGAGACCTACAAAAAAGAAAACCATGCCCGAAGAATTTCTAAAAAACTGAAACCAAGCATCACTCGGTGCTCATGCCCATATAAAATTCCACGAAAAACATGACCACTATTCTGAAAATGGTTTTTTTAAGATATGGGTCTACCTAGAGACATAAACATGTGAAAGGGACCAAAATGAATAAACTCATGGAATTAACAAGGCTTTTATATTTTAAGTGTGATACCTACCTTGGGATATCCCAATAAAAAGAAAATTCCCCAACCCTATCATAGGGTCATGCTAAAAGAAGTCACTAGGCTCAAAATCCAATCATCTCTGTGATTACTAAAGGAAAGAACACCAATGGAAAATGCTCACTCTTTCGTTCCAAGGAAACTCAATGAAGATTTATCTACCCTTCCACGAGGATATTAAATTGTGGAGACCACTATAGGTTCCATTTAGAATCTCTAAACATTTAAAGACATTTCATAATACAATATGAACATGTTCAATAGTATAGTAATTTTGAAGACCATCTACCAATACATAAAGTGCTCATACACTTTACATGTGTTATTTAGATCCCATTTAATTGCAACCAATCCAATTATCCCATGAAATTAATTACATTAAAACAAAACTAGAATATCATCACAGGAAGATAACATAAAGAAGATATCTTATAGGCATAGAAGCATTGAATATTAACACCTATGAAGGTTATAAAAACGTGAATTCTAATAAACATAAAAACATGTCATGGAATTCGATGAACTCCATAATATCACCAGGAAACCACTGTAAGATGCTACATGGAATGTTATATTCATGGAATATGAATCTCTATGTGTCTATTATGATGCATGTAATGCTTTATCCCTACATTAATAGGACAAGGGTAAAGTAGAAAAACCCCATAAATATATAAGCATTATAAATTACTCCAATCACTCATGGTGAAATCATATCAAATGTAATATAGAAAATCATGAACATAAATTCCTATCCCTGCCCACTTGGTCATTTCCCATATACGGGGTGATCAATCTCATTCATGACTATTAACCAAGCACTAACACATTACAAGTCTTCTGTCTAAAAACCCAAAAATATATGACAATGGAAAATAAGCCTCACCTGATACCACATTAGAACATCTCATCCAGGCTGACCACTAAAATGGTGGCTGGAACAGTGGGTCACATGACCTCAATCTTGCCTCTTACTACACTAGAGGTCTCCAACTAGCAGCGAGGGACTCAAGAGGTTATAGTTTTGAGACTATACCCTCTTATCATTGTTTCACAATAGTATGAATGATTATATGTTGAATAAAATAGTGAAAGTGGTAAATAAATAATTGAAAATGCATAAAAATACAATATTTAGAAATTTAATAAAAGTATCCAATGCTAGAATATATAACAAATGAATGTTTTTCATATTGATGATACAAAACTAAAAGTAGTAAACAATACCACATACTTGAGAACACATTAAAATAATAAAGAAAGAGAAATAAAGCCCCACGATTAATCTCTATGAGAATCTCGAGTTCCAGATCGGTTCTTTGCACCTTACTCTAAGGTGCAAGTAATACATCAGTCAACCTATATCATTCAAATATAAGGTTTACGTGGTTACCAAGGGTACACATGCAGGGTGTGAGATGTAAATCTCAGTAGGCCAACACATACTATGTCATTCCAAATTCAAACAATGAAATATAAATTAGGAAGGGTTCCCCATAAAATAAATGTAGAGTGACAAAAAATTAAAAATAATAAAATTGTTTGGGATCATAAATAGACACCTATCCCACACCACCTGCATCGGCCTAAGATAGAAATATAAAAAGTATATTTTAGCAAGGAATAAAATATATATAATGGGGAAAAAAGTAACATAGAAAACCATGGTAGGAAGAACCCGGATGTTGTTATTTAACGTGGGTTATAAATCTCATGTTATGACATATGTATGCATGTAATCTAATGGAACCATCTCAAGTGAAATAAAAGTACAAAACAATAAATAATGACTCATATCATGCATTTAACTTAAATTTCATCAATTTCAGAGGTGGAGTCTCAGCCTGTCACTACGGTATCACTACAGTACATCCATTCAAAATATCCACTGCCACCAAGCATGTACATGGTGATCCTTTTGAAATTACATGCATCTATTATGCTATGATAACTTTTATTTCATCATATGTATCACACCTATGGGACCACATTTCAACTGAGGCTTGGTGTAGCCATCCTTTCAATGGGTCCATCCTCAGTTACCCCTTAGAGAACCAGTATCACCCAATAGTATAATAGAAATCCCAGGGGATCCCTTACCTGGAAAGCCTAAAACATCACTTCCTCGGTGCATCATGTTATAACCTATCGAGTATGGAGAGTCAAATTATGGTTTCTTAATACCGAACCCACATTCGCTTCCTATCCTAATTTCATTTAAAATAACAATAGAGGCATATATCATAGAGTAAGAAAAGTATGAGCCTCCAGATATATAGAAGAATCCTTAAAGAATTTCTTTTCAACACATGCAAATCAATTTTAAAATATAGCAAGGTTAACAAGTAATATAATACGGTTCAAGCCACTAACAAGGGTGTAAGAAATAAAGAGGCATGAAAAACCCAATAATTATAAACAAATCATCTGGCATCAACACGACACATACCAATATGTCACCAATGAAATTTCATTATCTCAAGCTATCATGATTGACCAAGTGTCACAATCCATACAAACCATTTAAATGTCTTAAGAAAAAAGTACCAAGCAAGGCATAAGATGTTTTTTAATAGTCAAGTTACTCATGTAACCTGAATCAAGTAATTTCGAATGTAAGTAATATGGAATTAAAATAAACATAATGTATTCCATACTTAGGATCCACCACACATATGATAAAAGATAATGTTCAAGATTAAGAATTGTCAAGAGGTAACCGATTAAGTATTCATTTTTCATTAATCAATTTAAAAAAAACTAAGGTCCATGAAATACCCATGGTGACATACCACATTTTATATAATGTAAAATTAGGCCATTTTGGATGGTCACATCATAAAGGGGTGCCCAAGAGACAAGGAGAACACCCCGAATGGATATCTCTATAAACGAAGGCCACAACGAACACAATAGAAAAAACCAAAAAAAATAATACAAGCCAATCAATTCATTAAGGATAAACATGTTATTCAAGCCATGTCCTTTAATATGACACATACTAATAAAGTTAATTATCACTCTATATTCCTAAACATGGAAATTTTATTTTAGGGTACAAATTCCAATGGGATCTTGTTCATTGCCAATAAGGGATGCTACCAACTTTCTTAATTCATTATAACCATTCCATTCACCTCAGCAATTTCATTTAACTCATTGTGACATAGAAACTACCTTATAAGGGATTGGTCACCTATACTAGTAATTCATCAATTATAACACAAGAATAAATAAAATTGTATGGCAATAAGGTAGTCATTATAAAAATCTATCTCTACACATTTTTCTTGAAGAATGTGCACTACTGTTAGAAGGGTATTATTAAAAATACGTGACATTGTTATCAAATAAAACATATATCACTTTTAAAAATTTCACTATCATTATAAAGGAATTTTGAAAACTAAACCCCAAAATATGCTAATCAAAAACTAAGAAAAGTGCATTATGAAATTAATTAATGCATTCATAAAATTAAAGGGGAAATTAAAGTGACCCTACCTCAAAAGAAGCACCAATTTAACATTTTGAACTTGGTAGATTTATTAGCGACCACTCCAAACTACTACACAAACATGCACATTCATTCATATTAATACATACATATATATATATATATATCCCTTAACCAAATTCACATATTGCCTGGAAAGGAGGGAATGCCTAAATAAATGATATATATATATATACATACCTGAATACATGTGTTAAATAACATCTAAACATAATACAAAGTCCCTAAAATAAATGTTAGGCATCCAAAATCATCAAAACTCCCAAAATAATAATGTCAAAACCAATCAGGGGTTATAAAATGCATCTCGGAAGGTTGAGTAAATCCAAAACCACATGACCCAATCAAAAAAACTACTAATAAATTAATAGGAAGTTATTAAAACTCAAATACCCTAATAGAAGAGGTGTAAAAAAACTAGAGAAGAAGAACTAACCTTAAACCATTGAAATTGAACAGAAACAACACAAAATAATACATCTTTGGCAGCAGTTATTGGAATACATGCGAACATGACCCTAGAGGCCATTCGCATGAATTATTGATGGAAGAAACATGAAAATAGTTCAAACCCAAATTCTCTGGTTTTGAAAAAAATCAAGAAGTGTAATGGGGAGTCTTAAAAATTGATGTAAATCGAATGAAGAGAGGGTAGACATCCTTACCTTGATGAATCGGAAGATATTCATGATGAAACGAGGACAAAATGGTGATCAGAGAGGAAGTTGGGTGAATAGGGTTGCACGTGGAAAGGGGGTCGCATTGCACCTAGGGGAGAGGGATAACCCATTTGGGTTCTTTAAACACTTAACATAAAACTAAATAATAATAATCATCATAATTATAATAAATATATTATTATGATTATTAAAAAATTAATTTATTATTTTTTTGGGATTCTAATTTTCATTTAATTTATTTTCCCTTTTTTATTTAATTTTATTAAAGATATATTCTTTAAAATAAATCACATAATAGCATTCTGAATCTAAGAATACATGTTCGATAATTGGTTTAAAAAATGGCGTGTGCAAATTAATGTTTGAAAAAAAAATCCTTGAGAATATTTCATCTGGATGAAAATGTGGTACATTAAAAATTAAATCATATTTTTATCAATTAATACAATTTATTTCATTTCAATGAATTACACTTTTAAAATGATTATAGAAACTAATCAAAATATTAGACATTTTTACATTAAAAAGATGCATTATCATCCTGTCTGCATGATTAAACTATGATTGTAATTTTTAAAAATGGTTTCTATATTCTTAATCCTCATAATTTATCATTTATAATAATATCAACATATTTTTTTTCAAAAAATATTAGGGATTGTAATTAAACATAATTACAAAAATTATGGTAAAATAATCACAATAAGAGACAAAACTGTAAACACAAGGGCCCAAATGACCTTTGAACTTTTCCAACAACCATTTGTTGATAATATTTCAACCCTATATTATATTTAATCAATTGTTATATTTTATTTGAGCCACATGCATTGTTAAAAATTTATATGTAATTCCACTTTCAAAATAATAGAAAAGGCCCACTCATCCTCCTTTGTAAAAAGGCCTCCTCTCCTACAACTTCCCCCGCTTCTCAAGACCCTTTGGATCTTATAATTTTTGAACAAATAAAACTTCAAAATCCCAAAACTAAAATTATAAGACTCTCCATGTGAATAATTCTATCCAAGGAAGCCTTTTGGTATGGTCCAAAAGAAGTTACCCAATTAAGAGGAAACATATTTCCTTAAGCTATTTGGTTTTATTTACAACTTATATCCCCTCAACCCTTCTTATTATATTATTTTATATAAAAGGTATCCTAAATATACTATGATATATTTATGCTATGTTTTATACCTACAGTCACACATATTTCCATCAAATGGGTATTATTTCTGTGTACAATAATCTAATACGTCACAAAATGAAGATTGTTTATTCTACATTTACCACCTATCATGGTTTCCATTATGATGGAAACTTTTTTATATGTTTCATATAACATATTTTATTTTTTCATCATCCTTATATAAATAATTTATAACAAATACCCTTATACTTTCATTTTTTATAAGTACGATAACATCGTTTGTGGAAGTGTTTCCTACGGTCTCCTCAAAGTGAGGTGATTCGTTAACAATATACATGGAACGTATGAAAGATCGTTTTAATTAAAAATACGTGATATAAAAACATATGTATTATATTCATGACATAATATAATTTTTTGAAATATAATATATTTCATTTTTTATTACCATTTCACGCACTTAGAAAGCCATAACGCCATTCGTGGACTTGTGGACTACCGCTTCCTCGATATGATGTGATTCCATTTACATCAAAAGAATTATATATATAATTATATATGAATTAATAATATTTAATTTATGATATAATTATAATTTATTTAATTATTTATGATACTTACCTTTTTTCCATAGCGACCATTGAAAAATAAGAATCTTACTCATGTGTACGTACAACCTATAGTCTCTATGATTGTAATGTTGTTTCATTTTTCATAAAAATAATTAATTATTTGTTTTAAATTTATAAGTTATATAAAAATATTCTAATTATATAATTATTATTTTTGGTTAGATTTTATGTACAAAAACCATTGGCCATAATTGACCAATACAAGTTATTTTTGACATATAATCCAAATTTGATCAAAAAAGACGATGTAAACTTAATTGATTTAGTAGTTCTATACAACAGAGTATTAAGTGAAATAAAATTAATGATATATATTAAAATGGATATAAATCAAGTAAATATTTAACATAATTTTGTTATTTCATTAAATAAATACACATAATGTAAGTCAGACTCAAGGTAAGTGATTTTCATATCACCTTCTACATTTGTGAGATAAATGTCATGTTCACCACTTACATGTGTTTTGTGGTGTATCTATTACCCCTTTTGATATATTATTTAATTATTATGTTTATCTTTATTGTATTTAAAATAAAAATTTATTGTTATTTCATCAAGGGTCTTATGATTGAAAATGATTCAAAGTTGTATAGGACATTTGGGAAGGTTTAATGATTATTTTCCTCGATAATAATTTTACTGATCATTCGTTTCCCGTCAAAGAAATTATATGACCATTTTTTAACAATAAAATTCATTTTATTCTCCTATGGTAATTAATGACCACATTCTTATATTAGTACCACTTTAAACTCATTGGTACTCAAGGTATTTTAGAGAATTATTTTACAAAAATACGACTTCATTTCTCTATCTAGTTGGAGAACCGATTTTCTTCTAAAACCCATGTTTTATTAAAAAAATTTCAAAAAGAAATTTAAAATTATTACATACATAAATTTTTACCTTTTTATCTTATACTAATGTGTTTAATGGAATCTTCTTTTCTATTTCTGAACAAGTAATTTTTCAAACCTTATCCCTTGATAACAAAATGTTTCTTTTACCTTACACTACATGTAGGAATTAACACGACATCATTCCTTTAAATCTTCTATTTCATGTTTAATATTAATTTTAAACAATCATTTTTAAAAATTTATTTTCAAATAAAAGGTCTTCGAATTTATTTTCAAAAAATATATATATTTTCCTAGAGAAATTGTTTAAAAGATATTTTTATAATATTTCAACTCATCATCTACAAAAACACTTTATTTTACTCAACATGGGGTATGTTGTATGAATACCATCCAAAATATTCTCATTGATGGTTTATGAATGATTTTTGCAGGTATAGTACTCACATTCACTTCATTGATTTCATTTTAATCCCCATTGAAAATTTCAATTTATTATTGTTATTGAATATTGAATTAATATTAGTTAACCATATTATTTATCATTGATATATTTATTTCCTAAAGAATTTAACATTTTTAGTATGTTTTATACCTTGAAAATAATTTGATTATTTGGGTAAAGGTTGATAAATCTACATCTCTAACCCCATAGAAGTATTTCATAAGGCACAATGTTAAATAAATTATTCTATATATGAGAAATTTTTTAGATGTGTATAACATAAGTGGGGCCTGATTATAGATATCCCCTCAATGCACTTATAGTCTCATGGGATTACTAACATGGCTAGCCACCTTCGATGAGTTTCTACCTAATATGATGTAAACTGTCATGTGAATGTTCATGATGGTAAAGGTACCATATACCTAGGAAAAATTGCATCCAATAATAAAGCATTCTCGTAATTTAGTTGAAATTACTATTAATGAATGAGATTTTGTTTCAAAATATCTATGTATACATTTCATTTTTTCTTCATTTATTAAATGGTATGTGTTTAATGTTCTTACCATTCCTTATTTATTTTTCCTTAACTAGTTATTTGAAAGGAACATTTTTCAGTTATTACGTAGACATATTTTTTATGAACATTCATTCAAGTTATCTATTACATGGAATGTGTGTTCAGTAAATTAGTATTCCATATTTACTATTCTTAATGATTTATTATAACATATGCTCTATTTTTTCTATAAAGATCATTTGACCTCACTCTTAATATATTTCAATCCCTAAGAATCCAATAAGAATACAATGAATGATATGTAGAGATTTTATAGATGGATTAGAGTTATCCACTATGTTATTAATTTATAGAAAAATATGTTGTAATTAGTGTACTTATTTTTAACACAATACAATTATATGTATCTATTTTACCATGGACGAATCATTTTTTTAATTATAGAAAGCCGGTTTAAGGGTATCCGGTACCCAACATTGAATGAAAATCCAGCTCCGAAAAATAAAAACAACAAACAGCAAAAAAACACATAATTAAACATCATAATAACCATAATCATCCATGTATACCATATATGATTTGTCTTCTCCAGTAGGTGATTCCCATTCTGAGTTTCTCAAAAAAATTGCACATTGAACCCTATTGCTCAGAAGATCAAGATTAGTCACAACTGATGATGTCGTCTTCACCCCAATGACCTTTTTGACAGCAAGGACCACTTGGCTATTCCTTTTGGAAGAAGGCCTTGTCCGCATTGGACTCGAAAGATATGAATAGTGTTTTCTAGGCCTCCTTGTTGGGATTTCAAATGAAGTTCTATCACCTGGAGATCCCTTCTGATTCCAATTTTGAACTATATCGCTAAAAGAGAGGTCGTCCGGGGTACTCTAGTTTTCCTTTCCACCCCTAGATTTCTCCTTCCCCACCCTGGACTGTTTCTTCACCCCAGCCTCCTGACCTCCAGTAGAGTCGCCAAACCTCTAATCTAAAGGATTACTTTCAATCAAGGGTTTACTCCCTTCCTGCAGAGGAAATTCCTCCCCACCCATGTCATATGCCTCCTTCTCCTTACCCTCAAACAGGATGCCCTTGGGAGTCTTATCCTCCCTATCAATTCCACCGAAAAAACATGCTCATCATTATCCTTCACAAAACCTGCAAAAAGTTCCTACCCCGTGAAATCCACCTTTATATCCTCCACAATCACAGCGTTACACTCCCCCCCATAATGTCCTCCTCCTCCAGACCCTCAGCTGAAAAAATCTATGTAAGGATTCAAACCTGTTATTCAAATCCATAAAAGGTTTGGCCCGAGGGCCCAGACCTTTAGCATCCCTCGGGCTGGCTGTATTAACCACCTCCTGAAAACTGCAACTGGGATCCTTTCTAACTAGTTTTAGACCCAAAACATTAGAAGGGAAAATAGACCTCTCCTTATCCAGAGCAATTACAATGCTGGTAATGCCAACAGTTTGATCTTCCTCAACAAAAATAACACATGATCTAGAGGCGAGGTCCTCCCCAGCTGGAGCATTTAGCTGCAAACCCCTCCTTCCTTCAGCAAACCCCTTCACCGACAAATCCAGACCCACCCTCATATCATGGCCTATTTCACTGTTCCTTTTACCTCCCTCAATGCTCATCCTAGCATCCTTACAACTGCAACAAGCCCCCCTCGCTCGGCAGACTTCCATCGAATATCCCAGGCGCTTAAATAATCTAGATGATTCTGTCCAACATTCATAGAGGACCCTCTGTTTTTATCTATACTCCTCGCCGATCGTAATCCAAATATGATCAAAAGGGACGCGTGATAAATCAAGTTCAACACACACCCGGGGGTTAACCGGATGGAAAACCGCCTCTGTTCGACAATCAGAACCTGGATATCTTCCTATTATGTTGCCCAATAAATGAATAACATAAGGGTTTTGAAATGGTAAAGGTAGTTTAGTAAAACTTACCCAAACATCGATGAAAGGTGAATCCAGGTTCATATTGAGATCAAAAGACCAGCGCAGAAGCATAAAATGAATCCCTTTGAAAATGAGAGGATCCCTAGCCCAAGCCTAAATGAGATTTGACTCTGACTTGAATCAAATCATAATTTTATTACTATCTAGTAAACCCACAACCGCTCGTTCATGAGGATCCCACGAACCCAAAACAAAATGATCGAAGTCATCCACTGAAGGTCTTCTATTCTTGAAGTGAGCCACCAGGGTGAGATTCAGCAAGGCTGAAGACTCCGTGAACTCAGATAAAGAGAGAGGAATATTTGGTGCTCCATCAATTAGGTGAGGTACTTTAGGGTTAATCGAGGCTTTTGAAAAAAGGGGTAGAAACTCCGGGTTGGAGAAAGGTCGAAAGGACCTAGCCCTATCATGAGACAGTGATTTCCCCTCCCCCACCGAGGGGGGAGGATCCGGTGCAGCGGCCCCCATCGTCACCAGAGAAGAAATATCATCACGAGGATCCGGCGTAGTGGCCACCGTCTCTCTCTCCAGTTTACCATGACTACTAAACTCTTGGACCTTCTCAATTTTGTTCCATATAATTGTGCTAATATAATTGATAATAGACACTGACTCTAGGATATCCGAGGTCGGGTCACTATATATAAATGTAAAATGAATGGGGATTATATAAATGAATCAATGGGAATGTAGTGTTATTAATAATATTTATGGAGGGTTGAATAAAAATACATCAAATAAATAATAAAAAAATAATTGTGAAACCCCTTGGAATAATTAAATTAAATGATAATATACACATTCATACTTCAGTGGAAGATCATGATCGACCAAAAGTTCAAAGAATTCATATTTAATATACGTAGATAGAATTAATTTATATTCATTATTATATTAATAAAAATGTATATTAATTAATATGATTAATTATTGAATCAATCAATTAAAGCATCTTGTATTATTCTCCATCCATTTTTCTCGACATACCCATATATTTTAATTATAATAAACTAAAAAAATTAATTTTATTCAATATTATTTATATAATAAAACTTTTCTTCGGAAGACATGACTTATTACCATTTAATCTACTTTCCATGCTCTATGATGTATATAGTACACTCCTACAACATATCACACACCTGATTTATGGGGAACATTCACAGAATGTACTATCAAATAAATGACCCACATAGAAAATGAAAATTATGATTTTTTTGGATCTTTTTTATTCTGGAGGATACAATATGTGACAACTATTCAAAACATATAGTTCAATATTTTACTTTTGGTCAATTAATTATATGTCATGTGAGTCAATTACACACCATGAAAAATAACTACACAACATATGTATTAAAAAATTGAATGTGTAACAGTTACCAAGGTTTGAATTAGTTATCTTTCTTGTGAATTAACTATACAATATATTGAATAATTATGAGGTGATTGAATTAATTTCACTGCATAAAAATATATTTCATTGTATGTGTATAAATTTAACTACACATGTATTAATTAAATTTTTGTATAATTTATTATACAATGTGGGATTTATTTAATTATTCAAATTTTATTTTTGACATTACCACTACACCATGTGAGGTTACATGATATATTGGAGAGTAACATGTTATGAAATCTGAGAACCATGCGCTACCTCAGAATGGTTCTTTGGTTGTTCATCATTGAATTTTTTTACTAGTACTAGGATATATAAATGAGAAATGAAGGGTGAAATATGAGATCTCAATGAAAGTATTTATGATTTATTTTTCATGAAATGTAAAACTACCATTTACTAAATAAAACAATAAATAATAATTTAATAATTACATATTTTAAATAACCTCCCATTGATACCACATGATGGTTTTTGATGTTCAAAAAATAGAAATTAGGACTATATCCAATTAATTTGGGTCTACTTAAATAGATCATTTGAAATGTAGATTATTTTGATGACATGACTATGAAATATTTTCAAATTAATATTTTCATATAAAATACTAGAACAAAGAGATTATATTTTTTCACATAAATTTTATAATTTATTTATGCACAATAAGAATTATTACATTTATCTTGAGATCATTATTCATTAAGGATGATGATTATTCCATCCAGATTGGTGTAAAACCATTATTTTGAAAGAAAGAAAAGAAAACCCTCTCTTGAGGATATCTACATGTGATTTTTCAATCATAGAACATTGCTGATGAAACAGAGTGTGCGAGAATAGAATATTTATCATCTTTCTTCGTCCACATCATCACAACCGTGATCCTATCAGTTAATAAGGATCATATATTAAACACTCTACATTGTGAGGAAATAAAACTAAAAGGAAGAAGATCTCAATGTTGAGAGAAACCCCTAGAGTCATTATTTATTATCATGTAATTCCCTATACAGGGTAATTTTTCCCAACAAATAAGGAATCAAAATTCACAAATTTTTCGATCTATATACCCAAGGTAAGAATTTCATATCAATTAAATGAAAAAAACCCTAAATAATATGGTAAAACAAAAAAATATCCCAATGTGATGTAAAATAATAATAATATTATATTATTACATAGACTATGGTAACCCATGAAATGATAAATATTATTTACTGTGTTGAAAGTAAATATTTATCTTTGGAATAATAACAATGTCCAATCATCCTCTTCGATATTATTTGAATACAAAAATAAATATTTAGAAATCATATACACTATAATCATAATTTGGTGAAATAAATTATTTAGTTTAATATTTTAGAAATAAAATAAATAAATTATTAATTAATAATGACGTATTCATAACTAATTATTTATTTACATGGGAATAATAGTAGTAAAAAATTATTGATACAATAAATAATTATTATATTTATAGTATAGAGAATATAATAATTTTTTATTACTCCTAAAATTGAATAAATTATTTATTTTTAATTAATAATTATTTATTATATTCTAAATAACAAGTGATTAAAGAATATTTTATATTTTCATAAATAAATAATTACCTCACACATTAATATTTATATAATATCTATGATAGATTAATAAATCTTGAATAAATATTATTTTTCAATCTCGAAAACAATATTTTTCCTATAATTATATATAAATAATATTTAGCTAAGATCAATAAAAAACATATTGTCTGGACCTTTATGCATCTTCCTGGATAGCATTATGTGGGTAGCCTAATATCCGAGATTATATTATAGTAATGGGTTATAGAACCTACAGGGGAAGTAGATATATTGCAACGACAATAACCACATGTGAAATATTAATGTATAATATAATTAAATTGTAATGATATCTTATACTGTTGGTTGAACACCAATGTCTTCAACCATATTTCGGGTATTTCTTTCTTTAATTCTTTGAAATTAAATTTTCATTACACCATGGACATAAAATGGAATGTGAATATTTCATTTCAATCAACAGGAAGAGGTATAATCTTCATTAAAGCATAAAGATACTAGTCTTTTCTAAACATATTCATTAAAAATATATCTTTAATTACACACCCAACTTATCATACATCACTGCTAATATATGGAAACATAGTTTTCATTAATACATTTTTATATTAAAGATATGATATGAATTAATAATAATTTTAATGTCTATGTATCATTACACACAATAACATATCAGAATATACAGTGACACCAAAACATGTGGAATTAAAACTGGTGGGTCTATTTATATAATATCTCATCATAGGGAATACTAAGAAAGAACATCATGAGATGAGGTTCCAACTTCTTATGCATACTCAGACATGGAAGTGAAAATACTATGTTGCCCACTCTCAGTTTTTTATAATAGTAAAAATATGAATAAGAATATAATCATATCAAAACAAAAATATCATTATATCTTGAAAATGAACATAATCATTTAAATATGATAGTTATTCATTAACATTATCACAATAATTTCACACATAATAATAATCAATACGTGATAAGATATTTGTTAATATTGAAATCTACTTAATATAAGGAAACCAAATAATAAAGAAGTAGGTTATAGGACACCATGTATAATAAATTTTTTTTCATATATTAAATTACTCTCAAATTTTTATCAAAAGTCTATATTACTACTTAGATAATTATTATCTTATGAATTTATTTTTAGAAATTCATTTTATAAATTTATTTTTATGTTTCTAAATTATTCTCTAAACAAATATTTAAATTCATTATTATAATTTCTTTTCATGTATTGGGAATAATGGTTTAATGTGTTTGACTAGTTTTAAGAGATATCTTATAAAAAATTATTACTAGTAAAATTTTATAAAATATTATTTTTTAAGTATTAAATTCTCTAATGTTTCTTGGTTTTTATTAATGAAAGAAATAATGCAGATTGAAACAAAACACTTAAGGGGCTATTTTTATTATTTGACTACTAGGTCTGTTAAATCCATCTACTGCATCTGATAATTGGGATATAGTTAACAATTAATTTAATTTTTAAAAATAGGAAGAGTTAATGTTATGATTATCCAAATATGGGGAAATATTTAAATAGTATGCTTCTATTATTAAGTGGATATATAAAATTAATAAATTTATCCTATAATTGTGATGGAATTAACTATTAAGATTTTCTTATGAAGTGATAGATTCAATGGATTTAATTTTCCATTATGAAAAAATAATGTTAATAGATATAAGTTACAAAAAAAATATAAAATTAATGAATTATCCATTTAGGTGGTTCCATTATGAATGATGATGAATTTAATGTCACAAAGTTTTTATGATTTTTCTATTATTTCAATAAATTTTATTAAAAATCTTAAAATTTCATTAGATGATTTTGGTTTTGGGAGAATTATTAATTTTGATACATTCATGGATATTATTTTTACTTACTGAATGAAATATATTGTGGTGTTAATTTAAATGGGATATGTTTTCAAGAAAAGATGGTTTTACAATATTAATTATTTGTCTCTTCAAAAATTGATTCGAAGGTTTTTTTATATTTTAATAGTCATTCAAAATTTCTTCCAAACCATTTTTAGGTGATTATGTGATATTATATTTAATAAAATAATTTTTGAGTTTTCACGTTTGTAATACATAAATGAAACACTTTTGTTAATTTTTTTAATATCTTTCTTTAAAGTTTAACATAACCCAAAATTTTTCTTAAGAGACATTGCTGAAAAAATTATGCCAATCCTATTTCTTAAATAGTATTTCGTAGTACCAATAAATGAGTATAATTATTTATTTTTATGAGATGAATTGTTCTTTATGATATATAGGTATCTTTTGGAGTGCTTTTCTTAGTGAGAAAATGTTTTTGGGAAGGGAAAAAATATGATTTTTACATACATCATTTGTCATAATTATCTATTGCTCTAAATGTAACACCCCAAGATTTCATAGTATGTTATCTCATTAAAGTAATTCAATAGATTGCGCTACACGCATCACCGAGTTTGAGCGCACAACAACTTACCAAACTAGTTGTTCAAAAAGCAGTTATTAATATTATGAACTGCATTTTGAATCTTATATACTCTATATAATTTTAACACCCATATTATGTGTTTCTTAGACATAATATAAGAACAAATTAATTTTTTCAGATAAAGAAAGTCTTTTTCAAAAATGCAATTTTACTGCCTATTAATGGTGATTTTTTTTAAAATCCAATATCTGAAACTTTGATATTAAATTTGGAAAAATAAACTTTTGATTTAGAAGTGGGACATAAAAATTTATTTTGTACTAATTTTTGGTACTTTTCTTATTACTTTCTTATTTTGATGAATAATGAAAAATACTATGTTTCAATTGAAAATAACTTTTTTTTAAAATAATTTATAGTGTTAAATTATGCATTTTAATGGTTTTGAAGTATAATTATATTATATTTTTGTCATTTAATACTATTTAGGTCATTATAAGTAATTTCAACTTTAAATTTGACATAAACACATGTCAATATTTTGATAGTTTTTACTTTTTTTAAAACCGGCTTTTAGGTTTTGAGAGCTGGAAGTAATTTTAAATTAATAAATAAAAATTATATGTTTTTATTTTCATAATAAATACTTCATTTTTTAATTCATAATGTTAAAATTATTTTAGGGTAATTTTTTTGGTATTTTTCTGAAAACTTCTGATTTTTATGAATAGTGAAAAATATTGCGTTATTATTTAAAAAATACTTTTTTTAATTAATTATTTGTTTTATTTAAATTTAGTTTATGTGAAAATAGATATATAATAGACATATAAGTTCAATGTAATCCATTGGAGTCATTTTATAATAGAATAAGATGTATAAAATTTTATTTATTTTTTTAACGTTTTTAACCGCATTCTAGGAGCATTTGAAAATTTGCATAAAACACAATTTTATCGCTTCTTTGAGTTGAATTTCAAAAATCAGAGAGAAACTATTGAAATTAGTAACTAAAATGTGGTTCAATAAGATAAAAATAATTTTTTCTGAATAGTATCTTTTGACTTTTATTTACCACAGTTAAAAGTAAATTGGGTTATTAAGGGTAAAAATGATATTATAATTACCCTAAGGCATGTCCTAATTCTATTGGATAAGTGTAATTCGACCATAAAAAACCTTAGGAATAAAAAATTATCCTTTTTGGTCCACTTGGATTATATTATAACATTTCTTATTATTTTAATTAAAGAAAAGTTAAAAGTGTTTAATTCAAAGATTAATAACTAAACCATTTTCTATATAGGCTTACACATGATATAAATTTGAATAAAAATATTCATTAGAAAGATAGAAATATTTTATAAATAATTAAATTTTATTTATAATTTTTATACATTAAATAATTTAATTTATTTATGACACAATGATGATGCCGTAATTTACTTATTAATGAAATATTAAAATAATTTATATTATAAATATCCAAATAAATGTAAATTGATACTCCTAATGAATTAAACAAATTTTATAGGTTAATATGACATGTTAGGGTTGATTATATAATTTGTTTTGAAGTGATAAGGTTTTTATTGATTTCAAAAAAACAAAATACCAAATTGTGTCAAAATTGACATAAATTAATTTTTAAAACAAATACTATATTATTGGATGATATAATATTCCTAAAAATATAAGGTTTGTCCAAACGGCTTAAATAATATTAAATATGTCATTAATGAACCAATTTGGGTTCTATTTAATGTTTAGAGTATGTTTATTAACCATATAGTGTAAGAATACAAGAAGACACAGAAAAAAGATAAACTATTTAACTAAGAGTTAAAACTAACAAATAAGGTTAAAATGGCAACCTAAACTTCTCTAAAACCTATTGGCTGAGATTATTTAGACCCATAAATACCTAAGGATCTAAATAAATTCATTTGCAGCCATTATAAACCGAATATTATTGTATAATAAATTAATATTTTAATCTTTTCCTAGAGTGACCCTCACCCATCTTATAAAAGGGCACTTCCCCTTCTCTCAAATTAACACCACCAAAGCCATTTGGATCGAACATCCCCTACCGATATATCATCCCCACTTCCATGATATCATCCAAGTGTCCTTACTTTTATCATAAATCCAACCTATGGAGCCCTTTTTATCAACTCAAAAGGAAACACCCAAAGAAGAGGTAATAATTTCACCACTATATTTCAAGTTCTTTTCATCTTCCACTTCCTATTTATTTGTTGTTTCCATACCAAAATAGAAAATCAATTACATCCTATATATTTTTATTTTATTATAAAAATTATACGACCATATTCTTTATTCTATCCATCCTCTAAATGAAAAATTCACCATACGTGCGTACATACAGCTTACCGTCTCCACGTCGTGGTGTAGTCTGTTATTCAAACACTTAATTTTTTGGATGGCTATAAAAATGAGTATAAAAGATATAAATAATAAATATAAAAAGTTAATGATACTTTATATATGATATAACATCCAATTAAATACGATATCACCATCAATATAATGAAATTTTCGCTCGTGCGTACGTATGGATTACCGTCTCCACGACGCGATGAGATTCATTCCCACGTTCACCATTCAACGATGATTATAAAAATATATATTATGAATAAGTATGTAATATATGACATTATAATTATACTGGATATATATATATATGTATGTATGTATGTACTTACATATATCTTACTCACTTACTTCTGTTCAATACGATATGAAAACAGAAACCTTGTTTATGCATACGTACGACCTACCGTCTCCATAAACGGTTCCTTCCATTTCATATATCTATCTATTATAAATATTTATATTCTAAATATGTATGATATATAATTTATGATTTATATTCGGTAAGTATTTAAATCATGATCTAAATGATATGATCAATAATATCAAGTTAAAACACGTAGGATAAAGAAAGCGATTATTACCCAAAATGATAATTTAACATGGAAATCATTATTAAATGGGTAGTATAATGTCTTAAATGAATCATGTATGATATAATAAATATGAATACGGTTCTGGTATATTTTAATAACATACTATGGTCATTATATAGGAGGTTAAATTTTCCCTCAACCAAAGGAAAGTTCAAGGTAAGGGTTAATTTTACAATATCTTTATTTGCCGAGGATGTTTTTAAAAAAGTATCTACTAAGACATATTTATTATCCATGTACATGTTTCATAAAATTGTTTTCAAATGGATTATTTTTAAGATAATTTTTACTAAAACGTCATTTGAAATGTTTTAATGATTTATTCGCTTAAACCTGCTCATTAATATCCATGTTTACAAAAAGGTTTTAAGGATTTATTTATTTAGACACGAATGTTTTAAAATGATAATTCCTTTAAAAAGTTTCAAAGTGATATGGGACATTTTTATTCAAATCTATCTTATAAATGAATTCCTTTATTTGGATTTTAAATGATTTCATGTAAAATGTATATTTCTCTCAAAAAATTTTACTGATCATTTTTAACTATGTCTACATCCTATACAGAATATTATTCTTGATCGAGGTTGATTTATTATGATACAAATCTTCAATATTTTATTGATGGTTTAGTAATATGTTTGATTGTGGATGTGTTATTTTTATACAATTTATGTTTTATGGATACATTATTTTCATTCTGTATGCTTGTTTTAATATGAAAGTTTATGTTATGTTTAAACCCTTTCATATGAGTAATGCATTAGGCTTAGTAAGTGATAGGTGGAGCCTACTTTAGATCCTCGATGCATCATTAGGTCTTATGAGACAAACTAGAGTCTTGACACAAGTCATGGAAAAAATATTATTTTTATTCTTGGAACAAGGGCTTGACTATGTGATTGTGAAGTCTGGAATTATGCATTCCATCATTATGAAATTATCTATTGATATTACATGTGATTATTCAACTAGTAGAATTTCAATGTGAATAAGTAAATGAAATTATCTGATTTATATTTTCCATATTATGCTGAAGTTTATGTTTAAAAGGTTTTGGTTTTAGTTTTATACATTTCCTTAAATGTTTATGATAATTTATGAATGTTTCCACTATATTGGTATCCTTACTGAGCATCTGAGCTCACCCCTTTCTATGTTTTATTTTTTCCGGGATGTGAATAAGTATATTATGACTTATCTATAGGGATAGTCTAAGGTATATTAATGTGGTAAATTGAGACAATGTTATAATGTAATGTAATGTTCATGTATGTAATCTATTTTCCAAGACAGCTAAACTGATTGGTCCTTCAGGCCTTGATTCCTTGTAATCATTCCAATGTATTAAAATAATTTACCAACCCCGGCTAACTGGGGTTGGGGAGTTATATTTGGTATCAATGGAAGTTTAGCAACAAACTTGGAAATTGATTTAGATAAACTCTGATTAGATAACATTACCTTAAGTTAGACTTTGAGGCTTAGTATAGAAGAACATCTAGAATTTTGGTAATGTAGATATTTTGTTTATTTGGCAAAAATACATCCATGTCTAGATAAGAGAAGGTAGTGGAGGATCTGGCATAGATGTACCTTGGAGTGAACTCTCTGACAGGGAGTTTCAGGCTTAACCTGGGGTATCTTGGTACATGACAACGGGCCTTGCTGCACTCTTGGATACGACACATCTGGGGGATATGCTTAGGATAATTCAAATTTTCATTACAATCCATTATGAATGTTTTAGGAGTAAATACTTCCTAAAAACATTTCATGATTATAGATTATATGAATAATGTTTTCAATTTACGTTAGGTATTTTCCATGTTTGGAATTTTGCATTGTGATTCATAAACTAACATAGTGTATGCCATTGTTTAGAAATGGCGCCTAGTAGAAGGAATGATAATTCTTGGAATACGCATGATCGAATGATTAGGAAGGATCATATCTTTCATGGTATTAATACAACACATAAAAGGGAAATATTCTCCCACATATTCTCATCATATGAAAAAATAGTATCATGTGTTAATAAGATAATTAAAGAATTATCTGAGCCCTATGGCTTTGAAGGTGTGAAAGAGAAGAAAAGGATGGAAGAGTGAAAGATGGATAAAGGGAAGAGGGGAAAGAATTATTTTACCATATGTGATAACTGTAGAAAGAATCACCTTGGTGAATTATTGAAGGAAATTATATTTTGTTATAAGTGTGTAGAAAAAGGACACCATGTATGGTATTTCTACGGTAAGAAAAAGGTTTCAAATGTACAATGCTTCATCTGTAATGAGTTGAGACACTACGTGAAGCAATGTGAAAATCATCAGAGTATACCCCAAATGTTTCAATTGGATAATAAACTAGTTATGATACGACCAAAGATGAAGAAGAATGATTATATTTCTTATATTGTTATTAAAGTATTGTGTCATTCGGTTATTGTATTAATGATGTACATTTTATAAGAATTATAGAGTATAAAAGGATTGTACTAAAGTACTATTTCATTAAGGACTTGAGATTCTGTGGAACCAAGAAAAGTGAATCAATAGCAGGTTAATATTTTTTGGAAAATACATGGTTCAGAAAAAGGTAAACCATAATGTGGTTCTGATACTGAGGTAGTGATTTTGGAATAATGTATGTTTGATTTGGATAAATTATATTGGATATTCTTGACTACCTTGAAAATGATTAATGATTTATATATTTCGTCATTGTTGGAGTTCGCAACATTTTTGGATAGAAGGAGTATATCCATTATTCTATAAGGAATTAGGGATCATGAATGTAATCAATATGGTTATTTAAGTAATACATGGTGTTATAATGTTTTAGAAAAATACATGATGAAGGTATTCACGTGTTATTACATGGAAAAAAATGATCTCCATTGTCTTTACCTTCCTTATAAATATTAGACTATGAGTTTAGACAGATGTATTTTGGATAAGTCTAAAGGATGGAATCGATTAAGTTTGAAATTGGATACTATTTTTAAGGTTAAAATATTTCTTGAGATTATTTTTGGATTGTCATAAAAAGGACAACCTGGAGGTCAGGCGACAACCTGTCACATCAAGCAAAGCCGCAAGACTTGAACCCACAACCGAAGGGTGACAAGGGTGGATCACATACCACTAGAATACGTGATTTCCTGGTTTTTATAATGTATATTTTTTAAATATTTTGAAAAATAAATAATAAATTCATTATTTTTGGAACCCTATACTATTTGGATAAATATATTAATTTTTAATTCTATTATATTTTGGAATAAAAGATGAGTTTATGGTAGGAAATAGTTGAAGGATGAAACTCTAGTTGTCAAGTATATTTTTTCGTATTTTTATATAAATAAATAAATTATTAATCTTTAGGAAAGAGATATTATATCCAAAAATTTTTTATCCTAATACCTTTTGTTTTACTGAACTAACAATTTTTTAAATCATCATAGATTGATGGCTTTGAGGCCCTCAATTTTACACTTGATTGTGATTGATGACCTCAATCATTCAATACAAATATTTACGTTTTTCCTCCAATTATGTGTCTCTAATTTTCACCAATGTTCTCCTAATCAAGATCATAATTTGGTGGTTACATTTTCATTCCCTTTCCCTCTTATTAAAACAAAATTTTATTAACCCAATTTCTTGATTTGAGTATTCTAAAAAGGTATTCTTATATTTTTAACCATTTATTTTCGAAAAAAAATTTAAATTACAAGGACAGAATTTATTGAAATAGGGGATAATGTAACACCCCAAGATTTTATAGTAAGTTATCTCATTAAAGCAATTCAATAGCTTGCGCAACACACAACACCGAGTTCAAGCGCACCACAACATACCAAACTAGCTGTTAAAAAGGGTTTTATAAATAGTATTTACTACATTTTGAATCTTATGTACTCTATATAATTTTAAAACCCATATTATGTGTTTCTTAGACATAATATAAGAACAAATTCAGTTTTTTCAGATGAAGGAAGTATTTTTTAAAAATGCAATTTTACCACCTCCTAGTGGTGAATTTTTTAAGTTCAATATCTAACACACTTATATTAAATTTGAAAAAATACACTTCTTATTTAGAAAAGAGACATAAAAATTTAGTTTGGATAATGTTTTGGTACTTTTATGATAACTTTCATATTTTTATGAATTCTGAAAAATACTATGTTTTAATTGAAAACGACTTTTTTAATTGAAATAATTTATAGTGTTAAATTATGAATTTGAATGGGTTTGAAGTATAATTATATTATATTTTTTTTCATTTAATAAAATTGAGGTCAATATAAATAATTTCACATTTAAATTAAACATTAACACATGTCAATCTTTTGAAGCTTTTTTTTATTTTAAAAACCAGCTTTTGGGTTTTGACCATAGGAATTAATTTTAAATTAAAATATGAAAATTGTAGGTTTTTAATTTGTCAAAATATAATTCATTTTTGAATTGAGAATATCAAAATTATCTTGGGGGAAATTTTTTGTATTTTTCCAAATACTTTCAATTTTTTATTTATAGTGAAAAACACTGCGTTATTATTTAAAACTGAATTTTTATTTAAATAGTTATTTATTTTATTTAAATTTATTTTAATTAAAAATAGATATACAATACCTATATAAGATTAATGTAATTCATTGGAGTCATTTTATAATAAAATTATATCTATAAATTTTCATTAAACTGTTTAACATTTTTGACCAACCTTCTTGGAGCATTTGAAAATTTGCATAAAATTTAATTTTACCACTTTTGCGAGTTGAATTTCAAAAATCCTAGAGACACGGTTTACATCAGTATGTAAAATGTGGTTCAATAAGATGAAAATAATTTTTGGTGAAAATTTACTTTTGACTTTTATTTACCAAAGTTAAAAGTAAATTGGGTAATTAAATGTAAAAATGATATTATAATTACCCTAACACATGTAATAATTCTATTGGATAAGTATAATTCGACCAAAAAACAACCTCATGAATAAAATATGATCCTATTTGGTCCACTTGGATTAGAATAATACATTTATTATTATTTTATTTAAAGAATAGTTAAAACTGTTAAATTCAATTTTTAATAACTAAACCATTTTTTATATAGGGTTACACACAATATAAATTCCACTATAAATAATAATTAGAAATATAAAAATATTTCCTACATAATTATATTTTTTTATAATTTTTAGACATTAAATAATTTAATTTATTTATGACACAATGGTGATGCTATAATTACCTTATTAATGAAATATTAAAATAATAGATATTATAAATATCCAAATAAATGTATATTGAGTGTTTTGATTAATTACACTAATTTTATAGGATAATATGACATGTTAGGGTTTGTTAGATATTTTTTTCAAGTGATATGGTTGTTATGACTTTCACCAAAACAAAATACCATGTAGTGTCAAAATTGACATAAATTAATTTTTAAAACAAATATTGTATTATTGGTAGACATGATATTCATAAAAATATACGGTTCGACCAAAGGGATTAAATAATATTATATATTTCATTAATGAGCCACTTGATATTCTCATAGAAGTTTAGTGTATGTTTATTAACCATATAGTGTAAGAATACAAGAAGACACGATAAAAGTTAAACTATTTAACTAAGAGTTAAATCTAAAAGATAAGTATAAAATGGTAACCTAAACATGTCTAAAACCTATTTGTTGAGATTATTTCTACCCATAACCAAATAAGGCTTGAAATTAATTCATTTGGAGTTATTATAATCCGAATATTATTGTATAATAAATTAATATTTTAATGTTTTCCTAAAGTGACCCTCACCCCTCTTATAAAAGGGAACTTCTCCTTCTCTCAAAGTCACACATCCAAAGCCATTTGGCTCAGCCAACCCCGGTGAAAATATCATCCCAACTTTCCTCACTTCAACCTAGATTCATTCCATTGATCATAAATACAACCTAAAGAGCCATTCTGATCAACTCAAAAGGAAACACCTGAAGAAGAGGTAATAATTTCACCACCCTCTTCCTAGTTCTTTTCATATTACACTTCCTCTTTCATTGTTGTTTCCATTAAAAAAATAACTCTAGTACCTCCTACATATTGTGATGTTATTATAAATATGGTTCAACAGTATTAATTATTCTATCAATCCTCTAAATGAAAAAGTCACCATACGTGTGTACGTACGACTTGCAGTCTCCACGTCGTGGTGTAGTTTGTTATTCAAACACTTCATTTTTTGGATGGGTATAATAATGAGTATAACTAATATAAATAAAAAATATAACAATTTAATTATTCTGAATATATGATATATATTCCAATTAAATATGATTTCACCATCAGTATAATGATATTCTCACTCGAGCGTACGTACGGATTACCGTCTCCATGATGCGATGAGATTCATTCCCTTGTTCACCATTAAACGATGATTATAAAAATATATATTATTAAAAAGTATGTAATATATGATATAATAATGCTACTGGATATATATATATTTGTATGTACTTACATATATCTTATTCACTTACTTCCATTCAATTAAAAATGAAAACAGAAACAGTGTTTATGCGTACATACAACCTACCATCTCTGTAAACGGTGCCTTCCATTTAATATATCAATCTATTATAAATATTTATTTTATAAATATATGTGATATATAAATCAATTCTTATATTTTTGAAGTATTTAAATCATTATCTAAATGATACGATTAATAATATCAAGTTAAAACACGTATGATAATGAAAGCGATTATTACCCAAAAAGTTAATTTAACATGGAAATAATTATTAAATGGGTAATGTAAAGTCATAAATAAATCATGTATGATATAATAAATTTGAATATGGTTCTGGTATAATTTTATAACATAATATGGTCATTATACAGGATGTTAAATGTACCCTCAACCTAATAAAAGTGCAAGGTTAGGGTTTATTTCACAATCTCCTTATTATTTGAGGCTGTTTTTACATAAGTATCTATTGCGACATATTTATTACCCATGTCCATGTTTCATAAAAGTGTTTTCAAAGGGACTCTATTTAAGTACTTTATACTATAACATCATTTTTGATCTTTTAAAGATTTATTCTTATAAACCTTTCTCGTTAATGTCCTTGTTTTCAAAAAGGTTTTAAGGATTTATTTATATGGACATGAATGTTTTAAAATGATAATTCCATGAAAAATTTTCAAAGTGATATGGGACACTTTGATTCAGAACTATCTCTGAAATGAATTCCTTTATGTGACCTTTAAATGATTTCATAAAAAAGGGATATTTCTCTAAAAATATTTTATGGATCATTTTCAACTATATCGACATCCTTTACCGGATATTATTCTTGATCGAGGTTGATTTATTATGATAAAAATATTTCATATTTTATTGAAGTTTTCGTGATATATTTGACTATGGATGTGTTATTATTATACCATTCATGGATTATGTATAATGTATTGACATTTAATATGAATTTTTAATACAAATGTTCATGTTATGTTTAATGATTTTCATATGAGGAAAGAATTGGACTTAGTGAGTGACTGGTGGAGCTCGCTATAGCTCCTCGATGCATCAGTAGGTCTCATGAGAAAAACTAGTGTCTTGGCACAAGGCCTTGACAAAATATCATTTAGTGTTTTGGAATAAGGCATTGAGTATCTGGTTATGAAGTCTTGCATTATGCATTCCATCATTATGAAATTATCTATTGATATTACATGTGCTTATTTGACTAGTAGAATATCCATGTGAATAAGTAAATATTATTTTTTGATTTATCATTTCCATATTACACTGAAATTTATGTTTAAAAGGAAATTGTTTTAGTTTTATACAATGCCTTAAATATTTATTCTTATTTATGAAAGTTTACTCTATATTGATATCCTTACTGATCATTTGAGCTCACCCCTTTCTATGTTTTTATTTTCCTAGGATGCAAAGAATTATATAATGACATACCGGTAGGGATAATATAAGGGATATGAATGCTATAAATGGAGAAAATGTTCTTGTTGTTTTTAATTTTATAATATAATGTAATGTTCATGTATGTAATCTATTTTACCGAACTGCTAAACTGATCGGGCCTTTGTGACTTGATTCTTTGTAATCATGCCAATGTATTAAAATAATGCACGGACTCTGGGTAACTGAGGTCTGGGTGTTACACTAAATGTATAATGATTCTTATGGATACGGTGACCATATATTTTGATATGAGTTTGAAATTAAAATTTCATAAAACCATGTTTCTTCATATTTTATAATAAACATTTTAAAAAAATAAGTAGGTGTGGTTTTTAAGAACCATATTTGAGAGTACGAGGCATATATGTCACAATAAACACTATGGTATGAAATATAACACTAATGTAAGATTATTTTATTTGGTGCATTCTTTTTTATAAAATCCATATATTATTTCCTATATATTTATATATTTATGATAGGTATGTATTTATGGGTTTTCCATCACATGGAGATAAAAAAACCATAACCTTGTATATACCCCTTTGGGATGTGTGATAACCTTGTTTTATGTAATCCTTATAGGGTCAAGTCATTAGAGCACAAGATCTAGTACTATATGGACCTTCGTTTTCTAGATTAGTATTAGGAATTTTCTAGAGATCATGTAGATTCGTTACTAGAGGTTTATCCTCATCTTCCATTTTTATATTTTTTCACTTCACATAATACTGTTTTAACAGTTATAACTAGAATATGTTTTTCTACTAAGAGGTTGTCACACGTTTTGGTAATTTTCACCACTTTAGATCTTATTTCGATGATATTCTATGTACATGATGTCATTATAGTTCTTTTTTATTTCCTTATATATGTTGTGGAATATTTTTATTATGTTTGAGTATTTTTTTAGGTACATATAGTAACTCGTGTCCTTTTTATCTTTTTGGAAAAATAAATTGGTACCCATATTGGAACTGAATACATAATGGCCTAAAATATCTTAGGAAACCTAGGGTTATGAAAAATAAATGTTGAACTATCCTTATTGTATTTAGTTCAAATGAATAATATCACCCTTTACACTACTTCAATCTACCCCTATAATGATACTATATTTTGGTGACTAAGAGGCATGCTTGAGATGATGTGGTCAGTCAGCCCGAGATTTTTTGGTAAATCGAGTAACATAATTTATATAAAATATCATGATTATCATTTTACCTAGATGCAGAAATGAAACAAAATATCAATTATTATTGGGATGAAATTATTATTGTTATTATAGGTGTCACGGAAAACTATACTGACTTACTTATGATATGAAAAATATGGCATGGATTTGATGAAGTGGTTTGGAATTCTAGAATCAAATTATATATCTACTCAAAAAAAAATTCAGTAAAATTTTTATATAACAAATGATATCTTGGGGGTGTATAAAAAATATTTTACAAAATTTAAATATAGTTTATTATATTAATTGATATATCCATATGATATTTTTTTAATTCTTAAAAGTGTATATCATTCTATCAAATATAAATAGAGTCTCATCTTACTATAGAAATGTGGAAAATTATCTCATATGAAATAATATATTCAATATTAATTATAGAATAATAAAGATAAATAAAAATATATTTATATATTTTATAACACATATTGGAAAAGGTTTATTAAATATACAGTGAAATTTTTGGAGGATCATTACTTACCATATAAGAAATGTTTTATAGAATTTAAAATAAAATAAATCACTCTTGGAACATAAAATTTGAGTATGTTATGATTGAACAAGATAAAAATAATAACATTTTAATGGAACTATAACATAATGATGTTAGAGTGTATGTCTGATATCTGTTATTTATTATGTAAACAAAACAATTTGGGATAAATTTCTTAATGATTTTAGTTAAATATTTTAGATTAGAGTGTGTAGATATCATATTCTAATTTCTCATAGAGAAGGTATAATTCATCAAAATTAAGATAGAGTTTATTTCAAGCAATTATAAGTTATGGTTATCATGATGACAATAAATATTAGAGACATATATTATTATTTTTTATACTACTTACAATTTATTTATTTCTTAAAAACAATTTTATATTTTCCTAATATTTTCAATATTAAATTGTGTCAATTTATTTTCAATATGGGACAAGTGTGAAAATAATTATTACTTAATGTAGGATAATAATTGATTTATTCATTCTATTGGAGGAAAAGATTAATGATGTGGAGATCGAGCGATAATGAAAAAATATAGATTTTTGGAGAACTATTGTTTTAAAAGGGAATGAATATAAATTATTTCATGAAGGGGTATAAATAAGATGATAAATAAATGGGGATGTTCATAAAGAATAGTTTTATAATATATCTTGAACATTTTATTTTAGTTTTGTAATTTCATTTCATATGATATTTCCTATAAAAACAATGTTCCTTTTTAGAGACCCCTCAGATAATATTGAATATTCCCAAGAAGATTTTAATAATTCCTTGAGATGTATTTAGACTTGGTCAGTATTTTATTTTTTTACATAGTGATATAGAGTAATATGAAAAACATTACTTTACTATGTAATGTGGTATTTGAATAACTCTTGTGTTAATAATATAATATTTTATAGTTTCTTGATATGAATATTAATATATTATTATCACTATTTATCATTGTATATACTATTAAAATTCATATGATTTTTTTTGTCTTAATAGTGTTTTATCTCATGAAAATGAATGAATTTATCAATAAATAATATATATCTATTCATGCCATAAATCAAAAATTTAAATGTTTTTATATAAAAAATGAATAAATATGTTTATATGATTTATTAAAAAAATAACATGAATAGCTTAATTATAAATTTGTTATTATAAATTGATTTGATATTATATATTCTTCTATGATTTTATTTTTTGGTTGAGTTTAAGAATTTTATAAAATTATATAGATATTGAATCAATGATAGAGCTTACTAGATAACATGAGGAAGACAATTTGTCACAGTTTCAATTAATATGTCATGGATTCCATGGAAACATCCTGGTTTATCAGCATCTTCATTAGTGGAATTATATTCATTACTCTAATTTATATTTGAGAAAACATGTTTTAATTTTAAAAATATATCATAGTTAAAACATAATTATCAAATAAGTATTTCACAAGTTAAAAGTTATTTTCAACATGTCGTGTCTTAAGATATATCATGATTCTTGATAAAATTCCATTTTTATTTCCATATATACAAATAATTTTAGTGAAATGATTTTTCAATATTGTTGAATCTTTACTGATATTTGACAATGATTTTTAGATTTTAGTTTTACAATAAAACATAGTTTTCTTCTAGGAAACACATTGTAGTATTATGTTAGCTATAAAAATATAGATATTCACATAACAAATAATGATATTTAACTAATACAAATATAGATATTTCATAGGTTAAATTGGATATTTTTTTTTATTGAATGCGTGTAAAAATAGTGGATAAATACATGTTATAATGGTAAAAGAAGATAATTCATATCTGATTTATGCATTCTTTTTAAAAAAATTGTTTCTAAAATTTTAATTTTTTTAATACATTTAAAAAAATTAATGTAAATATATCTCATTATGATTAGTTTAATTTCATATTGTTTCATTAAAAACTCATTGTTGATTAAAATAAAAATAACACATGATGAGATATAACACCATTTAATTATAATGTACTACTCACTCATAATATTCTAATTATCCCTATAATGTTCTTCTTATTCATATTGTTTCTTTATTTCTTTATAATCAATATTTATTAAATTGTTTGTGTGGATGAAACCACACTTTAATCGATAAGGGAAATTTTTTTGGTGGGAACTAATTTCATTGTCAAACACCAGGTGAGGGTCGACTAATATTGTGGTTAACCAAAGAATAAATTTAATCTTTATTATTATTATCTCTTTAAAATTAACTGTCCACAATTTATAGAGCAACTAGGCACATTTTTTTAAAAAATTTACTCACATAATATAAATATTTAAAAATAACTCCTTGTTCTAAATGTTCACTATTAAAAACAAATAACAATATTTTTTTAATGATTTTGTACAACCATATACCAACAAATATAAAATAATTATCATATAGAATACAAAAATTTTGGTATATCTATAAAAACAATATTACATGAATGATGATTATAGTTTATCTTACCACAGAAAATAAAAATTCTATATTAAATCTATCTTTTTGAATTTTTTATTGAATCTAGAGTGAGATCGAGATCTCTAGTTCCTATTCATTAATGAGAATGTATCTCTAAAATGTAATGTGATCCCATACTTACATAATTAAAAAATATATTGGTGGTCATTCCACTTCATAAACCAATAGGATAAATATTAATATTTCATTTCCAAACATGTAAAAGGATGGTACTCTCATTATTTCTCATCAAGGGGACCAGTTAGGGATAAACTCAACACTGAGAGGGTAAATAATTAGTATAGGTTAAATTTAATCAAATTTATTATTTTGATCCATTTATATTATACCTCAGTAACAGGTTATGATTAATTAGTTCTCATAGACTTTATTTTTACCTTTATTCCTATAAGTAATACATTCGAATTCAACCCCAAAAGTTGACCACCATTTTTTTACATGGTTCACCAATCAACATTAGAAGGCTATTCTTTCATGTAATATTTATTTCTCTATGACCACACTACCAACTATAATTTTTATGTCAGCTACCATTAACCAGGGAATATCCTCAAAAATCATATTTTCATATCTCCTAGCTATTCATCAGTGCATCCCACAAAAAAGTACATTCTAAACATTTCAATGGAATTTGATTGGGTATAAATAAAAAATAACTTCACCAATATAGAATCTATATGTTATTTATTTTATAAAAATTATTTATTCTTCTTATTAATTCTTGAAGAACCACATTCCAGAAACACATTATTCTTTTAAATGTAAATAGTTGTTCACATTACTCCTTTGCATTCAAAATAGTAACACAACGTTATAATATTATTTCTTATGAAGAATACTTCCTTTATAAATACATTAATAGAACTATGAAAACTCTTTTTATTCTTATGTTACATTTTATCCCTCTTCAATAGTGTATGTAAACATATGTGAACACAATCAAGTAAACCTTTCTTCCCAAATTTGACACACAGGTATTCTTCAAGAAAATAATAGTGTCACATATTGTTTTATATTTGATAAAAAAGTTATAATAGATATTTTTTTGTATTTGTTATCATAAAATTTTTGTTTGACCACCTAAAACTTATATGTATTGAATAAAATTCATTTTTTTTGTTTTATCTCATTGATGATCAATTAATTGTATATCTTGAATACCTCACTTTTACTATCCAATGTTTTTTTGTAATTAAAACTCTATAATTATTCAATCCGTTCCTTTAGGTAGATATATAAAACATGTCCTCTTTACATCTCCATAAAACCATTTTCATAAACTATATCTACATATGTATAAAATAAGTCATATGACTATCAATGTCATATTCCTTCATTCCCACTGACTTCCTCTCCAATCCATTACAACTTAAATACATTTACAACAGAAAAAATTAAACATATATTAATGATAAAATTATTGAGAAACCTTTATATATTTTTGTGTAAATATAACCACAAAATACAATTTTCACCCTATATAATTTATTCTTAAATTAGCATGAAATAATAATGATTTTTTTATCTTTTTTATCAACAACCCACCCATTTTTTATGTGATTGAACAATATCATCGTTTTTTTTACTTTGTCTATTTTCATATGTTAATGAATTATTTTGGTCTCACTTTATGTCCTGATCCTTCCATAAATACCCTCAATTGTAACTCTTTTATGACATTCCTTATTTCATTCCCCAAAAATTTTATCTCATAATGTGAATCTTAATTCATCATTTATTTACATATACAGTGTCTCGAGTGAAATTCCTTGTGTTTTATTTCCAATTGGGGAATTTATTTACATGAATAAATGAATCAATCTCACTTTTCTAATTTTATTTTCATGGGTACTTATAGTGCACACAACTTCATGTAAACATGGAAATCCCTTTAAAGTGTTATATACAAAATTCCTCAACTATAATTTAATCATGATTATTTCAAATATGAGAGTATTTTTTTCAAGAAATATTATAATGTTTTATGAAAATACAGTGTCCATGAGATTCTAAATCTATTATAATAATCATTTGGAAATATGAATCTTTATTATCTGAAAAAACTCATTCACTATATCCTTTCTTCATTTATTGGAACCTTATGAAACCAGATAAATAGTAAATGATCAAGGTTTAAGATATTTATAGAAAAACCATTGATGTGTCACTTTTTCCACAAATTTTAAGATGGATGAATATTATTATGATAAACCAAAGTCCCACATTATCATGTCATTGAGAATTTTTTTCCTTCATAAGTGTGGATTCTATATATTAATTTCAATGAAATATATTTTAACAAATGTCAGTAGCTGTGTATTGTGATGAGCTATACTACGTTTCCAAACCACAAAATATTCCATAAATTAGAGTGTAAATTTTTATAGGCTACTACTACTTATTTATTATTCAATATATATATATATATATCTCATCCTAGGTCTCAACCATGTTTCCCTAAGAATGTGATGACCTTGGGATTTAAATGTTTTTCTAAGTAACCAAAAATTATATTTATAGAATAAGATAGTTTCCCAATATCAAAGACCAAACATCCAAGTTCTTATTTTCTCCTTAAATTATTTTTTCTAGAAAACATAATCTATAAAAAATTAATGGAATTATTAAATATCTTTATCATATAGATATAACATTTCTCATTATAAATTATCCATGTAAAAAATATCCATAATTATTTTTCAATTAATATAATTAAAACATTCAAAATATTTAAATGAAAGACCTCATTTTTTCTAATATAATTTGGAATTAAAATTTAAACACCATAATTAATGGTATTACATCCACTATTAACTCACTCAATAAATGATACACACTTTTGGGATCTATTCTTATCAGTAGACTTGTGTTCTCTGACAAAACTCCCAGAACATATTTTTCCCCCATAATTTTTCAATAATCCATATTAACATCAAACAATATTGATATTTAAATCTCATAGATGAACACTAAAAAGAAATATAATACACCCAAATTAGGATATTCAATCTCACCATTTATATCTAATGTCAATACCCACCTAAAATGCGATATGTCAATTTTTCAACAATCTTTCTCTTCATATTTCTCATCATTTTTTTATTTTATTTTCTCTTATAGTTATGGATATGAAATAAAATGCACATAGGAATGTGGTATAAATTTATACAAATGAAATGTGAAATTAATGATTTCACACCACATAAAAATGATCCATGCTCAATATAGAAAACAATAGTGTCTGATTTTGACTAAAACACTTTCTATTACAAAACGTTTGTGATACCAACTCTAATGGAACACTCGTTACCTTCCTCAATAATATTTCCAAATTTTTTTTCTGTACATAAAAATTTATAATGTATCATTGGTAATTTTATCCAATATTATCTACACTCACTTCAACTCATAGGTGAAATACATCAATGTACAAAAATACAATAAAAACATTATGGAAACATTTCGTAATAGTGTTCAATTTTTCTCATTTATTACATTGATTTAAAATAATATCACCCCTCCCCTATTAATTTTATGGTATTTTTTAGCTTCCAATGATTTGATTTTGACAAAATATACCTATAAAATGAACTTTTTCTCAAGAATAATCCATAGTATCTTTGTTTTCATGAAATAATAGTGTGGGTACCATCAACATTATTCATTACATATCTCCACCTCATATAAAATGTCCATAAAAACTCATATTGGAAAAAATATTTTAGAAGATGGATTTTATGATATTTCACAAAGAGTAACCACAAAATATAGATCAACTCAAGTGGGTATTAATGTTTTAAAATTTATACATCATCATCAATGATGATCATTTTTAGTGAAATCTCTTTAAAATTTCATTTTATAAATCGCTATATAATGGTATATTTGTAGTTATTATTTTATGTATTGATTGTTTTAACATTTTATTAGGTTCTACAACTAAGACACGTTTTCACCACCAATTATCACTATTGGAAGCTCTAATATAATACACAAATTTCATGGAATAAGGTTGTAACTCTTGGATTCTGAATGTGAATTATAATGTTGAGTGTATTTTTCCATCTATGCTTCTTTACTCTTGGTTCTTCCAGAGATGGTCTTAAAAAAATCTTTTAGGGAGAACAAATCTATTCTACGATCCATATTCTTTGTCTAGGGAACTTTTATTTTCAACATACTTCTTGTATAATTCAATTTTAATCCTCTTAATGTTTTTTCATATAAAGAAATAATTGTTAGATGTTGTTTTTTCTTCATATAAAAATATTATCATATTAAAAAACTATTCTTTTTCACTTAGTATATAATTAATTTGGATCATTATATGAAATTAATTATCTAAATGAAGACTAATTTATTCTATTTTTTACTATATTTTTATTATGCAACTACCACAAATCATTCCCTCTCCAAATCAATTAAAAATATCATCAAACAATATATTATAAAATTTATATATTATTTATTGTTTTCATATGGATTGTTATTAATGATTTTGTTTATATAATATTAATTTAATACAAATACTCTCTTAAAATGTTTTGATATTCTTGTTTCATGATATATATTCTTTTTATTTTATATGGACACTCATTCATATTTTTAAAATTTTCAGGATTGTTCTGGTTTTAAATATTAATATACATAATTTCATAAGATATCCCAACTTTCTTAAATATATTTTTTTGTTATCATTTCTTTATTTTAATTTTATATATGATGAAATAGACATGAATCCCTCTGGGGACGATAAACATTCCAAAAATCATAGATATCTACATGATTTCCAAATCAATATGAAGAAGGTATATCCTTTTTTATTGATGTTTATTCATTTACGTATTGGTATGAAGATAAAAAATAATCCTCTTCCAATCAAAAATGAATAAATTTTACCATTAATCCCAAGAAAAAGTCCCTATCATGGTGTAGTCCCAATAGTGACCCATAAATATTTATCTAGTTTTATCCACTATATACTTTGATGAATTTTTAGACACGTGAGCATGCAATTTTGGGATTTCTCCACCAATAGTTTTGAATATTTTAGGGAATTAGAAAATTATATTATATTCTCTAGAATAGAATTTAGTACGCCAATTAATGAATTAAAATATAATTTGTTGAAATATGATCACTCCCTTTGATTCTTAGCTCTTCTAGGGGATAGTTTTAAATTAAATTTATGTATTCCTTTGGATCACTAGAATACCTTGATCATCTTTGAGTAAAAGTTATATCTTTTTTCCTTTTCTGATATTTTGAAACACCATTTTACCTATGTTTCTATTAAATTTTCATTTTTCCATTAATTATGAGGAGAAAATGATGCTCTTATTATTTCAACAATATTTAAATGTTCATAATTATTTTTTTATTTATCTTCATCTTATTCATCAAACTTTTAATAGCGGTTGAATTATAATCAAAATTAGATGAAAAATAACGAATAAAAATTTTTAATCTAAATTAGCGAATAAAATCAAATATAAAAATGAGAATAATGCCAATATTTGAGAATGTAATCATATGTGGCGAAAGGATTAATCATAGTTAAGAGGATTAATTATAGTTGAATTAAATAATAATATGGGTGAATTTGAGTTGGTTTCTTTTAATCTAATTTATTATGTTAATCCCTTTCATTTTTTCCTCATGAACATATTAATGATAATTATTTAATACATTATCTATTCTTATAAATGTTTCTAAAACAACTACACGTGAACCCAAGAAAGTGGTATAATAGATCTATATAAGGTCCACCTATCAATATGATAATCCCATTACATAGTTTTATATGTATTCAAAAAATATTACACTAACAAAAAGATTCATCCTCTGATATATAATGATCAAGGTTAAATATATGAAATCTAGTCTTAAAATATCTCAATTATTTATTGGATCGTGCCTCATAAAAGTACATCTCATACAATACAATTATATATATTTGGAGAAATACTAAAACCGCTTCATAATCAATACTCATGCATGAATGACATAAGGCATTTTTCTATCACAATATTCGTCAAATATTATCTCCACCATCTTATTCTATATATAATTATTTTTATACATTCAGAACATGTATAATTTTATATTCATGGATGACAGATTATTCCAGAAACATTGATATTTTTCAATATAAATCTCCATGAAAAATATTATCTTTAAATTTATACTTAATTTTTTCTTGAATCATGATAGACTAATGTTGTTATTTTTTTTTTATTTTTGTCTCACATAACATCAATTGGATATTAAAATATATTGCATCTTAAAAACTAGGTTAGTGACCCTAAATTGATGACCCATTTTTGAATCCCCTTACATCAATTTCCATTATGAAATCCACTAACATGTGACTCTTGCATCAATCCCCTTCTGTTGGATAGTAACATTATATTTCAATTAGTGAATCTTAATTAATAGTGGATTCTCTTATGAATCAAAAAATGTTAATTCCATTTCCTGAATCAAATTCTCTCCAAAAATTATCCATACATATTTTTTTAATATAAAAATAGTATTATTATTTTCTAGTGATCCTAGATACCCTATTATTATTTTCATTATAACCTTATTCCTATTCATGTTAATCCATATTATTCAAGTTCTAAAGGGATTTAATTTTTTTTTATATTCCATGTTCTGATGTAATTATCGTTTCTATAAGATTTTGATGAACTTTTGAGAAACATCTTGGAACCTCACTATGTATCCACTAATAAACACACATCACTGATTAAGTTTTATTTTATTTAAATGTTTACAACATAGAGTAATAAATTTCCACTCTTGTTTTAATATGGTGGGTCAAAAAAATCATTTTATGAATGCCCATATATTTATAAATGAATGAAGTGTATAGTGATTAATTAAAGTCCCACATCAACTTTTAATTTGAAATTACTCTCATTAATAATATTTTACCAATTATATAGAGATTGATGAAAGTTTATGGAGATAGTAACCTCTAATGAAACATTATATTTCCATATATGGTGTTTCCAGGAACCATCCCACAACCTAATCACTTGTGTCAACCCATAAAGATTATTCCACCTTAAGATACATTCTATCTTGGTTGTATCTCAATATAAATATTGGTCATGTGGCCTAATTGATTTTTATTAATTATGTTAAAATATAATTTATAAAATCACCCTTAAATCAGTTTGAAAAGATAAATAATTTTCCAGTCCCAATGATTGAATTTCTAGTGTATTATTTTCTTCTCAATTTATTTTAACATTGAAAAAGTATCCAAAAAATTATGGGATTCCCAGATATCATTATCACATATATATAAAAATTTCAATTTATAAATTCTCTATTGTATAAAAATCCATAAAAAATCCTTTAATATACACAAATCTATCACAAATTTATAATAAGGTAATTCATATTATAATATAATGTGTGACAAGAAACTCCAAACACCAACTTCCATGATATTTTTTCCAAACATTATTCACTTAATCAAAGTTAAAATCCATTGGGGTCTATTATTTAAAATATAAGCTTTGTCTCCAACAAACATAAATGATTTTTTTTATTTCAATTATTCATTTTTTATATATATATCAAACATCATTAATATGTTGATCTTATAAACAACTATTGAAAAAAATACAATACACAAAGTGGGGTCAAATTTTAATATTTAATTCTTATTATTTTTCTTCTTTTCATTTTCTAGTCAATATAATCAACATAAAATTCATTCTTACATAAATTCCTAAAATCTATAACTACTTCAATTAAATTATCCTTATTTTAGGAATTCTTTAATTCAAATTAAAAAACAAGATTAAAATATAATTATAATCAAGTCCGACTAAAATTAAAAACATTATATCACTTCATTGCATAAAATTACCTTAAATATGTTTAACATAAATTGGGTGTTGGAATTTACTAATACCAAGTTGCACTAAGCAAACACATGACCCAATACAATAAAAATGGATTTTACCATTGAACCCCATCCCAAGGATGTTATGTACAATAAAATTATTTATAAAATAAACACATACTAAAAACATCTCTATAACAAAAATTAAAAAAAATATAATTTCATTATAAAAAAATTTCCTCTCATGATCTTATATCTCATTAAAAAAGTTCACCAAATTACCAAAAACTATCCACCTAATCATCTATGCTATAAAAATTTATATGAATACCCATTCTTCATCTCAATTGTTCTTATTATTATTATACCTTCAAAGAATACTCACATCTATTTTAAACAAATTGGGGACTTATATCATATAAAAATCATCCAATTATTGATTCAAAGGTCTTACTTCTAACTATTTCATTCCTTTAGTTTCATAAATCACAGAAACTTTCTTAAAACTATGTTTACTAACATTTTACATCCAGTGTTATTCAGTATGTTTTTTTAAAAACATTAATATTCATTATAGAAAGAAAATTTTCTAATTTATTATGAATATAAAATTTTATAATTAATTATGATATATGATTTTGTATATGATATTTTAAATTGTCTTTTTTCTAACGAGTTAATAGAATTATGTCTTACTGACAAAATTATTTTCCATAAGACTAACCTTGGTAATGATACATTAGAATGAGACACATTAAATTTATCAGATTGGAAACAAATAAAGAAGAATATTAGAGAATCCAAAAGTTTATAATTAGAGTATGTAGATTTTTTTATATTTGAAAAAATATATATAATAATATTATTAATGGTTCTAAAAAATAATTGTAAGAAATATAGATATTTATTGGCTATTCAGTGCGAGTTGTCCATGTCTATTGCAACAAACAATCAAAATATGACAATAAGAGGTATGTTTGTAAATTGGATCTAATTTGAACAGTTGGGAGATGATTTACTTGAAACTCAACTTTTCTAAAGTTTTATCTATGTGAAAATCACATTTATAGTCATTATAATACTTTAAAGTGTTTATGTTCTATGTGATCTTTATGTGGATTTTGATTCTAGATGATTATTTTTTTATTTTTTTATTTCATGTTTGATTATGGTAATGATCGAGGGATTTTTGGGATAAGGATATGGTGAATCTGATCCATCGGATCAATGACTGTTGGGGCTAGGAAGAAAAACCCTAATAAATGTTTTGAGGTATTCTAAATATAAGAATATTGAGCTTTCTTTGATCAAATTATCTAGGGAATTCCTTGTATGAAACGATAGACCTTTAAAAGTGGCATAAAACTGTAGATGAATTTAGTTAGACTTTTTACTATCACACCACATAAGATTAAAATAGTGATTAGTTTTAATATAGATTATATGTAATTATTACCTGTATATATTGTGTATTTATTGTTTATACAATATCTATTTTTATGTTGATCATTTTTTTATATTTTTAGTTTTAAAAATTATCTTTATAAGAAAACATTTTATCAGTGTGATGATGATACTGGTAAAAAACACTGATATAAAACGATAATTTTTAATATTGATTGTAATACTCTATTTATCATACAGTACAATAGTCTGTTCATTTTTCATAAGTGGTTTTTTATATAGTTTTTAGTTTGATTTCTTAAAATAAATTTACCCACATCCCTTCTTATAGACATAAATTTAATCTTTTCATCCATTAAATATTATCACATAAGGTTATACTATTCATACATGATTATTTTTTACTTTCTTTATCACCCAGAAGTTTTATATACTACTTTTTTATAAGTTATTATACAGTAACATGTTTGTGTAGAAATGATTTTCTATTGTTCTTATGATTGAAGTGTTAAATGATAGAACAATTGAAAATATGAATCCATGTAGGCCACCTATCATTGTTAGGGTAGATAATGAATACTATAAATATCAAATGAAGGATTTGGTTATTAACACTAATTTTGATGATTTTGTGATTCTTACTCAAAATTATAATATTCCGGGGAAGGATGTTAAAACATTAAAAAAACAAGAGGGTTTGGAATATCGACTCAATTATAGAGTAACGAATAATATTTTATTCTAAATGACAATAAGTATATAATGAAATATTTAATATAGTGAAGCTAAAAACAGTATTTTGAATAATTTAGATTTTACACATTTGGTTACTTCTAATGTTTGTGAAATAAGAAGAGGTATGGTTCATGGAAACTATCAAGCCTTTGATTTTCAACTTAGAGAGGTTATTACCAAGATTAACCAAAGCTTCAAGACTAATAAAAATAGTTTATAGTAACATAGAGATAATTTTTGTGAGGTTAATATTCATATAGAGAAAATTATATATATTATTCCAAATTCATGAGAATCCAAATGAATTGATTTTATGACACTTGAATTATTACAAATAAAAATCTTGATGATCTTATTGGTTCTCTCATGTAATGTGAATAAATAATAAAGATAAAAAATAAAAAGGAAATAAATTAAAATAGTTTTTTAGATTTTTCGATAATGTATACTATTTATAATAAATTTTAATCCCTAATAAGGTTGTAAAATCTTCAAATTGATAAAATTGTGTTATGAAATCCAATTCTAGTGCATCAAGAAATTATTAAAATGAGTTGGATAATATTTCTTTAGGTTTGGATATGATATTTTGAAAGAAATATTTTTAGTATAGATTAAAAAAATTTAATATGGTTAAATATGATAAGAATGATTTTTATGTAATTTGTTATGAATATAATAAAATTGGACACATTCAACCGGATTGTCAAAGGTTAAAGATGATAAGAAGAGATGAAAATCAGATTGAACTGAATTTTTTTTTTAAAATCCTATAAGAAAGACTGTTCTGAAATATAAATTCATTCAAAGAAACTTGTTAAAACTAATTTTAAAAAATATAGTATTTCTAGAGAACTTGAAAATACTATTTTTGAAAAAAATAGTTGACAAATAGATTTTTTAAAACATATTTTTAATACTCTTTCTCGTGAGAATAAGATTTTTTTGTCAAACTAATGTCTGAATTGTATTTCCTAAAAAATAGGTATCTATTTTTACCCCTAATAATGAAATTTTTTAAAATATGTACATGAATATTAGACTAAATGGTAATTATTTTGGAAGGGTTTTTACTCATAATAAACCAATTTTTTGTGAATATTATTTTATTCCAAAAAAGTTACCATATTTTAAAAAGTGTCAATGTTGTGAAAATTGTAATAATTAATGTTCTATTATTAAATTTCTATCCCTAGGTTTTAATAAAGCTTAATTTTCTAAGTAAATTATATTTTCTAAAAATAATAAATTTGGTGAAATGGGTTTACCAAGAATCCTATTTCCTGATAATTCCATATCTAAGAATGTTTGTGTTCTTAAAAATTGATATTTTTTTCTAGAAAATGGATAATGTGCCAAAACAATTATTAAGTACAAAGATAATGGTTTCCCAAGACATATGGACATCAAATAGATTCTTTTATGATGATTATCAAGATTAATGATGGAAAAGTAACTTTTGTAGACAATGCTCTTGGAGAAATCAATAGAATAGGTAACATTGTTCTTTTTGGAAAAACATTAATTACAAAAGTAATATTTTTATAGGATTTAATAAAAAACTAATAAGAATTACTCAATTATTTGATAAAGGTTATATTTTGATCTTTAATATTGAAAAATGTACCGTACAAAGTTGTGATGAAATTTTTATTCTTTCTTCCAATTGACACAAAAATATTTACACACTTAACATAGAATTCCATCAAAGTCAAGACATATCGTTCCTTAGTATAATGAAAGAAAAATTAGGGGTATGGATTAGAATTTTAAGATGCATTAACCGTAGAAATGTAGCAAATTTTACGATGAAAAGAGTTTCTAATGATCTACTAGAATATAGTTTTAATTCTTTAAAAAAAATTATCCTTGTCTATATTGTAAGCTGTGGGAGTCATGTTTTAAATCAATTAATGAATTATCCTCTTATGATGCATTAAAATTAATTCATATGGACTTATTTATTCCTATTGGTCGGATTAGACACTCAAGTGGGGTGAATTTAGTTCCAATAAAAAATTCCTTTTAAAAATATTTCAATTAAAATCCCCAAATTGAATAACAAGATAATCTGTAGTGAATTTTTATTAAAGTAAAGGGTTAGTTAGGTTCTCAAAGATTGATTAGTTATTAAGTAAACTAATATTAATGATTAATTATCTTTTTAAGATAACCTAATACTTTACAAAACATATAAACACTTACTAAATTTACTATCAAAGTAACTTTAAAATAGTTTTGTATTTCAAAGTAACAACAGATGAATATAAATTAGATATTGTACTTTATAATTAAACTAAAATTGAACAGAAGATATAACCAAGAGGTTTAGTCTCAAGCTAAGACTCAGTCCTCTCAAATTTATAAATAAATTTGATCCACACCCTGGATCGGGGTTAACAACAGTTTACAAACTATCTAGGTAATCAGACCTCTACCACAATTATTCGTGGGAAAACAAAGACAACAGCACACAGGCTGTCCAGGTCTCACTTGACCTCTACCACTATCCACAGTGGGAAACATAAGAGATAAAATAGATGTGAGTGAGGATTTAGAAATCCTCCATTTCAGCATAGGAAACAGTGTGTCTATAAAATAAACAAGGTACACACACTGCTCGAAAGTAAATAATGAATCACTTAAAGAGTATATAAGAGTTTAGAATGCTCTAGTGATTAGTTGTGCATCTCTGGACTCCTTGGATTCAGCAAAAATGCATCTGATTCCTTCTCTGATTTTTCTGTTGAAAAACAGAGTATCATGGTTTAGCTTGGTGTCTTTCACGAGTGAATTTGTTCTCTTGATTCTTCGTGTGTTCTTTAGTTGAGTTGGATTGCATGAATGAGAGTTATTTGAATATCTTGCAATGTGTTCTTCTATTGTAATCAGGATTGCTCTTCTATTCAGTATAGTGCACTTCGTGTTTCTTGCTTGCGTACATGTGTTCTTCTGGCACGTGCTTCACTACTGCAGCTCAATCTTCCTTATATTCTACGAGCTCCGACAATAGGAATGATTACCTTTTCATTGGTACGAGGTAAAGTTTCCTGATATACCAACAACTATAATTAAATATCATTAATTTCTTTTAAAAAAATCAAATATGACCGTTAGAAATTTTCAAATAATATTTGGGAAAAGGTTAAGAAACAGTGTCACAGTAGTTATGAAAATGGTGTCTCCTTCACAATATGTCTTTCACGGTCTATCGCTCACAGTGTCTTGCTCACGGTGTGTTTCTCACGGTGTCTTTCTCACGGTTTCTAAGTCACGGTGTCTGGATGACTGTGTCTGTCTAACTGTGTCTTAGTATCTCATTGGTCACGGTATCTCATTGGTCACGGTGTCTGATACCTAGGCTTCACGGTGTCTACTTCAATGTTTCTGCTCATGGTGTCTGTTTCTTGATCACAGTGTCTGAGTTTCTGTGTCAAGCTTCACGTTGTCTTGTACTTAAACAAATAACTATTTTAGAATTAAACAGTAATATGCATAAAATGGATTGAGCTTAACTATTATAAAGTATATGATAATTTGAAACATAAATACACATGATTAATAAGGTATGTGATATTTGTAATTAGTAATAAGATTTGTAAACAATGAATAGTTTTTTGATTATTATTAAGATTGGTAAATCATAATGAGATTTGTGATCAGTAATAAGATTTGTAAATAGTAAGGATTTTTGTGATTATTATTAAGATTTGTAAATCATAATGAAATTTGTGGTCATTAAAACATGATTAATATATGAGGAGTCCAACAATCTCTCCCTTTTTTATGATCAAAAATCATGTATAGGTAAAGTATAAATTAAATGAAACTGCAGAGAAAGTGACATATAGAATAACATAGTCTAGAATAACATAGTCTAGAATAACATAGTCTAAACTAACACATAACATAGAATACTTTTTCTCCCACTTTTGGGATTATCAAAAAGTTAAACATAGAGAGGGAAAAACAGTTCATATTGCGTTAAAAAATGTTCAGAATACATAATACAGTAGAAATACAAACAATAATCAAACAAAGAAATCCCCATCAAAAATAATGTAGTCACTGGGCTTCCTCAGAAATTGGCCTTTTCTTTTCATTTATCAGTTTTTGATGTGGAATATGGCATAGAGGTGGTAGACAAAGAAGGTAAAGGTAGACCATCAAAGATAGAGGGTGCCAATGATGGAGCTATAGAAGATCGAGTCTGTGGCTGATCAAGAATGACCGGCCTGATCTGAGTTAGAGCTTGGCTAACTGACATGGCAGTTGAGGCTAAAACGGGTAGTCCATGTCTAATAATGGTAGCCACTAGAGAAACTATTGCAGTAATTTGGACATGGAGATGGGGCTTTAGAAGGTTGATTAATTCTGTGATAATTTATCCTCCATATTGCACAGCCTTTTCAAAATCATTTTTATTCTCCATGAATTTTTCCAACAATCTGGTGAACTCAATGAGCTTCTAAACTTGAGTTTTGAAAGCCTGAGTCACAGGAGTTATCTTCAAATTTTCCACAAGATACATAAAGTGATTGGTCATATCAGATTTGGAGAAAATCCAGGTGATATAGAAATCTATATTCTTAGCGATATCCTATTGAGAATAAATGGAAATCTTAGCATGAATTCAAATCAGGTCAAGTTATCTATCACTATTCTTTGAAACATCAGATAAAGGAGACAAATAAAAATTACAGAAGGCATTCTGAATTTCTTCCTTGATTAAAGATCTGATCATAGAATCATCCAAAGGAGGTGTGGAGGTCGGATCAGGGGAAGGAGAAGCCTGGACAACTACGGTTAAATCATTGAGTTGTTTCAATACATTTTAAGGACAACCAGTGTATTCATCTGGCAGCGTATTCAAGTTCTCCACTAGCTCTCTCAGGCATTGAAAAATATTTGTGTTCATTTCACCAATATTTTCATAAAAAGATAATAGATAGGGATGAATTTGGGACACAATGTCTCAAGAAATGTTGGAAATAGTTGATTCAGGAGAAATAGCAACAGGTGCAGGAGCAGGACCGGGCTCTGATCTTGAAGACAGTTCTTTCTGAATGTCTGCTACCATACTTTTCAAAGTTGCAACATCAGCACTATGAAATATGTTTTCAAACCGTACTTCTTTAATTTCATGGATCATCCTGGGTTGAATATGCAGAATAATAGTTTCCAAAAGAATCGAGGCACCTTCCTGACATAGTTGAGTCACAGGACAAGGTTGAGAGGACGTAATATTCTCCAATCCACCTAATATAGTCTCTCCAAAGACTTTAAAATATTCTTTACATAAAAAATATTTATGATCAGGTAAGGATTCAGGTGAAGAAAGTGGTCCATGGGCAGGTTCAGGGTATGGTTGTGGTTCAGAGTCAGTTTCAGTTTCAGATTCTGATTCAGGTTCAGGTTGAGGTTCAGGGTGTGAGACTGACTTCAATCGAAACAAAGAAGAAAGGCCATGTTCAGGTGCAGTCACATGCTGTGATTCACTCACATCATAGAATCTAGGTAATTCATATCGAGTATACACAGAGTATGACTCAGTTGGTGGATATTCATTACCAGGATCAGCTTCATCAATATCAAGATTTTGAGGTTTCTCCCCCTCAAAATTTGCTTCCATTCCAGATTCTTGAGGCTCAGGAACTGGGTTAAGATTCACATGATCATCTCTAATCTCCTGATCCATTTCTTGCCTTGCCAACTAAAAGGAAATTTCCATTCATTCTTCAGCAGAGGGTATGTACTCAGAAGCAGATTGTTCCCCAGGTAGAGCTTCCATACTTGCTTCATTTTCAGTAGTAAGATCTTCTAGATTTTCATTTTTCCATTGCAGAGAGTTCTTCTAGAACATGATCTGTCTCTTCCATGGCTTTTTGGTCAAATTTAGAAACAACTAACTCTCTTGTAGCTTCATATTGGGTTTCCTGATTAAAATGGGAAAGAGGTACTTCTTCTTCAAGCACAACAGAAGGACCACCAATCCACTCCTTTTCAACAACAACTTCTTCTCTTGAAACTTCAACAGGAACATCAGTCCTTTATTTTTCAATAAGAGCTTCTTACTTATGAGGTATTTCATCCTCTTATCTATGAGGTACTCTAGCCACATCTTCTTCATTTTCTTCCTCTTCTGGATACTCAGACACCTCATCTGGTTCCAAATCAGGATCAGTAATGTTTTTAGGCCTTGTAGGATAATCCACTGGATTGAACTTTTCATCAACCTTTCCATTATCTTCAACCCACCGCTTCTTCCAAGGGTTCCAGTTTATCTTCATCCTTATGATGGTATGCTTGGATAAAAATTACTCAAAATCCACAATCTTTTCTTCATTTGGTCCAACTACTCCCTTGGAAACTAACATAGCTGAAATCATCCTTGAGTAAAACAGGGAAGTGGATTTGGAAGTGACTTTAATAAATTCACACTTGTGGTGAATGATATATTTTCACAGACTTATCTAATGGAAATTCCTCATCAGATTAATCATAAAGACATCATGATACTTTAAAATAGAAAATTCTCCTTTCCTTGGGCAAATCAAATTTTTAAGAAACTTAAACAGCAGCCTAGTCTCTCCATCCAATTCACCGGATATGGCCCTTCTATTGGTTCCATTTCTAGTTATAATTTCCAAGGAATTATCTAGGTCAATGATGTTGGTTGTAGGAGGATGGTATCTTTGGTAATAATCACAAATCCCTTCATGAGTAATCCTTAGGCATGTAGCCTATATCCACGATGAGAATGATCATTTTTGTCCATTGATCCAGCTTGTTACCATAAGGCTTTCTCCAACATCAAAGGAAAACTTTACATACTGATAGAACTGAGATACCAACCTTGGTTAAATAGGTATATATTTTCCAGATAACCATTCTATCCATCCTTGTTTTCTTAATACTTTCAAGACTAAAGACTTGCTGGACAAAAGCCACTCATGGCAGATTTCCTTCTTAGGAGAAATAGTACGACTTACTAGGTTAGGATTCAAGGGTCCTTCAAGAGATAGCTTTGATGTCCTCTTCTATTTCTGAGAGTGGTGCTTCTCAAATGAGGGTGAAGATAGACTCTTCATCCTTGGAATCCACTGAAGGATCAGGCGAGAGAGAAGAAGAGAAGGTTTGCAAGGTTGAGAAGGTTCAGGAGAGAGATCAGGTGATGAATAGAGTGAAACCCTTATGTTTTATCATTTGGGAATGTCAAACGTCACAAAAATAAAGACGTAGGAAAAGAAATAGTGGTGAAATAAAAATTACTGTGATACAGTTCAAAATAAATAAATAATCTTCACGGTGAGACCGTGAGTATTCGTTACGGAGCGAGGATAATAGGTCATCACGGTGAGATAGTTAGTGTTCATCACGGTGAGACGGTGAGTGTTCAATTTAGTCACTGTGAGACAATGAGTAGACTGTCCAGTCACAGTGAGACAGTGACAGACCATGAACACAGAGTGTTAACTTTGAGAACGTAAACATGAGACAGTAACCAAAAAATAGTGAGCATGAAACAGTAAAGTAAAGTAATTTAGAGCACAATATTAAACAGTAAGACCAGTAAGATATCTATTTTTGGTTGATCATGCCAAGATCATGTATGATGTAGTCTAATCTCTTAGAATTTAATGGTTTAGTGAATATATCTGCAAGTTGATATTCAGTGCCAATGAATTCCAAAGTGATATCACCTTTTTGATAATGATCCCTCAAAATGTGATGTCTTACATCAATATGTTTTGTCCTAGAATGTGAAACATGATTTTTTGAAATTTTAATAGCACTTGTGTTGTCACAATTTATTGGGACATGTCTAAATTGATATCCATAGTCTAGTAATGTGTGTTTCATCCACAAAATTTGTGCGCAACAACTTCGAGAAGCTATGTATTCATCTTCTGTAGTAGATAATGCAACAAAATTTTGATTCTTACTAAACCATGATACTGGTGACTTTCCTAAAATGTGACATGTTCCAGAGGTGATTTTTCTATCTAACATACATCCATAAAATTCAGCATCAGAGTAACTAATTAGTTCAAATGATTGTAATTTTGGATAGCACAGTCCTAGATTGGGTGTATGTTTGAGGTATTTGAAAATTCTTTTTACAACATTTAAATGTGATTCTTTAGGGTTTTCTAGAAAGTGAGCACACATACACACCCTAAACATAATATAAGGATGGATAGTATTTAATTAGAGTAGACTTCCAATCATTCTTCTATAAGTGGTTTGATCAACAGATTTTCAATCTTCATCAAGATGCAACTTACAGGTGGTACTCATGGGAGTGTCTATAATTTTTGTGCTATCCAATCCAAAACGTTTTAGAAGATCTCTAGTATATTTACTTTTAGTTAAAACAATCCCATAATTATTTTGAAAAATTTGAAATCCAAGAAAATATTTTAGTTCACCCATTAAACTCATTTCAAATTCGTTTTGAATCATTTTAGAAAAATCTGTACAAAGTGAATTTTTTGAAGATCCTAAAATAATATCATCTACATAAATTTGAAGAACTAAAAAATCTTTTTAAATTCATTTTATAAAGAGGGTAGGATCAAATATTCATTTTTTAAAACCTTTGTAAATTAGAAATTTACTTAATCTATATTACCAAGATCTTGGAGGTTTCTTTAAACCATAAAAATCTTTTGATAATTTGAAAATATGATTTGGAAAATGAGGGTTTGTAAATCCTGGGGGTTTTTCAACAAAACATCCTCAGTTATATACCCATTTAAGAATGCACTCTTGATATCCATTTGATATAGTTTGAAATTTAGATGTATAGAATAAGCAAGTAGAATTCTAATGGCTTTATGTCTGGCTACTGGAGAAAAAGTCTCCTCATAGTCAATTCCTTCTTCTTGACTACAGCCTTGTGCAACTAACCAAGCCTTGTTTCTAACTATGTTTCCAGCTTCATCTACTATATTTCTAAACACCCATTTAGTGCCTATGAAACAAAGGTCCTTGGGTCTTACTACTAGTTTCCAGAAATTATTTCATTCAAACTGATTATGTTATTCTTGCATAGCAATTACCCAACATTCATCATTAATAGAATCATCAATGTTTTTAGGTTCAATCTATGAAAAGAAGGATTGATGTTCAACATGATTTAGAAGAGAAGCTCTAGTCTGTGTCCCTCTATCCAGATTCACTACAACAACAACTAAAAGATGATTCTTTTGAATCCGGGTTGATCTTGTAAAGGTAGGACTAGAAATTTCAACATCTTCTCTAGCTTCAGGTTCATTAGGAGAATATTCTGAAATGATTCCAGAACTCGCTGTCTTTACAGAAGGTTCATTTAATTTATCATTAAGGTTTAGAATAGAAAAATCTTCTTCAAGATTTTCAAGAGAAGGCATAGGTTCATGCAGATCAGTTTCATCAAATTTGATGTGAACAGATTCTTCGATACACTTGGTCCTCTTATTGAAAACTCTATACGCTTTGCTAGTTATAGAATATCCTAAAAAGATTCCTTCATCACTCTTAGAAGCAAGCCTTTCCAGATTATCCTTGGTATTAAGAATAAAGACTTTGCAACCAAAGACTCTGAAGTAACTAATTTTAGGTATCCTATTGTTCCACAGTTCATAAGGGGTCTTTTTTAGAACAGGTCTGACTAAGACTCTATTGATGATATAACAAGCTAGATTTATAGCTTCATCCCAAAGGTAAATAGGTAGGTCATACTCATTGAGCATTTTTCTAGAAATTTCTTGAAGTTTTCTATTTCTTCTTTCTACTACACCATTTTGCTTAGGTGTCCTAGGGGTAGAGAAATTGTGATTATAGCCATTTTTTGAGAAATAAGATTCAAAATCTTGATTTTCAAACTCACGGCCATGATCACTTCTCAATGTCTTAATCTTAAGTCCACTAAGTTTTTCTACAGACTTGGAGTATTTAATAATGTAAGAACAAGCTTCACTATAGTAATCTAAGAAGTATACCCAAGTATATCTAGAAGAGTCATCGACTAAGACATATACATAGTGCTTCCCATTTAAACTAGAAACTCTAGAAGGTCCAAACAAGTCCATGTGAATCAACTCAAGAGGTTGAGAAGTTGACACTTCTTTCATTGGTTTTAAAGAGATTTTGTGTTGATTTCCCTTTTGACAGGGATTACAAACATTATCTTTTGGAAACTCAAGTTTGGGTAAGTCTCTAACTAAGTTATTCCTAGTCATTTTTCTAAGTGAAAATATATTATACTTTCCTAATCTTCTATGCCAAATCCAATATTCTTTATGAAAATCATTTAAACAAGTAATTCTTTGTTTAGCTAAAGAATTCAAACAAACTGCATAAACATTTTTATTTCTCAAAGCAGAAAATACTAAAACATTATTATAATTAAAAACATTACGAGAATCATTTTCAAACTTAACATTAAAGCCATCATCAAATAACTAAGAAATACATAACAGATTATATCTAAGTCCATCAACAAATAAAACATTAGAAATAAAAACTAAGTTAGTGTTACCAAATTGGCCTAGGCCGGTGATATTTCCTTTAGAATTATCACCAAAGGTGACATAGCCTCCATCAACCATTATTAAGCACTTGAAGCAAGAATAATCTCCAGACATGTGCCTTGAACATCCACTATCCAAGTACCATATCTTCTTATGGGAACTCTTCAAACAGGTTTCCTACAAAACCGTTTTAAACGGAGAATGATTTTGGTACCCAGATTCTCTTGGGTCCAGACAGGTTAGAAAACAGAGCTCTAGGTACCCATATTTGTCTTATGGGTCTCATATAATCAATATATTCAACAGATTTTGAATGATAAACTCTATTTGATCTATAACCATGTGAGTAACTAGTTTAAGCATATGAATTTCTAGAACTAGAACTAGTATAATTTTTTCTAGATTTAGGAATAAATCAAGTTTTAGTGATCTGTCTCTTTCCAGGTTGGTATCACAAACCAGTAGTATACTTTGTTGCCACTTGTTTACCTAAAATTTGAGTAAGTTTATCTTATCCCTTTGTGAATTTTTTATGTACTTTCTATGTTTCTCATTAGACATTTTCAGTTCAGTATTTTCGTTCAACATTTGGGCATTCTTTTTCTTTTCAATCTCAAGGGCACATTTAACAGCACTAGATAAAGCATGCAGTTTCTTCCATTAATTATATTTGTCATTAAGTTCATTACATGTTTCTTATATCATGTTACAATATTCAAATAGTTCCTCACTATAAATGTTTTCAGATTCAGATTCAAAATCAGAATAAACTCTAGAAAATAATGAATTTAAAGCATGAGGGTCCAGTGTTACCTCAGAGGTGTCTGTCATAAAACACATGTTTTCATTATGAGAATATTTGTCATGATCAGAATCAAAATCACTTGAAGTGTCTTCTAAAGCACTCCAGGTTTATTTCATTTCTTTCTTATACTTGTTGTCCTTGTAGTCATGTTTCTTCTTGAACTTCAATTTTGGGCAGTCTGCTTTAATGTGACCTTTTCTCTTGAATTCATAGCAGATAACTTCATCAATATTTTTAGATTTCTTCCAATATTTCATCCAGTGCCTTTTGTTGTCATATTTACCTTTGTAGTTTATTTTTTTGAATAATTTCTTCTTCCTATAGAATTTCTTAATTCTACTGGCCATATGAGCCATTTCTGCATCACTGTCAGATTTTGAACTTTCACTTGTCGAGATTTCAGTAGGTATGTGAGTTTTCTCATTGTCCTTGCTCTTTGAAGAAGTAGACTTAAATTCCACAGACTTCCTTTTAGCTTCATCATCTTCCTCCTTATTCACCTTGAGTTCTTCCTCATACATCATAAGCTTACCAATATGCTCTTTGACAGGCAGAGCACCAATGTCACATGATTCTCTGACTGAAACAGAAGTGCCTCTCCATCGGTTTGGTAGGCATCTCAATATTGTCATGATTTGTTCCGTTGCTGGAACATCCTTTCCATGTGAGCTCATATTGTTGACAATCTCATTAATCCTGTGATACATATTGGAGATAGGTTCATTAGTCTTCATTTTAAAATTATCATATTTAATAGTATAAGTGTTTAATCTCATTTCTTTAACATTGGTTGTTCCTTCATGAGAATCACCCAAGGTATCCCAAATTTCATAAGTAGTTTTACAAGAAGATATTCTATTAAACTCTTCATCTCCTAAAGCACAATAAAAGACTTTAATTTCATTAAAATTATTATTTTAAGCTACTTTAGTAGGTTCATCCCAAGTTGTTCTTTCAGTTTATGGAATCTTATATCGAGTTTCTATAGCAGTACAGATAACAAATCCCATACTTTCCAAAGGAATTTTCATTTTAAGTATCCACTGGGCATAGTTTGTACCATTAAAGAAAGGTGGAATGTTGGTAGCAGCACCTTCTAGTCTATTATCCATAGCTAGATTTTAGAAAATAAATTTAAAGAGATAAAATTTAGAGTTAACAGAAATTGAAGAACATTAAAGATGCAACTAAAATCACAGTTTAAAAAACAGATAATTTTGAAAATTTTGAAAAACAAAAACACTCTTATGATACCAAATGTTGGTCAGAGTGGACACTAAAGACAGGAGTGAATTTAGTTCCAATAAAAAACTTCTGTTAAAAATATTTCTATTAAAATCCCTAAAATTGAATAACAAGATAATCTATAGTGAATTTATATTAAAGTAAAGGGTTAGTTAGGTTCTCAAAGATTGATTAGTTATCAGTTAAACTAATATTGAAGAGTAATTAACCTTTGAAGCTAACTTAATACTTTACAAAACATACAAACACTTGCTAGATTAACTATAAAGTAACTTTAAAATATTTGTGTATTTCAAAGTAACAGCAGCGGAATATAAATTAGATATTATACTTTAAACTTAAAATGCACAACAAATATAACCTAGAGGTTCAGTCTCAAGCCGAGACTTAGTCCTCTAAAATTTATATAAAAATTTGATCCACACCCTGGATCGGGGTTAACAACAGTTTAAAAACTATCCAGGTACTCATACCTCTACCACAGTTATTCATTGGAAAACAAAGACAACAACACACAGGCTGTCCATGTCTCACTTGACCTCTACCACTATCCACAGTGGGAAACACAAGAGATAAAATAGTTGTGAGTGAAGATTTATAAATCCTCTAGTTCAGCACAGAAAACAGTGTATGTGTAAAATAAATGGCAGATATACACTGCTCGAAAGTAAATACTAAATCACATAGTGAGTAGATAAGAGTTTAGAATGCTCTAGTGACTAGCAGTGCATCTCTGGAATCCATGAATTCAGCAGAAATGTGTCTGAGTCCTTATCTGATTTTTCTATTGAAAAATAGAGTATCGTGGTTCATCATGGTGTCTTTGATGAGTAAAGATGTTTTCTTGATTCTTAGTGTGTTCTTCAGTTGAGTTGGATTGAACGCATGAGAGTTATTTGAAGATCTTGCAATGTGTTCTTTAGTTGTTCTTAGGATTCCTCTTCTGTTCAGTACAGTGCACTTCCTGTTTCTTGCTCAAATACGTATGTTCTTCTATCATGTGGTTATCTAATGCAGCTCAAACTTCCTTATATTCCATGAGCTCTGGCAATAGTAATGATTAGCTTTTCATAGGTACGAGGTACGGTTTCCTGACAGACCAAAAAATATCATTAAATATCATTAATTGCATTAAAAACATCAAATATAACCGTTAGCAATATTTAAATAATATTGACAAAAAAGGTTAATAAACGGTGTCACAGTAGTTATGAAAACAATGTCTTCTTCATGACATGTCTTTCACTGTGTTTCGCTCATGGTGTCTTTCTTAGGGTGTCTTGCTCACGGTGTCTTTATCACAGTGTCTGAGTCACAGTGTCTAGATGACTGTGTCTCAATGTTCACGGTGTCTCATTGGTCACGGCGTCTGAGACTTAGGCTTCACGGTGTCTGCTTCAGTGTTTCTACTCACGGTGTCTATTTCTTGCCCACAGTGTCTGACATACTATGTCAATATTCACAGTTTCTTGTACTTAGAAAATAAATGTGTTAGACTTAATCATTAATAAGCCTAAAATGGATTGAGCTTAACCATTATAAAGTATAAGATAACTTGAAACATAAATACACATGAGTAATAAGATATGTGAGATTTTTGATTAGTAATAATATTTGTAAATAGTAATGAGTTTTGTGATTATTAATAAGATTGGTAAATCATAATGAGATTTGTGATCAGTAATAAGATTTATAAAAAGTAAGTAGTTTATTGATTATTATTATGATTGGTAAATCATAATGAGATTTGTGATCATTAAAACATGATTACAGTATGAGGAGTCCAAAAATTCCTACATAATATAGAAGTATTGGTGGGTGATACTATTCATATGACTTATTTGATGACTAAACATGATACAAATGGGTTTATTTAATGACAAGAAAATATGATGTTGTTAGTTATTTTAAAACTTTTGTAGAAGGAGTTTAAAATTATAAAAACCTCTCCTTGATAAATATTCTTAATAATCATGGTGGATATATTTTAAATTAAAATTTTGAAACTTTTTTGTAGTGGCATAGGTATTGAACATAATATTTCATCCCCAATAACTCAATATAAAAATGGTGGAGTTCAAATAAGAAATATAATTCTTCAAGAAATTAGTAGAAAAATTTTGAGTGGAAACTCAATTGATAAACTTTTTTTTTAAATTTAGTAATTACTTACATAAACACTATAAATTGAGTTTTAGTTAGTCCTTTTATTAATAAAAAGCCTTATCAGTTGTGGATAGTAATAAAAATAAAAATTTCCTTAATTCAATGTATTTGGTTTTAATGAATTCATTCAAAATACTAAAGATAACTAACATAAGTTTCCGCCAAAATCTAATGAAGGAATTAGTTTAGGTTATTCCACTACTAGTAATTATTATATATTTTTTAATAAAAATGCAAGTACAGTAAATTAAATAGTACATTTTATGTTTGATGAAATGGATCCTTTTTTTTTTGAGAAAATCCCATCCAACAACCTAAGATGTTATTTCAAAAATTTATTTTCAACCTATGTTAGAAAGTTATTCTCATATAGAAGTTATTGATGAATATGATTCTGAAATTATTCCTCATGAATATTTTCTACCTATCATTGAAGAGATAACTTTTTAAAATCCATGATATTAGTAGTTCCTTAGGAATTATTCTGTTGATTGTATCAATGATGATGTAGATCAATATGTTAGGAAAAGACATTCCATGATAAATGAAATTGAACACCTAGACTTATTTTCTAAATTTGAACCAAATATTAATGAGCATGATTTATGTTATGAATATTGGAGAAAAGATACTCATGATGATCTCAATTAGTTTGAAAGGAACAAAATCTAAGCATTATCTTAACAACCTAAATATATGTCTATAATTAGAGTAAAATGGTGTTTTTAGAGTAAATGTGAATAAAATGGAATAATAGTTAGTAATAAAGATAAACTTGTTGTTAATGATTATAATCAACAAGTGATAATATTCTTTGACCAAACCTATGCTTTGATAGAAATAATTGAACCTATTAAAATACATTTTGTATTTCCAGCATTCCCTAATTTCAAACTATTTCAAATGAATATGAAGTATTCTTTCCATATTGGATATTTTCAGGAGGAATCTTATGTTGAAAAAAACTATGACTATGAAAATAAAAAACATCGAGAACATGTTTATATGCATATCGAAGAACATTATGGACTTAAACCATCCATAACAGCTTCATATGATAGATTCATGGTATTTTTTTAGAAACCCATTTTGGTTTTGGAGATGCAGATCCAATACATTAATTAATAGAGGATAGTAAAAACATTATAATTATAAAAATTTATTTTTATGACATTATTGTAAGTTCAACTCAAAAATAATTAACATATTTTTTTGTAGATCTTATAAACTCTAATTTTGAAATGAGCACGATGGGTGAGTTAGCATATTTTTTTTTCAAATATCACAAAAATTAGAAAGCATTCTTTTATCAAAAAATATGTATATCAAATATTTAATTAAGAAATTCATGTTTTAAAAGAATAATATTATTAGTAATATAATTGGTACCTCCAATACATTAAACCTTTATGAGGCTGGGAAACTAGTTGATTTTAAAACTTTTACAGGTTTGATTAGAATCTTACATTACTTAATAGCTGGTTGTCCAGATTTAATTTTTTAGCATGCTTATGTGATAAATATAAATTTAGTAAAAATGAATATCACCTAAAATTAGTGAAATTATTTTTTCAATTTATAATGGGAATAATGGATTTAGGCATATTCTATTCCTCTAGATATGATATTAAACTATGTTTTTTTGGATTTTGACTTTGGTGGATGTAGAATTGATAGAAAAAGTACATTAGGATCGTGTAATTTCTTTAGAGACTCTATATATTCTTCATCATGTGTGAAACAACACTCAGTATCTCTATCCACTATAAAAGATAAATATATAGTAGTTGTTTGTTTTCGATCTGATTTGTTGTTGATGTAACACATACTCACAACATATGGCATGAGTTTTAAGAAAACTCATATTTTGTGTGGTAACACAAGGTCAAATGCCCTTAGTAAAATCCCAACACATCTCTTAGGTGAAAATTAGATAGATAAATGAGACTACTTTTATTCATGGTCACACACTAAAATGAGATATATTTTTACAATTCATCACAAAAAAAGAACAACATGATGATCTTTTATGAATACCCTTAGTTATAATAGATTTTAATTTATAAAACATAATCTAGGATTGAATGATGCTATGTAATTATTCATTTATACTCATTTCATACCAGTTCCTAGTATTAATTAACTCTTGTTGATAGGGGAAGTACATATGTTTTTTTACTTTTAGTTTTCTTTTAAAAATTCAATATTCTAAAAAGATTATTTTCATATAAAAATTTTATATTTTCAAAAAATTCCCTTTATAAAGAGTTTTTTAGACATTAAACCCCTTACAAACTTTTTCTGAAAAAATGTTTTCTAGAACATAAAAATGTTATAAAAATACATTATAAACTAAAAATTATTCTTGACTCCAAATTAGTAATAAAAATTTCTAAGAAATAGATTTATGTTTTAAAAAAATCATGATCATCTTTTATTAATAAAACATAGTAATCAGTTTCTTTTAATAAAACAATGAAGAATATATTACTCATACAAATGAAAAAATTTCAACTCCTCAGGGTACTCTCCCAGTATTTTTGTTTTTCATTTATCAATTACAATATAGTATACATTTTTATGATTATTTAATCATTCAATTATCAATAATTTTTTTCATTTTTTAACAAAAAAATTATAATCATACGATTATATTCTCTGATGAAATGTTTTAAAAAAAATTATGGTTCACAAAATAAATTTAATTATTTCTTCATTGTTATCACATCCTTCATATTAGATAATTTTTAATCTACCCCATCGATGGTTATTTTAGAATATTAATCATTGCCTATTTATACCTATATAAATGGGTGTTACCCTGTTGTCCGACATTGGTTCTCATATTATTTTCTATGGAATCACATCACCCCTGAAAGCAGTTACTCCAGTTTTTTTGGTGTTCATCATATTACCACCAAATGTCTCATTATGATGCTAAATAAGGATAATTATGTGAAAAATAATGTTTTCCTAGAATGAATTTGTCAGAGGCATTGGTTTGATAATTACGATTGTATTATCAAAAGGGTTATTTCTTAACAGGGATAGGAAAAGGTTTTTTTTAGAAAAAATAGACATTGATTTTGATATTAACATTCCTGAAATCATTAGATAATTTTATGAATCTCATTATTTTTAACTAATTTAGATAAGGAACATTTCTCTCTTAATTTTTTTGTTAAAGAAACATACACGTTATTATAAAATAGTAGTTGTTTTGGGTGTTCTTCTTACTATCTTTTAAGAGGTCTAAAGAAATATATAATTTATTTAAATGTTTTTATAATGTTAGGAAAGTATCAAACAATTTCCCAAATTTTAGGGTCGTAGTGTTATGGATTAAGGGGTATCTTATACATAAGAAAGGTTATAGGGTCACCCTTTAGGTATCATAAATATATTGTTTATATTAATTGATGAACGTGATACATGTTAAACATTTAACGTTTTTATTTATTATAGTGGAAGTTATTAAGAGTTAATTACTAAATTCTATGATTATTATGATTCTATATTTCATAAATATGTATTTTGAAAGGTCTATAACTTTTTAAAAGTAGAGAACAATAAATATATAAAGTGATAAAATATTTCCTTCCTTGGTGAAGATATTATTTCAAGAATTAATCAATTATTTGATTCCAAGTCAATAATAAATTTAAAAGGTTAATGGAACTATGTTTGATGAACAAATTTCCATCAAATGAGAAAATGTTTAGTAGAAGATAATAGGAAGAAGAAAAGGGAAAAATCCTCCCCATCAATGAAGAAAATAAATGAAAATAAAATTATAGATGATGCTTTCAAAAAGATGGTAGGACATAAATAACAAAACAAAATTTGGGACCTACATTTTGCGATTGAAGTAGCCAGTACCTTATCCTTAAAAATTCATGCTGATAAAGAATTTAAAAAGGTATAAAAGATGGAAAAACCAATGAAATAAATTGATGAGTTGATGATTTTTGAATTTTTGTTGATGGGTGTAGAGATTGATTCAGAGAATAAAATCTACTAATTTTCTATATCTATCAAATAATTACATATTCTAGTATGGAATTTGATGAAACATTTGATGTACCTATAGTGGTTCCCTCAATTATAGATAAGGAAAATGGAATCTAGTTGCTGAAGAATCTACACTAGAAATATGTATCTGATTTAAAAATGGTTGAAAAGGTGTAATAAGAAATACTTGATAGTAAGGAAAAGTTTTGGAAGAAGATAAATAATAAGAACATGAATAATAAGAATAAAAAAATTAATAAAAGGATGAACACGAATAAGAAAAAGATGTTGAAATAATAATAATAGTTGAAGATTCAAAAGATAAGAACACATCAAAATCCTCATTATAATGAGATTAACCTTATCGTTTTGATAAAGATACATAGATAAAGGATATATAGAAGATTATTTTTAAACAATGTAAGAAAATTCATTAACAAACCAGGAAGAAAAGTCATCCTCAGAGGAAGTTGAAGAAAGAGACCAACAATAAGTTATGCATTTTTCATTAAATCCTGATTCAAATAAGAACATGGATTCTATAGATTTTTTAGTAGATAATATTGTTTATATTAAAATAAAATAAACATATATTGAAGTATCAAAAACTGATACTGAATCCACAATATAGAAATCTCCAAAATAATCATAGGGATCAACATAATTGGAAGATATTGTTGCTAAAGATTTTTTTGACATTATTTTCTAAACCTCTATGAGAATTAGGGATATTTTTTACATATTTCACTAATGATAAAGAAACATTGAAAAATATTCAAATTATATATAATGAGAAATAAGGGTAATTTAAATTACTCATGGAATTATTTTTCAGTTTTGAGGGAGAATTAAAAAAATTTCTAGAAAATATAGGGATTAGAAAACAACATAAAATTAGATAGTAATGTGGTACAATAAAGTTTTAAGTGATTTAAGTAACCATGATAAAAACATAGTTTAATTTAATAAAAGTTATATAGAAATGTAAAATTACATTGAATCATTATATACTAATGTATCAGATCATGTAATGTTTATGGAAGGGTTCATGGACACCACATATGAACATACCATGGAAGTTAATGTACATGAAGAAAGGGTTCATATTATAGAGTTGGATAATATTCATCTAGGAACATGTGTATTTTAATTGGATATTATCAGGGAAAAAATAAATAGATTTCAGATGAATTTGAGATAATTATGTAAGATGTCTGGACGAATTTTATTTTTGTAGATAAAGTGAGGAAAAAAACAATCAATGGAAAAATCAAAGAAGGTTTTCAAGAAGTACAAAGAGATAATGTTAACTGTTAAGATTGTTATGAATACTGAATGAATAATTTTACATTTGAACAATTATTGTAATATTTTTAAACATTTGAATCGGTTTTGATTGTAAATTATTTTCCATCTAAATATTTTGTGTCTAGATGTTTTTCAATTATTATGGAATATATGTTTATACATTTCATTCGTGGAAGATTTTTTATTTCAAATAAAAGAATTTATTAGGTTATTTATTACTAACTCTTTTTTATATCTACTTTAACAATATTTTTTACGAAATCAAACAAGGGGATAATGGTTTATAATTTTTTTAAAGGGAAATAGATTAAGATTTTTTAAAGGGATAAGTGTTGGGGGAGATTTCATAAAATGGGGAGATGTCATTAAAATATCTCAGGGAATATATTTTTATTTTAAGGGGGTACCTGAATCAATACTTTCCATAAGATTATGAATTCATTAAAAACTCATGTTGAGTTGTTATATAATGTTTTTTCAATGTTCATAAAAAGGTAATTTTTTTGTATATTTTTATGTTATTATTTTATTAATGAATTGTGTTTTTTTCATTCCAAATATTTAATGATTTTTGTTTTTAGATTTTTTACATTTGAAATTTCCAGTCTTATAGTTTTGTAATTTAGAAACCCTTTCGTAAAAATATGTTTACTAGAATTTTTTATCCAAATTGTTTTAGTATGTTTCATAGAAAAAATTACCTTTTACTAGACATATAAATGTTTAAAATATATAAATAATATATATATTTTTTAATTAAATAAAATCTATTGGAATGATTAGGCCTCTGATATGGTGGACTGGCCTTTTTTTGTCATTTGAGGAATTTATTATCACTGAAAAAAGTATTAACTATCATACTAACCTGGGTACTGAAATAATAGACTAGAACACATTATGTTTATCAAATTGGAAATCAATAAAGTAGTATATTGGACTATCCCAAAGTTTAAATCCCTTGTGTTTAGTTTTTTTATCTTATAGACAAAATACATAATTTTAATGGTTCTAAAAAATAACGTTAGACATTTAGTTTTTTCCAGGCTGTCATGTGCATGATATCCATGTTCATTGCAACTTACTCATAAATATGATCATTGGAGCCATTACTGTAAATAGGTGGACATATGAGGAGTTTTGAGCTAATAGATATTCAAGTCAATATTTATAATTATTTATATATTTGAATTTCTCATTCTTATCCTTTGAAACACTTTAGAAAATATAACTTCTATGTAATCCCTTTAAGGGTTTTAATTCCATTAGAAATAGTTTACATTTGTAATCACTTTCTTGATCATGGTAATGATTGAGTGATTCTACGGATAGGAATATGGCGAATATGATACATTATAATAAGGGATTCTGGGGCTAGGAAGACAAATGATGATCATTATATCGAGGGATTTCTAGGATAGAAAGACAGAGGTTGTATCAATCAATGTATCTAGATCTTTCCTGTTGAGGAACAATATACCATTATAGGATGTATAAAACTATGGATATCATTAGTCAAGGTTTCAGACTACCATTGTTAACAATGTTAAAAGAGTTAATTCTTTCCATATAACTTTTATGTCATTATTACTTTTATAATCAGGGAAGTTATTCTTTGTAAAATATCTATTTTTCTAATGTGGATTTTTATAATGTTATTTTTAATATTTACATTTCTAATAAACCATTTAATAACTGTGTATGTGATATCGAAAAAACATACTCTAATATAATCATATAATATTTTATTATAATTATAATACATTGATCATTTAATAATACTTGAGTCTGATCATTTTACAAAAGATGGTTTGGGTACTGTGTTTATTTGAATTTCTTAGACTACAATTCACCCCATGCGTGTAGATATTATGTTATGCTTTCCATTTTACACCACATTGATTTAAATTAAATTTATTCATCATGAATTTTTTTTTGACATGATTTGTGTTTCCCTATATCCACATACAAAACATTCCGAACAAAACAAAACACCAATGGAGACTGTATTCAATAAAAAATTCATTTCAAACCCTTTATTAATTCTCTAGTATTATTTATTTCAACATCATATAAATTCTAATCCCCCAATTTATCTTATTACAAACCATATTTAGTAAATAAATATGATAAAATCCATGTGACAAAATCCAATCATATTTCATTATTAAATTAAAATAAATAAATAATTTCACACTTCTAATCCTACATAAGTGTACAAGGTTAATGAAATAATAATTACCAATCAATTTATTAATGTAATCTGTAAAATTTGAAATAGATTCCCCAATATCATTAATTTTTTATTTATACATGTTTATTAAAAAAAATAAATTTTCATATATTTCAAAATCATAAAATAATATAGGAATCTAAAAACTCAACCAATGATTCTGAAATCATGGATTTTTATAAAAACACACGCACACAAATACACTAAACTCAATAAATTATCCTTTTGTAAAAACCCCTCGATATTCAAACATCCTCTTTATATTATAATTTCAAACATATTTTAAAATATATACCATTGGATTATTTTATTCTTCTTCCCCTCTCAAAGAAATTATATGATTAAAAATAAATATTTTGGATGGATAGAGATTAAAACATTTTTAATGGTGTAGTGTTATTTTTCTTATTCAACCTCCAAAACATTATAGTGAAATCCTCAATTAAAATAAAATCAATATCAATTTTACCTACTATTGTTAAAATATCATTTTAGATTATGATTATATATCATATTACCAACATTTATAATATAACAACTAATTGAATTATCCTTTTTATAATATATTTTATCACAGTTCTTTTCACAATATTCCCAATGTTGTGCTTAAAATAAATAACATAATTCAAATCCTTCCTTAGATATCATTCATTGATATCTTTTATTTGATATATATGCCACCATTATTTTAATGAATATATCTATTATTCATCCATATTAGTTTAAATATTCTATCATTACTTTGTATAGATGGAATTTAACATTTCTTAAGGAAACTGATTCATCATAGAATTCAGTCTCATGAAATTCATTCAAAAATCTCTGTGATTATGTCATTTATCATTTCGAGCAATAAAAATCACATGATGCTAAAATGAAACATGACTCTATCGGAAACATTTTTAAACAAATTTTATGATATAGTAATCTGAATCAAAAAAACTAAACTATACTACTTAATAACATTTCTCCTAATTTAATTCATTTGTAAGGGACTTCACAACAAATTATTTTTCCTCACATATCTCTATACAGGATGAAATTGATTTCTTATGAACAATAAATTCTATTTAATATGTTTTTTCCTCCATAAAATGGAAGAATACTAGAGATCTCCAATATTTTAATTGAACATCCAACCAATTTAGATCAAATTTTATAAAAAATGTATTTTTGAAAAATCATTGAAAACCATATTTTGAAAATATGTGATTATGGTAGACTTTGTACACATTATTATTCTCTTTAATTTTTCTTGAATTTTAGTCTTCCAATATAAATTTATTTTTTTACTTCAAATATAGTATTTCCATAATAAGTGTAATTTTGAGTTATCTACTTTTCTATGTCTTTATTTGTAATGATCCGAAATTTTGAATAAATCTTGTTTCCTAATATTATGTGTTATTTTATTTTATTTTTATACGCAACAAAAATGTTTCCATTGATAACATGAGTATAATTAAAATGAGACTGTTGGGTTTTGACTGTTATATGAACATTGGTCAATATGACCGCTGGAAACTAAACGTTTTGATTATTGTCTCTAAATACAAGCAATCGTGGTTAATTAATATAGAAAGAAGATTCGATGGACTAACCCAGTAGTTTTGGACCGATCGAAGCCCATCTAACAGAACATGGGAAGGAGGTAGCACCACAGGGCTTTGCATTGGACCAAACCCAAGCTGAACTTCATCACGTGAAGCTAGAATGGGATCGCCTTCGGGAGAAGTTCAAACTGATTGAAATTACTACTCATGCGATGTTGGACGAGCCTACCTTGTATTCTCTCACCTTATCACACCTTACAGTTAGGTCCTATGCTGGTGTGATAAGGGGTATGTAAGGAGACTCTAACTGCCTTGTGTAATCCTTTGTTTTAAAAAAAATTGGGATTTCTTCTTATGATGAAGTTTATGAATTTTTAAATGTCCAGATAAATATAGTATGCATGCTTTTGATGAATTTTAGAGAAAAGATATTTTAAAAATGATTATGTAAACCTTAAATAAATAAAAATGTGTAATGATTTTCAAAAAATGGTCTTCTACAATTATGTTCAGTACAAAATTTTGAGTCTAATAAGATCAACTTGATTTTTGATGAATAATAAATTATGAATAGTGATTTTACGCTTAGGATTAGTAATGTGACCAAATGGATTAGTAATTTCACTCAAAGGAAGTTTTAATATAATTTAGACACCTAGATTAAGTATTGAGATTCAATAAAATGGGTAGATAACAGTTTCATAAATTATTATTCAAGTGTTAGTTTTTTTCAGGTGAATAGTGTTTTTTAATTAAAAATTAAATTAAAAATATTTAGAAAATTATTTTTATAAAATGGATTTCATTTTGGAACTCAGAGCATCGATATTATGTTAAGGTAATTTTTGGGGATTTTTCTGAAAAAAATGAATTTTGGGTGAATAGTGTGTTTATTTAAAAAATGAATTAAAAATATTAAGAAAAATATTTTTATAAAATAGAGTTCATTTTTGAAATCAGAGCATTTATATTTGGTTAATGTGAAATTTTGGTATTTTTCTGAGAAAGTTGAATTTTTAGTGAATAGTAAAAATACAGTTTTAGGGTTTCGGTATGTTTAATGACATCATAACTATGTCATGATGATGTCATGAGATATTTTATGGGATGTTAGACTAAATAGGATGGATTATTGTGTGGGGGTCCCCATGTGACCTAACTCTATGGGATGTACCATGGGGGGCATGCTTTTGAGAAAACCACTTTTGAGGTGTCCATTGGCCATTAATGCCTTGTCCCCTCACTTTCCCTATAAATACCAAGCCCTCCTCTCATCTTTTCGACTCCAAAAACATCCTCAACGAAGTTCTGGTCTCCTTACCTCCCAAGGAGTCCTCCCAAGGTTCCCCCAAGCCCTCAATATCCCAACCTTTGAGTTTTAAGAGTTACGTTTTAAGGTAAGGGATCTGACCCCTCTCTTTCTTTTCAAGTGATCTCTTTTATGTCATTTCTTTTATCATCCATGTTCTTATGTTGGAGGATGATATTTTATATTAATTATACTGTCCTTTTTATGTTCATATGATGAGATACCCCCTCTTACTCTCATCATTTCATTTTATTAATGTTTAAGTGGCGTCGTTAGGCTGCCGAAATTTTTGTAACGGATTCTTTCTCCCTTCTCATTTTTCAAAGTCTATTTTCATGTAAAGTATTTCAAGTTAATTTCTGTTATGTTGGGTTATGATATCTAAATTTATCATACTGATCTTTTATGATCATATGATGAGAGACCCCATTTGATCTCTTCAATTCAGTATTTTGAAGTTTTAATTGGTGCCGTTAGGCTGCAGAATTTTTAAGTGGTTCTTCACCCTTCTCGTTTTGAAGTTCTAATTTCATGTCAATTCTTTCAAGTTCCTTTTTGTTATGTTGGGGTATTATATATATATCTATCATACTGATCTTTTATGACCATATAATTAGAGACCCCATTTTATCTCTTTAATTCAGTATTTTGAATTTTAAGTGGCGTCGTTAGGCTTCTAAATTTTTAAGTGGTCCTTGCACATTTCTCCCTTTTCAAAGTTCTAATTCCATGTAATGTCTTGCAAGTTCATTTTTATTATGTTGGGGTATGATCTCTAGCTCTATCATACTGATATTTTATGTTCATATGATGAGAGACCCTATTTGATATCATCAATTCATTTTTGGTTGAAGTTTATGTAATACTGTTAGGCTGCCGAATTTTCATAAGAGAAATCTTATTTTTGTCTTCCTTTCATGTTCTTCATTTCATATGGTATATTTTCAAATTTCATTACCATGTTCTTAAATCACTTATATTATGTCCCTATACTGTTTTATTGGTCATTTATGAATGTTTGACCCATGTCCCCTCTCTTTTCAATGTTTTCTAAAAACCTTGTAACATAGCCGTTATGCTGCAGAATTTTCATCTCAAAATGTCTCTCTCTTTTTTCTAAAGATATTTTATTTTATTAAGTGAATACTGAAAGCTCTACCTTCTATATGGGTATTCAAATATATACCAAAATGTTCTATTTTAAATCCTGGGATTTACATACATGAAACCCACTTTCCCATTTCGTGGGATTAAAGTGACATTAAGATCATGTCTTTAAAGAAGTTTTTAAAACGTTATGATTATGAAATGAAACCCATTTATTTTATGATATATGGGTTATTTATGAAATTTTTGATGATGATATATGTGGCTCACATGATAATAAAGGAAAATTTAAGGGTGCGCCCTAATAGCGCTCCAATGCATTGGGTAGTGATGTAACCACTAGAGATTACAATTTTCACGATATGTTGGTGAATAACCTTGGTAATTTTCAAATGACACCTTGGGGATGGACCTTGGCGATATTTTCATGATTTTCTATGTTAAATTATGTATCCACATCTTAATGTTATGAAAAATGTTATTTTTATTATGATATATCTCATGATTTATTTCTCATGCCTTAATGTTATTTTCATGACCATATTGAAGTATCTAAAGTTCACATGTAAAATGTTTCTCTTATTTCCCTTACTGGGCCTTCTGCTCACCCTTTCTTTTGATGTATGTCCCCAGGTTATGAGATGCAGTAATGAACATAGGATGAACATGAGGAGATGCCTTTCAAGTGTTTAAGAATAATGTATTATGTTTTCATGTTTTATGTTTCTGGTTTCCAAGACACTAAACCTTAAAGATCCTCAGTTTTGTGTAATGAAATGAAAGTTTATGTTATAAAAAGGCAGGCTTCTATAGTTGGTATCAAAGGATGGTTTAGTTATTTGTGGAAATTAGGATATGAAAACTTTAGGAATAACCCTATAGAAAAGTTTAAATATAAGAAATATTCCAGATATTTTGGTGAGTATTGAGTAAGGGGTTGCCAAGCAAATACATCCCTGTCTGGATACGAGCAGGTAGAGGTGGCTCTGGCACAGATGTACATAGGGGTAAAACCCGAAAAAACCGCTTTGAGCTATACTCGAACGGGAACTGGTACACGGCAACGGGCCTTGCTGCACTCTTGGTTACGACACTCCCGGGGGATATGCTTTGGTAAATTCATAAGCTTAGTTTGAACCATTATTAAAGGAACAAAGATAAAATAAAATAAAGATTCGCATAAGAATATACGATCATGGATAACCTAGATTGGAACCTAGGGGATCACAAGTTAGGATATACTATTATTCTACAAGTTTATCCTTTTATGCTTAAAGTTTCCTTTTCATGATTATTGGCAAAGTATTTAAGCCCCTAATTATACTTTATCTTCTTAGTTAATGGTGGGAAATGGAAGAACATGTCCCACCAACCAATGTGATTGGAAATGAGATGATTACAATATTAATATGATAGAGATGATTAGGGGATTAAAAGAAGATTATTATTTTTGAAGACGTTCACTATTTTGGGGACCCAATATGATCGAGGTAAATAGATTACTATGGTATTTTCATTGAGGAGTAAGGTTGACTTATATTTTAAAAAATAGATGAATTTAAGGTGGACTTATAGTAATTTAGGTTAATTATGGAAATGATTAACCTATCTTGGGGTAAATATGTTTAGGTTAGTTACTTTTGTTATAAGATGTTAGGAGTGGTTGATGTTGTTTGGAGACGAATGATAAAGTTTACCTTGGAAGACTATGTTATCAAATCCTTCTTGTATTTGGGTTTCAATCTTAGTTTGGTTTAATTTGAGGATTTTTAAGGATAGTTATTTACGGAATGGTCTATGATGAACTCTAGGTAGTACCATGGAACTTTGAAGATTTAAAATAATTTTCCATTCCTATGGGATTATTTCTTTTTGAAGAGTTGTTTTACCTTACCCTTTCTGTTTTTTGGATAATGTTTAAAGATAGATGAATTATATGGTTAATCTTTTGTGGATTATGTGATTCTCTAGAAGATGATTCTTGTGTTTTGATGAGACCAAGTGTTTTGAATGCTCATCGTTTGGAGAAAAGATTATTTTTGGGTAGAAACTTATTAAAGGATGAAACTATACATGAAGGTAGGTATATTTTCTTATGTCTTTCTTCTATGTAGTAAATGAATTCCTCAAAATTATGAAAAGAAACGTAAAACAAAAATATTGTTGGTTTACGTTTCCTAGTAGGTAATCAAAGACCATTTACACACATCATAAGTTTGGGATTTTCTTATGGTTAACTTTATCCTCATCATGTTCTCTTTCACTCTCCCTCAGAACTTGACCCTTTGTTTTCTCCTCCATATCCTTGTTTTCCTACATGGAATCCTAATGTGGGTTATCTCGGGTGACCTTTGTACTTCCCTTTCTTTCTTTTAAAGTAATAGTTTTACTGACTCCTTTTCTGATGTGGGACTTTCAATGAAATTTAAAAATCCAATTTTAAAATTTGCGAGGACGCAATTTCTTAAGGGGGGAAGATTGTAACGTCCCGAAATTTTGAATAAATCTTGTTTCCTAATTTTATGTGTTATTTTATTTTATTTTTATACGCAACAAAAATGTTTCATTTGATAACATGAGTATAATTAAAATGACACTGTTGGGTTTTGACTATTATTTGACCATTGGTCAATATGACCGCTGGAAACTAAACATTTTGATTATTGTCTCTAAATACAAGCAATCATGGTTAATTAATATAGAATGAAGATTCGATGGCCTCACCCAGTAGTCTTGGACCGATCGAAGCCCATCTAGCAGTACTTGGGAAGGAGGTAGCACCACGGGGCTTTGCTCTAGACCAAACCCAAGCTGAACTTCATCGTGTGAAGCTAGAACGGGATCGCCTTTGCGAGAAGTTCAAACTGATAGAAATTACTACTCGTGTGATGTTGGCTGAGCCACCCTCGGATTCTCTCACCTTAGCACACCTTACACTTAGGTCCTATGATGGTGTGATAAGAGGCTATGTAAGGAGACCGTAACTGCCTTGTGTAATCCTTTGTTTTAAATAAAAATTGGGATTTCTTCTTATGATGAAGTTTATGAATTTTCAAATGTCCGGATAAATACAGTATGCATGTTTTTGATGAATTTTAGAGAAATGATATTTTAAAAATTTTTATGTAAACCTTAAATAAATAAAAATGTGTAATGATTTTCAAAAAATGGTCTTCTATAATTATGTTCAATACGAAATTTCGAGTCTAATAAGATGAAAATGATTTTTGATGAATAGTAATTTATGAATAGTTATTTTATGTTTAGGATTAGTAATGTGACCAAATGGATTAGTAATTTCACTCAAAGAAAGTTGTAATATAATTTAGACACCTAGATTAAGTAATGAGATTCACTAAAATGGGTAAATAAGAGTTTCCTAAATTATTATTCAAGTATAATTTTTTCGGGTGAATAGTGTTTTTTAATTAAAAATTAAATTAAAAATATTTAGAAAATTATTTTTATAAAATGGATTTCATTTTTGAACTCAGAGCATCGATATTATGTTAAGGTAATTTTTGGGGATTTTTCTGAAAAAAATGAATTTTCGGTGAATAGTGTGTTTACATAAAAAATGAATTAAAAATATTTAGAAAATTATTTTTATAAAATAGAGTTCATTTTTGAAATCAGAGCATTGATATTTGGTTAATGTGAAATTTTGGGATTTTTCTGAGAGCTAAATTTTCCGTGAATAGTAAAAATACAGTTTTAGGGTTTCGGTATGTTTAATGACATCATAACGGTGTCATGATGATGTCATGATATATTTTAAGGGACGGACGACTAAATAGAATGAATTATTGTGTGGGGTTCCCCATGTGGCCTAACTCTATGGGAAGTACCATGGGAGGGCCCATGCTTTTGAGAAAACCACTTTTGAGGTGTCTCAAGGCCATTAATGCCTTGTCCCCTCACTTTCCCTATAAATACCAAGCCCCCCTCTCATCATTTCGACCCTAAAAACATCCTCAACGATGTTCTGGTCTCCTTACCTCCCAAGGAGTCCTCCCAAGGTGCCCCTAATCCCTCAAGGTCCCAACCCTTAAGTTTTAAGAGTTACGTTTTAAGGTAAGGGATCCAACCCCTCTCTTTCTTTTCAAGTGATCTCTTTTATGTCATTTCTTTTATCCTCCATGTTCTTATGTTGGAGGATGTTCTTTTATATTCATTATACTGTACTTTTTATGTTCATATGATGAGATACCCCCTCTTACTCTCATCATTTCATTTTATGAATGTTTAAGTGGCGTCGTTAGGCTGCCGAAATTTTTGTAACGAATTCTTTCTCCCTTCTCATTTTTCAAGATCTATTTTCATGTAAAGTATTTCAAGTTAATTTTTGTTATGTTGGGGTATGATCTCTAAATTTATCATATTTGTCTTTTATGATCATATGATGAGAGACCCCATTTGATCTCTTCAATTCAGTATTTTGATGATTTAAGTGGCGCCATTAGGCTGCCGAATTTTTAAGTGGTTCTTCACCCTTCTCGTTTTGAAGTTCTACTTTCATGTCAATTCATTCAAGTTCCTTTTTGTTATGCTGGGGTATGATCTCTATATCTATCATACTTATATTTTATGACCATATAATTAGAGACCCCATTTGATCTCTTCAATTCAGTATTTTGATGTTTATGTGGCGTCGTTAGGCTGCTAAATTTTTAAGTGGTCCTTGCACCTTTCTCCCTTTTCAAAGTTCTAATTCCATGTCAAGTCATGCAAGTTCCTTTTTATTATGTTGGGGTATGATCTCTATATCTATAATAATTTTCCTTTATCTTCATATTATGAGAGTCCCTATTTGATCTCATCAATTCATTTTTGGTTGAAGTTTATGTAACGCTGTTAGGCTGCCGAATTTTCATAAGAGAAATCTTATTTTTGTCTTCCTTTCATGTTCATCATTTCATATGCTATATTTTCAAATTTCATTACCGTGTTATTAAATCCATTATATTCTGTCCCTCTATTGTTTAATGGGTCATTTATGAATTTTTGACCCATGTCCCCTCTCTTTTCAATGTTTTCTAAAAACCTTGTAACATAGCTGTTATGCTGCAGAATTTTCATCTCAAAATGTCTCTCTCTTTTTTCTAAAGATATTTTATTTTATTAAGTGAATGCTCAAAGCTCTACCGTCTATATGGGTATTAAAATATATACCAAGATGTTCTATTTTAAATTCTGGGATTTATATACATGAAACCCTCTTTCCCTTTTCGTGGGTTTAAAGTGACATTAAGATCATGTCTTTAAAGCAGTTTTTAAAACGTTATGATTATGAAATGAAACCCATTTATTTTATGCTATATGGGTTATTTATGAAATTTTTTATGATTATATATGTGGATCACCTGATAATAAAGGCAAATTTAAGGGTGAGCCCTGATAGTGCTCCAATGCATTGGGTAATGATGTAACCACTAGAGATTACAATTTTCACAATATCTTGATGAATAACCTTGGTAATTTTCAAATGACACCTTGGGGATGGACCATGGTGATATGTTCATGATTTTATATGTTAAATGATGTAGCCACATCTTAAAGTTATGAAAAATGTTATTTTTATTATGATATATCTCATGATTTATTTCTCATGCCTTAATGTTCTTTTCATGACCTTATTGAAGTATCTCGAGTTCATATGTAAAATGTTTCTCTTGTTTCCCTTATTGGGCCTTCTGCTCACCCTTTCTTTTGATGTATGTCTCCAGGTTTTGAGATGCAGTAATGAACCTAGGATGAACATGAGGAGAAGCCTTTCAAGTGTTTAAGAATAATGTTTTATGTTTTCATGTTTTATGTTCCTGGTTTCCAAGACACTAAACCTTAAAAATCCTCAGTTTTGTGTAATGAAATGAATGTTTATGTTATAAAAAGGTGGGATGCTATATTATTCGCTATTATTTTTGTTGATTATACCATATTCTTTATTTCAATAATTAAAAGATACTTCTTCAATATTGTAATAGATATCTTTCTTTCTAAAAAATATTTATTTATCACATCATCTATAATTGATTTCTAATTAATTGATAATTTTCATTCTCTTTTATTGAAAATTAAAAGATAATTCATGAATATATATATATATATATATATTAATTTACTTTTCCATTACCCATAAACTGAGTGATTGATTCTCTTTCAACTTTTTATTCCACATCTCTTCCAAATCTCTAATATTTTTCTTTAACATAAACCTCTGATTAATATTAATGTACCTATTTGATACAAATATATTCATTATCAAATTCTCAAACATCCATTTTTGATAAATAAAACATCTTTTTATTAACCTAAGAATTATATTAAAAAAAATTAGTATAAAATTACTTAAAATAAAAATATTGAACTTTATCATTCACAATCCACATGATGAATCAGCCACATATTTAATTTATTATTCATATTCATTTTAAATTTTCTAATAATTTTATCTTTTAAAATATGTAACAAAATTCATAATTATTATTTAATAAAAGAAAATTAATTGAAATTTTTTTATATTAACATTTTACCATTATGGAACATCCTTTTATGGGTGACATAGTAACACCCTGTGTAATGCCACAACCATAAACATGACATAATATTGAATTAATCTAATAATTCACAATGAGTATCTTATAATGTTTTGTGTTTTAGATAATTAGGCCGTAAATATTACATTAAATCTCAAAAGATTACAAAGTAGACACGTATACTCTATCCAATTTTTTTCACAATAATAAAAATCCTTAAATAAAACAAATTTTTTTTCTGAATATAAATCTTCTTGAATACTTCTTATTTAATACCCTTACTTATACCCTACGAAAAAAAATTCAAGAACATGGGATGAGAACAAAAATCTCAGTAAGGGTTATAAAATAAGTAATGAAAACATTATTACATCCATACATACAAATCAATGAAATCATACTTCTCAATCATAAAACATAAGCTCTTTAACATACCTCATTAAATCATAATATTTATGAATAAAACATATAAATCAAAAATCAAAAATCATAATGGTAACATGTGGCATCCATATCATAGTTACAATGTATATTTTACAACTACATTGTGAGTTACGTTTGGAATACTGATCCAATTATTTTCCAAAAATCGTTTAGGAGAAACATTTAGGTTTACCTCTATCATGTTCCCCAATGCACTAGAGATATATCTCAGGCACACCAGCCCTAGGATAAACATGGAACCACATGTATGTGTAAACAATTCTCAAGAACCATAACATAATCATAACACATGAACAAGCATAAAAGAAAGATAACACTTCCACAATATAATCACAAGATATCAGTTCAATATATTGACATAATTAATCCATTATAAAAACCATTTTAAATACCAAAATAATTAAAAACTGTATTTTCTATTTATTTTACTTTTAAAAACATTACAACTTGTTAAGGAATCCAAATATCAAATATTAATCGTAGTGGTGGAAAGGTTATTGTCATTGCGTATGTTAAAAATAAACATTCCATTTTTTCATTTAGTAAAATGGTATATAGAAAAAATATTCCCTTGGAATGAAATTAAAATTCAAAGGGATTTATACACCATATATAAGAAAGTCATGTATAAATAAAAATATGCCTCAATGAAAGGAGATTTGGAAGAAGTCCCTTACCATGCATCTGACTCATCATGTATGTTCCTTAATCATCTTAAATAATAAACTTAAGTTAATTTATTCTCTCTTCAGAACATTTTTATTGTTAATTATTTTATTATATCACTTATTATCAAGTTATAAAAATTTGATAATTATTTAATTTAATATCGGTTATTTTGTTGATATTGGGTACATAAGTCGAAAATGAACTTGTTATAGTTAAAAACTGTTCATGTTGAAAAAATTGCATTATCTTCAGAATGATATTCATGATTTAGATAACATATATGACATATATATCCTTTTTATATATTTATAATAATCCATAAATTTTGGAGAAAAAAAATTAAATGGACCATTCATGGAGATGGTAACCTGTACGTACGTGTGAATGATACTTTAATTTCTATTTCATGTTAAAAGGAATGGAAAGTAAATGATACATAAGTATATTATAATTACAGTAAAAAATTATATTTTTTATATCTTATATATGTTCATTAACTCCATCATTTTTACACTCCATGTATGGCATGAACGAGTCATATCACTTTGAGGGGCTGTAGTCCGCACATCCTCAAATGAAATTATCATGTTTACACATCATGAAAAGAATAAAGGAATATTGTAAATATAAATTACATAATAATAGAGTAAATATATAAATAATATATATCATATATAATTAAATTTCCATCATATGGCCACCATGCTATGTTGTAGGGGAAAATCATTCAATCATCGTTTCATGAGGTATCTATTCGCCATGCACAAAAACAGTATGTTCATATCCATTAGATAGAGGTGTGTGTAATTGTAGTTATAATAATTTCCATAAAAAATCCTAGAACATTTTATGTACAGTTTTATTACAAAATAAGGAATAAATATAATTTAGGGGGTTGGAGAAGGAAAATAAATTAAAGAATCTTGAGAGAAGACATTACATCAAATTAGGTAACTCCTTTTGATTTAAGATAAAAGGCTTTATTGATTGCCTTTCTTCCAAGTTATGTCTTTTAAAAGTAATAGGGGTATGTTGGGAACCTATTTGGGAAGATTTTGGAAGATCCAATGGGGCTTTAGAGTTGTGATTAATGGTTAGAGGTGGTGGCCTTTTATAAGAGGGAAGATGGGTTCTTTTGGAATATATTGAAAGATTATTTTATTATAAATGGAATTTCTATTTCAAAAGGTCAAAAAATCATTTAATTAGAATATAAGACGATTATTTTTTTAAATCCCATCAGAAAATAGGTTTTAGAAATGTTTTAGTTTCAAATTTAACCTTATCTTTTAGCCTTAACCCTTAGTTAACTAATTTTACTCTTACCATGTCTTCTTGTATATCCATACTATATAGTTAATATAGTTACTATAAAATTCCAATAGAAACTAATTAAATGATTTTTTATGAGATTATAAGAATATAAGATGATTGAAAGATTATTTACGAGACTATTAAATTATTTTTAATTAGAATATAAGATTATTTCATTAGAATATAAAACGATTTAATTATATAGAGATGTTTCATATTTATAAGATGATTTAATTAGAATATAAGACGATTCATTTAATACTCGAGGAATGATTTTTTGACCTTTATGAAGGGAAGATATTTCATATTTATTTTGAAAGATAATTTTATAATCCTTTTTTCAACTAAATGCTTCATTTTTCCATGGTAGGTTATTTATTTATGACATTCGTTACCTCATTTGAAATATCTCCCCTTACCTTTGAATCATTTTCCTAGGTGTTTCTTCTCACATCCTTGACACATTGTTTTTTTAACATACTTACCTTTATTATTATTACCTTAACATCCCTAGGGATTTATTTCTCACATATATGATGCCTTAGAGAAATTTCTAAGGTTCATGTGGTCAATAATGAATCAATATAGTTGGTTTAGAATAACCAAAAGAGTACCAATTTTAGATCCCATTTCACTATTTTTCTTATTCAAAAAACCACCACAATTTCCATAACATCTATGGTTACTTTGGTACCTGCTAGATTCATCATTTACTAAAACCAAAAAAGTCATTATGAGTGTATTAGTAAAATCATCATATAGTATCGTGTGAGGAGGGTAAAACCTAATATATACTTATTCATGTTATATTAAACTCATTTAATTTATCTAATATTAATATGACTCTTTCTAATATATTAACCTCTATGGTTATATAAAACAAGTCAGTAATTCTCAAATAACACCCAAACCTATAAAGATATCTAAATAGACCTCTGATACCAACTCCGAGGCCCTAGCATTAAAAATTGCATGATATTGAATTATGTTAATAATTCACATTGAGGATCTTTTCAGGTTTAGTGTTTTAGATATTTAGGCTATAAAAATTACATTATATCTCAAAATATTACAAATTATACACTTCTACTCTTTCCAATTTTTTCGAATAATAAAACTACTAAAATAAAACAAGTATAATTTTCATGATACAAATCATATTTATTACTTATTTTCTCATACCCATCATTAAACCCTATTAAAAACATTTCAATAACATGGGATGAGCACAAAAATCTCTGTAAGGGTTATAAAATAAGGAAATAAAACATTAGTCCATCAATACATACAAATCAATTATATCATTCTTCTCAATAAAAAATATAAGTTCATTAACATACCTCATGAAATCATAATATTTAGGAATTACACGTAGAAATTATAAATAATAAAGGTAACTTGTGGAATCTATATCACACATACATTGTAGCTTTCATAGCCACATAGGGAGTTATGTTTGGAATACCCATCACAATATACTCCCTAAATATATTAGGTAAAACATTAATGTTTACCTCTAGAACGTTACCCAATGCTTTGAAGAGCTATCTTGGGCTCACTCGATCTAGGGTTATCACAGAACCACCCATATATTTAAATATTTATCAAGGACCATAACATAATCATAACACATGAACAAGCATAAAGGAAATATAACATTTATACATTGTAATCTAAAGATGTTAGTTCAATATATTGACATAATAATCCTATTATCAAAACCACTTTCAATACCAAAAAATTTAAAAAGGGTATATGGTATTTATTTTCCTCTTATAAACATTAGTTCTTGTTCTAGAATCCAAATATCAAATAATGCATGCGGTGGAAGAAAGGTCATTGTCACTCCATACATCAAAAAGAAACATTCCCTTTGGTCATTTAGTAAAATTATACATATAAAATATATTCAATTCGGATGAAATTAAAATTAAAATGTATTTACACACCGTATAAAATAAATTCATGTATAACTCAAAATACGCCTCAATGAAAGGAGATTGAGATAAAGTCCCTTATCTTGCATCTTAATAATCATTTATGTTCTCTTCCCTTCCTGAATAATATAATTACATTAATTTCTACTGGATTCAGAAACTATTTCAAGTTTATTATCCCTTTTATATCACTTATTAACAATTTATTATAATTTCTAAATTATTTATGTTAATATCAGTCATTTTGTCGATATTGGGTATTTAAGTTGAAAATGAACTTGTTATAAATACAAATTTCCCATGTGGTAAAAATTACATTATGTCCATAATTATATTAATGATTTAGATATCATATATATAATATATATCCAATATATATGAATTTATAAAATTCCATAACATTTGGAGATAAGAAATTAAATGCACCTTTCACAAATACAGTAATCTCTACGTACGCATGAACGCTACATTCATTTCTATTTCATATTTAATTGAATGAAAACATAATTATAGATTATTATACTATAATTAGAGTATAATATAGTATTTTATATATGTTACATATTTTCATTAACTCCATCCTTTATACATCCCATGTATGGCATGAACGAGTCATAACACATTGAGGGGGCGGTAGTTTTCACTTCCTCAAATGAAATTATCATGTTTACACATCATGAAATGCATATAAGTATGTTATAAAAAGAATTGAAGAATAATATATACACTATAAACATAATATATATAATATATAAATACATTTACATCATAATGTCCACCATGAGAGGTGGTAGGGGAAGATCGAACAGTCATCGTTTCGTGATGCAGTTGTTCAACGTACAAAGAAACATATTGTTCGTATCCCTTCGATGGATGTCTGTGTTTTTTTGTTCAAATAATTAACCTAAAAACATCCTAGTAAATTTAATATACTTGTGGTTTTATAAAATACTATAATAAATATTGTTAATGGGTTTTGAGAAGGAAAATAAATGAAATAATCTTGAGAGAAAACATTACCTCAAATTGGGTAACTCTTTATGATTTCACCTAAAAGGGTTTATTGAATTTTGTTAATCCATGTGTAAGTATTTTAAGAGGGATAAATTGTTTTGGGAGCTTATGTGGGATGATTTTGGATGAGAAAAGGGGCTTGAGAGGTGTGAGTAAGTGTTAGTGGTGGTGGCATTTTATAAGTGGGATGAGGGCTACATTAATAATGTCTTGAAAGATTATGTAATTATAAACCTACTTTCGATTTAAAAAGGACCAAAACCCATTTAATTCTAAGATAAGATGTTGATTTTTATAAATACTCTCAAAAAATATGTTTTTACAAGTTTTGGTTTCAAATATAACCTTATCTTTTAGCTTTAACCCTTAGATAGCTAATTTGACTCTTTCCATGTCTTCTTGTAAACTCATACTATATGGATAATATAGTAACTATAAAATTCCAATTAAACCTCGAGTGGTTCATTAATGATATTATAAACATTTTCTATGTCATTTTTCAGAGTATTTTATTTCTAGGACTATTAAATCATTTAATAAAATAGTATTTCTTTTAAAAACTAATTTATGTAAATTATTATACTATTCATATCATGACTTTTTTTTGAAAATCCATAAAAATGTAGTTATTTTAAACAAATGTCATTAATTCAAATATAAAAAGTAATAATAATCCCTAAATTTTGTGTGTGGAATAAAAAGTTTCTAAATGAATTTATTTTAACCTTTATAATCTCATTTATTTAAATAATTCATTAATATGGTAACCACTAAATCATCATTTTGTCATAAATATATTTATTTATCAAGTGTCTAAAAATTATAAATAAAATACCATGATATGAGAAATTATTTAATATTTTTAGTGACAATTTATAGTCGAAACAGTCACTTATATAACCCCATATAAAATTTTTATTACTAAAAAATACAGGTTTATGTTACATTTTTCTTTATTTTAAATTAATTCTTAAACAATTTAATTTTCACATCCAAGTGGCTCGATGGGGTCCCATAATCGACCCAAGGATACCCATGGTAAGACATATTCCATCCAATAGGATTATAACACATTTTACGATAGTTTAATATTATTATAATATTATTTTCTTACCATTATTTACTAGATTTACGCTTTAACCATGGTAAATAAAAAAATTATTGATGTTACAATTCATAATGTCGAAAAATAAAAGGTAATTATTTAAAAAAATTGGACTTCCTAATTACTAACATGGAATAAATTTTTAAGAAATTATATCACATAATTATCAGTAATTAATTTAAAATTAATTCCCATTGTTGAAACCTACAACTGGGTTTTTAAGATGTAATAACTATAAAAACATTGACATGTGTTTATTTTAAATATAATAGAGAAATTAATTACCATAACCAAAATTGGATACAATGATAAAAATATAATCCAATTATTCTTTAAAATAAATTAAAAGGATAATCTAACTATATAAATCTATTAGATAAAAAAACAGATTTGAATTGAAATGTTGTTTTTATTTCACTATTCATTAAAAATGAACTTTCTATGAAAGATTCCTAAATTTTATGCAATGTAATTTTTGATTTCCCTATTCTATAAAAGTGGTTTATTTTTTCAAATATAACATATAAATGTGGCAAAAAAATATTTAAATTGGGTTCTCCATTAAAATGCTGTAAAACTGGATTTTTAGAAAAATACTACTTTAATCCAAAAAATTGAATTTATTCTTATATCATATACAGAAAACATATAATATGAATTTAAAATATTACATTGAATATATATCATATATAAAAATAAGTAAATATTGATATGAAAAGAAAATTATTCTCTTTTAAATAGGTTTTCTTTAAAACACATCCTTTATATTCAATTTGTTTTTATTTCCATTTCTAATAAATTTGGTATCCAGGGAATCCTTAATTAAACATGTGTGAACCATATTTAAAAATTTATTTGATATTATTCATTCCTTATATTCCAATATCTAGGCATTAACTACCATTTAAAATAATAATAATAATATTATTGTATTATTTTTTGGTATATCTCAATGTTGTGTGGAAGGTATGATTTTGAAGAAACACCTTTTTGTGTATCGAGTACGCTACCGGAAAAAGTGTCCCCTTTATCAAAAAAATTAATATCTTATTCATATGTATTAATAGAATTCAAATATTATTATTCTACAAATACATGGGTTGTTACACCCCGATATTTGGATTATAATTTCTCTAAATAAATACTATATTCGATATCTTGTTCTTATAAAATCATGGACTAAAATGTGTCAAAAAAATATATAAAATTATTAATAAATTAAAATAATAACAAAAACTTTTAGAATATATTTGAATAAAATGGAAATTAATAAATAAAATAGTATAAAAAACACTGAATGTTTTCAAAGGGTTTTCAATGAAAACTATTTTTCCTTATATGTTGTATTTTAATCTAGGGGATATATATTATAATTCTAAAATTTTAATCTTATGTAATGAAATTTTATTTTATATCTATTATGTAAAAATTATCATAGAGTGATGTTTTCCGATTTTATTGAAATAAATAATTTTTTATATATTTGTAAAAAAATACAGGTTTTTCAAAATTAGTAAATTTCACAACTTTATTAGTACATGAGAAAGTCATATTAGCTTAAAAATACTTTTAATTTATTATATATTCATTTATGAAATAATAATATGTGGCTTGAAATATTATTTCAGCCATAGAAAACCTTTGTTTAATTTTGGTACATAAGTAAAATATTATTCCAATTTAAAAATATTTGTATTGTCTTAAATTAATGTATACATTTTAATGGAATTTTTTAAAACATTATTTGAAATAAAAATATATATTTTTTCATAAAATAGTTTATTTTATTTTATTTAGTATAATAAGTAATTTTAACCTATATATAAATTTTAATCTTAAAAAACTTTCTCTAAAAATTATTTTTACGAATTATTTATGTTTATTTTAAAACTAACATTTCATATCAATTAATTTTGTATTTTAAAGAACGGTATTAAAACCTATACTAAACATAGAAATATAATGAAATCATCAAAAATTAGTATACTTAATTTTCATTATATTATTGTATAAAAATAATTTATTCATTCCCATCAACATAGAAAAATAAAATAATGTTCATCAGGTGTACTTGCAGTATACCGCCTACATGAAACAACATATTTGATTTTTCATTATTGATTATCATGAATGGTTTAATGATGATATTGATAAAATATATTATACATAAAATTTATTTACCTTTTTATGAATACAATATATGATCTTCCCCAATCCCATCTCATTCGTTGATAAATTATGACATTAATAATTTGTATGTTTAAAAAACATCCTCCACGATGTAACATATTTTGTTTTCCCCATGATTTTATATCCATATCTGAAAATTTTAATATAATATTTATCAGAATAATAAAAACATAAATAATAAATTTCTATTCATTTTTAATGATACTAAACACTTCTTTAACTATACTAACCCATCTTTTTATAAAGTATTATTTTTTTGGTTGGTTTAACCACTTACAAAAATGATGATGTAAAAAATCCACAATGGATTACTATTAGAACATTAAAATAATATTATTATGATTTAATAAATAAATAATTTTAAATTCATGTTTCGAAAAACTTTATATTATCTATTAAAAAGAATATTGAAATATGATATTTGATCCCTTAAATTACCAAAATATGGGTGAACTGATATCATCTTCACAAAACATAAATAAAATAAATATTCATTGAGAAATCAAAATTATAAAAAGGTATAAGTTATTTATTATAATACATTATTTTATCTAATAATTATGATCATAATTCAAAAATATAGACAACACTATTGACATCATAAAGTATATATAATACTATTATATTTACCATCATCCGATGATAAAAAACCATAACTAAGCGGTAAATGTATAATAAACGATTATAATTAAATAATATTAATTTTAATAAGTATTAACATCTTAATTAAATAATTTTTTATGATAGTTATATATTATATATACCAGTTTATAATGTTTTTACTAAGTGGGAATATAAGTTTAGGGTTTATTATTCTCATTTTCATATCAATGAGGAAATTTTTTTATTACACACAAATATTTATTTTATATAATGTATTCATTAAAAGAATAACTATAAGTAAAATTTATATCATAAATTGTTGAAATTTAAATTTCCATTTCATGGGAGCCCTCATACTCTTGTGTTACTATTATTTTAATTGTTTTCTTTAAATTCAATTCTCATTTATTGAGTTATGATTGTTCTTATTGAACTTATTACAAATAAGTTGGGAAACATTTTCACTTTAATTTTTTTATATGATATTATCTATTTTATTTTTAGGGATTTACATTTACACCACATAAATAAATATCTAAATTTTTATTTATTAATGAAATATTACATCCAAACAGAATTTGGAGGAGACATGTTATATTTTATTTTACAAAAAATATTATTCCTTGAGAACCTTTCCTAAAGGACTGATAAATTTTATTATTTCATATATAATAATATATTTCCCCTTTACCCTATAGGATAAACGGGGTTTTAACTAAATGATGCTTTCTAAACAAATTTCATTCTCATAAAGGTGCAATGGTTTTTTTAAAAAACATCATATCCTTTAAGTATGGTTTTCATCCATTTATATCTTCATTGTTCACAAAAAAAATATTTTGAATTTTTATTTTAAAACCCAACTATTTGTTATGCCTATTGAACTTCACATTTCTAATATCTTTATTTCAAAAGTAAATTCTATTATTCTATTAATATTTTAGTTCTTCAAAGATGGAATTTAAAAATAGTAATCATTTTTATTCTTTAAAAATTATATATTATGTCTTCAAATATATATTAATGTTAAAAAAACATTTTGTCATTTCAATGAAAATATATTGAGAAGTATTTGTTTTAATTTTTTTTTCAAATGCTTTAGTACCACCTTTAAAAAATAATATTTTAATGTTACCATAACTTATTTTTTTACACAAATGATACAGTTTTTTTATAAAACACATTATGGTGTCTAAGTGTGTATGAGAAATCTTATACACAAATCTCACTTTAAATTTTTTTACGGTGGTTTCAAATGATTTTAAATCTGGATCATTTAAAATAAATAATGAATTATTTCTAGGCTTTTTTAAACTAAGTATTTTATTTTAAAATTAATTATTGGTTTTAAAGGCATGTGTTATTAAAAAATAACACATTGCTATTTTAAAGAAAACAATAAATTTTTTATATTTTTTAATTAAAAAATATTACAAATTTAATTATATATTTTTTGTATCACGATCAATGTAATTTATTTTAAAGATATCATTTTGAGTTTTTTTAGGCATCAAAAAATGGATTCAAATTGATTTATTCGAAATAGTAAAAAGGGTGTTTTTCATTTATGTCAACATACATTGATGTTTCATATGTTATATCATCAAATTCAATGGTTAGGTTTTTATGTCTAATGATATCAAAATTTTACAATATTTTTTACATCGTAAAAAATAGTGCACTACGAGTTGTGTTACATAAGAAAATAATAGACCACAAGATGTGATATTCAAGAAAATAAAGAAATGTGGGTTATGATACTAATTTAAATAGAGGTAAATGAGTTATGATACTTGATTAAATAATGGTATGAAATTCATGAAAATCAATTAAATAATGAACCGCCGGTTATGATACTCATGACAATAATGGAATTTGAGTTGTAATACTCATGTAAATAACAGAAACTGGGTTGTATTACTCGATTCACATATTCAATTCATGTTGTATTACTTGATTCAATAGTGGAACATGACTTGTAATAATCTATTAAATAATGGGCCTTGGGTAATGATACATGATTCACTAATGGGTTCTCAGTTACAATGCTCAATTAAGAATGGGTTCAAGAATGTTTCACCTTATCCACCATGTAATGGACATAGTAAATTGATTTGAAAAACTATGTAATGATTTCCTATTACTTTATTAGTGTTATTTTTCATTATACTGTTTTCTTGTAACATTATAACGCATTCTATTGATTCTTCCACAATGATCTTGTTTATTATCCATATTTCTACACAATTTTGACTTGGTAAATTTCTATTCATTTAAGATGAAATGTCCTTCTATCATGAATTATGTACAACTAAATTTGTTAAATTTTCATTTAAATAAGAAACTCCTCCCCTACATATTTTTTGCATATAATTTTTATCTAACCCTTAATGAAATGGTGTTGCATTTTTCTCTAGCATAACATCATTATTCACCCATTTCGTGTTCTATTATTCCCACGATAAGAAGATATGTATAAAATATGAGGAGTCTATCATAGGTCTTATAATATAAATTTTTGGTTAATATTCACGAGTAATAAAAGTATTTTTGTCATTTAGTTTATCCCCAAAGACACTAATCCTTTTATTCTTGGGATTGTGAGATGATTTGTTAATTGTAATGATTGTGTTATAGAAAATTTTATAAATAATTATATTTTATCTTGGGATGATATTGTTGGATTCAGGGAAGTGTTTACATTTTTTATCATTTTATTAGTAATTTCAAGGGATTGTGACTTGAGAAAATTAGTGAAAACCCAAGGTTTATGTATAAGGGATATGTTTAAGTATGGTATAAAATCCTAATGTTTTTTGGATTTTTAAATTGTTTGTTCTTATAGTAATTAAATCTTTTTAAGGATATGTGCATGTATATTTAGTTATGTAATAGATTCAACTAGTATTAATTACACTAAAAACGTTAATTGAGTATCAATTAAATCATCAATATAGTTCAATATTAGGTTTCTTAAGACTAAACACATGGTTGCATAATCCTTTAAGAATTTATGTGTCCAATCGAAATCCCATTAAAATAAATTATATAATATTTAATATATTAATGAACTTTTTTATGAGAACCCAAAATAAATAAAACTGGATTGAACTAAGAGTAATTTTTATAGAACTAAAATATAGCATGATAGTTTATAATTTTATCACATTTAGATGTCATGAGTTTAATAATTTCATATCTTTTTAAGATTGATATTTATTGATTAACTCTATTATTTTAAAAATAGTTGGATCATGGAATAACCAAGATAGAAATCGATGTGAATGATAATAAAATAGCTATCCTAATAATAAACCTATTGGTATGACATATTGTGTTGAATATATTCCAGTTCTACACACCCATCAATCATGATTTATGTTAAATAACCTATGACTTTTTGAAAAACTAAAAACACAAAATAAATGATGCTTGGAGTGATATCAATGATCACGTGAAATATATGGTGAAATAACAATTACTAGATTTTCATCATGAAAAAGTATGTGATGAATATTCTAGGAGAATTTCTGAATGAAACATGAAAACATTTAATGTTTGTAATGTTCAAACATCGATATCATGATTGTTGATGATATATAAATATATTGACCAATAAAATAAAAAATATTAAGTTCCAAACTACTAAACCATCCGCAATTAAATACATCAAGTAAATTTAATTTATGGAATTATGAAAAATGATTCCATAATTAATGATATAAATAAGATTATAGGAATAAAAAATTGCATTAGTAGTTAAAATAAAGGAAATTCTATGTAAAAACTACAATTGAATTTGATAGTTATAATGAACTCATTCTATGGGTTCTCCACTCAGAATTTTGGGATTTCTTATATCATGTATGTTTTCACCATGTATTATATATTATATTATAAATAATGTAATCTTGGTGGTATCATTATTTCATTTAATGTCTATAAATCTGACCCTAGACTTATGGGATGATGCTATAATGAAATCATAACAATTCTTCCTTTGGGTGAATTTTCTATCTTCAAATTTACATAATTATAATTAAAAATATTTTGGAAATATAAATTTAAATCCAAATAACGATCAATTATTAGTGAAAATAAGTCTTGGATCTATCATGGGAAACTAATTATTTTATATGATTCTTGATACCCAATCAGTAGTATTTTTTGTCTAACATTATTTGATAAAAACATAACATTATGATTAACCTATTTTGGGGGATTAATATTTTTCCTATGATTGTTGAGGTCATAATAAAATTTATATCATGATCAATGTTATCTCATAAATACAACTAATAAAATTCTCCAGTTTGTGACTATTGAAATTTCAAGGAAGTAATTTTTTTATAGGGGGACATCCTTTGATTTAGAAATGTATTTTAATGGGAATAATTCTATTTTTTAGCTTCTTTCTGAAACAAAATCACCAAAATGAGTCTTGAAAAAATAGATTAATATTATTTTAAATATTTAAGAATTATAAAACCAATAGTTAATAATATAATTTTAATTAATTATAAATTAATATAAAATATTATTAAGAGCACTTTTATTTTTAAAATAGATATTTCAATAAAAGTTGTTTAAATATATGTGTTTTATTTTCATTTAACAGAAAAAATTATTTGTTACTTATAATTTTTTAAATTTATCTTCTCTCTTGAGTTTAATGTTTCAAAATTTTCTATAGAAGAATTTTTTATATTTATCTAAAAAAATGAAATTTTTATTGAATAGTGAAAAAATGATTTACAATAAATTTATATTTTATGATATTGTCTATATTTTACCGAGAAATATATTTTTATAACATCTTTAAATTGATAAATAAATTATTTAAATAATAGAAAATATATATATTAGTGAATATTTTTATCTTAAAAACCCTTTGTTAAATTTTTGAACTTTTGTAACATTTTATTCCAAATAAAAAATTAATATTAATCTTTTATCTTAATTAATCATTTATATAGAAATATTCAATTTTAAAATATATTTCAAGACAAAAAATATGTTAATTATATTAAACCAATTAATTTCTTGGATTTTTACAATATTTAAAATTTTAACCAATACATAATATTTATGATTAAAGGAGCTCTTTAAAAAAAATCTATTTCTTTGCAATATCTGTGTTTATTTTGAAATGAAAATTTTCCAACCTACAAAATTTTATATGATAAAATGATTTTAATATTCTAAATAATAATGTATAAATTATTTAATAAATTTATTTTTCACTTATTCTAATAAAATTAATTTCCAATGTTAAAACATTTTTACCACATTATTAATACATTAATGTATAAGTTAAAAAATAAAAAAATAAAAAATCCACAAATCCCTTCAATTTTTATAAAAATTGTGTCATAAGATGAAGGTAGAACCAATAAGTACATACACTCAATGTTTTTTTTATCTTTTTCACACTTCAAACCATGAATATTAACATTCCATTATTGGAATGTAATGGGTACTCTCAAAATTACCCATCTCTTTAGTTATAGAAGGGGTGCACCTCCACCCCATTTTCCACCTTTAGTACATTGAATTTAAATTATAAACTCTATCATTGTTCTAATTAGTGAAATCTATATCATGTTCACAATTCTATATTCTCAATTATTTTCTACAAGCTCTTTATTTACAATGAAACATTCAAGATAATGTTCAAGGTCCCAATGTGTGTTTTACATAATAATTTTATTTTTATTATGATTTTACCAATTAAAAACAAATCCAAAACCTAAACAATTAATGAAATAAGTATCATTATTTCACATAAATTTCTTTATATTAAATTAATATGTATCATATCTTATTCCCAACCATCAATAAATGTAAAATTATGTCGATCATAGATAAGTATGGACTATCATCTCAAGGAATCTAAATCATCTATTTTTTATCACTTACACTCATGAATAGTTTTAATAAAATAATTAATAAATAAATAATATAAAAATAATTTATTTACTAATATAAAAAAATAAATATTCCATCTACTTTCATCTTCACCCATTAGTCTAGAAATGATGATGATAGTCATATGTGTGTGTAGAGCCATATTCATAGAGAAACATTTTTCATTTTTCACCATGAATTTCATGATTTATATAAACAACATCAAATATGATTGTTGAAAATAAATAAAAAATATATTTTTATTCTCTTAGAATGATAATATGCACTTCCTTAACCATACTCCCCCATCAAGTTATAGTTTGTTCTTGTTTGGTTTGGTTTAACCACCAAAATGAATGATACCATAAAAATATATCATAGATGACGATGGGTAATTAAATAATATTATTATTATCAATCAATAACAAAAAATGTTTTTAAGGGTATATAAATATTACATTAATTATTTATCATATCATTAGAATATCATATTTGATAACAAAAATTTTAGAAATAATCTGACAAAAAATCCAACTTCTTAGAACCAAACTGAAACACTTTTAGAATGTGATAATTGATTTGTAAATTAATAGATTTTATTTATTCCAGTAACTTTAGTGATATTGGATTTATTAACATATTATAAAACTATGTTTATCAATATTTTTTATTATAAATATTATGTAAAATATTTAGAATTATTAACATCGTAGTAAAAAAAACCATAAATTATTAGTATATGTATAATAAATGATTATAATTAATGATTAAAAAAATTATAAATATGAATATGTTTATGAAAATAGAAATTATGATATTTATTTTTTTTATATAGGATGATTGAGTGTGGTTCACTATGAGGGAATACAATATAAAGATTTTATGTTCTTTTTTCAAATCTCGGATGCATGTTATATATTGGGAACCATTTTTTATTTTATATGGTATATTCAATTCCCCATTGAAATGAAATATATTTATATATATATTAAAATTTATTGATGATGAATGAATTTCCATGTCAAGGTAACCCTATAATTCCTATTATAACATTATAATTATTATTTTTTGGAATACTAATTTGTCATTGATTGAGTTATGATTGTACTTCATGAACATGTTTCATATAATTTGAGAACATTATTCTCTTCATTATTACTAAATTTTATTTTTAATTTCATAACTAATAATTTATATGTTTTCTAAATAAACACATTTCAAAATATGTATTGATTCAGGAATTATGAATTTTTTAACTGATTTAATTTGAAAAAATTTATATTCATTGAGTTTAAATATTATTCCTTTAGAATTATTCTTTTAGGTTAGACAAATTAATCTCATCCCTACTTCAAAATATATTTACACTTTTCTCTATGGGTGAAAAATTATGTTTTTCCTGAAATATTATTTCCTGATGAATTTCTATAACATAAATGTGAAACATTTTATGAAAAATATCTTATCTATTTTAATGATATGGGTTTCTCTATTTCCATGTTCATTATTCACAAAATAATACTGTATTAGTTTTTAAAAATATTATGTTTTATTTTAGGAGACGTTCATATTTCCCTTATACACTATTAAAAAGAGGTGTTGTTACTATATTTATTACACCTGTTTTTAATAAAGGTATTATAAATTATTTAAAATTATTTTCATCCACTCAAAATAAAATTTGACGTATTCAACTAAAAATTCAAATTATAAATAATTTATGCATTTATAATGTTCTATTATTGAAAAGTCATTTCTAATGTAATTTTTTCAAAAAATTCCACCTCTTCCTTTCAATTTTCTTTTTGAAACAGACTGTAACTTATTATTTTATCCCAAAAATAAAATCATTTTTCAAAAAACACATTTATAGTTTCTATCCTCATATGGGAATTATCATTTAAAAATATCTCATTTATTTTTTCCTAATTTTATTTCCAAATGATGTCAATTGTTGATGATTTTCTTAAAAAAATATAAAATTCTAATATTTTCCAAAATTATACGATTTATTTATAAATTAATTCATGATTTTAAAATGGATTTAAAATGACATTTTTAGATGTATTTATTTAATGTTTTTCAAAGTTTGTTTATTTAATAATATAGTTTTTCAAAAATCCATTTTAGATTTAAATGATAATTTAAAAAATTAATCTATTTAAATTTCATTAATTTTGAGGAAATGATTTTTGAAATGTTTTCAAGGACATAATAATTCATTTTATTATTCTAAAGAGTACCAGAAACTAATATCAAACAATTAGAAGGTTGGAAAGAAAATTAAATAGAAAACTAGGGAAGCTTAAAAAATTTTGTTTGAGAGTGTCACCTCGGATTAGATTCAATCACTCTTATGGCATAGAAGACAAACTGGGGAAGAAAGTAAGCATATCACCTTAGGTTGCTTTTGACATGAGGAAATTTGTAGATTTGTTTCCCTAAATTAAAGTGTAATGAATTTTCATACTACTGTTAATAATTCCTCGCAACTATCTATTGATATTCTAGTTTGACCAGGGTGATTCTTGAACTAACCATGGACTTGAATAGAGTCATGGAATCCATTTCATCCACATCAAACATAATGATATCCTATCTGTATAATTTATTCAATTAGATCATTTCATTTTCCTCAATATAGAAGGGATACCTGCAACTAACGTTAGTAGTGGAAGGAAAAAGGAAGCCACCCCATGATTCTTGAACCACACTGCCTCCCCTCATGGTTCATGCAAGCGTGAATAGTGTTTTATCATGCTATGAGAGTTCTAATTATTGAAGGTTCCTCTAGTTGTTTCCTATATAAGTCAATATATAAAATAGGTTTTGGGATCATATGAAAAGGGATCCACATGTTCTTAATTTTATGTTGATTCCTTCTTTGTTCCCAGCCTTCCAGATACAGCAGTTGCCTATAACAAAAATAATGTTTCTAGCCTTTTGTTTTATCCATCCCGGTCTAATAGCGTAGAGCCACTACTCCAGATAAGATAATCCCCATGAATCATAGGTGACAGAACAGTAATGTCTATGAATTCAATCTACATTGATCATGGTTAGTCGCTTTAAAAAAAATAAATGATTTGATCTCTCCTCCTAATTCTCTCTAGAATAAGGGAACCTAGAAAAATGTTAATCCCCATCCTTTTAACATTTTCATGCATGTGAAAATTATAATTAATTATCCTCTATTCAATTATGTTTTTCTTTTTAGGGAATGGTATTCAACACAACACCTAACCCCATATATCTATAAGCTCTTAGGGTATCATCGTCCTACAAAAATCTACAACAGAGAATGTGACTGAAGAGGATAAAGTATATAAACACCATTTCGACTCATAATTATTATTGGTGAGGTCGAAAATATCACATTCATTCTTGATAAAGTTATAATTGATGAATATTGGGTACCTACATGCATTCTTAAAATATGAATTTGATGTAGGATAGATGGGGAAGTTGAGAATGGAACCGAACCAATTGTGATGCTCGAACTAGATTTCACCCCTTCCCACTATCCACCAAGTGGGACTTTTTATGGGCTGAGAGATGCAGCTGGATAACCGAACATAGATATGAGGATATCACTCTAACCAATGTGATATTCCCACCATAATCATTATCCATGAACCTTCCTTAGAGAGTACACTCTTTAAGAACCTCCCATAAAAATTTTGCATGTAGGCTTTGATGCGTATATAAAAAATTCCTAATGCTGATACCACCCTCCTTCACTTGCATAGAAATCCTCACCCATGAATCCAAGTGATGTCTACCCTATTGAAGGGAATACAAAATTAGTGAGGTAGAAATATTATCAATGTGAGATATGACATCCTTTGGTGCCTTGGTTGTTGAGAGGGTATGGATCGGTGTTGATGTCAAGACACTGTTCACCAAGGTTATTCTTCTCCCAAAACAAAAGTATCGGTTTTTTCTATTCTACATTTTACCTGTGATACTTCCCATAATATTATCAAAATGGAGGGTATAGGGAATATTGGCCAAGACAGGGGCCTCAAGGTAATACCTATGGGGGGATCATTTATAAAGGTCATGAACATTTATCAGTAGGCTTAAACACCTATATGATAACTTGATAGAGATATAGAAGACTCTATTTGTTCAATTGACAACATGGACAGTCATCTTACAATAATCCTCGAGAAGGAAGTTAATACCTAAACCATGACTCTAGTTGGAATTTTCAAATATAATAGTGTTGATAGTAAACAATTGATGAAAATTGTTAACAAATCAGGTCTTCGTCGATAAGGAAGAATATTTCCTCATGTGATACTCCTATTAATGAGGCAGTTGTGTACATATTTTTTATAATGAATAATGTAGGAGATAATGGATAACCTTGTCCCATCCCCCAAACCATATTAATTGAACCCCAAAATTTTTTCAAATGGTGGAGATTGAAAGATAAGGGGGGATATAACATTTTAACAAGAGGTCATAAACCCAGGTGGAAAACCCCATTCTAGAGACCACCTTAATGATACAATTACATTCAACTTGATCATAGGATTTATTCATATCAATATTTATTGCTAAATTTCATTCAAGTACCTTCTGATTGATACCACTAATGAATTACTAATTCAATATGATGGCTGTAATAATAGACCTCCCATACAAAAACATGTTATGTTATTTTGAGATCCATCATGGAATACCCCTAGAGAGTATCTTATTAAAAAAAAATTCCAACACCTTGTAGGGGTAGTTACACATGCTTATCAGGTGAACGTGGTTGATAAAATATGTTTCCTTAATATTGGGAATAACCACCATTGTAGTAGAAAATTATACACAAGGGAGTCCACCACCCCAGAAATAATTCATTACTGCAATCAACATATCACCCCTGATGAGGTTGCATGAATCTCTATAGAAGGAACCTAGAAAAATGTTAGAGCCTAGAACATTCTCCAAGTTCAATCAACACTTAGGCTCGTAGACCTCATTCTCATTATGTATGATTCCAAAGAATGAATTTTCCATACTAGTTACCATGTGGGAAATATCATCCAGATGTTCCGCACCAAACCTCATATATCTATCCTGCATATAAGGGTTGGGTTCAGCAAGAATCATTTCTAGAATTTCATTAATGGATGTTTCTTCTTCATTTTCAAAGTGATATTTGCAAAAAAATAAAATGGGGGTTTTTCATATATATCAATATCCTTTGACATTAGTTTTGTTATGCAGGTGATATTTCATCATGAGAACATTCATATTCTTTTACTATATTTCTAATAGAATATTGTTGGAATTTTTCCTACAAACCCCATATCTTTTACAAGAGTTAATTATATGGTGAATGAAATATGAATTTATTCTTATTCTCATGTTACATAATTTTTTTGAAACTTATTATTGATATGTGAGTTTATATACCACCCTTGAATTAAATTGTTATTGATCTATGTCTCATTAGTTAATAATGAGGTGTGATTAATGACAATAGAGTCAAGAATTCACCACGAGTTATGATATACAGTCCAATAATGGACAGTGATTTGTGTTTTGTGAGTCAGTAATGAACCATATGGTTCTATAATCAATTCAATAATGAACCATGACATGTTATAATGGATTAAATAATGGACCACTGGGTTTAATAATATAGACAATAAGGGCTAATCATCATGATACTTGATTCAATATTGGATCGTGTGTTATGATAATCAAATCAAAAATAGAAAATATATTTTATTATTTGAGTAAATAGTATTTCATGATTTTTTATAGATAAGTAAATAATTTTCTGAGTTGTGATGCTTGAGTCAATAATTTACTTCAAGTTAGAATATTCAAGTCATTAATGGGTCATGTTTTATGATTCTTGATTCAGAATGCATTGCAGGAAGTGATACCTAAGTCGCTATGTAATGGATTCGTGATTTTAATACCTAAAACAATATGTATGAATATACTATGATTGTTTTTTCACCATAGTTATTTATTATGGGTTTCTATATCATCATAAAACATGCTTATGATTATAGCCCATGTATCACATTTATTAAATCATGTTTCCACATTCTTTTTCCATAATATATGACTTTTAATTTGATATTACATGTCTTTTGGTCATAATATATGGATAACTAAAATATTTAAACTAAATATTAAATAGTATTATTCTAACATGTTTATGTTTTCTCAGATTGATTATAATATGATCATTGATGTTATATTTTTTTAGTTTATCTCTTACTTAGCATGTGTTCTAACATCATTCATATGCTTTCATTCCCCATGTTATGAAGTTAAGTATAGATTATGGGATATATAAAAGGGTATATTGTTTCATTTTATAATAAAAATAATTTTATGATTATCATCAAATAAAATTATTATGTAATTCATCCTCAAATTCCACAATCATCCCATTCATGGGATGACGATATAATTTTTCATGTGTAATGTTTAAATTATGGAAATGTTGTAAAATATTGAAATATTTATCTTTGGCCACTATAGGTATTAAATTTTAATCTTATTATCAAAATATGCATCATCGTTGAAAAAATTTTATTCTTTATTTAGATTTTTTTGGGTATTCTTATTCTTCATTGAATTGAATGAAATTTCCATCTCTCTCAATCATTTCATTTTAATAATAATCTTTTTTATCTTATATTCAACCAAAATACTATACTAGTAATATAGTGAGACAAAATTTATCTTATGATATTTATGTGAGGAAATATTTACATTGAATTAATCCATGAAGATATAAAAGAATTCAAAGACAGTAATTGAATTCCCTGATGATTATCCAGAACCTCTTGTATATCGGACATTATCATTCACTCTTTTGATAACACCTTCCATTACTTCATTATAATGAATATGAATTTATTTTATTAGTTAGGATATATTTTATTTTTTTTATTTCATCACTCTATCATTAATCTTATTAAAATTTCATAGATTGTTCACACATAATTCTCTATTATAAAACACAAGTTTTTTTGAAATATAATCAATAAAATTGATTAAATGATTGTATTATTTAAATTTAATTAATCATAATATTTTCTCTAGGAACTGTAGTCATGCCTGATACTATATTAATATGTGTGAAACAAATAGTTAAAATGTAAAATACATCCTTAAACAATGTCAATGAGTATGGTACCATTCAAAACATGAAGAAATGATATATATTACAATAAATTACAAAAATTCCATTTTTTTCACTAAATTATTATTTTACATCAGATATATAAAAAAATAGAAAATAATTATATCCTTTATTATCACCTTGTTATAGATACTCATACACATCATTGATTAAAATAGAGATAAAAACATAAATAATAACTAATAGGAAACAATCCTAACAGTAATAATCATTAAAATTATTAAAATATTCATTGGAAGACCAACCCACATTCTGTTACCAATTTACTAACCCACATGTATTGGGGGTTTACTGAGAAAGGTTTTCATAAATTGATAAAAAATTATATAATCTTTAAAACTTGATTTCATTAAAAGTAAACCTTATCAAATAATAGAGTCATTCATCACATTTTACTAACCCTAACTATTGAAATAAATGTTATAAATAATATTTCAGTCTATGTACATGGTCCACCAATCATATTGAATGACTATATTTATTGTGTGATTCCCAATAATAAAGAATATATAGTATACTTCAATCATCATATGGAATAAAATGACAAAAAAATATCCATCCACTTGTAGATAATAACTAATATAGTAATCTCAGACCAGGATAATATCGATAGAAGCATTAATAAATGTTGTGGTTTGTAATATTTAATTATATAGGGATATATCCCCTGGTTTTATTTTCTTATTTCCTCACAATGTTATTTTCTCATGCACTTATAATAAATCATAGAGATGATTTGGATCCTTAAATTGTTATAATAAAAGACCAAAATGATATTAATACATCTTAAAACACGAAATACAATGTGTACTCCTATTCATTAAAACTTGTGTATTCTCTCCCTATATTGTTTTCTCTATTCAGCTCTATATATATTTTATATAACTCTTTTAACTTACTCAAACTCATGAAAACCATCACTAACACATCATACTACATCACAAAGAATTAATTTTTAATTTCAAATTTTAAAAATATAACCTCTTAAAATAACCACCAGTAACTCATTCAAATAAAATTTAATCCATTTTTCTTCATCAAATCATAGAATCCGCATAGATATCCTTTATAAAAAATTTCAAAAAATTTGAGTAGTCTTATGTTCAACCCAATAATCTATATAATCAAATAAATTTAAATGTATGTATATTTTAAATACCCATGAGTTCAATTTTAGGATCTACAAGACATGTACAAGAGGAAACTTCTGGTAAACCACCATATTGTTCCTCTAAAAGCTATGGATTTTGAGGGGGAATTTTTTAATTCATATTGAATTACTAAATATTTTTTCAATTACTATTTAATTATAGGGTATTGTTTAAATGGGATGAAGATATATGAGGATATATAGGTATACATTGTAAAAATATATATTTGTCTATTTTGTATAATGTGGTGATATACTAGTTACCTATAAGTCAAGGTGGAGTGATTGGATGTGTTAAGAATAATAACTGGGAGGATGGATGCATTATAAGTTGTAGAAGGTAGCCATATGGTGGTTTAGGACTAAGAACTAGGAACCAAGTCTATTAAAAATAGTTATTTAGTGGAGAAAATTTTATAAATGTGTTTTTTCTAGATTTAATAATTTAAATTTATTTTTTCATCATTTTAGCTATTTTTTTAATTTAATTTATTTTATATAGATTAAATTTATGACTTCTACACATATTAAAAGAAAATTTTAAATCTTATAGTGCTGTTTAATTCACCAAATTAATAAATTTTAATGCTCTATTTTTTTGAGTGTATTATCATTAGTTTTACTTGTGATTTAATTTACTTTTCTTCCCCTATATTGACATAATTAAAAATTTCTTATGCATAAGGGTGGATTATCCCTTTCTTATGAGTTTAGATTTTTTATAGACAAATTATTGATGACTTCATTTTTTCTTTATCATCTAATTGTGTGATTATATATAAATTATGATCTGTTATTTTCATTTAACTTTTTTTGAGACAATAATATAGGGGAAATTATGTTGAAATAATGAGACATGTTTTAACTATATTATTAGGTTTTAATAAAATAACATATTATTAAATGTTTATGATATTAAATTAAAATGAATTAAGATTAAATTTAGAACATATAATGTAAATAAATAAATACATCCTATGTTAACATTATAAAATACATTAGAAAAGTATTTTTGTTATTCAAATCAATGTTTTCACGTTTAAATGTTTCCATTTCTTCTTATGAATAAATTTTGCATTGTCTTATAAAAAAATATTGAATTATATTGAATAAATTAGCATAAAAATGTATGTCTCACTTTTCAATTATCTTCTATAATATATATTTAGTACACTATTGAATGTGTGATTTTGGGGAAACGAATGGAAATATGTTTAAATAATTTTTAAGGGTTAATATTTATTTTAATTTGATGTTTATTTGTTATAAAATTATTTAATATTTACATAAATTTTTTTTATAAATACAGAGTATAAATACATGTGTGAAATACTTATTTCTTTAATTTTAATAAATAATATGTGAATCTTAAAGTTTAGAATTAGTATTATATGTGAATTTTTATAATTTTTTTTCAAAATAAGGTAAAAAATGATGGAATGTGTATTGAGTATTTAAATAAGTTTTTATACAAACAAATGATTAATTTATTTGTGATGAAATGGTATTGATTAAAATATTATTTACAAAATAGAAAATCCAGCTTTTTTATAATATAGAATACACCTCTTATTGGTTACAACATGGGTTTAGCTAGATTATACAGATTCTTAAGATTGGCTATGACATAATACGATAAAATGTGCAGCATGGGTTTCTCTATAATGTTATATTTCTCTATGATTATTTTATATCACTTTTTCAAGGATATTATATAAGGAATATTTTGTTAATAAACCTTTATGATCCATGTTTGTAAATAATATATTCATTTTTTTGTGTTCTGTGGTTCCACTAGAAAAATATAAAGTAGTAATATGCATTTATTGTATGTAATAGTCAACAAAGAACTCATTAAATTAATTATGTAAATTATATTATCAATCCATTTAAAAAATTATATTTTTATATAATAAAACATAAAATTACATTGAAGATTATGTTTTTTGAAGTTTTGCTAAAAAAATGTTTCCTTTAACATTATACATACACATCTTCTCTGTGTAAATAATGCATCAATATTGTTATAGTTTAAAGAGAATTGATTTATTAATTTAGAGTTTATTATTACATATTTCAATTGGTTTAGTTATTATACCTTAAAACTCATATTGAGGGGATATCAATCTAATATTTTTCAAGAAAATTTGGTTTTATTGTTTATACCATGATACATTGGATATATTTTATACCTTGTTTAGATATATTCATTAATTTATAATTTTATAGGATTCGTATTCTTACATTACTATATATTTTATTACATATTATAAACCTTCATTATTATTAATGTATTTAACATAAAATTATAATCATCATAGCATGTTATAGTGATAATAACATGCTACGAAATATATACATACCCTTTTTGATAGTTTTAAAGACTCTAAAATTCAATGTAAATTTCATTTCAAATAAATGGGAATTTTATAAGTCCGTGAAAATTTATGGCGTGGTGATTCCGAGGCCCGGAGTGCCTAGAATGAATTTCTGGACCTTTTTTTGGGTACATTTAGTGAACATACAACGGGGTTTTATAACATTTGAACAGGTGCTCGAAATTTAAATTCGAAAACATCCTTGAACTCATAATGTTGTTATTCTCTTAAGGATACTTTCACCTCAACGACAAATGGTCGAGGGTGAAAAATAATTTTTGTGTTTTTCATGGAAATAAAAAAAATCACACATTTTATTTTAATTGTTGTAACCACTCCATATAGAATGTGAGTAATGGGGACCACCAAACATTAAACTCCCATGAGAGGTTATGGTGGTGGGGACCACCCAAGCCTAATCCCCCATGAGAGGTTATGGTGGTGGGGACCACCTGAGGCTTAAACCTCTTGAACTCCCCTCCTAACGAGGGAGAAACCTCTCTACTTCCTCTTTAATGTAGAGGAGCTTATTGAGCTTCCTCCACATTAATTATGCCAACGCACCACATTAATTTATCCAATTTGAATTTTAAGCCAACAAACTAAATAATAGATATCATAATCTATTATTTTGGGGCTACCTATTCATTTTAGTGGAATTTTGGGGAAGGATATTTGGGAGAAAACCTCTCCAAAAAAGAACACCAATGAAGAATGCCTCTCCTTCAATGAATTATCCTCCAAACATTGTCAAAGGTTCTCCAATGACACACGAACAGACAATTAAAGAAAATGATGACGACATCGACATCCATCTTTTCCCAAAGATTCGTCTTCTTCTTTGAGACCTTGTAGAAATCATCAAGAGAATGAGGTAGGGGTTTATTTATAAGTGATTTTATATTCCCAAGTTCTTCTCTTATAAAAAATGAACACAGATCAACTCTCTATTTTAGATTTATCCGAGAATGTTTTCCTTTTGCGGGATTGGGAATGATTAATTGTGGAAGCTTTAAGGGAGGGTGTTTGAATTGTTTTCCCGTACATGTTCATAATTTTCTTGTTATTGAAGTATAATTTCCACTTGCAAATGCTCTAATGCGGAGAGTGCGGGCCAAACTAACATGGCTCGTCCTCTTCATAATTATTGTGTTGAATTTCGGTATTCTTCACAATGGTGGAGGATGGAGACCAACCACGAAGGGGCATGAGAATGGTGGAAAACACCTTCGCTGGCCGTGATGAAGGTTACAGCACGTTGGCATTGTTCGACATCGTCCGCCACCTACGGCACTAATGCGCCGCCCAAGGTCGCCACCGCCCTGGGACGAGCCACCACCGTCGGCCGAGGAGCCACCGCCGTCCGCCTAGATGCCACCGTCCTGCCCGTCCGCGCCACCTGCGGCCTTCCGAGCCTCTCTGATCGAGCCACCCGCGGCCGTGCCGCTCCGTCCGAGCCACCCCACGGCCGAGCCGCTATTGCCAAGCCTCCTCGAGGCCCCCGAGATGCTCCGGCCAAGCTACCACGTAGCCACGATACCCTGGCTGAGCCGCCATGCGGCCTCGCATCATCCGCGGCCGAACCCTTGAGGCCCCTCGCGGCCTGCCGGACCGCCCAGTAGGCCGGGCCGCCCAGCACGGGTCAGTCCGAACCCAGCGGGCGGGGATGAACCCAACAGGCTGAGCCGCACTATGGGCGGAGCTAGACCCAGTAGGTCAGGCCGAGTTGACTCAAACCTGGTCGGCGCAGACCGAGTCGGGCCAGGTCAGACCGGACTCAGGCCCACTACGACCCATTTACTTTCTTTTGGCCATAACTTTGGCACCGGACATCCGTTTGACGAACCGTCAGTGGTGATGGAAATAATGGATTCAGAAGGTCCCTTTGAGAATACCCCACTAGAGTTTTGTATTATGATGGAAAATAGTCAGGTTGGATCGAGCACAAATCCAACCGGACCCAATGGACTAAAAGGCTAACAACTCACAGACCGAGCGTCTAATTGACGCGTCTTCTGCTGTGTTTAAACCCTTATGATGAGATGGAACATTGAGATGCTTATTCATGGGACTTTGTGTAAGTTGGAGTATCGACTAGTAGCTCATGGATCAGATCCTCCCTGAGATGAGTAAGCATAGTGCGGGAACCCAATAGCTGGATGAGACTTGACGCCTGATGACCATTTCTACTTGAAGTGACTTGATAGGCCTAGTGGGGAGCGCCTCTGTGTGACATAGAAGACCCATAGTGGGGAGCACGTCTGTGGGATGCGACAGACCCATGGTACACGATAGGAGAAGTACCTCAATAGACCACGGTGGGGAGGATCTCTATGTGACGTGGCAGACCCATGACACTCGATAGAAGGAGTGACACAGCAAATCACGAGGGGGAGCGCCTCTTTGTGGCGCGGCAGACCCATGGTGGGGAGTGCCTCTGTGTGATGTGGCAGACCCATATTACTCGATAGTAGGAGTACCTCAGCAGTCCATGGTTTGTGGGAAGCACCTCTATGTGACGCGGCATGCCCACTATACTCGATAGAGGAGGGGATCTTAAATAGCTGATATGTTCGACGATGTGACTGGGTATGTTACTTGTTACTACCCATAGAATAAATCTTGGTGTGAGATGAGTCAATATCTCTGTTTTTTCCTCATGATTGAGATGGATTACATGATAACTTAGGTATATGTATGGGCATATACCTATGTAGGGTTATCTGTTGATTTCATACATTGTGTTTTATCCTTGGTGTTTTTTTTTGATACCTTGAGGGTATCGGGGTCCCTAATGAGTATCGTTATACTCACCTATGCATGGGCTATACCCGCACCTTGTTGTGATGGATGTAAACAACGAACAATGCTAACTGAGGTTGAGAGTACCAGGACTGGACGATGCCAGGAGGTGGACCATACAGCGTTTCGATATGCAGATGATATGGACAGACGTGGTGTGATAAGGAGGAGATCTATACCTACCATTCATGTAGGATCCTCAGAGGACAACCTAGTAGCTGAGTTTCCCTTTAATTCAGTTGTATTGTATCATAGTTGTATTTGTACTTTCCTGTTGGGCTTGTATTCTGGATCCTTTTACTTTCAACACTCTTTTGTTTATACAGTTTTCTTGTGTTCTTATATTTCGGTGTGCTTGGATACGTGATATTTCAGGTTATAAATGAAATTCCTTCCTAGTTTTAGGATAATATTTTTTCAGTGCAAGTTTCCATCCCTGGCCTATTGAAAGAGGGCATGGGGTAGTCACGGCACGGGCCCCTGGGGACAGGTCGTGACAAATTGGTATCAGAGGAGTTGGTTCTACTGAAGAACTAGGACTCTGATATTTTCTATAAAGCAATAGCTTTAAGGGTAATGAGTGTGTTTTTCCGTTCAGGGAGTCCAGTTTTGGTGAGGCGGCCGACATATCCATTCACCCGGACCCTGACTTCTAATTTCTGACTCAGTGTATAAAAACAGTAATTATGTGTGTGTTTCCAAGAGTTTTATTTTTTATCTCTTGAGTCTGCTCACCGGGTATAAATTATTGACTGTGGCACACCTATTTCTTTTTAGGATACATCCACGCAGACATCCAGCTAGGGTTCTGAGAGTTGTATGCACTGGTATCCCACCGAGCAACGAGGCCTCGATGCAGGGCCCTTTTCTAGTAGAGGCACCAATGGTACCTTTTCCCATTGAGACACTGATTATACCAGCCCCAGAAGTAGACGGTACATGCATATTGAGTGCATTGGATGAGTTACAGTGCTAGAGACCACAAAGGTTCAGGGGACAGACGGACCCATAGGCGGTTGAGGATTGGCTGGAGGCTATAGTGAGAGTCCTCCAACTGGTAGGGAAACCAGACGATATCATGGTGATCCTTGCCTCCAGCCTTCTATAGGCAGTAGCAGGTAGATGGTTGAGCTTGATGCTTCAGGTCCACGATGAGGTGACTCATCATGGAGAAGACTTCGAGAGCCTGTTTCAGGGAGTGTTTGTCCTAGCGACTCTTCGAGCAGCGCACATACAGGAGATGCTTCATCTGCAGCAGGGCAAAATGATGGTAGCTCAGTACTCTGTGTGGTTCGCTGACCTCTCACGCTACTCCACAGATATTGTGTAAACCCATTATTTAGGGCTTGGACTTTTTAGTAGGGGTTCAGGAAGGATATCAGGGATTTGATGATCTCACTCAACATCCTGACGTAGGAGAGGGTGTTAGAGAGATCCCTCCTAGTTTAGGGTTTCTATGTTGAGAAGTCTCCAGGAGAGAGACCCACCACCGGTCAACATGTAGAAGAGTCTTATGTATCTGGCCGCAGATAGATGTCGTAGAGGTCTAAGAGGACTAGACCTACAGGTGGACGACTGCAGGATTTATGGTCGACTATGCAGGGCACCCGAGACAGAGTCAGTCTTTCCAGGAGAGATCAGTGTTACGCATTAGGCGGGTAGGGTCACAAGGCTCGTGACTGTTTGGCCCGCTATATAGATTATCAGTAGATGTTTGATGGACTGCCTAGGCAGAGACAGAGGTTCGACCGAGGAGGTACGTAAGGAGTAGGCGGATGTGGCAGAGGTGTTTGTCATGCAGCTGGTGGTGGGCGATAATTTGGTATATTACCGCCACCACCACCAAGAGGTCCACCTCGACCGCAGGGAGGAAGTGGATAGGGGTGAGCTCAGCTCCAGGCAGCTGAGACCTACGATCATGGATCTACGGAGATGATACGAGGTATGATCTGTTTCTACTCCACCTTAGCTGCAGTACTTATAGACACAAGTTCCATTCATTCTTCTATTTCCACTGCCCTTGTTCAGAGCTCGGAGATTCCGACGGAGTCGTTGGCTCGATCCTTACGGCTAGAGACTCCTACAAGAGAGGATTTGACGATTACGCACATGTGCCAGCAGTGCGAGCTTATTCTAGGAGGCGAGATCTTCGGCTGGGATCTCATAGTAGCAGCGTCAAGGCCTTACGTCATCATCTTGGGTATGGATTGGTTATCTACAGTCCATGCTTAGATAGACTGTATTAGGCACAGAGTGTGGTGTGTCTGCATGGATGGGACCAGGTTTACCTTCACCGGGGAGAAGGGAGCCTTTGCAGTAGAGTATGGATTTACTCGGAGGAGAGTGTAGCCTATCACTCATCAATTGTCTAGCCTTACCCTTAGATCTATTGATGTGGAGATTCTAAGGTATCCTGTAGTGGTGGACCAGTCCGTGGATTTTTTCCCTGATGATGTTCCGCGTCTACCTCCTCACAGAGAGGAATACTTTTACATTGACTTGTACCCCGGGATGACATTGATATCTACACCAGCATGTCGGATGGCTCCCATGGAGATTCGTGAGTTGCAAGTACAGTTAGAGGACTTACAAGGGAAGGGGTTTATCCAGCCCAGTGTTTCACCTTAGGCAACCCCAATTTTGTTTTCCAAGAAGGAAGATGGAAGATTGAGACTTTGTGTTGACTATCGGTGCCTGAACCAGGTGACCATGAAGAAAAAGTACCCACTCCCAAGGATTTACAGCCTCTATGATCATCTGAAGGGATCATTGTGTTTCTCAAAGATAGACCTCAAATCAGGCTATCACCATCTTAGAGTGCAAGGTGAGGATGTGCAGAAGATGACCTTCAGATGTCATTATGGCTATGAATAGTTCTTGGTTATGCCATTTGGTGTGACCAACGCTCTAGCAGTGTTCATGGGAATCATAAATAGGATCTTTCATCCATACCTAGATCGCTTTTTAGTAGTCTTCATCGATGACATTCTAATCTACTCGGCTAATGAGGAGAAGCATGCCCATAATTTGCGGGTAGAACTTGACACACTCCGAAAGAACCAGCTTTATTGTAAGCTCTCAAAGTTCCAGTTCTGGATTCGAGAGGTTCACATTCTAGGACATGTCATATCGGAGGCTGGAGTTGCAGCGGATCCAGTGAATATTGAGGCGGTACTTGCTAGGGAGCCACCCAAGAGTGTAACAGAGGTACGATGTTTCCTGGGTTTGGCTAGATACTACCAGAGATTTGTGCAAGATTTCTCTAATGTTTCTGTAAAACTATCATCATTGAAGAAGAAGGGGTAACTCGTTGTTTGGTCGCAGAAATGCCAGCGAAGTTTTCAGAATCTGAGGCAGAGGTTGAGTCGTGCCCCCATCTTGAGGCCTCTATAGGAGGGTGTAGGGTACATAGTTTACTATGACACATCAAAGAACGAACTTGGATGTGTCTAGATGCAAGAGCAAATAGTGATCACATATGGTTCTTGATAGCTGATACATCACAAGAAGAACTACGCTTCCCATGACCTAAAGTTAGCAGTAGTGGACTTCACCTTGAAGATGTGGTGACTCTATCTGATGGGCGAGCGTTTTACCATGTACTCTGATCACAAGAGTCTCATGTATATCTTCTCCCAGAAGGACCTGACCCTGAGACAACAACGCAGGCTTAAGTTCCTCTAGGACTATGACTTCGAGATAGTCTATACTCCTGAGAAGGGGAACGTTGTAGCAGATTAACTCAGCAAGAGGTCTCGTATATAGCTTCTATTTGAGTCGACGGAGCAGCTAGATGCTTTATAGATATCCTTTGAGTATAGATATGGATGAAATTTTCTTTAGTCTCTTACAGTCACTCCCCCACTCCTTCATCGAGTCAGGTAGGTACAACGTGGGGACATTGACTGCGAGACACGACGTGCTCAGATTTCCATAGGACAGGCACCTGATGGATTTTCTGAAGGTGGGGAGTATGTCCTCTTTTTCAGATGACATACAATGGTACTTGTGTCACTTCAGGATGAATTTTTGAGGGAGTTCCACACTTCCCCTCTTGCGGTACATCTAGGAGTGGCGAAGATGTACCAGGATCTCCGATGAAATCACTGGTGGCCATGAATGAAGAAAGCAGTTGCAGAGTTTGTTTCTTGGTGCCTCACTTGTCTGCAAGTGAAGGCGGGTCATTAGGTACCATCAGGCTTGGTTTTTCATTTAGAGGTCCCGATGTGGAAGTGTGATGGGATATCCATGGGCTTTGTGATTGGACTTCCACGTACATCTAGGGGCCATGACTTGATATGGGTGATCGTCGACCAAATCACCAAGTCATCCCACTTTTTACCGATCAGAGAGAAGGGTTCAGTAGAGAGAATGGGATGCCTATATTTGCAGATGATTGGGTGGCTACATGGAGTACCCTCAAAGATTGTCTCCAATCATTATGTATGTTTTACTTCCCAGTTACGAAAGGGGATGAAGGAGGATTTCGGGATGCAACTTCATTTGAGAACCTCCTTCCATCCTCTAACGGATGGTCAGACTGAGTGGGCCATTCAGAACCTCAAGGAAATGTTGAATCCTTTTGTCCTAAACTTCAGTCACACTTTAGAGGATCACTTTCCTTTGGTGGATTTTGCATTCAACAATAGCTATCACTCCACCATTGGGATAGAACCTCTCGAGGCGTTTTATGGGCGACCTTGCTGATCACCCTTGTGCTGGACTGACCTAGGGGAGTCAGCACTAGGTGGACTAGAGATAGAAGAGGATACCACAATGAAGGTGTATATCATCTAAGAGCAGATGAAGACTGCACAAAGAAAGAAGAAATTGTATGCCGATAAGAGACAGAGACCTATGGAGTTCGAGGATGGCGACCACATATTTCTATTGGTCTAACCTCGATGAGGTTTACTGTTATTTGGACGAGGCGACAAGTTAACTCTGAGATTCATCAGACCTTTATAGGTCCTTAGAAGATTTGGTGAGGTGGAATACTACTAAGCTCTTCCACCTCAGTTTCCCCTGGTGCATGACGTCTTCAACGTATCACAGCTGAGGAGATACGTGCACGACCCTTCCCATATCATCGACCACGGAGAGCTGGATGTCGACGATGGGGAGACTTTTACGGAGGTTCCAGTAGATATTGAGGATTGACAGCAGTGGGTCCTTCATGGACAGTTGATAATTATAGTGCGCGTTCGATAGCAGCATGTGAATCTTTAGAAGAGCACATGGGAGAGGGAGGCTCAGATGCGTGCTCAGTACTCCCAATGGATTTCCTAGTTATGAGTTGTGGCTTACGAGGACGTAAATCCTTGATGTGGGGGGAATGTAAAGACTCAGGAATTCCATGTAAATTTCCTTTAAAATAAATGGTAATTTTATGAGTCCACGAAAATTTACGGTGCGTGATTTCGAGGCACGGAGTGCCCGGAATGAATTTCTGAACATTTTTTCAGGTACGTTCAGTGAACATATGAGCGGGGTTTTTATAAATTTTTAACTGGTGCTCGGAAATGAAATCTAAGGACATCATTGAACTCACAGTGCTAGTATTCGTTTAAGGAGACGTTCACCTCGACATCAGTTGGTCGAGGGTGAAAGATAATTTTTGGATCTTTCAGGGAAATAATAAAATAAAAAAAATCACACCTTTTATTTTATTTGTTATAACCACTCCATGTGGATGTTGAGTAGTGGGGACCACCAAACCTTAACCTCCCACAAGGGGTTATGGTGGTGGGGACCCCCTGAGCCTAACCCCCCATGAGAGGTTATGGTGGTGGGGACCACCTGAGGCTTAAACCTTTTGAACTCCTCTCTTAATGAGGGAGAAACCTCTCAACTCCCTCTTTAATGTTGAGGAGCCTCTTGAGCTTCCTCCACATTAATTATACCAATGCACCACATTAATTTAGCCAATTTGAATTTTAATCCAACAAACTAAATAATAGATATCATAATCTATTATTTTGGGGTTACCTATTAATTCTGGTGGAACTGGGAGGAAGGAGCTTTGGGAGAAATGCTCTCCAAAGAAGAACGCCAACGAAGAACGCCTATCCTTTGATGAATTCTTCTCTAAAATCTGTCGAAGGATCTCTAACAATGCACGAACCGACAATCGAGAAAAATGATGACGATAGCGACATCCATATTTTCCCAATGATTCGTCTTCTTCCTCACGACCTCGTCGATGTCATCAAGCGAACGATTTAGGGGTTTATTTATAAGTGATTTTATATTCCCATGTTATTCTCTTCTAAAACAATGAATGCAGATCAAATCTCTATTTTAGATTGATCTGTGAATGTTTTTCATTTTCAGGATTGGGAATGATTAATTGTGGAATCTTGAAGGGAGGGTGTCTGATTTGTCTTCCCTTACCCAATCTTAATTTTATTGTGATTCAAGTATAATTGATTCTTGCTACCACTCAAATTCGGAGAGTGTGGGCCAAAAAAACATGGCCCATCTTCTCTGTAATTCTTGTGTTGAATTATGGTGTTCTTCGTGATGGCGGAGGATGGAGACCAACCACGAAGGGGCATGAGAACGAAGGTCGACTCCACTATCGGTCGTGATGAAGGTGACAGTGCAACAGTGCCATTCCACGACCTCTGCCAACCACTGCCCCACCACGTCACCCGTGACCACCACTGTCCAAGATGAGCCGCCGCCACCGACCAGTCCGAGCCGTAGCCGCCGTCCTCCGAGCCGCCGCCACTGTTCGCAGAGCCGCTGCCCCCGTCCGTCGAGCTGCCACCGTCCCTCCAAGACGCCGGCTGAGCCTCCCCGCCAATGGCTTTCCGAGCCGCTATGGTCGAGCGACCCGCGGCCGAGCCACTCCGGCCGAGCCCTCATGGTCGTGCTACTCTGGCTGAGCTTCCCTGTGGCCGAGTGGCTCCGGCCGAGCCACCCCGCAGCCCCGAGTCACTCCGGCCGAACCTCCCCATGGCCCCAAGACACTCCGGCCGAGCTGCCCCGGCCGCGCAACCCTACAGCCTCACGTCCCCCCCCCCCCGAAACCCTGAGGCCCATCAACTCCTTCCAGACCACCCAGTTGGAAGGGCCACTCAACATTAGCTGGTCCACAATATGGGCCAAGCTGGAACCAGTGGGTCAGGCCGAGTTGACCTGAATCGAGTCAACCCTGGCTAGTTTGGGCCAGGTTGGTCCGACCAGGTCGGACCGGACATGATCCCACTACACCCTATTTACTTTCTTTTGGCAATAACATTGGCACCAGACGTCCATTTGATGAACCATTAGTGGAATAGGAAATCATGGAGTGAGACGATACATTTTAGTATACCCCACTGGAGTTTTGGATTAAGATGGGGAATGGTCAGGTTGGATGAAGCAAAAATCCAACCAGGCCCCCGGGACTAAAAGGCTAACAACTCACAGACCGGGAATCTAATTGATGTGACATCTGTTGCATTGAGACCCCTATGACGTGGTGGAACTTTGAGAATATTCTTTGTGAATATTATTGGAATTTTTAGTATCTAATAGTAGCATGTGGAGGGGATCCTACCGGATACGAGTGAGCATAGTACGAGAACCCAGTAGCTGGCTGAGACATGATGACTACTGACCTTTTTGACATGGAGTGACTTGACAGGCCTAGTGGGGAGTGCCTCTATGTGATGTGGAAGATCCATGGTGGGGAGCACCTCTGTGTGATGCGGCAGACCCACAATACATGATAGGAGGAGTACCTTAGAAGGCCACAGTGGGGAGCGACTCGGTGTGATGCGGCAGACCCATGGTACTCGATAGGAGGAGTACAACATTAAGTCACGAGGGGGAGTGCCTCTATGTGACATGGAAGACCCGTGGTGTGGACTGCCTCTGTGTGATGTGGCAGACCCAGAGTACTCGGTAGGAGGAGTACCTCAGTAGTCCAAGGTTTGTGGGAAGCTCCTCTATGTGACGCGGCAGGGCCACTATACTCGATAGAAGAGGGGATCTCTAGCAGCCGAGGTTTTCGATGATGTGACTAGGGATGTTACTTGTTACTACCCCTATAATAAATTTTTGTGTGAGCTAAGTCAGTATCTCTACGTTTTCTTCACGATTGAGATGGATTACTTGATAACTTAGGTATATGTATGCGTATATACCTATGTAGGGTTATCTCTTGATTTCATACATTGTGATTTGTCCTTGGTGGTTTTTGTGAGACCTTGAGAGTATCGGGGTCCTCATTGAGTATCATTATACTCACCCCTGCACGGGATATGCTCTCACCTTTTTGTGTTGGATACAGATGACAGAGAGTGCTGACGGAGGCTGAGAGTACCAGGACTGGACAGTGCCCGGAGGTTTACCATATGGAGTTTCAATACGCAGAGGAGATGGAAAGATGTGGTGGGCTGAGGAGGTAATATGTACCTACCCTACAAGTAGGATCCTCAAAGGATGACCCAGCAGCTGACTTTCCCTTTTCTTCATTTGTATTGTATCATAGTTTTATTTGGACTTTCTTATTTGGCTTGTATTCTGGCCCCTTTTACTTTCAACACTCTTTTGGTTATACAATTTTCTTGTGCCCATATCTTTCTATGTGCTTTGTTACACGATATTACAGGTTATAAAGGCAATTCCTTCCCAGTTTTAGGGAAATCTCCTTTTGGTGCTAGTTCCAGCTCTGGCCTATTGAATGAGGGATTGGGGTAGTCACGGCACGGGCCCTGGGGAATGGTTCGTGACAAATTGGTACCAGAGGAGTCGGTTCTACTAAAGAACTTAGACTCTGATCTTTTCTATGAAGCAATAATGTTAATGGTAATCAGTGAGGTTTTCAGTTCAGGGAGTCTAGTGCTGTTGTGGTGGCCGACATATCCATTACCCAAGACCCTGACTTCTGATTTCCGACTTAGTGGATAAAAACAATGATTGCGTGTGTGTTTCCAAGAGTATTCTTTTTATCTCTTGAGTTATCTCACAAGTTATAACTTATTGACCATGGCGCACCTGTTTCTTTTTAGGATTCCTCCATGCAGATAGCTATCTAGGGTTCTAAAATTTGTATGCACTTTTAGCCTACCGAGTGATGAGGCCTCGATGCATGGCCCTTTTCCAGTAGAGGCACTAGCGGTACCTTTTCCCATTGGGCCACCGATTCCACCTTCCCTTGCAGCAGACGGTGCATGCTGCTTGAGCGCGTTGCAAAAGTTCCAGCACCATAGGCCACCCAGGTTCAGGGGAGAAATAGACCCATAGGTGGCTGAGGATTGGTTGGAGGCTATAGTGAGAGTCTTCTGACTAGTAGGGACACTGAATGTTCTCATGGTCATCCTTGCCGCAAACCTACTATAGGAAGTAGCAGTTAGATTGTTATGCTTGATGCTCTGGGTCCACAATGAGGTGACGCTTCTCTAGGCAGACTTCAAGAGCCTGTTTCTGGCAGAGTTTGTCCCAGCGACTCTTCACGCAGTGCGCATACAGGAGATGCTTCATCTGCAGCAGGGTAGCATGATGGTAGCTCAGTACTCGGAAAGGTTCACTGAACTCTCACGCTACTCCACAGATATGGTGCGGGACCCATTCTTCCGGGATCAGACCTTCGAGCAGGGCCCATGTGGGAGATCAGGCCTTCGATTAGCTCACTCAGCATCCCGACACAGGCAGAGGTATTTGAGAGAGCCCTCCTAATGGAGAGTTTCCTTACTGAGTAGTATCCATCAGCGAGACCCACCACTAGTCGACATGTAGCAGAGTCTTCTGCAGATGGAAGCAGAAATATGTCATAGAGGTCCAAGAGGACCAGACCTACAGGTGGACAGTTGTAAGATTCAGGGTCGGTTGTGCGGGGCACCCAAGACAGAGTCAGTCTTTCCAGGAACTGGAAGTGTTACACATGTGGTGGGCAAGGTCACATGGATCGTGACTGTCTGACCCACCGTACTAATGATCAGAAGACGATTGAAGGAACACCGAAGCAGCGATAGAGGTTTGACCGGGGAGGTCCATATGGTGCAGGCGGACATGGCAGAGGAGCTTGTCGTGCAGCTGGCGGTGGGTGACGATTCGAGATGTTACCGCCACCACCACCCGGAGGTCCACTCCAACCATATGGAGCAAGTGGATAGGGGTGAACTCAGCTCTAGGAAGCTGAAGATTACGAGCGTGTAACTCTAGAGATGATACGAGGTATGATCTTTGTCTACTCCAACTTAGTTGTAGTACTTATAGACACATGTTCCAATCATTCCTTTATTTCCACTGCCCTTGCTTGGAGCTTGGAGATTCTGATAGAGCCTTTGAATCGATATTTACAGCTAGAGACTCCTACAAGAGTGGATTCGATGATTACGCACTGGTGCTGGTAGTGTGAGCTAATTCTAGGAGGTAAGAGCTTTAGCTGGGATCTCCAAGTAGCAGCGTCGAGGACTTACGTCATCATTTTGGGTATGGATTGGTTATCTACAGTCCATGCTTAGATTGAATGTATTAGGCGCAGAGTGCGGTGTGTCCTCATGGATGGGACCAGGTTTACCTTCACCTGTGAGAAGAGAGCCTTTACAGCAGAGGATGGATTAACTCAGAGGAGAGTGTATCTGATCACTCATCAGTTGGCTAGCCTTACCCTCAGAGTTGTTGATGTAGAGATTCTGAGGTATCCTGTAGTAGTGGACCAGTACGCGGATGTTTTCCCTGATGATGTTCTAGGTATACCTCCTCGCAGAAAGGTAGAATTTTACATTGACTTGTACCCCAGGATGGCACCGATATCTACACCAGTATATCGGATGGCTCCCACAGAGCTTTGTGTAGTACGGGTACAGCTAGAGGACTTACAGGGGAAGGGGTTTATCTGGACCAGTGTTTCACCTTGGGCATCCCCGATTTTGTTTTCCAAGAAGGTAGATGGGAGGTTGATAATTTGTGTTGACTATCAGTTCCTAAATCAGGTGACCGTGAAGAATAAGTACCCACTCCTGAGGATTGAAAATTTCTTTGATCAACTGAAGGGAGCACAGTGATTCTCGAAGATAGATTTCAATTTAGGCTATCACCATCTCATAGTGTGAGATGAAGATGTGCAGAAGATGGACTTCAGATGTCGGTAAGGCCATTATGAGTTATTGGTTATGCCATTCGGCGTGACCAATTCCCCAGTAGTGTTCATGGGACTCATGAATAGGATCTTTCAGCCATACCTAGATCGCTTTTTAGTAGTCTTCATCGATGAAATTCTGATCTACATAGCTACTGAGGATAAGCATTACTATCATTTGCGGGTAGTACTGGACACAATCCGAGAGCACCAGCTTTATGGTAGTATCTTTCAGTCTCAGTTCTGGATTTGAGGGGTTCAATTTCTAGGACATGTCATATTGGAGGCTGGTGTTGCAGTGGATCCAGTGAAGATTGAGGCGGTACATGCAAGGGAGTGACCTAGGAGTGTGACGGAGGTACGGAGTTTCTTGGGATTGGTCGGATACTACCAGATATTTGTTCCATATTTCTCCAGAGTTGCAGCACCACTATCATAATTGAAGAAGAAGGGGAAACCCTTAGTTTGGTCGGAGAATTGCCTGTGTATTTTTCAAGAGCTGAGGCAGAGTCTAACTAGTTCTCCCATCCTGAGGCTTCCAAAGGAGGGCGTAGGGTACGTAGTTTACTACGAAACCTCAGGGACTGGAATCGAATGTGTCTTGATTCATGAGCGAGTAGTGATCACATATGGTTATCAATAGTATAGACAGAATGAGAAGAACTACGCTACCCATGACCTGGACTTAGTAGTAGTGGTCTTCACCTTAAAGATGTTCTGACACTATCTGATGGGGGAGTGTTATTCCATGTACTCTGATCATAGGAGTATCAGGTATATCTTCTCCCAGAACGACCTCAACCTAAGACAATGACTTTGGCTTGAGTTCCTTCATGGCTATGACTTTGAGATAGTCTATACTCCTTGGAAGGTGAATGTTGTAGAAGATGCACACATTAGAAGGTCTGGTATACAACTGCTAGGTGAGGTGACGGAGTAGCTGGATGATTTACAAATATCCTTTGTGTATAGAGATGGAGAAGCTTTTCGTCAGTCTCTTATAGTCCTTCCCCCACTCCTTTAGTGAGCCAGGGAGGCCCAGCGTGGGGATGATGACTGTGAGACACGATGTGCTCAGATATCCATAGGATAAGCACTAGATTAATTTTATGAAGGTGGGGAGCATGTCATCCTCTTCATAGGATGTACCATGGTACCAAAGTCACTTCAGGAGGAAGTGTTGATAGAATTCCATACTTCCCCTCTATTGGTACATCCAGGAGTGGTGAAGATGTATTAGGATCTCTGATGAAAACACATGTGGCCGGAAATGAAGAAAGTAGTTGTAGAGTTTGTTTCTCAGTGCCTCACATGTTAGCAAGTGAAGGCGGAGAATCAGGTACCAGAAGGATTGGTTAAGCCTTTAGAGGTCCCAGAGTGGAAGTGGAATGGGATATCCATGGACTTCATGACAAGACTTCCACATACATCCAGAGGTCAAGACTCGATTTTGGTGATCGTCGACCGACTCGCCAAGTCGGCCCACTTCATACCGATCAGAGAGCAGGGTTCAGTAGAGATCATGGGACACTCTATGTGGATGATATTGGGTGGGTACATGGAGTAACCTCGACGATTATCTCCAATTTTGATGCCTGTTTTACTTCTCAGTTATAGAAGGGGTTGGAGGAGGATTTTGGGATGCCGCTTCGTTTAATCACTGCCTTCCATCCTCTGACGGATGGTCAGACTGAGCAGACCATTCAAACCCTCGAGGACATGCTTCATGCTTGTGTCCTCAACTTTGGTTGTAGTAGGGATGATCACCTTCCTTTGGTGGAGTTTGCATACAAGAATAGTTATCACTCCCCCATTGGGATGGATCCTTTCGAGGCATTGTATGGGCGACCTTCCAGATCACCCTTGTGCAGGACTGACCCAGGGGAGTCAGCACTAGTGGGACCAGAGATGGTATAGGCTACCACCATGAAGGTGTAGATCATCCAGGAGCGGATGAAGACTGCATAGAGCATGCAGAAATCTTATGCCGACAAGAGACGGAGACCTATAATGTTTGAGGGTGGAGACCACGTCTTTCTATTGGTCTCACCTTGACGAGGTTTACGTAGATTTGGATGAGGAAGCAAGTTATCTATAAGATTAATCAGACCTTTTTAGGTCCTCGGTAGAGTTGGTGAGGTGTCATACCACTTAGCTCTTCCACCTTAGTTTCACCAGGTGCATGACGTCTTCCATGTATCCCAGATGTGGATATACATGCATGACCATTCCCACATCATTGACCATATAGAGATAGGAGTCAAGGAAGGAGCATATTTTATAGAGGTTTCAGTAGAGATTGAAGATCAACAGGAGTGGGTCCTTCGTGGATAGTCGATACCTCTGGTGCATGTTCGCTGGCAGTAGAAGAACTTCCAAGCGAGCACATGGGAGAGGTAGGCTCAGATGTGTGCTCAGTACCCCCACATGTTTACCTAGTTATGAGTTGTGGCTTATGGTGATGTAAATACCAGAGGTGGGGAGAATGTAAAGACTCAGAAATTCCATGTAAATTTCCTTTAAAATAATTGGTAATTTAATTATTTCGTGAAAATTTATGGCATGTGATTTTGAGGCCCGGAGTGCCCGGAATTAATTTCTAAACTTTTTTTGGGTACGTTCAGTGAACGTACGAGTGGGTTTTTATAACTTTTTAACCGGTGCTCAGAATTGAAATCTGAAGACCCCGTTGAAATCGCAGCGCCGATATTTACATAAGAAGACTTTCACCTCGATGAATGTTGGTCTAGTGTAAAAGATAATTTTTGTATTTTTCATGGAAATAATAAAATAAAATAAATCACACATTTTATTCTATTTTTTGTAACCACTCCATGTGGAAGTTGAGTAGTGGAGACCACCAAACCTTAACCTCCCATGATAGGATATGGTGGTGGGGACCACCCGATCCTAACCTCCCTTGCGAGGTTATGGTGGTGGGGACCACCTGAGGCTTAAACCACTTGAACTCCCCTTTTAATGAGGGAGAAACCTCTCAACTCCCTTTTTAATGTGGAGAAGCCTCTTGAGCTTCCTCCACATTAATTATACCAACACACCAAATTAATTTATCCCATTTCAATTTTAAGCCAACAAACTAAATAATAGATATCATAATCTATTATTTTGGGGTTAACTATTCATTTTGGTGGAATTGGGAGGAAGGAGCTTTGGGAGAAAAAATATCCAATGAAGAACATCAGCGAAGAACTTCTATCCATTGATAAATTCTTCTCCAAAATCCATTGAAGGATCTCCAACGATGCACGAATCGATAATCGATGAAAATGCTGATGACACTGACATCCATCTTTTCCCAATGATTTTTCTTCTTCCTCAAGACCTCGTTGACGTCATCAAGAGAATGAGGTAGGGGTTTATTTATAAGTGATTTTTTATTCCCATGTTCTTCACTTCTAAAACAATGAAGTCGGATCAAATCTCTAGTTTAGATTGATCCACGAATGTTTTCCTTTTACGGGATTGGGCATGATTAATTGAGGAATCTTGAAGGGAGGGTCTTTGAATTGTTTTCCCTTACTCATTCATAATTGTTTTGTGATTCAAGTATAATTGTTACTTGATACCACTCAAATGCAAAGAGTGCGGGCCAAAATAACATGGCTCGTCCTCTCTGTAATTCTTGTGTTGAATTGTGGTGTACTTTGCGATGGTGGAGGACGACGACAAACCATGAAGGGGAATTAGAGTGGTGGTCGAAACCACCACCGGCCAAGATGAAGGCAACGAAGAAACGACGCAATTCTGTGACCTCCGCCACCCACTGCCCCACCATGCTGCCGGAGGCAACTGCTATCCAGGCCGAGCCGCCGCCACTGACAGGGCTGATCCGCCGCTGTCGTCCGCCGTGCCCCCGCTGCTGTCCACTGAGCCGCTGCCGCCGTAGGGCAAGTCGCCACCGTCCCGTCAGGCCGCCGTCCGAGCCTCCCCATCTGCACCTCTTGTGGCATTTAAAGACGCTCTATCCGAGCCACCTGTGGCCGAGCCTCTCCAGCCGCACCACCTATGGCTGCACCGCTCCGGTGGAGCAGCCCCGCATCTGAGCCACTTCGGCCAAGCCACCCTGCGGCCCGGAGCCGCTCTGGCCGAGCCGCCGCGTGGCCCAAAGCCCCTCCAGCCAAGCCACCCCGCGTCCCCAAGCCACTCCGGCTGAGCCACCCTGGCCGGGCGGCCCTACTGCCTCGCGCCGTCCATAGCCAAACCCCCATGGCCCCTCGCGGCCTACCGGAACACCCAGTGGGCCGGGCCGCTCTGCACGGGCCGGGTCGGACCTAGCGGGTCGTGCTGAACTCAATGGGTCGGGCCATACTATAGGTTGAGCCGGACCCAGCAGGATAGTCCAGGTTGACCAGAACCGGTTCAGACCAGGCGGGGTCGGGACGGGTCTGTCCGACCGGGTCGGACCATACACGGGTCCACTACGACCCATTTACTTTCTATTGTCCATAACTTTGGCATCAAACATCTTTTTGACGAACCGTTAGTGGTGCTAGAAATATGGGAGTGAGAAGTTCACTTTGAGTATACCCCACTGGAGTTTTGGATTAAGATTGGGAATGATCTAGTTAGATCGAGCACGAATCCAACCAGGCCCCCAGGAATAAATGGCTAATAACTCACAGACCGGGTGTCTGATTGATGCGTCGACTATTGCATTAAGAACCCTATGATGTGGAAGACCTTTCAGATGATTCTTCATGGGACTTTGTGGTAGTTGGAGTATCGACCATTAGCTCATCAAGAGGATCCTCTTGGAGACGATCGAGCATAGTGCGGGAACCCAGTAGTAGGATAAGACTTGACGACTGCTTACCTTTTCGACTTGGAACGACTTTAAAGGCATAGTGGGGAGTGCCTCTCTATGACGCGACAGACCCACATAACATGACTAGAGGATTAACTCATCAATTTATGAGGGGGAGCGCCTTTGTGTGACGCGGTAGACCCATGGTGGGGAGCGCCTCTGTGTGACGTGGCAGACCCACGATACTCGATAGGAGGAGTACCACAACAGTCCAATGTTTGTGGGAAGCACTTTTTTGTGATGCGGCAGGCCCACTATACTCGATAGAGGCGGGGATCTACAGAAGTCGAGGTGTTCGACGATGTGACTCGGGATGTTACTTGTTACTCCCCCTAGAATAAATCCTAGTGTGAGTAGAGTATGTTTCACTATGTTTTCCTCATGATTGATATGGTTTACATGATAACATAGGTATATGTATGTGTATATACCTAAGTAGGTTATCTGGGGATTACATACTTTTTGGTTTATCCTTGGTTTTTTTGGTGAGACCCTGAGGGTATCGGGGTCCCTACTGAGTATCATTGTACTCACCCCTGCATGGGTTATGCCTGCACCATGTCGTGTTGGATGCAGATGACGGAAAGTGCTGACTGAAGCTGAGAGTACCAGGACTGGACTGTGACCGGACGTGGACCATATGGCATGTCGATACGCAGAGGAGATGGACGGACGTGATGTGTTGAGGAAGAAATCTATACCTACCCTTCAGGTAAGATCCTCAAAGGATGACCTAGTAGCTGACTTTACATTTTCTTTAGTTGTATTGTAGCACAGTTTTACTTGTACTTTCTAGTTGGGCTTGTATTATGTCCCCTTTTACTTTCATCACTCCTTTGGTTATATAGTTTTCTTTTGTTCGTATCTTGTTGTGTGCTTGGTTACATGATTTTGCATGTTATAAAGGAAATGCCTTCCCAGTTTTAGGGAAATCACCTTTCAGTGCTAGTCACCAACCCCTGGCCTATGGAAGGCGGTCTTGGGATAGTCACGGCATGAGCCCCAGGGGACAGGTCATGAAAATAGTTTCCAACCATTTTGGTCTTTTTAATCACTTGAGGCATAGTGGAATTTTTCATCAGGGTAATATTCATGTAGATAAATGTTTTCTCAAAATTATATCATAATAGTTTTTTTTATATCCTTATATTTATGAAATTCATTAAAAAGGTATATTATAATATATGACCATTTATGGATTATATTTGTGTCTTCAAAACTTGTACAACTATAGTGTAATATTAATTTACTAGGATATAAAATTATTTAATTTGATAGTTAAAAATAATAATATTTTGGTGTATTATACCAACTATAACTGAGGGTGAGAAATAGATCATTCGTACTTTATTTTAGAAAATATGGAATTGGTACATGTGTGATTCATTCTTAACGTATATAATTGTGGATTTTGTTATTGTTAAAATAATAAAATACTGATAAAACAATTAGTGAACCAATGGTTAAGAATGTATGTATATTTCGTTACATACGTTAGGGGACAACATGTAGTTAGTTTGATACTTTGGTCATGATGTTGAGGACTAAGGAATTGAATTAGGATGTTTATAAGTATTTCTTCCTTTATTTGTTTTATCCTCTAATTTTGAGGATGCATAGAATATTGGAAATCATTGAGATAAAGTTGTAGACTATTTCATTTAATTATTATAACTCTATGTTCATAAACATAACTTTTTCTCTCTGAATGTTTATATTTATGATTCCTCTAAATATCATCATTTTATTATTGATTAAATTTGAGGAATCATTCAATAGTTATTCAATTTTTAATCTTATTTTTTTGGATGTAATAAAAAAATCTAATGACTAAAATGAATATAGTGTAAAAATTAAGATCTTGAATGGGAAATAGTATATTTAAAGGTGGAATTAAATGGAAACAGGATAATAATTCAATGAATACATAGTGATTTTTCATAAAAGTGAATACTATTTATTTTTCTTCCTTTATAAGCAATTAATCATTTCAGTTATATCAGTGTATCTATAAAGAAAATACTTGAGTTGATTGTCAATGATAGTCAAGTTAATTTCATTATTTTTATAAAATAAGATATCTATATAAATTATTTTATAAGGATAAATAAAGGTTTGTTGATTTTGATTCATCTTCTACAATGTTATCTCATATATGAGATTATATATAAAAGAAGAGAACTAGTAATATTATAACGACCTATACTTTACATACATTGTTATTACTTCAGAATTGAATCATACTTATTACCACATATAACAAAACCATGATAGGACCGTATAGGTATAGTGTATTTAGAAACTGGAAAATATAAACAACTGGTTCATAAATCATCTAAATTGTCTCCCGCCTATTTCATCATATCTAGAGTCTCTTTTGGCATATCATACATAATACCATTCCTCCGGACCTGGGGAACTTAAAATATACCAAAGGGTGAGCTCAAATACTTAGTAAGGGTAAACATGGATATCATAAAAACAATCCATAAACATTTGAATGTAAAAACATGCACACAAAACATCAAAATCTTGAGCAATGAAATAAATCTTGGCAGTACATAAGGCATAGATCATCAAGGAACATTAATCATGATAAAATAGAATGGGAATAAAATATGTAATTGTGGAAAACCATTAAGAACATGTTATGATTTCCATAGTATCTAAGGCATTGCTGCCAAGAATATCATAGTGGATAAATTCCATTACTGAACCTTGTTTACTTGTCATTCCAGCCATATATTACTGAATCAGATTCACCTGTCGTTTCAACCATGTCTATATAATGAGATATAAATCATTACCCAATGAATTGGAGGGATATATTCTTCCCACCCATCTCATAATGAAATCATTCCTTCGTGTGCCACAAAATAAACATAAATCATTCATCATAATCCAAAGAATAATATGGGTTTCATAAACACCATCCCATCATAACATAATCCATATAAAATAAATGGATATAATTTCATCATAATAAAAATGAAACCATGTAAACAATAGAGGCATTATACTTAAATATAAGCATATTAAATAATGTCATCTTAGATGAAAAATGGTTTTGATAAAACACTTGAAATGAATTCCTGAGGAAAATATCCTTTCTTCTTAAAAATCATTTTATTTTCATAAAATTCCATGAAATTTTTAAAGAAAATGATTTTGTTGAAAATAATCATCAAATATTGTAGAGTAAGATTCATAAAAATAATTCATTATGAAACCATAAAAATTAATTCATGCGGTATAAGTTAAAAAAAACATTCTCCTCATACATGTAAAGGAAAAGTCGAAAAGTACCATGTATGGTAAAAAAAAGAGAGATTCCTTCCATAACACAAAATAAAAGTCAAATAGGGGTAAACATGACTTTAAAAATACATTGAATAATATTAAATACTTTATGAGAAACATTTTATGGACATGGATGAAAAATATAACCCCAGTAAATTCTTACGTATAATCAATCTCGGATAAAAATGAGATTTGAAAATTATGCCTTACCTTTTGTAAAATTTCTTTCGTATGTGTCCGAGACTCCTGTATAGTTGGATTAAAAATATTATTAACTTGTAATAAAACCATAATAATATATATGATATCATATATGATTCTCTTACGACTTTATATTAACCTTTTATTTTTCAATTCCATGTTAAAATAGCGTTTTGGGTAAAATTGTTTCATTTATCGTTCGTGTTTTGACTTGAAATTATTAATATCATTACTTAGATCATGATTACTTTATAAAAGAATGTAAAAAATGATTTATATATAATAAATATTCAGAATATACATATATATAATATATCGATAAATGGAAATAAATACATCGTTCATGGAGACGATAGGTCGTACGTACGCATGAAGACTGTTTTCGTTTCCTTATTAAATTGAATAGAAGTAAGTAAACAACATATAAATAAATAAAGTATCATGAATATGTCATATATTTAATTATTATTTATTATATATACTTTATAATCACTCTAGAATGGTTAACTTGGATAATGAATCTCATCACGTCGGGGAGACGGTAATCCGTACGTACGCACGAGCGATGATATTGTTCCCATAATTATTGAATGGAATTAGAGTGGATGATATAATATCTCAGAATTAGTATCATGTTTTAATAACCATATATAGTTATTATTTACACCATTATAACCATCCAAGTATGGTGGTGGTGGAAAAACAGATTACACCACGGCGTGGAGACGGTATTCCGTACGTACGCACGCGCGGTGATTTCATTTTCCGTTGGATAGATAGAAGGTGAAATAGGGTTGGTTCATATTTATAATAACATATCAATATATTAGTGATATTTATTTTAATTAAATTATTATTAAACAACAAAATAAGATGATGTTTAAGAAGAAATGAACATGAAAGAATCGTTAAAGGATATTGCCTCTTCTTCGACGCGCCTCTTCTAAACCTCCTCTTAGGGCACTAAATTTGGTCTTTGAAGAAAACCAGGACCTCTAGTATATTTATAGGGAAGTGGAGAAGAGAAATGGGTATGTTTTTTCTAATATTTAATGCTCAAAGTGGTGTGAGGAGGATAGGGAGGAGGTGCCCTTTTATAAGAGAAAAGAAAGGCACTTTTGGAAACCACTAAAATAATAATTTATAATAAACTCAAACCACACTTAAAAACTTCCAAAAATGATTCAAATTTGAATATGAGATGTTATAGGGTTGTAATCCCATCATACAATAAAATTTATATATGTTGGAAATTTATTTTAAACCTTATCAACTTGATTTATCCTTGTGTAGTCTATTTAATTTTATTTGTGGTAATAATATTCTAAATTTTAATTTGTTATAAATAATTACATATGTGTTTTGAATTTTTAATAATTGTATAATTTATGACATTTTAGACCATATTTATTTCAACTTATTATTTTAAAATATTTTTGTGATTTTTAAAAAATTTAATAATATGTAATTTTTATAAAATAACAATAGAGTCAATTTTAACACTATTCATTTATTTGAATTTACATAAAAACCACACAGAGGATATATTCAAAAAAAATTAATAGATTAAAATCATGTCATATTCATATAAAAAATTCATGGATCACATTAATTTGTTCATATAACATTTATTTTAATATTTTTAAAGCCATTTATTTGATATTTCCCTTAATAAAATAATTACTACAACATTTTTGTATAATTATTTAATATTATTATTTATTGCATAAATATTAAAAATAAAATACTATGATGCAGATAAATCTAATATATTTCATAATAAAATTTTTAATCGAATTTATCATCTTAAAATCACAACATTTAAATTGTTATATTTACTAAATCATGAAGGTGACAACATTTACCTAATTTAAAATAAAATAATATAAGTGTCATAATCTATTTTATAAGGCTCCAAATGGTCAAATATTCGACCATTGTATGCTTATGGTTTACATGTAAACGACCAATAAGTTTTGGTCAGGTTTTTGTGCCTTTTATGGTCACTATTAGATTAATAAAAACTATATTATTGATTTTTTCACTAAATAAACATTTTCTACATCACTATTGTGTCATCATTAATGATAAATATTTAATCCCTAAAAATTCTAAAAAAATTCATATTATGTAGATAATGTTATTAGATATCTGTTGACCATTTATTTTTGAAGTTTTATGAAGTTTATCAATAAAATAAAATTATTACACTTATAAGATATAATAGAGTGACATGTTGTCACTTTCTTTGTTTTTAATAATAATTACATCCTTTTCTTGGTCAAAATTCCAATAACTAAATATGTTCATACCCTTAGGTGATATGGGTCTAATTTTATTCATTATATATAATTTTGGCAGGTGTTTGGGTAATTTTATAATCTTATTTTTACCCTTAATTACCCGATTTACCTTTAACTGTAGTAAATAAAATTTACTGTAGTTACTATTCATAATGTCTAAAAATAAAAAGTAGCCTATTAACATAATTTGTACCTAATGATTCCAAATATGGAATCCAATTTTCCATATTCAAAACACATAAGTTTCAATTTAATATTAATCACATTGTTGAGAAAACGGGTTTTAGAAGTTAAAACATTGCAAAATATTGAAATGTTTTTACCTATGAATTCAATGTAAAATTAATGATAATGACTTGAGTTGTATTAAAAAGTAAAAAAAATATTCTATTTATACATTAAAAACATTAAATATTATAATGTAACCATATAAATTATCTTGATGAAAAAAGTTGTTTTTAATGAAAATTTAGCGAATTTTTACTATTCATAAAAATATGTAAGTTAACAGAAAAATATAAAAAAATTTATCCAAAGTAAAATTTTATATCATTATGGAAATGAATAATTTTTTTTTGTATAATTTAACTTATGAACCTGTCAAAAACAAAATTTGAAGTGGGTGCTCCATCAAAAGGTGGAAAACTGCATTTTTTTAAAAATACTTATTTTTCCCGGAAAATTTATTTTGTTCTCATATCATGATCTATAAAATGTGTAAGATTAATTATAATGTCATAAAATTTAAAATGTATTTACTACTATTCATAACGGCTAGTTCATAATAACAATATATCGTTGTTTAGTGAAACTCAGTATTGCGTACAACACAAGCTATTAAGGATGGTCGCTCTTGCGTGCCACACAAGCCAAGAATAGTGTTGCGTATACTAAAATATAATACAGTTTCGCATATAGTGCAAGCTAATCTTGGTGTAGAGTACAAAACAAAACATCACTAAAATTAAAAATAATCTTTCTCATAAAATGTTGGGGTGTCACATTCTACCTCCCTTAAAATGAATTTCTCCCTCAAAATTCGTCGGGGTTATAAATGGTTTACTGCTTGAAAGATTTTTTTATAGAAACCCACACCGTAAAAATGAATACTAAAACTTAATTTTAAAAACTAAGGTATGAAACGTAACAGTTGCCCAAATTAACTCATCACTAGGTTTCCACATAAGATAACATAGGTGAAAATTTGGATATAGAAGAGAAATATAACCATCATGTTCTGATGGAGAGTGGTAGATAATATGGCTATGAAAAATCCAAAAAACACAAAGCCATAAATTTGTGATGGTCTAAGGTACTATCTGATTCATTGGATATGAGGGTACTTGGACAACATTTTTGGTTTTCAATATTATTTCCCTAAATTTGATAAATTTTTTCATAAAGAGAAATACTTAATTGATTTCAGTGTAATATCATCGTTGGTCATTCCATAAACAATTTCCATATCATCTCTTATTTAATGAAATGAATTTGAATTTGTCCTTCTTGAAATGTTAGCAGATCATGCGATAGAATGATATGTTATTCCATCTATCTCAACCAAAATGTTATCAAATTTTATTATACATAAGTCCATCTATAGCGAGATTAATCATATATGGTTCCAAAAATGGACTTATACTTCATCTATCATACAACTTAATGACATAAAACTAGTTTCTACTAACCAAGGACTTCTTGTAGGCCATTGGTATGTGATAAAGTCCTGTCGCACTTCAGTTGTTGGTTTGATTCTAGCATCCTTGTTCGATGCGATGGGTTGTCACCCATCCTATGGGTTTTCCTTTTTCTAAAACAATATTATTATAACATTTCAAAAATAATATTAAAAATTTATAGCCTTAAACAATACTATCTGATATCTATCATAATTAATTCCAATCTTTAAGCTTATCCAAAACACTTCTATCCAATCTCATATTATAAGGAAAAAGATTACGATAGAGGTCATATAACAAGAATTTGAATACCATCATTTATCCCCCATATATCATAAGATATATTTTGTCGATCACATTAGAAACATGTGAATACCTTAATAATGTATTCCTGAAACATTAATTACCATAGAACCTTAGTGAAAACATGAATGTTGTCAAATGTTAACTCTTTCCACAAACCAAAATCCCAATATTTCAATATACTAAAACCATGATGTCACTTTGTCCTTATATCAGTCATGAGATTGTTAATACTATCATTTTCTCTATATCCCTTCATTATGTGCATATCATCTTCTTTCCAAAAATATCTGAATAACCTTTCGTGGTTACCGGTACCATTCAACATATACATTCAAATACTTTAGGAAAAAAATAGTGTAACAATCCTTAGATCTTTCTTTATTCCATAGTACCATTACCTATACAACATAACTCTTGATAAACATAAATCATTCCACTAACTTCTTAAACCAATGACCAAGCCTCAACAGTTCTTTCATCTCACATATCATTTGTAGTCTCATCATCACCATCAACATAAATACTACCCATACAACCATGATGATTCTCTTCATGAGACTTTACATTAGGGAATTGGTTTGCATAATGCTCGTACATTACACATTTAAAACAGTTAACCGTTGTTGATGTCTTAGAAATACCATTATCCTTGACCATGGTGTTAAATAAACCATTTCATTTGCAATTATTGGCTTTGAGTCATTCTTTTCCACACCCAAAGCGTATTCTAGTTCCTTTGAAACATTCTCCCTAATGCCTCTTACCACATGATTTACATGATGGAAATTGAACATTCTTTCCTCTATGATCATCATGAAACTCTATCTTTATTTTATTAGCTGAGTTGGGAAACTCACCAAAGTTGAGATTATTGATCATATTATGAGACTGGTGATTAGGCATAATAACGATGTTTGGACTTCGAAATACCGTTTCATTTGGTTTCTCATGAAGAATATCATTCCATTTTCCATCATATCATCCGTTATCGTGAATCTTCCTATTTCCATCCATTTTCTAAAACCCAAAAAGAATAGTGAGAGGAAAATATAATACTAGGAAAACAACATAATAAAGGGGGAGTATCTTCAATATCTAACATCTTTGGTTTAATTATAAGATCGTAACCATAATTTTAGTACTATAACTTATACTTATACTTAACCTTAGGGACATCCCTAGACATACCTTTGAAATATCTCCAGGGATCTCACTAAAGTTTTCACATCCTAGTTCCCAATGATTAACAAAACCTTCCCTCTAATACCAACTATAAAGACCCATACATTACATAAATTTTTATTATTTTATAAATGAAGCATACTTATTACCAAATATAACAAAACCATGATAGAACTGTATAGGTATAGTGTCTTTAGAAACCGGGAATCATAAACAACTGGTTCATTAATAATCTACATTGTCTCCCACTTATTTCATCATATCTAGAGTCCATCTTGGCATATCCTACTTAATACCCTTATTCCTGTCCTGGGGAATAGAAAACATACAAAATGGTAAGCTAAAATCCTCAGTAAGGGTAAACATGGAGAACATAAAAACAATCCGTAAACATTAGAACGTAAAAACATGCACATAAAAAATAAAAATCATGATCAATGACATAAATCTTGGCTAATATATAAGGCATAGATCATCAAGGAACATTAATAATGATAAAATATCATGGGAATAAGACATGTAATAGTGGAAAACCATTAGAAACGTGTTATTATTTCCATAGTATCCAAGGCATTGCTTCTAAGACCATCATATTGGACAAAGTCCATTACTGAACTGGGTTTACTAGTCGTTCCAGCCCTATACTAATGAACAGATTCACTTGTCATTCCAGCCATGTCTATATCATGAGATATAAATCATTACCCAATTCATTGGAGGGAGATATAGATCCCACCCAACTCATAATTAAATCATTATTTCATGTTCCACAAAAAAAACATAAATCATTCATCAAAACCCAAAGAATAATATGGGTTTCAAAAACACCGTCCCATCATAACAAAATCCATATAAAATAAATGGATATCATTTCATCATAATAAAAATGAAAACATGTAAATAATATAGTATTTATAATTAAATTTAAACATATTAAATAAAGTCATCTTAGATGGAATATGGTTTTGATAAAACACTTGAAATTAATTCCTGAGGAGAATATACTTTCTTCTTCAAAATCATTTTATTTTCACAAAATGCCATGCAATTTTAAAAGAAAAAAATTTTGTTGAAAATAATAATGAAATATTATATAGTAAACTTTATGAAAATAAGGCATTATGAAATCATAAAAATCCATTCATTTCGTATAAGTTAAAAAACATTTTCCTTGTACTTTTAATGGAAAAGTCAAAAAGTACCATGTATGGTAAACAAAAGAGAGATTCCTTCCATAACAAAAAGTAAATGTCAAGGAGGGGTAAACATGAATTTAAACATACATGGAAGAATATTAAACACTTTATGAAAAACATTTTATGGACATGGATGAAAAATATAACCCCAGTAAATACTTACGTATAAGCAATCTCGGATAAAAATGAGATTGGAAAATTATCCCTTACCCTATGTCCAAATTCTTCCATATGTGTCCGAGACTCCTATATAGTGGGTTTAAAATATTATTAACTTGTAACAGAACCAAAATAATATTAATTATATCATATATGATTCACTTACGACTTTATATTACCCGTTCATTTGTCAATTCCATGTTAAAGCAGTGTTTTGGGTAAAATCGTTTCATTTATCGTTCGTGTTCTGACATGTAATTATTCATATGATTACTTAGATAATGATTACATACTTACATAATGTAAAACATGATTTAGATATAATATTTATTCTGAATATATATATATATATATATAATATCGATAAATAGAAAGAAATACACCGTTCATGGAGACGGTAGGCCGTGCGTACGCATGAACGTTGTTTTCGTTTCCTTATTAAATTGAATGGAAGTAAGTTAATAACATATAAATAAATCCAGTATCATTAATATGTCATATATTTCATTATTATTTATTATATAAACATTATAATCATTCTTTAATGGTTAACATGGAGAATGAATCTCATCGCGTTGTGGAGACGGTAATCCGTACGTACGCACGAGCGATGATATTGTTCCCATAATTATTGAATGGAATTAGATTGGATGGTATAATATCTAAAATATAGTGTCATGTTATAATTACCATATATAGTTATTCTTTAAACCATTATAATCATCCAGGTAAGGTGGTGGTGGAAAAAAATATTACACCACGATGTAGAGACGGTATTTCGTAAGTATGCACGCACGATGATTTCGATTTCCCTAGGATGGAAAGAATATCAAATAGGGTTGGTTCATATTTATAATAACATATCAGTATATGAGTTATACGGATGTTATTACTTTATTTTGAAACAACAAAATAAGAGGAAGTATAAGAAGAAATAAACATGAAAGAATCGGTAAAGGATATTACCTCTTCATCGACGGGCCTCATCTAAACCTCCTCTTAGGGCACTAAAGATGGTCTTTGAAGAAGACCAGGACCTCAAGTATATTTCTATGGAAGTTTATAAGTGAAATGGTAAGGTTTTGGCCGATCATGAAGGCTCAAGGTGGTGTGAGGAGGAGTGGGAGGAGGTTCCCTTTTATAAGAGAGGAGAGGGGCACTTTTGGAAACCTCTAAAATATTAATTTATAATAAACTCAAACAAAACTTAAAAACCTCCAAAAATGACTCAAATACGAATATGAGATTAGATAGGGTTTTAATATCATCATACAATGAAATTTAGACATGTTGGTAATTCATTTTAAACCTTATCAACTTGATTTAACCTTATTTAATCTATTTAATTTCATTTGTGGTAATAATATTCTAAATTTTAAATTGTTATAAATAATTACTTATGTGTTGTGAATTTTCAATAATTGGATACATTATGAAATATTATACCATATAAATTTCAATTTATAAAGTTTATTTTTTTTTATTTTTAAAAAATCTAATAATATGTATTTTTTATAAAATAACAATATAGTTAATTTTGAAAATTTTCATTTATTTGAATTTAAATAAAATACACATAGAGGATATATTCGAACCAAAATATTTAATATATTCCAAACAGGACATATTAATCTAAAAAATTAATGGAGCACATTAATTTGTTTATATAAAATTTATCTTAATATTTTTAAAACCATTTATTAGATATTTACCTTGATAAAATAATTACTACAACATTTTTGTATAACTATTTAATATAGTAATTTATTGAAAATAAATTAAAAATAAAAGACTATGATGCAGATATATCAATTAAAATACATAATAATACTTTTAATATAACTTATCATCTTAAAATCACAACATTTAAATTTTTATATTTACTAAATCATGAAGGTGACAACTTTGACATCATTTAAAATAAAATAATATAAGTGTCATAATCTCTTTTATAAGGCTCCAAATGGCCATATATTGGACCATTGGATTCTTATAGTGTATATGTACCGGACCAATAAGTTTTGGTCAGGTTGTTATGCCTTTAATGGCCAGTATTAGATTAATAAAAACTATATTATTGATTTTTTTACTAAATAAACAATTTCTACATCACTATTGTGTCATCATTAATGATAAATATTTAATCCCTAAAAATTCAAAATAAATTCACATGATGTATATAATGTTATTATATTTCAATTGACTATTTATTTTCTAAGTTTTATGAAGTTTATCACTAAAATAAAATTATTACACTTATAAGATATAAGAGAGTGACATGTTGTCACTCTCTTTGTTTTTAATAATAATTATATCCTTTTTATGGAAAAAAGTCAATGAAATGAATATATTCAGACCATTAGGTGATATGGGTCTACTTTTATTCATACAATATAATTTTTTCAGGTGTTAGGGTAATTTTATAATCTTATTTTTACCCTTAATTACCCGATTTACTTTTAACCGTAGTAAATAAAATTTATTATAGTTACTATTCAGAATGTATAAAAATAAAAAGTAGCCTATTAATATAATTTGGACATAATTATCCCAAATATGGAATAATGTTTTTCAAATTCAAAACACAGAAGTTGCAGTATTTAATTTAAAATTAATCATGTTATTGAGCAAACGAGTTTTAAAAGTTAAAACATTGAAAAAGATTGAAATGTTTTTACCTATGAATTCAATGTGAAATTAATGATAATGAATTGAATTTTATTAAATGGTAAAAATATATTCTATTTATACTTTAAAACCATTCAATATTATAATTTAACCATATATATTATCTTGATGAAAAAAGTTGCTTTTAATTAAAATTTAGCGTATTTTTACTATTCATCAAAATACGTAAGTTAACAGAAAAATATAAACAAAATTATCCAAAGTAAATTTTTATATATTTATTGAAATTAATAAGTTTATAATGTCTGATTGAACTTATAAAAGTGTCAAAAACTAGATTTAATGTGGGTGCGCCATCAAAAGGCGGCAAAACTGCATTTTTTCAAAAATACATATTTTACCCGAAAATTTTGTTTTGTTCTCATAACATGTTTTATAAAATGTGTAAGATGAATTATTATGTCATAAAATTTAAATTTTAGTTATTAATATTCATAACATATAGTTCATAATAACAATATATCATTATCTAGTGGATCTCATTATTGTGTACAACACAAGCTATTGAGGAAGGTCGCTATTGCGTGCAACACAAGCCAAGAATAGTGTTGCATATACTACAAGATAATATTGTGTTGCATATAGTGAAATCTAATCTTGGGGTAGCGTACAACATAAGACATCACTAAAATTAAAAATAATATTTCTCATAAAATTTTGGGGTGTTACAAATATATTTATAGTGATGTTTTTCATGTTGAGAAAAATTACTCAAAGATAAGATAAATGGGGTGATGTATCATCAGTGAGTTGATAATCCCAAGGGAAGGTTTGACATAAAAGTCCTAGTTAGTTATTTTCTATAGAGCAGGCACTTCTTAATCCAAAATTTGTTTAATAAATTTTTAGAGATATCATATTTCTTATTTCTACCTTAGCTACCATATTATTTTATATTGGTGTATCCTATATAGTAATTTTAATTTTCTTGGAAAATAATTTTATATTTGATGTTTTGTTCTTATTTAGGGTTTTGGAACTGAATACATTATTTGGAAGAAAAAATAAATATATCAAATTAATTGTAAAACATTTCTGTGTAATTATATGGTTTCGAATTATTTTGGATGTCATTATTTTCATGATGAATCATTTAATTTTTATTATAAAATATTATTAATAATATAATGACAAAATTAATTATTTTTTATGATTAGTTGAATTATTTATATCATATGGTAAATGAATTTTCTTTAGTATATGATTATCAATCATGTTGGTATTAAAATTTTTTAGGGAATATAAGGATGGTCACGTCTTTGACAACAATAATGGTTATTGGATATAATTATAGAACCTATAAAATTTTATTTATTTATATTTTAAATAGATATAATGATGTTTTTTCATGCATTTTTCATTGCTAATACTAAAAATTGTGCAAGATATTTTTAGTGACTTCATACTAGATATTGAAGCATTCTATATTACACTTTATCATATAGATCATGATAATATCATAAAATTTAAAATTCATTTTGATGATATTCATCCAAATAAAAATCCTTAGAATACGAATGATTCTATAGGGATCTCTGAATATTTTTTTCAAAAATTTATATGATATATTGTTCCCAAATAATGATTATCAATGGTTGATGAATATTACAGTCATGAATCTATATCAATTTCCATCGATAGATAATTTATTTTACTCGATAATTGGAGAAAAATGATATAAATAGATCAATCATCGATCAAGTTATCAACAGATTAATGTGTGATATGACGATGTATAAAATACATGATTTTAAAAAAAGTGTAGTCGTTATGAATATCTTATGGTTCCTTTTTGGGTAATGAATATGTTAATCCCTAACCTAGATCAATCAATTTATATTATCTGAACTGAATCATAATAAATCCTCAAGTGAACATCCCTATATTCCAAAGTCTTATGACTAGTATTTAAGGCCTATGGTGTGTCTTTGGGGACACTATTCCTTCCTACCATAATAAAAAATAGTAAAAATTAACCGAACATCATCGTTAGTAGAAAATAATCTGAATGAAGAATAATAAAATATAAATAAATATGTTATTAAATGAAAAACATAAATGTATTGGTAAAACCTCTATACATGTTAATGAAATAATTCCCTATAAATAACTTTATTTCATCGATTTCTCATATTGTATGCAACGCCGAGTCTAAAATAATTATGATACACTATTCAGACATTCTTATTTAATATGACAGTTAGAACATAGCCATTAATTTGGTCGGTATGAATTTGGATAGATATTTTATGAATTATATATAATTTTTTTACCCAATATGACTATATAAATAAATTCATAGTAATTGACTATTCATTTTTTTAGTAAAGACGTTATATTCTATAAAAAATATGTTTTCTATAAAAATGGTATTCCATGGGAGTAAATATTATAATTAATTTCTAAATGTTTTAGAAAATGTATTTGAAAAAAAATAATTTTATTTCATACAGAATTTCAAAATTATCTTATGATTATTTTTGTTGATAATTTTACGAAAAGAGTAATTTTCCAATTTGTAACACCCCAAGCTTCCGTGGTACGCTTCTCTTTGAATAATACAGTAGCATGTGTTGTATGCAACATCGAGTTCGAACACACACCACAACCAATCAAACTACCTGTTATGAATATTAATACCCAATTTTTGAAATTTTATAAATTTTATCTTTACAAATAGACTTCATTTTTGGATTCTGAATGTCAAAATTAGCTAAGGGTGAATTTTTTGTATTTTTCTGAAAACATTCAATTTTTGATTAATAGTGAAAAAACACTGAGTTATAGTTTAAACCCGAATTTTTATTTAAATAATTATTTATGTTATTTATATTTAATTAAGGTAAAAATAGAAACATAATACCCATATAATTTAAATTTAATTCATGGGAGTCATTTTGTAATAATATTATATATATAAAATTTTATTGAACTTTTCACTGTCTTTTACCCACCACCTAGAAGAATTTGTAAATTCACATAAAACTTAATTTTACAACTTCTATGAGTTGAATTTTAAAAATATGAGAGACATGGTTAATATCAAAGAGGAAAATGTGGTCAATAAGATAAAAATAGTTTTTGGTGAATAATAACTTTTTACTTTTATTTACCACGGTTAACAGTAAATAGGGAAATTAAGGTTAAAAATGATATTATTATTACCCTAACACATGTCATAATTCTGTTGGATAAGTATTATTATACAAAAAAAACCTTAGAAATAAAATATGAACCTATTTGGTCCACTTGGATTAATTTAGGATATTTATTATTATTTAATTCAAAGAAGAGTTCGAAGAGTTAAAATCAAAGTTTAATAACTAAAACATTTTTAATATTGGGTTTCACATAAAATAAATTCTATTATAAATATATAAATTAGAAAGATAAAATCATTTCCTAAATAATTTTATTTAATTTATAATTTTTAGACATTAAATAATTTAATTTATTTATGACACAATGGTGATGCAGTAATTACTAATTAATGAAATATTAAAATAATTGATATTATAAATATCCAAATAAATGTAATTTGAGACTTTTTATAAATTCCACTAATTTTATAAGTTAATATGTCATATTAGGGTTGGTTATATTAATATTTTCTAAGTAATAATGTTGTTAAGAATTTAGGAAAAACAAAATACCAAATAGTGTCAAAATTGACATAAAATAGTGTTTTAAAAAAAATATTTTATTAATAATTGATATTATATTCGTAAAAATCTAAGGATTGGAAAAATGACTTAGAAAAGGTTATATATATTAATAATTAACCACTTGGGTTTCTCTTGGCTTGTTATAGTATGTTTATTAATTATATAATATAAAAATACAAAGAGACATGGTAAATGTCAAACTATTCAACTAAGAGTTAAAGATAAATGATAAGGTTAATATAGAGACCAAAACCTGTATAAAATATATTGGTTGAAATAATTTAGACCCATACCCACCTTAGCCTAGAAATAATTCACTTTGGATCCATTATAAACCAAATATGAATTAATTATAAAATAATATTTTAAGTTTTTCCAAAGGTGCCCCTCACCCCTCTTATAAAAGGGAACTCCCCCTTCTCTCAAATTTATACCTTAAAAGCCTTTTTGTTCAGCCAACCCCTGCCCATATATCCTCTCAACTTCCCTCACATCAACCTTGTGGCCTTAGTGTGATTAGAAAGCCAACCTAAGGAGCCCTTTTGATCAAATCGAAGGGAAGAACCCAAAGAAGAGGCAATGATTTCCCCACCCTCTTTCAAGTTCCTTTCTTCTTCCACTTCTTATTTATTTGTTATTTCTATTATAAAATAATAACTCTATTATATTATATGTACTGTGATGTTATTATAAATATGGTACAACCATATTCAGTATTCTATCCATCCTTTGAATGACATGTCACCATACGTGCGTACGTATGACTTACCGTCTCCACGTCGCGGTGTAATTGTTATTCAATAAATTATTATTTGGATGGGTATAATAATGACGTGTAATTCATGTAAATAATAAATATAACATGATAATTATTCTGTATATATGACACACCATCCAATTATATATTATTTTAATATCAAAAGAATGATATTGTCGCTCGTGCGTACGTACGGACTATAGTCTCCATGAACGCGATGAGATTCATTCCCCATCGTTTCCATTCCAGACTAATTATTATTTGATGATTAAAAATAATGTTTGAGGACTTGATATCATTCTGTATATGAATAAGATACATCCCTTCCATAACAAATATGTCTCACATAACAAATAATATAATAGAAAATGAATCTGTTAACACATGAAATGACGATAATACTAATATATTATTAACAAATCAATATTAAAAGATCATATATGATATCATATTAATGTATAAAATTATTTTATAAATCGATAACAATTATTTCACAATTATACAAGAAGTTAACATACCCTCTACCAAGGAAAAATTACAAAGTAAGTGGTTTCTTGTCTCACTATTAATTCCGTGAGATTTCCGTTGTTCATCACTTATTTATTTCATGTGGTGTGTGTACTTCCCATGATTGTATTAATTGTGTAATACACATTAATTTGTGGATATTTAAATCATCATTTTATGATCCTTCTTTCATTGGTGTATGTTTCGTAAGTTCCCAAATCGATAAGGGATTTTGAAAACTCAATTTCCACTCATTCGGCTGTATGCATACTTCATTGATTATTTTACTCCAAGATTTTGTGTGGAATCAATATTAATTTTCTTATGTAATAATTTCCACTCCCCTTTATATGGATATAATTTTGATACACATAATCACTCCGTTGATAAATTCTCAAGTCATCGATATGAACTTGATAAGAGAAATTTTAACTCAGACTCCATTTGTTGAGTTAAGAATCTGATTCATTGGTGTTGTTTTTACAAGAATATGTGTGAATGTAATATGATTGAATTACACTGAATATCCAATCATATTGAGTGTATTTATATTTTTCACACATAATTATTTTGTTCAATTATCTTTAACCTACGCATACGATCTTTATAAGCTATTTCATCTCAATTAACATTTCATTAAGACTTCTTTATTGTTATACACCAAATCACTTTTATATGGTGTATATAATGTACATTGAAATTGTATATCATGAATACCTTTTTCCCATGATATTACAATGTTTTTATTACCTCAATTATTTTTATGGAAGTGTCTCTCTTTTTTTAGTAACTCCAACTAAAATCTCATTTTAAATGCTTTAATGATTTATTATTCAAAATCTTTCTCATTAATGTACATGTTTTAAAAATGGTTTTAAGTTTTTATTTATATGGACAAGAATGTTTTAAAATTAAAATTATTTTTAAAAGTTTCAAAGTGGATTGGGACACTTTGATTCAAAATTCATTTTTTAAACAACTTCATGAAAAATAGTGCGACTTTTAAATGTTTTCAAGAAAAAGGGGATATTTATATCCACAGTTTGATGATTATTTAAATCTATGTCAATATCGTTCCTTATTCTCGATTGTGGTTAGTCTATTACTATACAATATTCCACATTGTATTGAATGAGTTATGTTTGACTGTGGATGTGCTATTTTTATACCATTCATGGTTATTAGAGAAAGTATTGACATTTCATATGCCAGTTTTAATATAAATGTTTATGTTATATTTCAAAATTTTCATATGAGGAATGCATTGGACTTAGTAAGGGACAGGTGGAGCCCGCTATAGCTCATCGATGCATCGGTATTTCTCATGAGACAAACTAGTGTCTTGGAACAAGGCCTTGACAAAATATTATTGGTAGTCTTGGAACAAGGCCTTGACTATGTGGTTATGATAGTCTAGAATTATGCATTCCATCATTATGAAATGGGTTATTGATATTACATGTGATTATTTGACTAGTAGAATATCAATGTGAATAAGTAAATGGAATTATTTCATTTCATTTTTTCCATATTATGCTGAAGTCCAACTTTAAAAGGCTTTTGTTTTAGTTATACATTTCCTTAAATTTTTATGCTTATTTGTGAAATTTTCTGCTATATTGTTATCCTTACTGAGCATCTTAGATCACGCCTTTCCATGTTTTATTTTTCCCAGAATTTGAAGAAGTTAGTTATAGTACCCTCGGTTTCTGGTAAGTAACCCTTGTTTTATTCTTTTTAAGTACATGAAGCATATGCAAAATGGTTGAAAAAAGTTTGGAGACTTTTAAAGCATAAAAGGGAAAAATGTGGTCACAATGGGCTACGCAAGATTTGTCCGAACAGTGTGGAAGCCATGCTGGTGTGGTCACTTTGGATAGAGGAGACCGCACAGTGTGCGCACGGTTTGGGAAAACCGTGCGAGGAGGCCATGCGGAGCGCCCCTTCCAAGAAGTGACTACTGCACGATTAGCGCACAGTTTTCCTAACCGTGTGGACTAACCGTGCACAAAGTCAACATAGATCCTCTTTTTAAGGATATAATCTGTTTTATCCTTAAACCCACTCGTTTTTGCTCCTATACAGCCCAAACTCGGGACTTCTCTCTGGTGAAGGTGGGAGAACACTTACCATGATTTTTGGAAGTGATCTGGAGGCTTGTCTTGGTGTTTAGAGGCTGTTTGATCGAGGTAAGTCTCATTTCCTCTAGTTTTATTAGATCTCTTTATTCCTTCTTGATGGATCCTTAGATCTACGGCCATGGTGGGTAGATCTAAGGTAGTTGATGACTTCTTAATTCGGGTTTTGGTTTTTTTGGTGCTAGGATAAGGAATCTAAGGAGGTTTTGTGGTGTTTCGACCCAGTTCTTTGTTGGTTTAGCCTATTTTGTTGAGGTAGGTGGCTTCAATCTCAATAAATCCTTCTTAGAACATGAATTCTTAGTTTCAAATTTTTTTCCTTGATTTAAATGCTGGGTTTTGTTTCTTGAAAGAAATGGTTTTCAATAAAAGGGTGAAGCTTTATTGAAATGTTTTTAACACACATGGTTTTGGGCATGGATTCTATGGGTTGTGGTGTGTGTTCATATGCATTAGGATGGATAAGGGTGAGAATACCCCCCATCAAAAGGTTGTGATAGATAAGGGCAAGAATTCCCCCCATCACTAGGTTGGGAAAGATAAGGCCGTGAAGTACCCCCATCAAGGTACTTCACTAAGTGATGGCTTAGTGGAAGGATAACTCACCACTGGCGAGTATAGGGAGGTCCAGGGTTCATGAATGGTTGGTTGTGTGTATTAGTGAAATGGAATGAATGTGCCAAATGAAAATGTGAATTTTATTGGAAACTTTTCATGGTTACTTTTCTTCAGAAAGATGGTTTATGTTGGGAAATGGTTTTGATATGGAACTTGTTGTGAACTATTTTGAATTATTTTATATAAATTGTTTTATATAAATGTGATAACATGTTTTATCCTAGAGGAATGGGTTGGGAAGTCATCGGGGAAAACCAACTGAGTTTCATTACACATCCCATGCCTTGGCACGTTGGTGCTTTTTCATATGTCATGTACTGGGATGTTGGAAAAGATAAAGTGTCACATGTTTAGAGCACTGCTTCGTGATACATGGGATGGTTCATGATGTTGGAGCTTGGAGCTTGTGGAGCATGTAGTTGGGTTGTTGTCTTGTAGTCTTTGAGTTCATCTTTCCGTTGTTTACTCTGATGTTTTAGTGTTGGTTTCTGTTGTGGTACTCTTGTTCGGTTTATGATAAAAAAAATGGTTGAGTTTTCATAGTTTTTATCATGCATCATTTGGTTGTTGGTTGGTTATGGTTGTCGGTTATGTGGTATGTTCAAAAAGGTTAAATCGTCCCCCACTTGTTTTGAAACTCTTCAGAATTTATTGTCGGCCTTTGGTGCCTTGGGGATGTCGCTTAAGGCCTAGTAATGACTCATTGAGCTCTTAAGCCAATGAGAATTGACAGGTCATTACAAATGGTATCAGCTTGTTCGGTCCTTGCCTAAAAATTTGTCATCGATGTTCTCGGTTATAGAGTTGAAATTTCATTTTGTCTATTCCTTGGGTTGGAATCTTAGAAAAATGTAGGATTTTCCGAACTTGAAATGTATAGCATAAAGGGACGTAGCTAACCCGTTTATGCTGAACTTCAAGTTACCAGGGTGTTGGGTACAAAAGTGTTTTGGATACACTTCTAGAATGTTGGAAATCTCATTTTCATGGGTTTATCCAATGAGATGCACATGACATGAGTTATAGAGGAATGAATTCCCTACTAGGATTTCATATCTCATTGTGAGGAATGAGTATGTACTTTTTGTAATGTTCCAATTTTTGAAAAATGAAGAAATTTATTTCAACTAAAATGATTTTGAAAACAAGATATTTGGTGTATTTTTAAAATGGTATGATTTTAAAAAAGCATTGGGATGTTTTCAAAAATGGTTGAACATAGGAAATGGTTGTTTTGAAAAATAATTTGGTGATAATTGATGTGATAGAATTTGAAATGCTAACCCTTCAGTTTCTAGGAAGTGAGACAAACGATGTGCGTTATTGTTATAAAAAATGGCACCCATTTGGCATCATAGAAACCAACCCGAAGAAGCTGCGGTGAATTTGGTTTCACCTGAACCACGTGTGAACCAAGAGCTAGTTCATAGTATCGTTCAAGCATTTCAGGCTGTGGACACGAGGAATCGGTGGGATGAGTCAAGGCATGTAGACCATCCGTCCATTTCCAGAAGTAGAATCCACCCATCATTCAGGGTGATTATGAACCAGAAAGGGCGCATGTGTGGCTGAGTAGGATGAATCATATCTTCAATTTCATTGGCACACCCGTAGAACTAAATGTAAAGATGTCCACGTATATGTTGGAGGATCTTTCACAATGGTGGTGGGAGCTAGTGGTGCAGGTTAAGGTGGATCAAGGAATGGGTTGGGAGGAATTTGAGGAATTGTTCAACAAACAATTCTATCCTCACACATTCATGATCCAGAGGATGACATACTTTTTCATCATGAAGTAGGAGAATCTCTCTGTCGTGGAGTATGCGGCTATGTTCCTGAATTTAGTACGCTCTGCACCAGAAGTTGCTACAAATGCGTCGCTGAAGGCACACATCTTCAAATTATGGTTGCGATAGGAGATTCGATCAAACATAGGTGTGCTCTATATTACGGATTATACAGAGATGGTAAACAGAGCAACAATAGCTGAAAGTGAAATCTCAGGAGTTATGGGAGGAGGAAGTATGATGATACCCATGGGAACGGGTGGGAACTCTATTGCTGGGAACAAGCGGAAGAGGGACACCTATTTCCAAGGTGGGAGTGCGAATCAGAACCAGACGGTTGGATCAGTGAATCTTCCTCTACGACCCCAAAGTAGAGAAGGTTTCCTTCAATGTGGTTCCCCTGACCACATAAAGCGAGAGTGTACGGATCAACCTAGAGAATGTCACAATTGCAAGCAGATGGGGCATCTACAGCACTATTGTAGAAATACTCTGAGGACGGGTGCACGTGACACTTCCCAGGCATTGCAAGCATCATATGCTTCGATAGGATGAGGACAACAGAATTAGTATCATCTGTATAACAGAGCTATCCATGGTGATTCTCTAAATACCATGACTCCTCAACCAAGGAAATCTCAGCAAGGCAACAAGGAGAACAGTGCGACAATGAATAAATTGTATGGAGCTGAATAGATGACTGTTGATGATCATGTTGGACCATCAATAGTAAGAGGTACGATTCATTTGAATTCTACCTTTGTGCAAGTGTTGTTTGATACTAGTGCATCACATTCCGTCATTTCTTCTCGTTCTGTTGACTTGCTATGTTTAAAACTAGAAATGATGCCTTCTGTCATGAAACTGCAAACTCCTCATGGTGAAATAGAATGTCAAGCCTTCGTGTGTCGTGCATGTGCTATAACTGTTGATGGAGTTGAGCTGAAATGGGACTTCTCCATGTCAGATATGGATTTCTATGATGTAATCCTCGGTATGGATTGGTTGACAAGGTTTAAGGCTCACATCGTCTCTTATAGGAGAATGGTTAGTTTGATGACAAAGGATGACATTGAGCATCTCTTTAGAGGAGAGAGGATGGAAAATAAATGTGAAAAGAGATTTTTGGCACCAATTTTGGGAATTATATTTCACTAATTGGAATCTTTGACTTTGGAATCATTGGAAGTGATCGCGGAAAACTATTTTCCAGCTATGGTGGATCAATTTCCTGGTGTTTTTCTTGAAAACTTCTAAGGGTTACCACTAGTAAGAGAGGTGGATTTTACGATTGATCTCCTTCTAGGGAACAGTCCTATATCCCTTCCGTCTTATAGGATGGCACCATAGAGTTATGGTAATTGAAAGTGTAGTTAGAGGAGATGGAAAGCAAGGGTTTCATTTGGTAAAGCGTGTCTCCATGGGTAGCACCAGTTTTTTTGTAAATAAAGCAGATGGAACATTGAGGTTTTGTGTGGATTATCATAAATTTAAATAAGTTACGATAAATAATAGATATCCACTTTCATGGATTGATGATATGTTCGATCAATTAAGGGGTGCTCAGTGGTTCTCCAAGATTGACTTGTGATTAGGATATCACCAACTGCGAGTCCGGAAGGAGGATATTCCAAAGACATCTTTCAGAAGCAGATATGAACACTATGAATATGTAGTCATGCCTTTTGGTCTTACGAATGCACTAGTTGTCTTCATGGAATTGATGAATCAGATATTTTAGTGATATTTGGATTCTTTTGTTGTGGTGTTTGTGGATGACATATTGGTGTACTCAAGAACAATGGCTGAGCATGGGAAAAACATGGCGATAGTGTTGGAAATATTTAGACACCATCAGTTGTATGCCAAATTATCAATGTGTGATTTTTGGATACAAGAGGTATGATTTCCTGGCCATTTTGTTTCTGAGAAAGGTGTTTCAGTAAATCCATAAAAGATAGAAGCTGTTCTTTCATGAAAACCAACAAATAATGTCATTGAAATTCAAAGTTTTCTTGGTCTAGCTGGTTATTACCGATGCTTTGTCCGGGACTTCTCACGATTAGATTCACCTGTGACAGCATTAAAAAAGAAGAACAGTGCATTTCAAGAGACTGAACAATGTCAAAGATCTTTTCAAGAGTTGAAATTTCACCTTACATCAGCACCCAACTTGATTTTTCCGAAATCAGGACAGGGGTATGTGGTGCATTGTGATGCTTCAGGAATAAGGTTGGGTTTTTTTCTTATGCGTGGAGACAATGTGGTTGCTTATGGCTCAATGGAGTTGAGGGTGCATGAGAAAAATTACCAAACACATGATTTGGAGTTGGCTTCACTCGTCCATGATTTGAAACCATGGAGACACTATCTTTTTGGTGAGAAATTTTTTGTGTTTACAGATCCCAAAAGCTTGAAACACATTTTCTAATAGCGAGATTTGAATCTAAGGCAGAGGAGATGGATGGATTATCTTCAAATGTTTGACTTTGACATGATGTATACACTGGGTAAGGACAATTTTGTGGACGATGCATTACGAAGGAAGTCGTATACTCAGTTGGTGAAAGAAGCTTTAGATGAGTGGAAGTTGATGTCGGTCCTAGCTGACATGCGTATGGAATGTGAAGATCGAGCTGATGATGCAATTTTCATTTCAGTTGTGCTTGTTCCTAATTTGGTGGAGATAGTAAAAGAGGCACATGCATCCGATTTAGACTGTGTTGCAATGATTTCAAAACTCAATGGTGGGGAGACCATTGATGGATGGAAGCTGGATGAGAGTTCAGTTTGGTGATTTCGAGATCGGATAGTTGTACCTTTAACTACTCAGGAACAACTCCTTCATGATTACCACCAATCCAAAGGGGCTGTTCATCTCGGAAGATAGAAGATGTATAAGGCATTGAAGGCGCAGTTTTGGTGGAGTGGCATGAAACGAAAGGTAGCTGATTTTGTTTCAAGGTTTTTAACTTGTCAGCAAGTTAAAGCAGAACATCAGCAGCCAACTAGTATGTTATAGTCTTTTCCTATCCTAGAGTGGAAATGGGATCAGATAGAAATGGATTTTGTTACAAGTCTTCCAAGAATGGTCCAAAAACATGATTTCATTTGGGTGATAGTGGACCGTCTAACCAAGTCGGCCCATTTCATCCCAATTCGTGAAACACATACGGTGGAAGATCTTTAAAAAATATATATCCGAGAATTCTTAAAGAGGAATGGTGTACCAGTATCCATAGTCTCATATAGATATCCATGTTTTACATCTCGTTTTTGGAAATCATTACAGCAAGACCTTGGGACTCGGTTGACAATGAGCACAACGTATCATCCTTAGATGGATGGGAAATCCGAGTGGATGATAAAAACATTGGAAGATATGTTTTGGGAATGTGTAATGGATTTTGGGGGCTCATGGGAGGATCATACACCCTTAGTGGAGTTCTCATACAATAACAACTATCAAGCCTCGATACGCATGGCTCTGTTTGAAGCATTGTATGGGTGTCCTTGTCGTTCTCCACTATACTGGGTGGAAACAGGTGAGGTTTCACTAGTTGGGACGAGCCTTGTCCAAGAAACAACGGAGAAGATCCAATTGATTAGAAAGAGGATGGAGATGGCTTAGATTTGTCAGAAATATTATGCAGATCATTACCGATGATCGTTGTTGTTTGCAATGAGTGATCATGTCTTTTTGAGAATCTCTCCTAGGCTTGGACAACATCATTTTGGGAATTAGGGAAAATTACCTCTTTGATATATAGGCCCTTTTGAGATACTGGAACGGGTTGGTGAGGTGGCGTATCGGTTGGCATTACCACCACAGTTCAGTGTAGTGCTTAATGTCTTCCATGTATCTCAGTTGAAGAAGTATCAACCCGATCCTGACCATGTGATAAGATGGGATCACATTGACCTAGAGCTGGATACTTTGTTGGTACATATTCCGGTGCAGATTGTGGATAGGCAGGATAAAGTGTTGTGTGGAAAAATCATCTGTCTAGTGCTGGTTTTGGGGAAACATGGTCAGATTTAGGAAGAGACTTGGGAACGCGAGAAAGAGATGAATGAGTAGTGGCCAGAACTCTTCCAAGCAAGCAATGGGTTTCTACATTCTAGGTACGGAAAGACCAATGATGGGGAGAATGTAGTACCCCCGGTTTCAGGTAAGTAACACTTGTTTTATGCTTTTTTAGGTACATGAAGCATACAAGAAATGGTTGGGGAAAGTTTGGAGACTTTTAAAGCATAAAAGGGAAAAATGTGTGCACGCACGGGATACGCATGGTTTGCCAAAACCATGTGGAATCCATACTAGTTTGGTCACTTTGGAAAGAGGAGACAACAAAATGTGCACACGGTTTGGGAAAACCATGTGAGGAGGTCGTGCAGAGCGCCCCTTCCAAGCATTGCTACCGTATAGTTTGCGCACGGTTTGCCTAACCGTGTGGACTAACCATGCGTGAAGTCAAATTAGATCCTATTATTAAGGATCTATTCATTTTTATCCTTAAACCCACACTTTATTTCTCTTAGCTGTCCCAAACTCCGGATTTCTCTCTAGTGAAGGAGGTAGATCACTTACTGGGCATTTTGGAAGCAATCAGGAGGCTTGCCTTGGCGTTTAGAGGCCAGTTGATCGAGGTAAGTCTCATTTTCACTAGGTTTCTTAGATCTCTTTCTTCCCTCTTTATGGATCCTTATATATGCACCCAAGGTGGGTATATCTAAGGTAGTGGATGAATTTTTATGTCAGGTTTTGGTTTTGTTGGTGCTAGGGGAAGGAATCTAAGGAGGTTTTGTTGTGTTTCGACCCAGTTCTTTGTTGGTTTCGCCTATTTTTTTGAGGTAGGTGGATTCACTCTCGATTCTTCTTTCTTAGAACTTGAAGTATTAGTTTCAAATTGTTTACCTTGGTTGAAATGGTTGGTTTTTCTGCTTGAAAGAAATGGTTTTTAGTAAAAGGGTGAAGATTTATTGAAAGGTTTTGAACACACTTGGTTTAGGGCATGGATTGCATGGGTTGTGGTGTGTGTTCATATGCATTCGGATCGATAAGGGCAAGAAGTACCTGCATAAAAAGTTTGGGATGGATAACGGCGAGAAGTCCCCCTATCACTAGGTTGGGATAGATAAGGTCGTGAAGTACCCGTGATAAGGTAGTTCACTAAGTGACGGATTAGTGGAAGGATAACTCACCACTCACGAGTAAAGGGAGGTCCAGGTTGCATGCATGGTTGGTTGTGTGGACTAGTGAAATGGAATGAATGTGCCAAATGGAAATGTGAATTTTATTGGAAACTTTTCTTGGTTACTTTTGTTTTGAGAAAGATGGTTTATGTTGGGAAATTTTTTTGTTATGGAACTTGTTATATTGTGAACTGTTTTGGAATTTTTTTATATAAATTGTTTTATATAAATGTGCTAACATGTTTTATCGTAGAGGCATGGGTTGATAAGTCATCAGGGAAAACCTAATAAGTTTCATTAATTGCCCCCTGCCTTGGCACGTTGGTGATTTTGCATATGTCATGTACATGGACGTTGGAAAAGGTAATGTGACACATCTTTAGAGCACTACTTCGTGATACCTGGGTTGGTTCATGATATTGGAGCTTGGAACTTGTGGAGCATGGGGTTGGGTTGTTGTCATGTAGTATTTGAGTTTTTATTTCCGGTGTTTACTCTGATGTTTTAGTGTTGGTTTCTGTAGTGGTACTCTAGGTCGGTTTATGATAAAAATATGGTTGAGTTGTCGTAGCTTTTATCATGCATCATTTGGTTATTGGTTGGTTATGGTTGTTGGTTCTGGGGTATGTTCAAAAAGGATAAATCATCCCCCACTTGTTTTGCAACCCTTTCGAATTTTTTTCCAGCCTTTGGCACCACGGGGATGTCGCTTAAGGCCTAGTAATGACTCGTTGAGCTTTCAAGCCAATGAGAATTGGCAGGTCATTACATTAGTTATGAGTGACTTACAGGCATAATCTAGAAAGCTTGGATGTTTGTAATGGAATAATTTAGTGTTGTTTTTCTTTTCAAGCTATAATGTTGACCTTATTAATGTATCTAGTATTTCCAAGGCTACTAAATCAATCGGCCTTTTGGGAATTTATTTCATTGTATCATTCCAATTTTATGTAATAATGCACCGACTCTGGGTAACTGGGGTCGGGGCGTTACACATTTAAAAGTGAAAACCCCACTATTTATACAAATATAATTTTCATTATATTAAAATATCAATTTAGTATTTACATTTGATATCAATGTAAAATAAGTAATATTTAGTTATATATATTATAATTAATTAAATTTTGACCATCCATATAACATCTTTGGTTATAATTATTTTTGTTGGCATAAAACACATTTTTTCATAAAAATTACTTTCATTTTATTATGTAGGATTAATTTTATATTATCTTCTAAAATTTTGAAGATAGGGATCTATAAAAATGGATTTCATATTTTTAATCCATTGGTACAAATATGGTAAATATTTATATTTTATTTTTTACATTAAAATAACAACTCTTGTAATTTTTTTATTACCCTAAGAAAAAATAGGGTAATTTAGGTTAATAATAAAACAATAAGGACAATTAAATAACCAAAAAACTTGCTTAAATTTTATTAGATTGCATAATTTCTTCAATAATAATAATTTTTTTGTATTTTTGTCCTTTTGTTTCCATTTATATGAGATTATTACTTTTGTAGTATTTTATTTCAAGGGAAGTCAAAAATGTAACACTCTTATTTTTAATAACTATAATATTTTAATATACAATTGTCTAGAAGGTATGATCGAATATAAATAGTAAATTGATTAAAAAAACATTTATCTTCCTCATGGTAATTTATTTTTAATTTTTCAGTAATAAATAATTATCATAAATTCTAGCACAATGCTGACAAAATAAGTTTTCACACAATGGAAATATCAATTAAACAATATTAAAAATATTAAAATTAATATAATTTGAGATATTTAATGTGATCCAAAAAGTATATATATTTCCATAAAAAAATTTTAACACAAAAAAATAGTATAATATAATTTTACTTGCTTTTATGATATTTTTAATGTCAAAGTAATGAATAGTACCAATGTTGACAATTGTTAAATTTTATGGGATTAATATTATAATAAATTATTTGAGAATCATAAATAAGAATATTAGATATAATAAATGGTGGAATTATTCATTAAATGTTCATTTATATTAAATTTTAAATAATTTTTATGTATGAAATTCTTAATATATTTTAATATTTTGAAAAATTCAAAAAATGACCCTCCCCTCAACTGTAAAATAAAACCTCATCTTGCACTTAATTACTCCACATTGAGCCTTCTATCGTGATCATACTCTGAAAAATACTCTTCTCTAAGTCCATATCCATGTTATATCAGATATTGTATTCAATAAATACCAATTATATAAACCTTTAGAGGAGATCTAATGGAGTTGATTTGAAGGTGGGGTAGTCTCTCTAATCGATCAACTAATTTTTATAACCTTAATTACCTCCTAAAAATATTTGATATTAATTATAATTTATTAACCTCATTATCCAAAAAAAATCAGAAATTTTGGGTTATTATTATTAAAACACCATTTAACACCCTCTTTCCCATATAATTAGTAGTGAATGTATCGTTCATCTGTACGTACAACATTCGGTCTCCACATAGGGATACAATTTATTTTTCAAAACCATATTTTATGGATAATGAATTACAATGGATTTAAGGTTAAAATATTATGTTTATAACATTATTATAATTCTTCATTTATAATATCCTTTCCAACTTCTTATCCTCCAATCTTTTAGGAAATGATAATGTTTCTCGTGCGTACTTATTGATTATTATCTCCATGATGTGATGTGATTTGTTTTTCATTTATATTTCACATAGATTAAAATAAGGATTATTTTTATCAATATATATATATATATGATATATATGATATAATAATGATTCAATAAAGTCTAATTATTATTTACTTTTCATTCATTTTATAAAATGAAAATTGAAATAGTGTTAATGTGTATGTACGATCTACCGTCTCCATGAATGGTGTATTTAATTTAAATATATTTAATTTTTTCTGAATGATAATAAATATTTATAAAAATATAATATATTATTATTATACCATGATTAATATTCATTAAATGATGGGATTATGATCAAAGTATAAGTAATGAGACTTCAAACAAAAACATTCTTGGAAAACAAAGCAGTTATCACCCATAATAGGAATTTTAATAAAAATTATTAATAAATAAATAATAAGATGTTATATATAAATCAAAAATGGGATTATTTAAATTTTTGGAATAAATTAATGATAAATACATATATATTATTCTATTTCTCTCAATGTTAACAAATAAAGCTGAGACTTTAGATAATGGTTTATTTCACAATCTCATCCTTATTCCCAATTGTTTACTTTTATATCTCTATTGTGGATTTTTTCTCTTCCATGTGAATTTTTTATAACAATTTTAACAAAATAATTACTAATCTTAAATAATTTTTTAAATTAATTTTTACCAATGTACTAATTTTGACTAAATGGTTTGAATGGAATCTTTTTTCCATTTTCCAATTGAGTTACATTGTAAATTTTAACAAAATAATAAAGAAGGAATGTTATTTTGTTAACTTATGCATGATAAGAAATTTTCCCCACCATTATAAAGACTCATTTATTTTAATAATATTTTATTATTTTGTAATTTTATTTTCATATAAAATGTGTTTATTGATATTTGTCAATATATTAAAATAATGATTTCAAAATGGAAAATTTATATTTCATAGGAATTATTCCATGTAATCTTCCAAAATCATTTTACATTTCAGATGAAATCCTTTGATGTCACTAAATCTTTATTGGATATATAAACCATTAATACCACAATTATTATTTCTCTGGATGGTTAATGTTTATAATGAAATGATGTTGGGGAAAACCATTCCATTTTAAATGGTTTACAGATTGATGAAATTTTTATCACATATTTATCAGTTCATGATTTTTGCGATGATGAATATTTTGTGATATTATAGAACACATATTTGTCATTTTACTTATTTAATGGGTGGTATATATATCTCCTTTTAATTAATTCGATAAATATCAATAAATCTTGATATAGAAATTGGAAACAAGTTTACTAACTTGATCCCCCTATGGGAAATATGTTTGTTCAAATCTACTATGGGAACCAGGTGCATCTTAATCTACTATGGAAAGATGGTGCATCCTATACTACTATAAGATATAGTTTCATCATAATCTAGAATAGGAATCATATGTGTCATGATTCACAATGTTATGTATATGATAAGTCTTGATATTATATATTTTTTGATTTGGTAGTTAACCTTCAAACTTGTAATTCATTTCTATATTTATGATAGTGACACAAATAAATGACATGGAAATATGGTTAATGATTGATCTAGGATTATTTCCCATTCTTATGGTCAAGATTTCATAAATGTTAATTTTTTATTCCATGACACATGTTTATGATCTAAGAAAGTTTGGGTATGAAATAGTTTTGTTATGATCATTATTTCATACCCTTATTCTTATCTTATTCTTGCATATGATCAGAGATTGATATATCCTACATTTTCCCTAAATGAGAATATGAGCTCACACTTTTTCTATTTCCTTCACAATGTTATGAAGAATGTTTTAGGTAGTGTATTATTTAATCTAATACTCTGAGATGGTATTTTTGGGAGATGTTGATGTTCAGTCATGATATAAGAACATTTCTTTTCGAGTTCCAAATACGAAAAACTATTACGCACTTGGTCTTTTGTTTATGATTTTAATTTAGTATTAATATAAAAATAAGTGATATTTATTTAGGAAAAGTATGATTCATTATAGTTGGTATTAGAGTAAAGGATTTTTTAATGTTTGTATATTATGAATAAAATTTTTTACTGAGGTCCATAGGGATATTCCATATTATATATTTTGGGATATGTCTTGGGATATCTAGAATTAAAATTATATGAATTATTATATGTTGATGAAATTAGACATGAATTTTTGTGTAGGATAGAGAAAGTGTTTTCTAAGAAATTACATCCATGTATAGATATGGAAAGTTGATGTGGAGTAAGAGTAGAGGTATATAATGGTAAAAAATCTAAAAAGGGAGGGTTGAGATTTACATGATCATCAACTTGTGCATGAAAATGGGCCTTTCCACACACCTTGTTTGATACTTAAGGAGGATATTCTTTGTAAATTCACAAACTCTTTATGAACCATCATTAATTATTTAAATAATGACCATGAATAACCTAGGTTAATCGTAAGGTGTCCAAGATATAAAATAATTTTTCATGATTTTGACTTATTATAAATGATTTTTCATGATTATATGGAAATCCAAATTTATTAGTGGTTCTCCCACTATGATTTATAGTTTTATAAATTTCCTAGAACCCAAATAAACCATTTCAATGCTGAGATTGATGGATAATGAAATGATTTTCTTCCAGATAAACCAATCATTATATTAGCTAGAATGAAGAATCTTGATTCAATGCTCACACAAAATTACCAGGATATGAATCAAGATTATTTTTCAAATGGTCAATGGTGGGAACTAAATACTATCGAATCATTCAAGAGGAAACATTCTACTTCATTTAGTGGTTATTTTGATCCAATACTGTCTGTGTAATTTCCCTGACTCAGATTCCAATAAACGGTGCCCCAAGCCCAGTTGGACACATGGTCATAAACATATCTCCCCAAACACCTCTGGTTATCGACTAGTAGAAAGGGCATATGGGGTATCAGTTTAGAGTCAATAACCTTTTACAAGAGTGTATCACACTTGTGAAAATGATAAAAACCCAATATAAGAATCATTATAACTGTAAAATAATAGATAAACTATAAGAATAGTTAATAATGTTAATGCAACCTCATATACAAATGATAATGATAAATTAAATATCAATTCATGTCATCCAAAATAGGTATACATACCTCCAATAAAATTATTTTTAAAATTCAAAACATACAAATATTTTCAATCTATAATTATTAACATGAGGCATAGCTCGGTCCTTCGATCCCCTAATAATAATCATGGAAAAATTACATGCATAGAACTATGGGTGTTGGCTCGGTCCCTACCTGTATCCAAATGGTTTATCTAGGTACCCAACGACATCTAAAATAGGGTTTGTGATACAATCTCAGTATTTAACCATCCAATAGTCTATAGAAAATCATGTTTCTACAATATAAGAAAAGAATAGTACAATATGAATAAAATATAAGAATTAAATAAAATTAATGTTCGCATGGAATATCTACTATAAAAATAATGATCATGTATAGACCAATAATTATCATGGTAAAACATGATCCATGATCCTCTAATAGGGAATCAGTAATGTAGCAGAAGTGAACACCACATCCTTTCCATATACGTGGTATCTCATTTAACCCACAACCTTTCTATGAAACCTATAATACCATATCAACCATGGTTGGTCCCTATAATATGAAAACTCACATTTACCATGGTGACTATGTATAAATAAGAATATCAAATTTATCACAGTCATGCAATATAATCTTGTCTCATACACCTTAGGGATATATCCTAGGTATATTTGATCAAGGAATCTTCATCGAGTTTTTAGATCATCTCGATGGGAACTCTGTAATGCTTGAATTGGGTACCAAGGAGCATCGCTACTAACCATGTCTAGCACGATCCAAGCTAAACTGGATCCTAGGGGTAGAAGGGCCCAAGGAATCCCACATAATAAGAATCCAACGATAATATAGGTCTATGCAATTCTCTATTGTTTTCATAAACTGTAATGACCCAAACATTCATTAATGGAAATTCATCTTGATCTGATTAAATGTCTTATTTTGGTTATATAAAATGTGAACTTCATTAGTTTTATACCATTATGAATTGTGACCATTACTAATATAGCTGCTGAATAGTGATCACATGATTAGTATAAATATAAGGCTTTAAAATAATTCCAATTTACTCAGACAAAAGGAAGCGATGGCGTCATCCAGTAGACTTGCCCCGTACGAAGATCATTTGTCATTTCTCTTAAAAGAGGTGGAATTATTTGGATTTTCTATTGACTAAGCCTAATCTGATCTTGAACACGTCATGCTTGAGTGGAACCGACTACGGGAGAAGAGGAAGTTAATTGAGATTACCACTCGAGCGATGTTATCTGAACCACCCCAAGAGTCTGTCACCATCGCACACCTTACCCTTAGGTCTTATGTGGGTGTTATAAAGGGTTTGGGGAAAATACCCTATCAATATTACTATGTACATTATTTTTATTATAAATAATGTGCATTCATTATATTATTGTTACTTAGTAAATAGTTTTTAAAGCACAAGGTGTTTTTATTTAATATTCAACTAAGAAATATATTTTGATGAATTATTGGATTTTTTTAATTAAATAATATTTTAATAAAATATTATTATTATTATTATCAAATTAATTTTTATTAAATATAAATTACTGTATAATTTTATAAATGAAATTGTAATATTTATTATGGTTTGAAAGCTATTTTTGTGAAAACACATGAATTTTTTATAAATGTTGGTTTTTATTTTACAAGTTAAAATTCACATATTTAGAAAATTATTTAGATAAAATTAATACTATTTTTGGAATTAGGATGTTGAAATTATCCAACGGTGAATTTTTCATAAATTTATGAGACAGACAAATTTTTGGTTAAAAATTAAATACTGTTTAGATATATAATTTGTTTTATGACATCATAATGACCCAATAGTAATGTAATAAAATACTATAAACATTATGTTCGGCCAATATATGATTTACCATTAAAATAATGTGATTTTATATTTTTTTGATATATTTTACAAATCTTTAGTGGACCCTTCAAGGCTTATTAAACATTTTGTCTTTTGAAATTATTTTCCTTGAGAGTGTGACTCACGTCCACATAAGAAAACCTATTATTTTAAGAAGTTAGGCCACTGGACTCATAAAATATTTTTTTCCACTCCCATTTTTCATAAAACATGGGTGGGTTTGTGGCTTTGAAAAATTTAATGGGGGGTGTCCCAAACCTAAATAATAATGAATTCCCTCTCATTTCCTATATAAACCCAACCAATCTCCCACTTCCTCTTTAATCAAAGCCTTTGGATTTCATCCTTCCCATTTCATCCTCTCCCTGTAATCCTCCCAAGTTTCCCCAATCTCCCAAGATGCCACTCTCAATCCTCTCCCAAACCTTAGGGATCACACTTCCATGAAAGGGATTTATTTGTTTCTCATTTTGACCAATTTTATTTAAGTTGTTATGCCCTTTTTTCAATTAAAAATCTTTTGGTATGATTTCAAACCTTCCCCATACTACCCTCTTTATGTTTGGATAATGGTAGACCCCTTTCTCTCTCATTAATTCCTCCCATGTACACTTGTTACCATGCTGAAATTCTGTGAGGGATTTCTCTCCCCTCTTTTACATCCAAGTAATTATTTTGTATTATGCTTCTAAATTCCATTATGTTTTTTGGGAAATGTATCTATATGAACCCCTTACTGTCTATTTCATGTACATATGATGATACACCCTTTTTTATTTCATCAACCATTTTCATTAATCCTTATGCCATGCTGTTATGCCGCATAAATTGCACCGCGTTTTTCGAAGCCATGATCATTGTGTAGTGAATACCATACCCATGTCTCTATCAAGGGTATTCACCTTTATGCACATCTAAATATTTAATTTTACATTATTGTATTTATTACACATTACTTAATCGTGGAATTACTTATGATATTGATTGATTCCATGTCGTAGGATCCATCTTGCACACATATGAATGAAAAGAAATGTTTAAGAAGGTTGTGCACTGATAGCGCTCCAATGCATTGGGTAAAGTATAGTATCATGATACATCATGTGAAATGGATTCTGAATCATGCTAATTCAAGTTCAATGAGGTTTTACTCATGCTCCATGTACAATGAGGGTTTACTCATGCTCCATGTTCAATGAGCCTTGGCTCATATTGATTATATGTTAAGTGTTGTTGCCACATTTCTATGTTATGATTATCATGCTTTATCAAGACTTTATGTTCATATTTCTCTTGTGCTCTATTTATATGCCTATTTTCTAGCAAGTATTTTATTCCTCATGTTATTCCATGTTTATTCCCTTACTGGGATTTATATCTCACCCTTTTCTTATGCATGTCCTCAGATTATCCCATGCCATGCTATGTATGAGGGAATTTAGTGGTCATGTATAGGATGTTTTCAAATAAGATATTGTTTTTCATGTTTCACGTTGTTATATAATGATCCAAATCCCCAAATACACTATACCTCTCGATCTTCTATGTTGTATCAAGTGAATTTTATGTAATAAATCCTGTTTAAGTGTGTAATAAAGAGGAGGGTTGTTATATTTGGTATCAGAGGAATGGTTTAGTTATTTTTGGGATTAGGATTAGAAAACCCTAGTGAAGACTTAGATACAAGAATAATTATATTTAAAACATACCTATGTTTTGCGAGTATTGAGTAAATGGTTTATCAAACAAATACATCCCTTTCTGGATAAAAGCAAGTATAGGTGGCTCTGGCACCAATGTACCCTAGGGGTAAAACCCGAAAACAATGCTTTGAGCTAGACTCAAACATGAACTAGTGCATGAAAATAGGCCTTTATGCACTCTTGATTACAATAATCCTAGAGTATATTCTTTGGTAAATTCACAAGATTATTATGATCCCTTATTAATGGAATTTAAAAAAATTCCCCGAAGAATATATGATAGAATATAGATCATGGATAGCATAGATTGAAGCCTATGGATTAATAAGTTAAGGAAATAAATGTTATTTATAATTCATCAGTTTTGTCCTTGGATTACCCAATATGTGTTACCGCTAGCATTCCTTTTATTCCAGCCAATGGCCGGTAATAGGAAGACTCTGGCTAATAACCAATGTGAAGATCAATGTGAGGACTCTGCAAATGAGATGCCCAATCCGATGGGAGAAGGAATTGAAAACTTTGTCACACTTCTATTTCAGTTAACTCAATCTTTGTGTAGAAACATTGGTCAAGAGAATCATTCACCCCCCCCCCCCAAGAAATAACAAGTCGCTATTGAGTGCTTTTTGAGACAAAGGCCTCCAACTTTTAATGGATCATCTGATCCCTCAATCGCTGAACAATGGATCAACTCCATTGAAAAGATCTTCTCCATCCTTCAATGTTCCAAACAAGAGAAGGTTTTTCTGGATGCTTATCATATGGATGGTGAATCTGATCAATGGTGGGCGTTGATAAAAAATATGAAGCTTGAAGAAGAGATCAAGGTGTTGGAATGGATGGATTTTTGGAATATATTTTTTGATAAATATTTTCCATGAACCCTCCAACATAAGATGGAACTGGACATCCTTGCCCTCAAGCAGAAAGTTAATGAATCTGTCGGAGTGTTCGAGGAAAACATTAAAAGGATTTTACCACATCCCTCCAACTTTTTCATTACCCCTGAATTCAAGTTTAACCGCATCTTTGGTGGGATGAACCCTAGCCTACGAAAAGTGCTGGCGATCCATGACTTTGATAGAAATGAGGAAATTGTATGTTGTGACCTCATGTTCGAAATGGAGATCAAAAAATCTTAGGGGTGTCAGGGGGATAAGAAGCATAAGGTGGACTTCAATGCTGGCAGGCCGATGAATAAATCCAATGGTGCTAAGACGATCCAGCACCCCACATGCCAAAGGTGCGGAAAGAAGCACCCTAGAGATTGCCTGAAGGGGACTAGGAAATGATTTAGTTGTAAAATAGAAGGTCACCTAGCTATTAACTGCCAACAAGAAAAACTCGTGGCTACAATAGTGGAGAGGAACAATTCATTCAAACCTCAACACGTTGTCCATTGGTACAACTGCAAAGAAGTAGGACATCTTGCAAATCAGTTCCCAAAGAAAAGGGTTTTTGAAGGCAACCAACAACTTCTAAGGGAGAAAGGGAGATCTTTTTCCATCACTACTACCAAAGTGAACCCCAATAATGAAGTGGTGATAGGTACACCAGTTATTCATTCAATAATAGCTAACATAATTTTTATTTTAGGTTCTAATCATTCTTTTATATCCCAAAAGTTTGGTAGAACAATCCTAGCACCACCAAAAATCATGAAAGTAAAGATGTTGGTGAGTATGGAAAAAGGCGAAATCATTGCATCCCATGAATATAACTCCTCCCCTGTCACAATCTATGAATATAATTTCATGTAAAACCTCGTCATACTCCCTCTGGTGGAATTTTATGCAATTCTTGGCATGGGTTGTCTTTCTTTATATAGATCCAATATAAATTTCCCTGAGAGGGAGATCACTCTCCATTTGAAGAATCGACAACCAATTTTATACAAGTGCAAGGAGGAAGACGAATCTTTTTTAGCTCCAGCATCTCAAGCGTGGATATTACTGCTATATGAGGATGCGTATATCGCTTAGATGATCGATTAAAATGAGAAAATCATCCTTAAAGACATGCCTAATGTGAGGAAATTTTCTGAAGTGTTTCCCGAGGAATTGTTTGGTCTTCCTCCTAAAAGAGATGATTAATTCTCAATTGATCTTATACCTATGTCATTTCCAATATCGAAGACTCTGTATAGAATCACTATTGTGGATCTTGAGGAGCTGAAGAAACCACTTCAGGAGAATCTGGAAAAATGTTTTACAAGCCTAAGTGCTTCACCAAGGGGTGCACCAGTCCTGTTCATCAAGAAGAATAATGGGTAAATGCGCCTTTTCATTGATTATCATGAGCTTAAAAAGTCACGATAAAGAACAATTATCCTCTCCCATGAATTGATGACTTGTTCGATCAGCTATGTGGAGCACAATACATCTCCAAGGTATATTTCTGGTTGGGATATTATCAAGTAAGGGTGAATAAGGAAGATATCACCAAGACTGCTTTTTGTTCATGTTACGGGCACTATGAATTCATTGTAATGCCTTTCAGACTCACTAATGGTCCAGGAATATTTATAGAAATGATGAATAGATTCTTTAGAGATTACCTTGAAAAATTTGTGGTAGTCTTTATAGATGATATTATAATATACTGCAAAACCAAGAAGGATCATGAGGAGCATCTAAGAAATATACTAGAGACCCTGCTAAAGGAGAATCTCTTTTCAATGTACAACAATTGTGATTTTTTATTGAAGGAAGTATCATTCTTGGGCCATATCATCACAAGCAATGTGATATCTGTGGATCCCTCCAAGAGAGATTCAATAAAGTTATGGTTGAGGACAACCTCGGTAAAATATATTCATAGATTATTAGGGTTAGATGAATATTATCGATGATTTTTGAGAAATTTCTCATCATTTCCCAACTGTCTTACCATGCTAACTCATATGGGGGTAAAGTTTTCTTGGAGTGATAAATGAAAAGAAAGCTACAAGGAGTTCAAAATGAGGCTTATCACTGCACCTTTTCTCACTTTACCCACAAGTGGATACCTTTTTTTGGTATTCAGTGATGATTCGAAGAAGGGCATGGGCTATGTGTTGATGTAAAATGACAAATTCATTGCCTATGCATCAAGGAAATTTAATGTTAATGAGCAGAATTATCCAACACAATATTTGGATTTGGTTGTAGTGATCTTCTCTTTAAAATTTTGGTAGAATTATCTCTTTAGGGAGAAGTTTGAAATATATACAGACCACAAAAGCCTCAAGTATATATTCACACATAAAGAGTTGAATATGAGCCAATGAAGATGGTTAGAGCTGATCAAAGACTATGATTGCTCAATCCATTACCACCATGAGAAAGAGAACAAGGTGGCGGATGCTCTAAGTAGAAAGGACCCATCAATTCAATCATTGATATGAATTTATAAGGACCCAATCTTCTTATATTTGATGAAGATGGACAAGTGAATCATAAAAAAAGGGAACATCATCAATCATTTCACAAATGATTGATCAATCGTCTCTTTTTGAATGTTTAAAAAATTATCAAATAGATGATGTTAGAATTCATAATAGAGTAGAAGCTATTAGAAAAGGGAAATCCTCAGAGTTCAATGTTAATGTAGAAGAAATTGTGAGATTTGGGAAAAACTATGCATTCCATGAAGTCCAAAGATGAAGAAGGAACTTTTGGATGATGTGCATAGTTCAAATTTATCTATTCATCCAGGAAACACAATAATGTATTGGGATCTCCGAGAGAATTATTGTTGGGATGATATGAAGAAGGAGATCGTTGAGTATGCATCAAAGTGCCTAGTTTTTCAGCAAATGAAGGCAGAGAGGTAGAAGTATAAGGGGATGATGCAACCATTTCCCTTACTAGCATGGAAATGGGTGAAAACCACCATGGACTTTGTCACCGGAATTCCAAAGACATCCAAAGGAAAAAATCCAATCTAGGTTGTTGTGGATCGTCTTACAATGTCTGCACACTTCATTGAAATTTGGGAATATTTCTCATTGGATCAACTTGCACGCATATACATCGGGGAAGTGGTAAGGCTACATGGAGTACCACTATCTATTGTATCTGATCGACATCCAAGATTCACCTCTATGTTTTGGGGGAATCTTCAACATGCTCTGGATACTGAACTGAACATCAGTACGACCTATCATCCTCAAAATGATGGCCAATCTGAGAAAACTATCCATACACTGGAGGATATGTTAAGATCATTTTCTATGGACTTCAAAGGATGGTGGGACAAACATTTTCCTCTGGTTGAATTCTCCTACAATAACAGTTTCCACTTCAGCATCTGAATGGCACCTTATGAAGCCCTGTATAGGAACAGGTGTAGAACATCGACATGTTAGGATGAAGTCGGTGAACGTAAGTTGATAGGACCAAAAATGGTCGAAGAAATGGTGGAGAAGGTGAAAACCATTCAGCAGCATATCAAGGTAGCCCAGAGTTGACAGAAGAGTTATGCAGATAATCGTTGATGAGACCTTGAGTTTAAATTTTGGAGACATGGTATTTCTACGCATATCTCTATGGAATAAGGTCATGAGGTTTGTAAAGAAAGGGAAGTTAATTCCTAGGTACATCAGCCCCTTCTAGATTCTTGATCGTGTTGGGGCTGTGGGCTATCGACTAGAACTTACACCGTTTATGGCCAACGTACATGATTTATTTCATGTAACCCTCTTAAGGAATTATTCCAAACCCTTCACATGTACTCTCATCAGAGGTAGTATAGCTAGAGGATGATATTTCTTATGATAAGAAACCAATGAAGATCTCAAATCTAAGTGAAAAAGTTATACGAAAAAAGACAATTTCCCTCATCAAGGTGTTTTGGAGAAAAGACATGTCTTATGAAGAAATGTGGGAATCAGAGGAAGTGATGATGCAAAGTTACCCACATATATTTTAGTGTGGAAAAAGTAAATTTCGGGGGACAAATTACTTAAGGAGAGAAGATTGTAACGACCCAAACATTCATTAATGGAAATTCCACTTGATCTAATTAAATGACTTATTATGGTTATATAAAATGTGAAATTCATTGGTTTTGTACCATTATGAATTGTGAACATTTCTAATATTGTCGTTGAACATTGATCACATGATTAATATAAATATAGGGCTTTAACAAATACAATTTACTGAGACAAAGGAAATGATGTCCTCATCCAATAGACTTGCCCCGTACAAATCCCATTTATCAAAGCTCGGAAAGGAGGTGGTGTCATTGGGAATTGCTCTTGACCAAGCCCAAGCCAAGCTTCAACATGTTAAGCTTGATCGGAACTGACAACGGGAGAAGTGAAAGTTAATATAGATTACCACCCAAGCGATGTTATCGGAGCCACCCCAAGAGTTTGTCACTATCTCACACCTTACCCTTAGGTCTTATGTGGGTGTTATAACGGGTTATGTAACAATACCCTAGCACTATTACTATGTACATTATTTTTTGTATAAAGAATGTGCATTCATTTTATTATTGTTACTTTATAAAAAGTTTTTAAATCACAAATAGTATTTTTAGTTAATATTCAACTAAGAAATATATTTTGATGAATTAATGGATTTTTTAATTAAATAATATTTTAATAAAATATTAATAATATTATTATTAAATTATGTTTTATTAAATATAAATTATCATATAATTTTTTGAATGCAACTGTAATTTTTATTAACGATTGAAAGTAGTTTTTTCCAAAACCCATTAATTTTTTATAAATGTCGATTTTTATATTTAAAGTAAAAATACAAATATTTGGAAAGTTATTTAGAACGAAATTAATATTATTTTTGGAATAAGGATGTTGAAATTATTCAACACTGAATTTTTCATAAATCTATGAGACAGTCGAATATTTGGGTAAAAATTAAATACTTTTTAAATATATAATGTGTTTCAAGACATCATAATGACCCAATACTAATGTAATAAAATACTATAAACATTTTTTTCAGCCAATATATATTTTACCATTAAAATAATTTTATTTTAGATTTTTTTGATTTATTTTACAAATCATTAGTGGACCCTTCAAGTCATATAAAACAGTTTGTCTTGTTAAATTGTTTTCCTTGAGAGTGTGAGTCACCTCAACATAAACAACCCTGTTATTTTAATACGTTAGGCCATTGGCCTCCTAAAATATTTTTTTATAATCCCCTTTGGCATAAACCATGGGAAAAAACCATGGGCTGGTTTGTGGTTTTGAATAGTTTAAGGTTTGGTGTCCCAAACATAAAAAATAAAGAATTCCCTCTCCTTCCCTATATAAACTAACCCAAGCTCCTACTTCCTCTTCACTCAAAGCCTTTGGAGTTCATCAAACCCATTCCCTCCTCTACCAGGAATCCTCCCATGTTTCCCCAATATACCAAGAAGATCTCTCATGCCTCTCCCAAGCATTTTGGATCACACTTCCAAGTAAGAGATTTCTTCCTTTCTCATTTTTGTCTAATATTAATTAAGTTGTTATGCCCTTTTGTTGTCAATTAAAGATATTGGGGTATGATTTCACACCTTCCACATACTTCCCTATTTATGTTTGGATAATCATAGACCATTTTCTCTCTCATTAATTCTTCCCATGTACACTCATTACCATGCCGAAATTCCATGAGGGATTTCTCTCTCCTCATTTACATCTAAGTAATTCTTCTGTATTATGCATCTAAATTCCACTACATTTGTTAAAAAAATTATCTACATGAATAATTTATTGTCCATTTCAAGTAAATATGATGATACACCCTTTTATCTCTCATCAAACATTTTCATGAATCCTTATGTCACGCTGTTATGCTGCCGAAATTGCACTATGTTTTTTCAAGCCTAGATCATTGTGTAGTGAATACCATACCCATGTCTTTATCAAGGGTACTAATATTTATGGAAATATACATATTTAATGGTACTTTCATGCATTTTTTCCACAATACTTAATCTTGGAATAACTTATTATTTTTATTGATTCCATGTCATAGGATCCATGTGGCACACTTATGCATGAAGTGAAATGTTTAAGAAGTGTGTTCCCTGATAGAGCTCCAATGAATTGGGTAAAGTATAGTATCATGATACGTTATGTTTAATGGGTTTTTACTCATGATGATTCAAGTGCAACGAGGTTTTATTCATGCTTCATTTCCAATTAGGGTTTCCTCATGCTTCATGTGCAATGATCCTTGGCTTATGTTAATTCAATGTTAAGTGTTGTTTCCACATTTCTATGTTATGATTATCATGATTTATCAAGCATTTATTTTCATGTTTCTCTTGTGCTCTATTGATATTCCTATATTCTAACCTGTATTGTATTCCTCATGTTATTCCATGTTTATTCCCTTACTAGACTTTATTTCTCACCATTTTCTTATGCATGTCCCCAGGTTATCACATTCCATGCTAAGTATGAGGGAATGTAGTGATCATGTAAAGGATATTTTTAATGAAGATGTTGTTTTCAGGTTTTAAGTTGTTATATAATGATCCTAATCCCGAAATACACTAGACCACTCAATCTTCTATGTTGTATCAAGTGATTTTTATGTAATAATTCATGTTTAAGTGTGTAATAAAGAGCGGGGTTGTTATATAAACCATGGAATAACAGACACATAGAGTAATTTTCAACCATTCATCAAATCAGATTCACGGTCCATGATTATTACCACTCATATCACAATTCAATTTCAATTTAATTCTTTGAGATTACCCACTCATGTAACAATATCATATAATAAATATTTAATCAAATATATCAACATGAAAATAATACAACCCAATTCATAATTAAGAAATTCAATTCCATTAATTTATAAATAAGACTACTCATTATAAAAACTATGATCATTAACCTAATGGGTGGTTCCAAAAAGGAATTAATGTATAAAAATTACATGGAACACCCCATGGGGGGCCATGATTGGGGAAATACATGTAAAATATCTCATAGGAACTAATGAACTTCCCAAAAAAGTAACATTTAATTTAATTTCTTTATTCATTTCATTTTTTGAGGCAATACTGGAATGTTAGATGCATGGAACAAAGAATAATATCATAATAAATCACTAAAACATTTGTAAAAATTAAATAATTCCTACCGTAAGTCTGTGGTGGGATTCTCATCTAGTATCGGCTCCTAATTCAACTCATATTAGTAGAAAAATAATTTTTGGATGAAAACCCCAAAAAAGGGGGAAATTTTTTTCACCTAAATAGCACAACCAATATCAATAATAACAAATAATGAAAAAAAGGAATTAAGTACTCATCGATGTTGAACCAATGAGACCGATGATTCTTGATTCTAAGATCAGATAATGAAACTAGATCAATACCTAAGATTTGGCTATGGAGAAGATATCTCATAGGTGATGTTTGTTGAAAAAAAAAGAAGCGAAATGAAGGTAGAAAATTAGTATATATTAAGGTAAAATGAATATTTTTTCCCAAAATATTTGGCCACATGGTTTGGATACATGGTTGGACAACGTGTGTGCCAATCGTGCACCCACTATTGTAAGGATAAGCACCTCACATGGTCATTACGCACAGTTTGACTAACCATGTGAATACTTTTTCATTCATCTCTACTAAAAATTGTAGGTTCCCTACATGGGTTTGTTCATCCATCTGTATCATTTCCGAAAATAGTTTTTCATGTAGCTCCCTTATATCCATCATTGCATTGTTAGTAGTAATTTTCCATCGTACACTTCATGGTTTCTACAAAAAGTGTGTCTTATCCTTTTTTCCAAAAATCATGTCTATGAGATCCAAAAAAGCATCAGAAACCCCTGATAATCCCATGAATAAAAAATGTATTCACATTAGACCATGAACAAGAATTCAAACTGAATGTGAAGATATATGTGCCTCATACAAGAACTTATAATATTACAGTATTCCCTCTTAAAGTGGTTCTTCATAAAATTTCACTCTTGAGGGTGTTCAAGAATCACATAAGAAAAAATTTTGTCACTAAGCACATACATTGGCCTCCCTCTCCAAAGTATCATCCTATAAATGGGTGTCCTACCGTATCAACCATACTAGAGGAACTGACCGGCCTTAGAGATCCATTATTATCTTATCCTATGTTGTTCTTAGAATCACTTATGTAGCCACATCCGTATATAAACTCTTCTAAAAATGAGACATAAATGGGTTGTACATATCATAAATGATAACATAATGGACCCTATGAATTAATTCTATCTCATGGATATATAACCTCCCAAGTTCATCTACACTGAATTCCTCCTTGATTTGTAGAAAATAAAAAACATTCAGAATCTTATCAACAACAAACCACACAACATAACGCCCTTAAGGCAACTTCATAAAACCAGTAAAAAATCCATCAAGAAATCATCCCATTTATACACATGAATATGTAACTAATATAAAAGTATGGTTGTTCACTAACTTTATGCCTTTACCTGCTAATAGGTGTAAGAACTTTTTATACAACAAGCTACCTCGAACATCACAATCGACCACCACTAGTATTGATAGCTTAAGTCATGGTACATTTTATAAACACTAGGATCCACTTCCCAAACTATGGAAGAAAACACCCATATTATCTTATCATGAATGTCCACTCGAACCCAAAATATTCCACGGATATATAGGATCTCATCCTCTCCTACAGTCCAATAAAGAGTCAGGTCTTCACCTACCACACAATCACACTGGACTATGACCTCAAAATCTGAAACGTACCTTATCTTCACATCATCCTATAGGGTAGAGGTCACAACTAAGGATGAAAAAATATTATTCCGCTTATGTTCCTTCATTTAAAAGTATCTTAGATTGAATATACATAGTCTACCACTCAATGATGTATTACTAACTTTCCTATATTTGAGCCCTCATGCACAGTTCATCATCAACTACACTTCCATTCCCATGATAATATTGAAGATTGATGTCGAATGAATATAGGTACTCAACCCACCTTCAATGACTTGGATTCAAATCACGATTTTTAAAAATATTCATGGTCTTTTTTTCATTCCACACCAAAATACACTCTCACATCAAATAATTTCAAGAATAGTGAAAATAATGAACAACTGCAGCTAAATAGAAAAAATATGTAAGGTAGTTCCTCTAATGTGAACTCAACTACTTATAATTATACAATACAAATCTATCCTATTTAATTAGTACTTCTAAAAGAATGATTCATCACTAAACATAGTGTAGATTCTAGCCTTCTCTGCCGGAATCACGATCGGTGTTGAATTCAATCTCTCATTAGTCTCCAGAAATGGTATTTCAATGGTATCTGACTATAAATACTTCAAATACATTTAGTAAAACGCATAAGTAGATCTACTAGGAGTGATAAGTCTTGTATGAAATTATTTTAATATCTATATATCCATAAGAAACTCTATATAATGAATAGTTTCTTGGGATTATCCAAGGAAACTATAGGTCTCACCTTCTCTAGGTCAACTGATACTCCAATCCATGAGATAATATAACATCACATGTGAATTTTATCCATACTGAAGTATAACTTTTGGAGAATAGAATATAAAATTGTGTACTCTTATTGTATCAAAAAGGATCTCATGATGTTTGAAATGGGTATGTAGATTTTGAGAATAAACCAAGATATAATCCAAAAAAAACTACCAAAAATAAATCTAGATAAGGATGGAAAGATCAGTTCATCAGTGCTATAAAAACTGATGGCGTGTTCATGATACACAATGACATAACCATATACTCACATAGACAAAAACTTCTACAAAATTCTATATCATATATGAATGTAGGTTGAAAAAAAACCAATTGATATTAATATATAAAATAAATTTTCAAGAAAACCTAAATTCCTAGAATCTGATTAAACAACTCATCTATCTATTGTAGAGGGTATAGGTTACTAACCGTCAGCTGGTTTAGTTTTGGATAATCCACACAAAGCCTAAGCACACAATCTACCTTTTTTCAAAAAGAATATGTGAATCCCATGGATAAGTATTGTTTCAGATAAACCCATTTCCCTCCAAATCCTCACGGTTCCTCTTGAGCACTAAAAAATCTGATGTATCCATCATATAATGATGATTTTATACCATTTATGATCTTATAACCATGTCATTGGATAATTCTACCACGCTCTTAGTACGTTACCTAGAAAATTTGTGTGGGAAAACATCATTGAAATGATCAACCTCTGTTGGAAAGTCAACCTGATGTACTCCCTGATCATCCAGATGGAAACTAGTGATCTGGGTTTCCATCCCACCAATCCCATGGTTTTGCGGTCCAACTCTGTGACACCCCAATATTTCATAGTATGTTATCTCTTTAAAGTAAATTAGTACCTTGCACTATATGCACCACTGAGTTCAAACACATCACGACCTATCAAACTAGCCGTTTAAAAAGAAGATATGAATATTATTTTACACATTTTGAATTATATATATCCTATGTGACAATAATATTCATATTTATTTCTTATAAATAATATATGGACAAATTCAATTTTTCAGATAAAAGATATATTTTAAAAAAAGTGCAGTTTTGTTACCTTTTAAAGGTGAAACGTTTTTAAATCCAATATTTGTCAATTTTTTATATTGAATTTATGGAAACTGAATTCTTATTTAGAAGAGGAACATAAAAATTTAGTTTGGATAAATTTTTCCGTGCTTTTCTGGTAATGTTCATATTTTGATGACTAGTGAAGAATACTAAATTTTGTTTGAAAACAACTTATTTAATGAAGATAATTTATAGTGTTAAATTATTCATTTGAAAGGTTTTTATTTATAATTTGATTATATTTTTATCATTTAATCAAATTTTGGTCAATGGAAGTAATTTTACATTTAAATTGGACATAAACACATATCAATATTTTGATAGTTTTTACTTCTCTATAACCCGCTTTCTGGTTTTGAAAATGAGAATATTTTTTAAATTAAATAATTAAACTTATATGTTTTGAGTTTTGTAAAATAGAAATCATTTTTAAATTTTGAATATAAAAATTATCTTTGGGTGAATTATTGGTATTTTTCTAAAAACTGTCAATTTTTAATGAATGGTGAAAAACATTGTGTTATTGTATAAATCTGACTTTTTATTTAAATAATTATTTTTAATTTAAATTTATTTTAATGTAAAAATGGATAAATAATATATATACTAGTCAATTTTATTCATTGAAGTCGTTTTATAACATGATTAAACATATAAAATTTTATTGAACATTTTAATGTCTTTTACCAACCTTCAAGGCACACTTGCAAATTTTCATAAAACTTAATTTTACAGCTTATGTGAATTTATTTTCATAAACCTAGGATACATTATTGACATCATCATGTAAAATTTCATTCAATAAGATAAAAATAATTTATGTGAATAGTAACTTTGGCTTTTTATTTACGATGATTAAAAGTAAAAAAGGGTAATTCTAGGTAAAAATGGTATTATAATTACCCTAACACATGTTCTAATTCTATTGGATATGTGTTTTTCGACCAAAATAAACCATATAAATAAAATATGATCCTCTTTGATCCACATGGATTAGATTAGGAATTTTATTATTATTTTATTTAAAGAAGAGTTAAAATTGTAAAATTCACAGTTTAATAACTAAACCATTTTAAATATAGGTTTATACATAAGATAAATTCGACTATAAATATTCATTAAAATATAAAAATATTTACAACATCATTTTATTTTATTTATAATTTTTAGATATTAAATAATTAAATTTATTTATGACACAATGATGATGCAGTAATTACATTAATAATGAATGAAAATTACTTTTATTATTATCAAAACACTTTTGAGGTAAAAAGAGACAAACCACAGAGACAGTTTGAACAAAGAATAGGAGTACACAAGATAAAGAAAAACAACCAAGGAAAATCACCAGACCTACCCACCCCAGTAGATATTCCTACACAGAAGCCTCACCTATGTATGGACTTTCAGGAAACAGTCCCGTGCAGAAGTGCACGGGAACGGTACAGATGGCAAAGTCATACCCTCTCAGCATCCCACTCCAAAAGACCTGCATCGGTGAAGGCTTCGTGCTCTGGTCCCCCTCTGGCACAGGTCCAAGTAGAAAGCTGGAAAAAACACCAAAGAACCAAAAAAATAAAAACAACCAGATCCCAGGGGTTGCACCTCAACCAACCCTCATGAAAAACCTATCCAAATCCACCCTTAACTGGGATCATTAAAGAGGAACTTAATATTACCTGAATCTCTCTCCCTGAAAAGTTCCCAGGATAGGGATGGAACATGTTGATCAGCCACCTCAAAAATCATTATCTCTAACGTAGAATCATGTTTTCTCTATATTTGAATGTACTCTTCAATGTTGATTATCCCTTTTTTGAAACCCCCAACCATAATGGAGTCTTGTCTGTAAATGAATGTATATTGTTCCTCATTAAGAGACACCTCCAGCGACCTCCCCATTATCCAGGTTGCCTCCTCCTCCGATGCATTGGGCATCAAGTTCTGATCCATCACTTCTTCTTCAGAGCTTAAAAGGAGATCCATTTCTTGATCACCCTGTTCTAGTGGACTCTGAGAATACAAAGTCTCATTGTCCTTCTTTTTGTCGTTCATCTTCTTCGCAAATCAGGTCTCAAGAGGCGAAGGTAAGGAGGAGTAGTCCTTCTTCCCCTTCTTTTCAAAACCCTTATTACTCTTTGTAGGTGAATCATAATCTGTAATTTGGCCATGATAAATCCCCTTGGATACCTCCACTCTAGACTCGTCTCCTCCTGCGGTGGAAATAGGGACAACATCCACATTGGCCTCTATGAGGCCTTCAAACATATTGCACAAGGGAATCAAGGTCTGGTTCGGGTTTAGTTCTCCTCCCTCCTTCACCATATTAAATTAAATGTTAACTGAGACTTTTGATGCCTTAAAATAATTTTATAGGTTAATATAACATTTTAGGGTTGATTAAATAAATCTTGTTTTGAATTTATATGTTTCTATGACTTTCCCAAAAACCAAATACTAAATTGTGTCAAAATTGACATAAATGAGTTTTTAATACAAATACTTTTTTATTAAATGATATAATATTCTTAAAAATCTATTGTTGGGACCAAGGAAATATATAAGGATATATATATGAATAATGAACCACTTGGGGTTCTTTTGGTTTTTTTTTGTATGGTTATTATCCATTTATTATAATAATACTAGAAAACATGGTAAAAGTTAAATAATTTAACTAAGAGTTAAATCTAAAATATAAGGTTAATATGGTGAACTAAAATTTTCTAAAACCTATTGGTTGAGATTTTTTTGACCCATCCCTACATTATCCTAGAAATAAATCTTTTTCGAGCTATTATAAACTGAAAATGATTTTATAATAAAATAATATTTTAGGCTTTTCCTAAAGTGACCCTCACCTCTCTTATAAAAGGTTACTTCCACTTATCATAATTTCACACCTCAAATGCCAATTGGCTCATCCAAAACCTAATCAAATTTCCTCCCAACTACACTCAATTTATATTAGAGGCCTTACTTTGTTCAGAAATCCATCCTTGAGACCCCTTTTGATCAAATCAAAAGGAAGTACTCGAAGAGGTAATAATTTCATCACCTCTTTCAAAGTTATTTTCATCTTCCACTACCTCTTTCTTTGTTATTTCCATACCAAAACAATAACTCTAGTACCTTATACATGATATTATGATATTATAAATATGGTACAACCATATTCATTATTCTATCAATCCTGTGAATGATAAAGTCACCATAAGTGCGTATGTACGTCATACCATCTCCACGTCGTGGTGTAGTTTGTTATTCAACACTTAATTGTTCTGATGGGAATAATAATGAGTATAATTTATGTAAATAATAAATATAAAATGTTAATGATTATGTATATATGATATACCATCCAATTACATATGATTTTACTATCAATAGAATGATATTGTCACTCGTGCGTACGTACGGATTACCGTCTCCACGAACGCGATGAGATTCAATCCCCATCATAACCATTCAAGAATAATTTTCATTTTATGATTGAAAATAATGATTAAAAAACATTATATCATACTGTATATGAATCAAATAAAAAATATACATAAAAAAATTAATTAGAGAACAAAACATATAATGTAAAATGAATCAATTAACACCTAAAACAATGACCCCCACAAACGTTTTTTAGTATTTTATAAAAATCCAATGTTTAGTGAGTGGGAAGCATACATAGGATCCACATCATAAGGAATTTAAAATCCATGACATTAAAAATTCAAAATAAATTATTCAACTTTCAAAATTCAAATCAACGACCATCATCTAACTCATGTCATGAACCTCGAATCGTGTACCCACCGCGATCCACTATCCATCATCCACCACACAACGGCCTCAAACAGCATCTGATTGTAACGTCACTACCTTCCACAATAATTATTCTCATCATCATCATCCTCATCATTAGAATATCCACACAGAAATCTACTTCATCGATGCTCACCTCCACAACCATAATACCACTAAACCCCGACATCATCGTCATTGCCAACCCTCTTGAAAGCATGCCACTGTGACGAACAACACGGTTGGTAGCCGTCATACTCAAAAATGAACAAAACCAACATCCAGACATGAAAAAAAACTTCACTGATAACATTAAGGAAGAAAAACTGAACAAAATCAGAGCCATAATCATATAAGAAATCTTAAAGAACATTGAAGCTAGAGAAATCCACAATGGGGTGTGCCACCTAGAAACTCTTACCCCTCCCCAAACATATCCCAAAGCCTCCATGGTATCCATCACACCCAACCGGCCTGGAAGGGGGCATAGGATCTAGATGCAAGAGTAGGTAAGAGCGGCAAAGATGGGGCAATGGAGAAAATAGACCGCCATAAAATGACAAAATATGATAATTGGGGTTTAAACCTCAAAGTAAGAATATTTTTTTAACTTATATAGCGGGTGCAGCTATTTTCACCCATTATAAAACCTTCGATGCATCCCTTACAATATTATAAGAATATTTTAAAAATAACTGTTTTCTTATATTATTACATGAATTTTAAATGATCTAAAAATAGAAATATATATTTCACACAAATAGTTTTTATTTCTTATATGTCAACATCATTGATTTTCCACTTGTTTGAATTTGATTCATTATTATTCAAGCTTCCATATTATATTGATGGTTTTGTGATATGATTGACTATAGATGTGTAATTTTTATACCATTAATGGTTTATTGTTAATGTATTTACATTTAGTAATAAAGTTTTAATAAAAATGATTTGATTATATTTCACCCATTTCATATGAGGAATGAATTGGACTTAGTAAGTGATGGGTGGGGCTTGCTATAGCCTCTCGATGAATTGGTAATTCTAATGAGACACAACAGTGTCTTGGCACATGGAATTGACAAAATCATTATTTTTAGTCTTTGCAAGAGGCCATGAATATGTGGTTATGATGTCCTGAATTATGCATTCCATCATTATGAAATTAGCTATTGATATTACATGTGATTATTTAACTAGTAGAATATTCATGTCATTAAGTAAATGGCATTATTTGATTTATATTTTCCATATTATGCTGAATTTTATGTTTAAAAGGAATTTTTTCTATTCATATACATTTTCCAAATTGTTTAAGCTTATTTATGATGGTTTGTGCTATATTGTTATCCTTACTGAGCATCTGAGCTTACCCTTTTCTTATGTTTTCTTTTTCCCAAGATGTGAAAATGTATACTATGATGAACTGTAGGCATGGGCTAAAGGATATGAGGGTGTTCAAAGGGGACACAATGATTTTGTTTTTTATGGATGTAATGTAAAACTTGTGTGTGTATCTAGTACTTCCAAGGCTTCTAAACTAATTAGTCTTCCGATACTTTATCTCTTATGATCATGACAATGTTATGAAATAATGCATTGACTTTGGGTAACTAGGTTGTCGGAGTTATAGTTGGTATCTGATAAAGTTTAGTACAATATTTGGAAACTATATTTAGAAAAACTCTGATTAGATAACATTACCCTAAGATAAACATTAAGGATTAATATAGAAGAACTTCCAAGAATTTTGGTTATCTATAGAATTTTTGAATTTTCTTAACAATAAATCCTTATCTAGATATGAGCGGGTAGAGGCGGCTTTGGAAGAGATGTATCTAGGGGTACAACGCAAAAACACCGCTTTGAGCTTGAATCAAATGAGAACTGGTGCACGACAATGGGCCTTGCTGCACTCTTGGTTACGAAACTCCCAGGGGATATGCTTAGGATAATTCCCATTTTCATTACAAACCATTATAAATTATTAATGATTAAATCTGTTAGAAACAAAACATTTTCATGATTATGAGACTAGATTTATGAAAATATTCAATTAATGTTGAGCGTTTTTCTAATTTTTGGATTATACATTATGATACGATCTAACCTAGTGTATTTCATCATTTATAAATGGAATCCAATAGAAAGATGGAGAACTCCTACAATACGCATGATCCAAAGAGTAAGAAGGATAATATCTTTCATGGTATTAATCCAACAATTAGAAGGGAAATATTCTTCCACGTATTCTCATCTTATGAAGAAATATAATCATGTGTAAATAAGATGAGTAAAGAATTATCTGAGTCATATGGCTTTGAAATTATGCCAGAGGAGAAAAGGATGATAAAGGGAAATATGGGAAGTGGAAGAAGGGAAAGAATGATTTCCCCAAATGTGATAACTATGGAAGGAATCACCATGGGAAGTGCTTGAAAGGAATGGGAGTTTGTTATAAGTGTGGAGAAAAAGGACACCAGGTTCATGGTTGCAAGAGTAATAAAAAGGTTTCAAATGTACAATACTTTATCTATAAATAGTTGGGACACTACACGAATCAATGTTCCAATCATTAAAGTATACCCAATTATGTTTTTGGATAATAATCATGTTATGGTACCACCACAGATGAAGAGGAATAATTAGTTTTCTTAAGTAGTTATGAAAAAATTGTTTCATTTGAGTATTGTATTAATGATTTAAAAGTCATAAGAATTATAAATTATATAAGGATTGTATTGTAGTAAGTTTTCATTGAGGATTTGAGATTTTATTGTATCAAGTAAAGTTACACAATTTCAAGTAAATCATTTAGGAAAATATATGGTTTGTGTATATATAACACATATTATCATTCTGAAACTGAGATAATTATTTCAGAATAATATATGATTGATTTGGAAAAAAATTATTGGAAATTCTTTGACTACCTTAATAATAATTAATTGTTTGTTTATTCGATCTTTGTCAGAGTTTAAAACTTTTTTGGATATAAGGAGTATATCTGGTATTCTATAAGGAATAACAAAGAATGAATGTAATAAATAAGGTTTTATGGTAACTAAGGGTTTTACCATGTATTAATAGAATAAATGGTGAAGGTATTCATATGATATTATGTGGAAAAGAGATCTTCAATATGTTTACCTTCCTTATAAATTTTGTTCGATGAGTTTAGAAAAAAGTATTCTAGATTAGTCTAAAGGTTGGAATGAATTAAGTTTTAAATTGGATACTTTTGTTTAAGGTTATAAAATTACTTAATATTATTTTTTATTGTTATAAAAAGGAAAACTTAGAGGTCAGGCAATAACCTGTCGCCTCCAGTAAGGCCATGAGACTTGAACCCGCCACCGAAGGGCGACAATGGTGAATCTCCAACCACTGGCGCACATGGTGTCCTGGATTGTATAATGTAGTTTTTTTAAATTATATATATGATTAATTATAAATTCATTTCTAAAAACTATATATGATTATGATAAATAGAATATTCTTTAGTTCTATTATCTTCAATGTGATATATGAGTTTGTGGTAGAAATTTTTTAAAGGATGGAACTCAACTAGAAAAGTATTCTAATTTTCCTTAATTCTATGAAAAAATTAATTCTTAAACATTAGGGAAAGGAACATATATCTAAAAATTTGTAATCTTAATACCTTATATTTTGTTAAACCAATGATATTTTAAATAATAATAGATTTTTGGCTTTAAGGCCCTCAATTTTCCATTTATTGTTGAGCTATTTGTGAATTATAACCTCAGTCACTTCCTATAAATGTTTAAATATTTCATCCAATTATGTCTTCAATTTCAACCAATGTTCTACTATTAGAAATCCTAATTTGGTGGTGAATTTTCTATTTCCCTTTCCCTCTTATTAAGAATAAATTTTATTAACCCTATTTGCGATGTGGGTTTTCCACAAAGGTATTTTCTATTTTCGTCCTTTTATTTTCAAAGAACAATATAAAATTATGAGGATTCAATTTATTAAAGTAGGGGAGAACGTAAAACCCCATAATTTCATAGTATGTTATCTCTTTAATGTAATTCAGTAGCTTGTGCTAAATGCAACACTTAGTTCAAGAGCATCATGGCCTATAAAAACTAGTCGTTTAAAAAGTGGTTATGAAAAGAATCAACAAAATTTTTAATTTTATATATATCCTATATAATTTTAACAATAATATTTTTTTCAAAGACATGATATAAGAAAAAATTCAATTTATCTAATAAAATAATATTTTTAAAAAAATGATGTATTTCCGCCTTTTAATGGTGAACCCTTTTTAAATAAAAAATTTGATACTTTTATATAATCAAGTTAAGTATATAAACATTATATTTATAATAGGGACATAAAAATTTATATTTGATAAATTTTTAGTGCTTTTCTGATAACTTTATTATTTTGATGAATAGTGAAAATACTAAATTTTAATTGAAAAGAACTTTTTTAATCCAAAAAATATATAGTGTTAAATTATAAATTTAAATGTTGTTGAAGTATAATAAGGTTATATTTTTTTCATTAAATCCAATTTTTTTCATTGGAAATAATTTTACATTTAAATTTGACATAAACACATATCAATATTGTGATAGGATTTAGTTCTCAAAAACCAGCTTTCTAGTTTTCACAACGAGAATATTTTTTAAATTAATTAACACAACTTCCATTTTTTTAATTTTGGTAAGTAGAAATAATTTTTGAATTTGGGATATCGAAATTATCATTTGGTTAATTTTTTGTATTTTGTTAAAAACATTCAATTTTTAATGAATAATGAAAAATATGGCGTTATTGTTTAAAACCGACATTTTATTTAAATAATTATTTTTAATTTAAATTTATTTGAAAGTAGAAATATTAAAATAATACCTATATTAGTCCAATGTAATTCAACGAAGTCATTTTTTAATAAGATTAGATATATAAAATTTTATTGAACTTTTTAACGTCTTTTACCCAGCTTCTAGGCACATTTACAAATTTTCATAAAACGTAATTTTACCACATCTATTAATTTAATTTCAAAACTATGAGATACATAGTTGAAATCAGTATGTAAAATGAAGTTCAATATGATAGAAATAATTTTTTATGAATACTAACTTCTGAATTATATTTACCACGGTTAAAAGTAAATAGGGTAATTAAAGGTAAAAATTATATTATAATTACCCTAACACATGTCCTAATTCAATTTTATAATTGTATTTAGACCAAAATAAACCTTAGGAATAAAATATGATCCTATTTGATCCACATGGATTAGATTATTACATTTATTATTATTTTATTTAAAGAAGAGTTAAAAGTGTAAAATTCAATGTTTAATAACTACACCATTTTTAATATAGGGTTATATATTAGATAAATTAAACTATAAGTATTCATTAGAAATATAAAAATATTTCCCACATCATGGTAATTAATTTATAGTTTTTAGATATTATATTATTAAATTTATTTATGACATAATGATGATGCATTAATTACCTTATTAATGAATGAATAAAATAATTGATATTATAAATATTAAATTAAATTTTAATTGAGACTTTTGATGCGTTACAATAATTTTAATGGTTAATATTACATGTTACTGTTGATTAAATAATTTTTTTTTCAAAATTATAAAGTTTTTATGACTTTTACAAAAACAATACACTAAATAGTGTCAAAATTGACATAAATGAGTTTTTATAACAAATTCTATTTTATGAAATGATATAATTTTTTTGAAAAAAATAATTTAAGGAAAAAGGACTAAGATAAGGTTATATATATCAATAATGAACAACTTGGGGTTCACATGGCTTTTTATAGTATGTTTAGTAACCAATTATTATAATAATACAAGAAGACATGTTTAAAGTTAACTATTTAATTAAGAGTTAAATCTTAATGATATGGTTAATGTAGTGAGATAAACTAGTCTAAAACATGTTGGATGAGAGTTTTCCAACCCATCCCCACCTTATCCTCGAAATAAATCTTTTTAAAGCTATTATAACCCAAGAGTAATTTTATAATAGAATAATATTTCATACTTTGCCTAAAGTGATTGTCACCTCTCTTATAAAAGGGTACTTCCCCTTCTCTTAATTTCACACTTCCAAAGCCCTTTGTCATGGCCAAAACCTAGTCAAATAAACTCCCAAAAATCCTTAATTCAACCTAGATTCCTTAAATTGATCATAAATCCAACCTATGGAGCCCTTTTGATCAAATCAAAATGAAGCACCCAAACAAGAGATAATAATTTCATCACCTCTTTCAATGTTCTTTTCTTCGTCCACATCCTCTTTCATTGTTATTTCCATACCAGAATAATAAAAAATGTACCTTATACAAAATATGATGATATTATAAATAAGTTAAAACCATATTCATTATTATATCCATCTTATTTATGAAAAATTCTACATATGTGCATACGTACGGCTTACCATCTTCACGTCGTAGTGTCGTTTGTTATTCAACACATCATTATTTGGATTGGTATAATAATGAGTATAATTCATGTAAATAATAAATATAACATGTATATTTTTGTTATATATGACATAAAATACAATTACATATTATTTTTCCATCAATATAATGATATTGTCGCACATGCGTATGTAGGGATTACCGTCTCCAAGAACACGATGAGATTCATTCCCCATCATTACCATTGAAGAATAATTTCCATTTTATGATTAAAAATAATGTTTAAATAATGTAATATATTTAAATATATTAATCAAATACATTCTATCTATAACAAACATAACTTACATAAGAAATAATATGAAGGAAAACAAATCAGTTAACACCTGAAATAATGATACTACTGAAATATTATTAACAAAGGAATATTAGAAGATCTTATATGATATCAAATTTATTTATGTGGTTAATTTATAATTTAATAAAATTATGTAACTATCTTACAAAAGGATAACATACCCTCAACCTTGTAAAAGTACAAGGTAAGGGTTGATTTTACAATATCTTTATTATATGTAGTTGTTTATATGTAAGTATCTCTTGGAACTCTTTATCATCATGTTTGTGTTTCATAAAAATGAATTTCAAAGCATTTTTAATATTGACTATACTATAGGATAATGTCATTTATACCCTCATTTTAATTTTTAATTTTTTTTTGAAATGAATATTTCCATCGCTTTCCAAACAAGGTACATTATGACCTTTTTAATAAATTAATGTAAGAATGTTTTTTAACTAATACGGTGGGTGCGGCTATTTTCTACCATTATAACACCTTCGAAGATTCCCTTAAAATATTATAAGAATATTTTAAATGTAAATATTATCTTTTATAATTAGGTTACTTTTATATGATTTCCAAATTGAAAGGGATATTTCTCTCAAATAGTTTTGATTTCATCTATGTCAACATCCTTTGATGGATTTTACACTTGTTTAAAAGTTGATTTATTATGATTCAATCTATCAAATTGTATTGATGGTTTTGTGATAAGTTTTTCTATGGATGTTATATTTATATACCATTCATGTTTTATGGTTAAATTATTGAAATTTTGTATACTAATTATAATATGAATGTTTATATTATATTTTACCTTGTACATATAAGGAATGAATTGGACTTAGTATGTGTCGGGTGGGGCCCACTATAGCCCTCGATGCATCGGTATGTCTCATGAGCATAGGTAGTGTCATGGTAGAATGCCTTGACAAAATATTTATTTTTAGTCTTGGCCTGAAGACTTTACTATGTTTTTATGATGTCTATCATTATGCATTCCATCATTATGAAATTAGCTATTGATATTACATGTGATTATTTGACTAGTAGAATATTCGTGTGGTTAAGTAAATGGAATTATTTGATTTATCTTTTCCATATTACTTTGAATTTTACTTTTAAAAGGCATGTGTTTTGATCTTATACATTGCCTTACATGTTTATGCTTATTTATGATAGTTTCCGCAATATTGTTATCCTTACTAAGATTCTGAGCGCACCCCTTTCTTATGTTTTCATTTTTCCCGGATGGGAAAAAGTATATTATGATTGACATTCAGGGATAGAATTTTGGGTATGATTGTTTTAAAAGGGGACACAATGTTGTTGTTTTTTATTTCATGATGTAATTTTAAACTAATGTATATATCTAGTACTTCCAAAGCTACTAAAATAATCATTCATTCGAGACCTGATCTCTTGTGATCATGCCAATATTTTGTAATCATTCACTAACTCTAGGAAACTAGGGTCGGGTCATTACAAGAACATCTTGCATTGAAATCCCATTAGACCTTGTGAATATAAATCATCCCTTTTATGATGTAAAAGTCACCTAATGGTGATGTAAGTCAACTACAGCTTGATTATCCACTCAGCAGTCCATCCTGAGTATGAATTCAAACAAGTTCATCTCAATGAAAAAATGATTCTAGAAAAAGTGATGCCACCCAACATTTAGGGAAAACTCCCTTCACGAATGTTCATCCTCTTTTCTGGTCCCTAATAGAGTGTCAGGCATCATAAATCCCTCATAAAACCGAACCACTAGTGCAAGGGTTTCAACCATAGGTTCATATATAAATATATGTGATACACACATATCAAAAAAGGAAAATACATCATAGAGGATTGTAGAATTGTACCTCTATCAGTAGATGGTTTGGTTCCCTCTACCTCAGGGATTCACTAAAAATAATACATCTCGCCTAAATTGAAGCCATGGGACACAAACTCACTACCTCAAGTAGGCCCACTCTATATTCTTAGTTTAAAAATTGACCGGCTACCTCAGCCACCACCACAATCAGATTGGCCTGATCAACCGGTATTACTCAATTCTTTTCCTGATACAATATTGTAAAATATCTTTTCAAGCCTAGGTTCGAAGATAACCACCTACATATTACTACAATAGATAATGATCTAAAAACATTTCAAATGTCCCTTCTTACCACAATTTTATAAAAAAACTAGCTCACGATCACACTGATTCCTCATGTTCCCCAATATTCCAAATTGATGACAGAAAACCGAGCTACCAGTAATCATAGCATAACCCGTACACATTGCATTGGAATCCTAAAAACGGATAGTACTAGAGAAATAGGGTTTGAAGCCCCCGAACATGGGCGACCGCCAAAGGCTGTCCCGTGGCTTTTCCAAATAAAAAAACTCTTTCGCACCCCCACCCCGCAATTCCCCCCATCCCCTCATCGTCGCTCGTCCCCCGTCCCCTTGCATCCCTCCACCCTCCACTCTGGCTCCCCACTTCCCTTGTCCCCCCGCCGCCCTACGCGCTCCGCTCCAGCCCCCCGTCTCTCATCCTCTTACCGCCCTCCACCCTCTGCTCTGGCACCCCACGTCCCACGTCCCCCGTCCCCTTGCCCCTCTGCCCTCGCTGCCCTCTGCCCTTTCCGCCCTCCGCTCCAGCTCCCCGCATCCCCCGTCCCCTCACCTCCCTCCACTCCAGCTCCCCCATCCCCTCTCTACCCACCCTCTGCTCTACTCCAGCTCCATGCGTCCCTCGTCCCCTTTCCGCCCTCTACTCAGGCTCCCTCGTCCCCTCATTGCATGCCCTGTACTCCGCTCTGGTTCCCCGCATCCCCCGTCTCCCATCCCCTCGCTGCCCTCTGCTCTGCTCCGCCCATCCCACATCCTATATCCCCCATCTCCATGCCGCCCTCCACTCTGTCTCCCTGCCATCCGACGTCCCCTCCATCTTCGTCCCCTTCCTCGCTGCACCACCACTACCCGTCCCCTCCCTTGCTGCACCGCAGTTTCCCGGTATCCTCCCTTCCCACATGTCCACATCCCGTCCCCTCTCCACTGCCGCCCGTCTGCTCTGGATCCCCATTTTCCTCCGTCCCCTCCCTCGTCGTCACACCCTCACTACACCATCGCCACCTTGCTGCCTCCTCCTCTGGCTCTCCACCACCGTCGTCACCGCCCGTCCCCCCCCCCCCCACTCTCCACACCTCCCCTCTGTTGCCTCTCCTCTCCCTTGAAGCACCGCCTTAGGCTCCCCTCCCCTCCAGATTTATAGCACAATCAGGTATGACCTAGTTTCCTTTTAAGAGTTTTAATTTTTGGAAATGTAGAACAAAAATTTAGAATGCATGAAGATTATATGAATATTTTTTGTGAATAAAAAGTGTTGAAATGGAATTTTGTGTGTATACGGGCTTCTATGCATATGAAACAATGTGTCTTGATAGTGTGTGTATGAAAGAATTCACACTTTACTTGAGGTTTGAGAAGACTGTATGTATTCTTGCATGAAGTATTCACTATTTGATCAAAATATGATTAGGGAATCTTGAATATAGAATCATCATTAGATTTACCATACCAAATTTTGACGATGACATGAGCTTTCACTTACATTATATTATCTATTCTCCTGTATATTATTCAAATATATAATTTGATTATTTTATCAATGGTCCAAAATCAATTGGTTAGTATTTATTTTAAATATATTTGATAAGAAAAATGCATGTAATAAGTCATGTATAAATGTTTGTTATACAGATATTATTATGGATAAGAGTTGGATTGATCTTCCAAATCGAACGTCTAGAGAATATTTCAATGAAATTATGAAATTTATTGAGTTCATAGAGGATTTGAATGTGAATACATTAGTTATACATGTTGAAAATGTGCTAACAAATATCAATTCACACAAGATACTGTGAGGGATCACCTATTCTTTAACGGATTTCTGAAAAATTATAACTGTTGGCCTCGTCATGGAGAAGAATATGTTTGTTTTCAAAATACGGATGTAGTTCAGAAGGATGTTGATGCAAGGATGAATGATCCAATGCATGAAATGCTTTCTGAAATGGTACGTGGGTTGGATCTTGAAGGCATTGACATCCAGAATCTTGATACGAGTTAGATAAATCTTCGCTCAAGTGCAAATCGTGATTCGACGAACATTTATGAAGCACTTGACGATGCAAAAATATAATTATATCTTAGATGTACTTCTTAAAATAAATTATCATTTACTGTGGAGTTCATTCATTTGAAGACTTTGAATCAGTGGTCAGACACATCATTTGACATGCTGTTGGTGTTATTAAAAAAGGTTCTTCCTGTCGATGCTAAGTTTCCCGAGTCATATTAACATACTCGTAAGTTTATATAGAACTTAGGTGTTACATATGAGACCATATGCATATGAAAACATCTATATGTTTATTATAAATGAATCTTCCCATTTGGATATTTGTATGGTTTGTGGTGGTTCCATGTGGAAAGAGAACAGGGGAAATCTAACTCATCAAAGTAATATTGTGATACAGGGGAAACTGATTTCTGTAAAAAAAAATGTGTTACTTTGCACTTAAACCGAGGTTGAAATGATTTTTTATGACATCTAAAGTTTCTAATTTAATGAGATGGCATGTAGAAATAATTCATGAAAGTGATATGTTAACCCACCCGACAGACTCTCATACATGGATGGATTTTGATATGATACATCCCAACTTTTCTAAAGATGTTCTTAATGTCTAATTGGGTTTGGAAACATATTGTTTCAATCCATTGAAGTCTATGGTTGGTGCAAGTCATAGTACATGTCCTGTGGTGTTGGTTCCATATAATCTTCCTTTGTGGCTTCGTATGAAGAAACAATTTATATTACTTTCCACTCTTATTGATGGACCTATAAGTTTGGGGGATAAGATTCATGTTTACCTTCCACCATTGATTGATGACTTGAATTAATTTTGGGGCGATGGTGTGATGACATATGATTGTGAAATGAATGAAATGTTCAAACTACAAGCTTCATTATTGTGGACGATCAATGAATTCCCAGCTTATGAAATTTTATCAGGCTAGAGTAAGAAAGGGGAGTTTTATAGACCTTGTTGAAATAAAAGTAAAAAAATTGCATGGCTTAAACATTCCAAAAAATGGGCATACATGGGTCACATACGTTTTTCTCCCCTCAACACAAGTTCAGAAAGGACAGAGTGGCATTTGATGGTTCTAGAGAATTCAGCCCATCACCAAAGAACATGACATGAGTGGAAATGTTATCACAGATTGAGGAAGAAAACATCCGCACGGTATATGAAATTCAGGATTTGGTGGCTCATCCATTATGTGATATTCGTGATGCGGGTAGGCAGCACAGTTACAATTGGAAAAAGAAAAGTATTTTTTATAGTCTTCTTTATTGGAAAAATAACATGCTGAGGCATAATTTGGATTTCATGGACATTGAATAAAATGTTTTTAATAATATTTTGTAGATGATTTTAGGTGTTAATGTAAAATCAATGGACCATGTTAATACACATCGTGATTTAGAAGAAATGGGTTTAAGGAAACAGTTGTGTTTACAGTTAGCTGAGGGAAACAAGGAATATATGACTATTGCATAGTATACGATGAATACAAAGGAGAAAGGGAAATTTCTTTCAATTTTATAGATGGTCAAGGTTCCTTATGGTTACTCTTCTAATATTTCAATGTGTGTTAATCTGATGAGCATGACATTGCAAGGGTTGAAAAGTCATGACAATCACATACTACTTTATAAGTTGATTCCAATCGCACTTTGTGATTGTTTATCCCCCAATGTTTTTCAGCCATTGATTGAGATGAGTAAATTTTTTTCGACATCTTTTTTTAAGAAATCAATGAATGAGTGATATAAAATGTTTAGAATACTGAATTGTACTTACGCTTTGTCACATTGAGAAACTATTTCCTCCCTCATTTTTTGATGTTATGCTTCACTTGACAATGCAGCTAACTGATGAAGTAATGGCTGCTGATCCAGTGCAATTCAAGTGGATGTATCCTATTGAGTGGTATTTGAGTACATTGAAACGATTTGTATGCAACAGAGATCGTCTGGAGGTATCAATAGCCAATGGTTATTTGATGGATGAGTGTACTTCTTTTTGTGCAAAATATATTATGGAATTTGAAAAAAAATTAGATAATCCCTCTTGGATTCATGATGGTCCAGTTGGAGAAGAAACCATATTTGATATGGAAAACATCAAGTGGATACAAGCACATCGATATATCTTGTTCAATACTCCATCATTTGCACCATTAATGCAGCAAGTGTCTTATCACATTTATTGTTAAAATTTTACTTGTTTTGTTAGCATAAGTTCATCGTTTAAATAGCGCATTATCATTTTCAGGGAACACATTAATGAGATAAAATAAGAGATGAATCATGAGACTGAGTATCAAATTCAACAATCTCGGTATGCATCAATTCAAGATTGGTTCAAGGATTTTGTACGTATAAGTTGATTTTGATTATGAGTGAAGTATTATACTAATTTATTTCTGCAAAAATAATTATTGAATTCTATTAATTATGTAGGTTAATTTGTTGAGGGAGTTATGGGACCCCATGCTAACTGAAGAATTTATACAACTGGATGAGGATCCATCTATAACGTCTCGTTGTTATAAAGCTATAGATGCTAATGGTTTTTGATTTTGCATTAAATATGTTAACGACAAGAGCAAAACACAAAACATTGGCAATGGTTGTCCATTCGTCGATTCTGGTTATTACTATGGTCAATTGATAGACATCATTAAAGTTGTATATGCACATGGGTTGAAGTACATATTGTTAAAGTGTAATTGTGTTGATCCATTGCGTGGATGTAAAGTCGATCAATATCAGTTTCCATTGGTGAATTTTAACTATATGTTATAAAGAAATGAACAAGTTGATAAAGAACATTTAATTTTGACATCCCAAGTGGAACAAGTATTCTTTGTTACTTTTCCTTTGAATCCAAGTGGGAAAGTTTTTGTGAAAATGTCCCAGTGGGGAGTGTTTTTATTTGAACAAGATAATCCTGAGGCTGTTCTCTTTTTTCCCAACAGATTGATCAACATACCGTAGTTCAATGTGAAGAAGATATTTATTGGGTCAGAGCAGCCGTTGATGAAGAAACTATTGATTTTCATGTTTAATGAAATGTATAATTGTTTTCCCGCTATTCAGTATTGAATATCCTAGGATATCATAAATTATCTAACAATTTTATAAATCCATGTATGTTTTAATCATGAATTTTAGATGTTAATTTATTTATAAATATTTAGGGTGATTCTCTTTTGGTATCTTCATATTATTGTCAGTGTGTCTTCCCATTGAGGTATTCTTCATTTGGTTCATGTGATGCTTGAATTTTTATTAATTCAATCTGAAATATGGCTTTGCATTGATTGGTTTTTTACATCATTTTATATCTGTTTTGTTAACTTTCTGATTTTTTTAAAATCCATTTAAAACTAATTATTCAATCCCTTTTTGTTTGATTAACAACTGTAAACATTTTATTTTCTTAAAAACCATCCAATTTATCTTTTGGACACTTTGTATAGTCCCCTTACTAATGTTTTTTATGACTGTAGGCATGCCAGGGGAAGAGGCAGCAGATCCACATCATCCATCTGAGCCATCTACGTCTCATGGTCAAGGTATGTTTGAATGTAATTGTGTTTATTTTTTATGTAATTGATAAACGTATATAAATATATTTATATTTATAACGTCTGTCAAATTTTATATAATTTTTTTTCAATAGGATCAAACTCGACCGCTTCTTCCTCCCACAAGAGAGGCCCTGGTCGTGGAATTTTATCATGGAATCCCAACATGATGTTTGATGTTTCCTTTGATGAGATATTTCATCCTATGGGAATGAATTCCCCTGCATTTATTCATCAGCAGGGTCATATCATACGTGACCCACATCGATTTCCATTGACCACACATGACTGAGCTTCTAGGCCTTAGAAAAAATTAGATTGTCTTTGGAGGGAGGTTCAGGTATGAGGACCATTTTAATTTCTTCCCTATGTATAAACAATACTAACATATGTGATTTTTTTTAAATAGAATAATTTTAAATCATGCCCCGATGAGTTTCGGCCCATGTGTATGAGAAAATTCTATAATATGTGGAATGATTATAAAGTAAAAGTCAAGAGGGACCACTGTGTACCAAATTTGGGTGCCCCAAACGTTCTGGAAAAAGTACCGAGAGGTGTTCTCTCGGCTCAGTGGCCTAACATAGTTTCATATTGGTCTAATGAAGTTGTTGCGGTTTGTATATTTATTTTGGTATATATATTTTCAAGAATGTGTGATTTGTTTGAAATATGAATTAATTGAATATAGGAGGTGTCAGCACACCATTCTAAGAATCAAGCATTGATGGGACCACCTCATAGGCTCGGGACTCATCACGTGTCTCATATCTGACATGATTTATTTATTATTCATTTTTGAATTTATTAATTAATGTGGTTTTGTGTTTATATTCTATTCGTATACAGTAACGAGATCAAGGTGTACCGACTGATAAAATGTTGGTGTGGATGAGGACTCGTGATCGAAATGATCCAGAGGCTACAACATTGATAGTAAGTGATTGTACTCATTACTAATACTTATATAAATCTATATATAAACATATATATGTGTATATATTTAAATATTTCACAGGCTCAATTTGATGATGAGTTAGAACAACTGCTAGAGGACCAGCGACAACTTCCCATGTGAAGGGATGAGATCTTCCATCGCATTATTGGTTGGGACATGCATGGATATCGTTTGACCTATGGAACATGGATTCCTCATTTTGTAGTATCACGTGCTGCAGTTGTCAGTCCTACTATTTCTCAGATGACGTAGCAGTTGTCAGTTTTTGAGGCACAGTTGCGTGCTTCCGAGGAGGTAAATGCGCAATTGATCGATGAGGTTCGAACAATGCAGGAATATGTGGGTCCAGGTGATGGTGCAAGGGATCATACGACGTAGGTTTATACTGAATTTATTTATTTACTGTCTATTATTTTTGTTATGAAAATCTTCATATTTTTTATTTTTTGTAGGCCCCTGGCCCACCGGATTGAGGTACCAGTCATGACCATGCATGGCGCATCATATTCATGAGGTGTGTTTCTTTTTTTATTGGTGGGGTTGTTATTGATGTTTGAAAAGGTAAATTTATTTTTCTTGGTGATGATCAGGAATAATTTAATGTTTTTTATGAATTCCACACTTTTGGTGAGTTTCAAGTTAATTTATTTGGTTGAATATGTCTTTTGAGTCGGGACAAGAAAAAATACTCATGGACATTCTGTCCGGGGTGTTGGGAGCTTTCTGGGGGGGTATAGAGTGGGTTGTTCTGGTGGGTGGGGGCTGGGATAAGAAAGGATACTCATTAGGGAAATTGTTCATTAGACTAATTTGCAATTAGGGAAACTGGCCAATTGGCCAATTGCCTAATTGGATGTTAGGCCAAATGGCCCTTATGCCATTATGTCATTATTCCAATTATACAACTAGACAATAGGCCATTATTCCAATTGTTTGTTTGGCCACTACGTCATTAAGTTAATTGGCCCTTAGTATTAGCATGTTCGGAAAATTGACCATTAGGCCATTAGGACAATTGGTCTTTAAACCAATTGGACATTTTTCCAATTGAACAATTGTATGTTAATCCATTATCCCATTAGGGCATTAGGTTAATTGGTAAATGGGACAATTTGGTATTGGTTAATTAGAAAAATTGACCATTAGGCCATTATGATAATTGATCATTATGCCGTTAGGCCAATTTTCCAATTGAATGTTAGGCCAAATGGCCATTAGGCCATTATGTCATTATTCCAATTGTACAACTCGACAATAGGCTATTATTCCAATTGTTTTTTAGGCCACTAAGTCATTAAGACAATTGGAAATTAGTATTAGTATGTTTGGACGATTGGACATTAGGCCATTAGGACAATTGGTCTTTAGAGAAATTGGACATTTGGCCAATTGAACAATTTCTTGTTAGGCCATTATGCCATTAAGGAATTAGGTTAGTTGGTAAATGGGACAATTTGACATTGGGTTCTTAGGAAAAATGACCTTTAGGCCATTAGGATAATTGATCGTTATGCCGTTTGGACAATTGTCCAATTGGATGTTAGGCCAAATGTACATTAGGCCATTATTCCATTATTCCAATTGTACAACTAAACAATATGACATTATTACAATTTTTTGTTATGCCAATAATCCATTAAGTAAATTGGCCATTAGTATTAGTATTTTTGGAAATTTGGTCATTAGGATATTGGGACAATTGGTCTTTAGACCAGTTGGACATTTGTTCAATTGATAAATTGGTTGTTAGGAAATTATGCAATTAGGGAATTAGGTGAATTAGTAAATGGGACAATTTGACATTGGGTCATTAAGAAAATTTTCCTTTAGTCCATTTGGATAATTGATCATTACGCCGTTAGGCCAATTTTCAATTGGATGTTAGGAAAAATGGCCATTAGTCCATTATTCCATTATTCCAATTGTAAAACTATACAATAATCCTATATTACAATTTTTTATTCCTCTAAGTCATTAAACTAATTGGCCATTAGTATTAGTATGTTCGGAAAATTGACCATTAGGCTATTAGGACAATTGGTCTTTAGACAAATTGGACATTTGGCCAATTGAACAATTGGTTGTTAGGACATTAGGCCATTAGGGCATTAGGTGAATTGATAAATGGGACAATTTGACATTGGGTCATTAGGAAAATTGTCCTTTATGCCATTAGAATAATTGATCGTTACGCCATTAGGCCATTTGTCCAATTGGATGCTAGGCCAAATGGCCATTAGGCCATTATGCCATTATTCCAATTTTATAAATAGAAAATTGGCCATTATTCCAATTATTCGTTAGGCCACTAATTCATTAAGATAATTGGCCCTTAGTATTAGTATGTTTGGAAAATTGGCCATTAGGCCATTAGGACAATTGGACTTTAGACCAATTGGACATTTTTCCAATTGAACATTTGTCTGTTAGTCCATTATGCCATTAGGAAATTTGGTGATTTTGTAAATGGGATAATTTGAAATTAGGTCATTAGGAAAGTTGACCTTTAGGCCATTAGGATAATTGATTGTTACATCGTTAGGCCAATTGTCTAATTGGATGTTAGGCCAAATGGCCATTAGGCCATTTTTCTATTATTCCAATTGTACAACAAGACAATAGGTTATTATTCGAATTGTTTGTTAGGACACTAAGTCATTAAGATAATTGGCCATTAGTATTAATATATTATGAAAATTGTCCATTAATCCATTAGGACAATTTTTCTTCAGACCAATTGGAAATTTGGATAATTGAACAATTTGTTGTTAGGCCATTATGAAATTAGGGCATTAGGTGATTTGGTAAATGGGACAATTTGACATTGGGTCATTAGGGAAATTGACCTTTAGGCCCTTATAATAATTGATTGTTATGCCATTAGTCCACTAGGCCAATTGGATGTTAGGCCAAATGGAAATTAGGCCATTATGCCATTATTCCAATTGTACAACTAGACAATAGGAGCTTTTGTTTGACAGCGGTGACCAGAAACGCATATCTGGAGTCACAAAACATCAAAAAGATGTGTAACAGTCAAATTAATAGAAAAGGTCCTTATAATTAATTGAAATAACATGAAAACAATAGAAATATTATTCGTGACATGCAGGAGGAGATGCCACATCAATCAGACGTGCGGTGTGCGTGGTACGACTAAATATGTTATTTATAACAGTTTGGCATGCTCTAAAAGGGTGAATTGGGTGGTCAAAACCCGCCCAACAACCTCAAAATTTCATTAAATCATACGAAAATAACTGTGGTATGAATTTTAAAATGTTCGGGCAGACGGTATGTCAATTGAAGGTGTCGGTTGACCGTGGTGACCGAAAATGCATTTCCGGAGTCATAAAACACCAAAACGATGTCTAACGGTCAAATTCAGGGAAAACATCTTCATAATTACTTGAAATCAAACGAAAAATATAGAAATATTTTTTGTTACATGTAGGAGGAGATGACACATCAATCAGACGTGTGGTGTGCACGGTACAACCGAATATGTTGTTTTTAACAGTTTGGTGTGCTCTAAAATGGTGTGTTGGGTGGTCAAAACTAGATGAACAACATCATAATTTCATGAAATCATAATACAACAATCATGGTGTGAATTGTGAAATGGTCGAGCAGAAGGTATGTCAATCGGAGGTGTCATTTGACCGCGGTGACAGGAAACACATTTTCAGAGTCATAAAACACTAAAACGACATGTCGTGGTCAAATTCAATGAAAAAATCCTCATAATTACTTGAAATCAACCAAAAACAATATAAATATTATTCATGACATGTAAGAGGAGACGACATTTCAATCGGACGTGTGGTGTTCATGGTACGATCAAATATGTTGTTTTTAACAGTTTGACGCGCTCTAAAAGGGTGTGTTGGGTGGTCGAAACCAGCCGAACGACTTCAGAATGTCATGAAATCGTACGAAAACAACTTTGGTGTGAATTGTAAAATGGTTGGGCATACGGTATGTCAATCTATGGTGTTGTTTGACCGCGGTGACTGGAAACGCATTTTCGGAGTCATAAAACACCAAAACGACGTGTTACCCTCAAATTCAGAGAAAACGTCCTCAGAATGACTTAAAATCACACGAAAACAATTGAAATATTATCCGTGACATGTATAAAGAGACGGAACATCAATCGGACATGCGGTGTGTGCGGTACGACTGAATATGTTGTTTTTAACAGTTTGACGCGCACTAAAAGGGTGCGTTGGGTGGTCAAAACCAGCCGAATGACATCATAATGTTATGAAATCATACGACAACAACCGTGGTGTGAATTTTTAAATGGTCAGGCAGACGATACATCAATCATAGGTGTCATTTGACCATGGTGACGGGAAACGCATTTCCGGAGTCATAAAACACCAAAACGACGTGCAACGGTGAAATTCAGAGATAACGTTCTCAGAATGACTTGAAATCACATGAGAAAAATATAAATATTATTCATGACATGTAGAGGGAGACATAATTTAAAAAGGATGTGCGGTGTGCATGGTACGAATGAATATGTTGTTTTTAACAGTTTGGTGCGCTCGAAAATGGTGTGTTGGGTGGTCAAAACCAGTCGGACGACCTCGGAATGTCATGAAATCATACGACAAAAACTGTGGTGTGAATTTTGAAATGTACGGGCAGACGGTACATCAATTGGAGGTGTCATTTGACCATGGTGACCAAAAAGGCATTCTCGGAGTCATAAAACACCAAAACGAGGTGTAAAGGTCAAATTGAGACAAAACATCCTCAGAATGAATTGAAATCACACGAAGAGAATTGAAATATTATTCGTGAAATTTAATATGAGACGACGTGACAATCGGACATGCGGTGTGAGCGGTACGGCCGAATTTGTTGTTTTTAACAATTTGGTGCGCTCTAAAAGGGTGCGTTGGGTGGTCAAAACTAACAGAACGACCTCGATATGTCATGAAATCATACGACAACAACAGTGGTGTGAATTGTAAAATGGTCGAGCAGACAGTACGTTAATTGGAGGTGTCATTTGACCACGGTGACTGGAAATGCATTTTCGTAGTCATAAAACACCAAAACAACGTGTAACGGTCAAATTCAGAGAAAACATTCATAGAATGTCTTTAAATCACACAAAAACAATAGAAATATTATTCTTGACATGTAAGAGGATAAGGAACGTCAATCGGACATGAGGTGTGTACGGTATGACTGAATATATTGTTTTTAACAGTTTTGGGCACTCTAAAAGGGTGCATTGGGTGGTCAAAACCAGCTTAACGACCTTGGAATGTCATTAAATAAAATAAAAACAACCGTGGTGTGAATTTTGAAATGTTCGGGCAGAAAATATGTCAATCGAAGGTGTCGTTTGACCGTGGTGACCGTAAATGCATTTCTAGAGTAAAAAAAACACCAAAACGATGTGTAACACTCAAATTCAGAGAAAACATCCTCAGAATGACTTGAAATCACACAAAAACAATAGAAATATTTTTTATTACATGTAAGAGGATACATAACATCAATCGGACGTGCGGTGTGCACGGTACAACCGAATATGTTGTTTTTAATAGCTTGGCGTGCTCTAAAAGGGCGTTTTGGGTAGTCAAAACTAGATTAACGGCCGAGAAATGTCATGAAATCGTATGACAACAATTGTGGTGTTAATTGTGAAATGGTCGGGCATACGGTACATCAATCGGAGGTTTCGTTTGACCGTGGTGACCTGAAATGCATTTCCGGAGTCATAAAACACCAAAACGACGTGTAATGGTAAAATTCCAAGAAAATTCCATCATAATGACATTAAATCACACGAAAACAACAGAAATATTATTTGTGACATGCAGGAGGATATGGAATGTCAATCGGATGTGTGTTGTGTGTGGTATGAGAAAATATGTTGTTTTTTACAGTTTGGTGCACTCTAAAAGGGTGCGTTGGGTGGTCAAAACCCGACGAACAACCTCGAAATGTCATGAAATCATACCAAAACAACCATGGTATGAATTATGAAATGTTTGGGTAGACAATACGTCAATCGGAGGTGTCATTTGACCGTAGTGACCGAAAATGCATTTCTGGAGTCATAAAACACCAAAACAACGTGTAACCTTGAAATTAAGATAAAATGTCCTCAGAATGACTTGAAATCACAAAAATACAATAGAAATATTATTCATGACATGAATGAGGAGACGTCATGTCAATCTGATGTGTGGTGTCCGTGGTACGACTAAATGTGTATTTTTTATCAGTTTCGCGCGCTCTAGAATGGTGCGTTGGGTGGTCAAAACAAGCCAAACGACCTAAGAATGTCATGAAATATTACGAGAACAGCTGTGGTGTAAATTGTAAAATGAAAGGACAGACGGTAAGTCAATCAGATGTGTTGTTTGACCATGGTGACCAGAAACAAATTTCCAGAGCCATAAAACACTAAAATGACGTGTAATGGAAAAATTCAGATCAAATGTCCTCAGAATGACATGAAATCACATGAATACAATATAAATATTATTTCCTGACATGTATAAGGAGAAGAAATGTCAATCATATGTGTGGTATGCGCGATACGACTGAATATGTTGTTTTTAACAGTTCAGTGTGCTCTAAAAGGGTGCGTTGGGTGGTCAAAACCAGTCGAACGTCCTTAGAATGTCATGAAATCATAAAAAATAACCATAGTGTGAATTGTGAAATGGTCGGCCAAATGGTATGTCAATCAGAGGTGTCATTTGATTGCGGTGACCAGAAACGCATTTACGGAGTCATAAAACACCAAAACGACGTCTAACGGTAAAATTCAGAGCAAACGTCCTCAGAATAACTTGAAATCACAAAAAACAATAGAAATATTATTCGTGACATGTAGGAGGAGAATACATGTAAACCGTACATGTGGGGTGCACGGTATGGCCGAATATGTTTTTTTAACAGTTTCGCGCAGTGTGCGTGGAGAGCATTCCTTTTGGGACCACAAAACACTTCCACAAGCTAAACCAAAGACTCCAAAACAAGAAAAAAAATCCTAAAATGATAACATTTCACAAATTGGGGGTTTAAAATTATTATAGCACCCATGATTTTGTGTCAGACTTAATATTATTATATATATTTACTAACTAAATAAATATGTCTAATTTATGTTTGTATTGTTTAGTTGTTTTTTTGTGTCATTTTTTAGTTTATTGAAGCATATGGTTGAAATGGGTTGGACCTATTTGGATCGTTGATTATGAAGCATGTCTTTTATTTATGGTTTATGAGAATCCTAATGTTAATGTTGTTTTGAATTTTTTTCTTTTTTTTATGATTTTAACCCTGTTTTTCCTATTTAGGAACCATCAGTGAAATTTTTTTAAAAAACCTTATCCTGGATAGCGACCGCCTTTGGTAGTCGATATAGTTCGGTTGGGTTCAGCAACCGCCAATGGCGGTCTCTATTGCTTGGCCGAGCAGCAGGTCAGCAACCACCCAGCGGTCGCTGTGGACCAAATTTTCATCCCCCTTCAGCGACCTCCATTAGCGGTCTTGGAGCTTTATCTAAAGACCATTAGTGACCGCCAATGGCGGTCAGTAATGACCAAATTTTTATTAGTGTGAACTTCCCAAATTAAAACTCCAAACCACTAGGTTGAGAGACTACATTCTACACTCTTCACCCCCATCATCCCTCATATTTCACACTATAATCAGTGTCTGTTTCATAATTTCTATAATAGAGGTCAATGTGAACATGTTAACCTAAGATCGAACAAGTTGGATGTAACATCCCGTATCTGGGTGCCACACAATGGGTGCCCCAAACCCGGTTGGTCACATGACCTCAAGCGCATTTCCCCAAATTCCAAGGCCCACTGACTAGCAGTGAGGGCCTAGGTCTGATAGGGAGGAAACTATGTTGTCATTTGTCAAAGTGTAGCATATCGAAAAAATATGAACATACGGAAAGCGAAAGAAGTAAGCATTACAAAACTGAAAGGAAAACAATACTGAAGCAAAAGATAACCAACAATCATATATATATGATGATGCAATATGTCCTATTTCTAAGAAGCATTCAAAACAAGATATACTGCAATCAAATACAATAGAGTGCAAGTGCCAAGTACAGCAAAACAAAACAAAACAGTATAACATGAACTCAGCAGCATTGCAAGCCTAAGCTTGGTCCAATTCTCTCCCGCTCCTCTGCAACAATCATGTACCTGTATATGGACCCTTTCCCTTATCGACACCTAATCAATATAATTTATTTGGGCCCAAGACATAACCCAAATAGAATGTGAGAAATAAATCCCAGTAGGAAACCACCAAAGGCTCATGCCCAACTTTCAGTGAAAATGTGCAATAGCAGTGTGCAATAATAAAATTTAGTAAACTAGGGAAAACTCAAAAGTAACTATCTCTACCAGTTATATTTCCATTTTATTAATTATCTAAACAATTCCTAGCTTGTTCTTTAGCATGGAAGGTACAACATAATAAATCACCACAGTGAATATGCACAGTAAACATGTCCTCAGACCTACAAATCCTTACCATCAGGTAAACAGAAACTAAACCCACAGGTCTTCCCACATGCATAACGAATATCGCCCCCAGGCATACGAGATGTCACCCTCAGGCACAGAATCTACTACCCACAGGTAAAAGAAAAGTTTCCCTCAGGCTAAACGAACACTTCCCTCAGGCTAAAAAAAACAATTCCCTCAGGCTAAGCAAGTAATCGGGCCAAGACCAATGCATAAGCAAGTAGTACATATATTTCCTCAGAAGAAAAATCAAAACAATCTATCATTACGAAATACCCATGGTTATCTTGGCCAAACGGCTAAACAATGGAAATGCACCCATGGCATGGCCCTGGATCCAAGAAACGATCCCAAAAAGCAATTTATATTTATCATTAGATTATCTATGCAATTATAGATATCTTAATAGCCAAGGCCTAAGCCACACGAAACCCCAAATATGGGCACATAGCACAAATGTACAAAAAAAACAACTCAACAGTTGGAAATAAACACCAGACCTCCTACCTTGATCTCGTCTGATCGATATACATGAATGATGCCTCCCTAAACAATATAGAATGGCATAGATCTAAGAAGAATGATAACCCATTCAAACCCAAATAACATCCCCTTGGGAAATAATTGGAAGGAAACACCAACGGAGAGGGAAGGGATTACCCACGCAGTCCAAATGTGATCGACGGTGGAAGAATCCGAGTTACGGCATGCTATTAAGAACTCTTCCAGGATTTGGACTCCCCTCCCGGTGCTTCAAACTAACTCACTACCACCTCTGCCGATTGAGGATGCTACTTCCCGTTTATAACAAAAAACATAACTACACGAAGTGTACTCTCAAGTACACGACATGTAATTTCCATTTTTTAACTGTTCCTCTGGAGGCCACCTTCCACCGCCTTACTGTTCATCTGTAAACTTGATTACATGATGTGTATTTCTGAGTACACGACATGTAATACCATCCCATCGGCGGCTACTCCCACCGCCATACTATTCACCTTCCGACTGATTAGACGACATTTATATACTAAGTACATGGTGTGTAGTCAGTGTTTACACCCTTAACCACCGATAGGCCTACACGCCCTGTATACTCATCCCACATGGCCAAAGTACACGGCCTGTGCCCAAAACTATTGTTATTTTCCCGCATTTTCATTATTTTTTCAAAAAATATTAATGAAAAAGGAAAAGAAGAAACTCGTACCTCTAGAATAAGAACTGGGTTCTTACAAACTCCCCCTTAAAGAAATTCATCCCCGAATTTCCCTTCTAAGGTAGGTGAAGATAAAGTTATGAACAACTCTGGCCACTAAACATGTATGTCAGTCTCCCTCTCCCAAGTTTCGTCCTGCACACGGCCATACTACCATTACACCCGTATGAGAGGAACTGACTGGCCTCAGATAACCTTCATGCTCATATCAACAATACAAATCAGATGATCCTCAAAGGATTCATCTACATGAAGTTCAACCTACTCAAGCTTAAAAATGTTAGAATGTTCTTAGTGATAACGTCACAAATGAGATACATTGAAGATGTTGTGCATGGTCCAGTACCTATACAGTAACTGCAACCGATAGGCCACCGGACCGACTCTCTCCAGAATATCAAACGTCCCAACATTCCTCAGTGAAATTTTACCCTGCCACCTGATCTTCCTGTGTCCCAACATCGGTGAAACATGAAAAGAAAACATGATCCTTGACCATGAACTCCAATGGTCATCTGCGATGATCAGCATAAGATTTTTGACAAGACTGTACAGTAGTCATCCGCTTCTGTATCAACTGGACCTTCTCGGATGTCTCCTACACAAGACATAGTCCCAGTAAAGCTGCCTCACATGCCTCCAACCAGCACAAGGGTGATCAACATGTCCTACCATATAAAGACTCGTAATTTGAAATATCAATAGTCGCCGGAAAAATATTATTGTAGGAAAACTCGAATAGGGGTATGTGCTTTTTCCAAGATCCCACAAAGTTCAAGATGCATGCATGCAACATGTCCTCTGGCGCCTATATTTTACGCTCTGACTGGCCATCGGTCTGAGGGTGGTAAGTTGTGCTCAGAAGCACCTATACCCAGTGCCCTCTGAAAAAAATGCCAGAAATGAGATGTAAAATGGGAATCCCTATCTGAAAATATAGAACGAGGGACTCCATGAAGACGTTCCACCTCTCAGATAAACCACTTTCTGAGATCGTCAACACCAAAGGTCTCCTTGATCGGCAAAATGTGAGCTACCTTCGTAAGTCTATCCACAACAACCCAAATAGCATCATTGCCTCTAGGTGCCCTCAGCAAGCCGGTCATGAAGTCCATCATGACATCATCCCATTTCCACAATGGAATGGGTAATTTTTGTAATAGTCCGGCTGGCCATTGATGCTCAGCCTTAACCAGATGATAGGTGGAAAATCTCGTAACAAAACCAGCTACTTCACTTTTCATACCCAGCCACCAATACTGATGTCTCAAGTCCCGGTACATTCTGGTTACTCCGAGATGAACTGTCCAAGCTGAATCATGAAACTCCCCCATCAACTCCACACATATATCCCCTAGAACCCATACTCTTCCATGGATACGCAACACCTCGTCATCACCTATTATTCAACTTGGAGGAGGGTCCTCACTTTCCACTGACTCCCGTAGAACTAGGCCTTCTGAATCAGATAGTTGTCTCATCCTCACTCTATAAATGAGGGTCAAAGTCACAACTATGGATGAAAGATAGGTTTTCCACTGACTATCATGCACCTCAAAATGCATCTTAGAGAACAAAGCCATAAGCTGCCACTCACCATTGGCCTCCGGCACTGCCTGTGTCTGAGTCCTCCTACTCAGTGCATCAGCCAATGTGTTACCGTTACCAGGTGTATAGGAAATCTCAAAGTCGAAGGACTGAAGGTATTCAACCCACCTTTTCTGTCTTAAGTTCAATTCACTCTTAGTAAGGATGTATTTAAGACTTTTGGGGTTCATAAACACTAAAAAATGTTCTCCCAAGAGATAATCTCTCCAACAGCATAATGCATGAAAAGATGCAACTAATTCGAGATCATGCATTGGGTAATTTTTCTCATGTGGCCTCAACTTCTGAGACCCATACGCAACTACTCAATCACCCTGCATCAACACTATTTCCAGCCCAATACCCGATGCATCACAGTAAACTGTATGTCTATTCCCTTTATTGGGAAGTATCAGGACTAGTGTTGATGTCAACCTTCCCTTCAACTCTTGAAAGACTGTCTTGAAAGCTTCTTACCAAACATACATCACACCCTTCTTAGTCAAACCTATAAACAACGCTGCTAAGAGGGAGAAGTCTTGTATAAATCACTTGTAGTAACCATCCAGCCCCATGGAACTCTGTATTTTGAACACATTCTTAGGATTATTCGAGGAAACTACGGCTCTCACTTTCTCTATGTCTACTACAACTCTTTCTTCTGAGATAATATGACCTAGGATGTATATATGGTCCATACAAAAGTGGCACTTTGAGAGCTTAGAATATAACTGATGCTCTGTCACTGTACTCAGTATGATCTCGGGATGTGTGGCATGGTTGTGTCGAGTGTGAGAGTACACAAAGATATAATCCATGAAGACTACCACAAAAAATATAGATATGGGTGGAACACACGATTCATCAGAGCCATGAAAACTGCTTGCGCGTTCATGAGTCCGAATGGCATAACCAAGTACTCGTATAGACCATATCTGCTCCGAAAGGCTATAAGCGGTATGCCCGATTGTCTAACGCGCAACTAATGATATTCGGATCTCAAGTCAATCATCAATTACAATCATTCTCCTCGAAGTTGATCAAAAAGATCATCAATACTTGGTAAGGGATATTAGTTCTTAACTGTCAACTAGTTTTGTTTCCGATAATCCACGTAGAGTCTGAGGTTACTGTCCACCTTCTTTGCAAATAGGACAGGCAAACCCCAAGGAAAAGTACTGGGTCAGATGAAACCCATTGCTTTTAACTCCTCTAACTTCCACTTTAGATCTTTCAATTCTGGTGTATCCATCCTATAAAGAGGAATGGACATTGGTTCCACTCCTGGAACAAGATCAATAGATAAATCCACCTCTGGCTCTGGAGGTAGACCTGAAAAGTTATCTGGGAAGACATCCCTGAAATGATTAACCACTGGAGGGAAATCCTTATGACAAGTTCCCTAGTCATCCATATATAATCTCGCAATCTGGGCTGTCACTCCACCTCACCAATGATTCTCGAGTCTCAATCAGCTCACCTGGACATCACATTATCCCTTGTATAGAAACTCTCCACCCTTTGGTGATTTAAAACTCACCCTGTGATGATATCTATCTACAATGGCTTGAAAGAGTACCAACTAGTCCATACCATGAATGACGACATAGCTCGTCATCTCTAAGACATAGAGGTCCCATAGAAAGTGACACCCACCAACATTTAGGGGGACACTCCTTGCACTGACGCACACCTGCCGTTCTAATTCCCAACGAATTGTCTAACATCATGATATCTGAAGAGGAAGAAACACTGAGCCTAAGTCTCTTCACAACGGGAACATATATAAAGCTATGTGTAGGACTAGTATTGAAAAGTACTGAAGAAAAAACAGAAGTAAATAAAATAGTACCTTTGAAAGTGAATAGTCTAGGATCCTGCTCCTGTTGGGTCTATTGCACTGCATATTCCTGCGCAGTGCCATGGCCCTACGGCATAGCCTGGCTACCCAGAGCTAACCCGACCTGCTGCCTCTGGGATTCTGGTGTCTAGCTACCACAGCCACGACCACCACCTCAGCCTGAACATCCTGATGTGTTCCAATTCCTTGATTAGTATGAAGCTGATGTCCCTGCTCCCGCACGCAGAGTCTTCACCAAACCCCTCTCACTATTCACTGGTAGAAACTCCCTATAAAAACGCTGGGGATGGCCCATCTCGCTGCAAGCTCGGCACTCCACTGGGTCACGTGGACACTTATGTCCCTGGTTACCCTCTTTACCACACTAGTAGCACATGACCTAGACACCTGAAGTATTCTTCTGGATAGTACTGCCACAGTGAGATAAATCCATCCGCCTATTCCTCTTACAGATAGAGATAGTACCAGAGACTAGTTCTGAACTGCCCTGGCCTGCACCACTTGCTTCCCGTAGGTTCCACTTAGTAATCAATGTTTGGTTTACAAAGGAATGCACTGTAGGAAACCTAAAAACATTCAACAGCACTCGGATGTCATACCGAAGACCATCCTCAATGATTATATCCCTCAATGTCTCATCACCCACCAGAATATGTGAAAAATGTTGTAGCTCAGTGAAGCGGGAAGTAAAATCCATCACAGATATGGTGCCCTGTTGTAGATTCATGAAATCTCGAGCTCGATCTACCCTTAATGTCTCTATAAAAAAATTCATAGAAGACTACTTGAAAATATTCCCATGTCATGTCTCGATGATTCCTAGTCTGTGTGGTAACATCCTACCATATTTTGGTGGAATCACGCAATATATAAGTAGCGAGCTTGACCCTCCTTCCTAGTGGCCTCTCATGATTCTTGAAGATAGTCTGCAATGAATCCAACCATGACACCGCATCATGTGGTCCTCCATCATTTGAAAACATAGGCGGATGATGCTACTGGAATATACATGTTAGCTCAACCATAGATGTGAAAACTAGCGGTGCTTCTTGGAAGGTCTACATGAACTGTATGAAGCGCTCATAGAACTGCACATATACGCCTACGTCCGGTATAACGGCTGGTGCCGCATCTGGCACTACAGGAGGATCCATCGGTAGCCCATGGCCTACTGTCTCTGGAGTATAATCGTTGCCGCTCTCTTGGCGAAAAACTCGTGGTCGTCTCGGTGGCATGACTCTACAAGGTCAAACACACATCTTAGATTATGATCATCAGAGACTAAGAATAGGAAATGTAAGAAGAAAACAGGGAACCAAAAACATTCATGTTTTACAAAACAAGACTACATGGAATGTATAATAACTACATAGCATGTTCCCTTACGTCTTTCACATGGAAGTGTACTTCTACCAGAACTTGTTGCGTAAAACCCAACACACGGCGTGTTGACCCTAAACACAACATGTACTTAAATTTCTTTCCCCGTCCTGAGTTCTTCAACATGACTAAGCCACACATTTCTCTTTTGATGAAGACTACACGACGTGTATAAGGTCTACACTGCGTGTACGCTTAAGCCCTTACATGGTCGTGTTCTGTTGCTAGCCTAGGCATGACTCAACCCTAGGTAGACGACGTGTTGCACCCACACAGAATGTGTACACCACTTCATCTCACTAGCCACATGACCAAGTATACATCTTCTCTCACCGATCAAGAATAAATGGTAGGTCCCACAGGCACACGGTGTGTAATGGATGAGCTTCTCCGACCCGTTTTGTTCATGACACGGTCGGATACACGGCTCACACTACATGGCGTGTTCCACATAGACACGACATGTACAAGATAAGGTAACACTGACCCATGTTGTTAGTTACACGGCTGGGTCCCCAGATTAAACTAAACGGCATGTTCGATGTTGACACGATGTGTTGAAGAAAAGTTTTCTCTGTCTATGTTTTCAGTTACACGATGGTCACATGATCAAGTCGATATGACATGTACAACAGGTACACAGTTTGTTCCATCAAGAGTTTCCCTATCCCATTTTTCTACCTACACGGCCTATGAAACGGTTAGAAACTACAGGTCATGTACATAAGGTACAGGGCGTGTACTTAAAAAAAATTATTTCTTCCCGAACAGAATAGTACTTGACGCGTGTTCATAGAAACACATAGAGTGTATTCTGGGTTTTTCTGGATAGTACGCCTCCGAAACTACTTTGGATCCCCTTTTTCTTTAGTTCCAAGTGTTTGTATGACAAATTACGATATGTGGGGGACCATACTCCCCACCAACCAAAATTTGGTACCCTACCTTTCTCATTATAGTACAAAATGCAACAAAAGGTAGGATCATGATCCACGAAATTCCGGTCCAAGAGAGTCCATACTTCTTAGGAACCAATGTTTAGCGTCCATCAGCCAAACCGTAACATGTACCCATACCCTATCAATAGTAGGAATATCTCTCAAGGTACCTATCACAATATCATGCATTCTATAGCACAACAGCTATCACAACAACATGCAATTTCTAATGCACCTATACGGCATGTAAACTATGCATGGAATGTGATTCTAACACTTGCCTAAATGATGCATGAGATGGAATACCCTCATCTCATCAGGTTGAAACTAAATAGAACCCAGGTATAAAAATATAAATAGAACACCACAAGGGTGTCACCCTATGGTGAAAATCAAATCAAATGTAAAAGTGAAAAATCAGTAAAATTGCAACACGAGGTAAATTGGCTTTTCCCTATACACGGGTTAGCTACCCCCTAGAACAGATTATTTCCTAGTACCTATTCCGTCCTATCCCTGACTATAGGCTCTAAATAGTGAGTCAAAGAAAAGAAACTCCTTTGATACCACTTTGTAATGTTTCGGATCCGGGTGCCACACATTGGGTGCCCCGAACTCGGTTGGTCACTGGACCTCAAGCGCATTTCCCCAAACGCCATAGGCTGCTGACTAGTTGCAAGGGCCTAGGTTTGATAGTGGGGAAACCATGACCTCATTTGTCAAAGTGTATCACAGTGGAAAAATATAAACATTCAAAAATAGGAAGAAATAAACAATACAAGGTTGAAAGGATGACGATACTGAAACAAAAGATAACCCACAATCATATATATATGATGATGCAATATGTCCTATTTTGAAGAAGAAGTAAAAATAGGATATACTGCAATCAAATAAAATACAGTGCAAGTTCCAACTACAAAAAATCAAAACAAAATAGTTCAATAGGAACTCAGCAACATCACTAGCCTAAGATCGGTCCCATGCTATCCCGCTCCTCTACAACAATCATGTACATGTATAGGGACCCTTTCCCTTATCTACAGATTCAACCATATAATATGTTTGAGACCAACACATGACCCAAATAGGGTGTGAGAAAAAAATCTCAGTAGGCAACCACCAAAGGCCCATGCCGAACTGTCAATGAAAATGTGCAACAGAAGTGTGCAACAATAAAATGCAGTAAACAAGGGAGTTCTCAAAAGTAACTATCTCTACCAGTTACATTGCCATTTTATTAATTATTTAAACAATTATGAGATTGTGCTTTAGCTTGGAAGGTACAATATAATAAATCACCACAGTGAATACGCACAGTACAACTGTCCTCAAACATGCAAATCCATACCCTCAGGTAAATAGAAAAGAAACCCACAAGTGACTGCCCACAGGCATAACTAACATCACCCTCAGGCATATGAGATGTCTCCCTCAGGCACAAAAGCTATTGCCCACAACCAAAAGAAAAGTTGTCCTCAGGCTAAACGAACACTGCCCTCAGGCTAAACCAAAACACTTCCCTCAGGCTAAGCAAGTAACTGGGCTGAGCCCAACGCATGATCAAGTAAAACATATGTTTCCTCTCAAGAAAACTCAAAATATTCTATCATTACGGCATGCCCATGGGTTTACTAGCCAAAAATCTAAACAAGGGAAACGCACCCACGGGGTGGCCCTGGATTCAAGCAACGATCCCAAACAACAATTTATTTTTATCATTAGATTTTCTATGCAATTCTAGATATCTTAACAACCAAGGCCTCAACCACACAACACCCCAAACATGGGCGTGTAGCACAACTGTACACAAAATCAACTCAACAGTGGGAAATAAACACCAGAACACCTACATCGATCTCCTATGATTGATATATGTGAACAACACCTCCCAAAACAACCAAGAACGACATAGATCTGGGAATAAGGATAACCCATTAAAACCCAAATCACTTCCCCTCGGGTAATAATTGGAATGAAACACCAAAGGAGAGAGAAGGGATTACCCGTGCGGTCCAAACGTGATCAACGACAGAAGAATCCGAGTTCTAGCATGCGATCGGGAACTATTCCAGGCTTCAGCCTCCCCTCCCGGTTCTCCAAACAAACTCAGTGCCTCCCCTACCGAATTAGGAGGCTACTACTCATTTATTACAAAAAAATTACTACACGACATGTGCTCTCAAGTACAGGGTGTGTACTTTCCATTTTTTTACTGTTCCTCTAGTGGCCACTTTCCACCGCCTTATTGTTCTTCTGTTGACATGAATACACGATTTGTATTTCTTATTACACGGCATGTACTATAATCCCATTGGCGAGTACTCCCGCAGCCTTACTATTCACCTTTCGATTGATTACACGACGTGTATATACTAAGTACATGGTGTGAAGTTAGTTTTTACACCCTTCATCACCGACAGGCCTACACACCCTGTATACTCATCCCACATGGCCAAAGTACATGGTGTGTGGAAAATTACACAGCGTGTACCCACAAATTTTTGGATTTTCCCTCATTTTCCTTATTTTATCACAAAAACTTAAGGAAAAAGGAAAATAAGAAACCCGTACCTCAAGAAAAAGAAATGGGTTCTTACATTGGAGACCATCCTCGATGAATCTCTCTTTAGATAGCTCATTAGAAAGGTATGTTGGAACAAAATGTTGCATCTCTATAATGATTCAATAGTAATTTATAAATCTCATAGTGCCTCACTCTAAACACATAAACCCACTACCCTGATCTACCCTCAGAGTATCAGGGTAAAAGTAGTTGTAGAATCGGGTCTTTAAATCAACCCAAACCATGTACCCTATCCTTTTATCATATGTCAGAACATTCCATTTTACCTTCACTTCTCCCTGAAGAATATAATTTTTGATCTTTACTCTCCTCTTAGGATGTGTCTCCAAATTATTGATGATTGATAACGTAGTATCAAGCCATAGCTTAGAATTTTTTGGGACCGCCATACACTAAAAATGTTGGTGGACACTACTGTTGTAACACATGTGTCAACACATCTATAGGCATGGCGTGTTGTAGTGCTCCCTGAAAATTCTGCATGTAGCAGAAAAACCCATCACAAAACACTTCTTCTACACCTAATTCAAGTAAAACCATTAGTTCCTTAGCTAGTGGTATAAGAAGATCCACCAGTATTCGGTGTTCCACCACCATTATACAATGGTCATTTCCACCATCCTGGAATACAATTGAAGTTCATCATGGTGGAATTCATAAAAAATTCCAAACACACGCCTTTGAAAATATCAATAACAAAATTTCATAACTCAAATAATAATATTGGCCAAAACAAACATATAACTAGGTCACAACACACTGATTTCTCATAAATCTAGGACCATAAAAAGGAAGAACACAAATTTCACTAGTGACACTGACTTTTTCCTACTTAAAGGATACGTCTTGGTCAAGTTCTCTATTTTTCATTTCAATTTTTCATTTGAATTTCATATTCAATTAACATTTTCTATAATATTTGTACCAAATGGTTCATCACTTCCAATCCATAAAGGACCATACTCTTCATGAGATGAAAAATGGAATCCATATAATCCACACCAAAACATGTTCTTGTCCATGAAACTCATAGTCCATGACACAATGTTTCACAATTGGAATCTTAGGGTGTCTTCTATATCCCAATCACAAAGATACTATATAGTTTATGGAAGAATCACTAAGTACCTAACATGTTTTTCAATTTAATGGAAATATTTCTATCACAATAACATTTATATCTATCATGTAACCTATCACAACATCATGAAAACAACAAATTCACCCTATATAGCATGAAATAATTCCTGGAATGTGATTCTTATAATGTTCCTAAAATAATTAATTAGAGGGAATAACCTCATATAATTGGGATTCATTAAAATTGAATCCTAAAAAATAAAAATAATCACATCACAATTCACGTGAATGGACCTTTGGTTGAATCAAATCAGATATAATAGTCAGCATTCAAAAAATATCAATTTCAATTCAAGGAAATTTGGATTTTTTATGAATGTGGGTTAGCTACTCCTAGGCACCAATCATTACAAAATTAAAAATCCATTATATCCATTTCTATTGTAACAAAATTATAATCCATAAAACTAAAAGGGTATGATACCACATTCAAATTTCCTAGACTTAGATTCCACTGAATGGTGCCCTGATCATAGTTTGTCATGTACACTAAATCACATCTACCCAAACACCATAGGCTTCTAACTTGTAATGAGGGAATAAGGTGTGTCTTTGGGATGACTACTCCATCTTATTAGAGTGTAACATAGTAGTCAAAATCATAAAATTGAATAAAATAAGTAGTGTACCAGTCATAAAATAGATAAATTTCTAGAATAGATAGTAACTCCAAAGGAACCTCATATAAAAATGATGATGATAGATGTCATTTATCTAAAAAGAATCCCAAATTTTTATAAAGAAATATAGTAAAATATATGTAAAAAAATACCTAAAATACATTAAATGTATACCTTTGAATAGAATCATGAGACGTGGGTTGTCCCTTTTCTCCCCTAATTCTATAATGGCCCAATGTTAGGCATCAAACTACTGGAACTTGCCTCTATCCCTACCATTATCCAAATGATCTATCTGGGTACCTAAGGAAAGACCGATCAGGATGTGAGATAAAATACTAGTAGGTAACCACCTAAAGGTCTATAAAAATCATATTTGTGCAACATAATATAATCATATTGTAATATATATCAAAGGTAAGCATCAAATAAAAGCAAAGTGTCCATGGAATATCGACAACAAAACAAGTGATCCAATATAAACCAACAAAAATCCATAAAAAACATCAGTTAGGCTCCACTAATAAGGCACTAGTGAAGTAACATAAATAAACCCCATCTCCACACCATATACATGATATCTAATTTAACAAGTGACCTTTCCATACATCATATAATACCATAACAACCACAACTGATCTGTATAATAAAAAATTCACCTTTACCATTATCACTATATATAACCAAAAATATTACATTTACCAGAGACATGATATATAATCATGTTTAAAACCCCCTAGGTCCATATCCAAGGTAAATTGGAACATGGAATACTCATCGAGTCATAGGATCATATCAATGGAAACTCATATTGGCATGAATTGGGGTCCAAGGAACATGTCTACTAACCATTTCCACTGCTACCCAACCAAACAGTATCCAAGGGGTAGCAAGACCCAACACATCCCATAGAATTAGAATCCAAGGAGCATTTAGGTCCAATGAATTCTCTACCATTTACTTGACCCATTTCATAGAACACACATGGAATCTTCTGTAACCATTCATCAAATAAAATTATTGTTCTGTGAGTATAACCACCCATATCATAATTTAGATTTTGTTAAATTCCATGAGTTTACCCACTCATGTTATAATTTCATATAAATAATTTAGTGAAAATTTTCAACATAAAAAAGAAGGAAACATATCTTCTAATCATTCAATTAATTTTATTTCATTTGTTAACAGGCTTCCTCTAGCTAGGTAACTACTATCACTCTCCCGATGGGTGGTTGAATAGAGGAATTAGAATAGGAAATTTATATGGTACACCCCATGGGTGGCCTTTGTTTGGGAAACAAACTCCCACACATCTCAATTAAACTAAAGAGATTACATAACAGGTTTCATATAGTTTTATTTAATTATTCAATTCATTTTAGAGGCCGTTCCTAAACGATCGGTGGAGCAAACAATAAAAAAAGATTCATAAATCACCAAAAAAATTCAAATGTATATACAACCAATTTTAGGTCCATGGTGGAGTCCTCTTCTAGTATTATCTCTAAATTTGACTTATATCAGGAGAAAAATGGAGAACTGACGAAAACCCTAAAAATAGGGATAATTAGCTTGAACATAAACAGTGTAGCTAATAACAAGAAGATTGAAGAATGGCATGAAATAAATTGTGTACACACTGATGCAGATCTAATGATACTGATGATGATTAACTCTGAGATCAGACAAAGAAATGGAATCAAAGCCGAAGATTTTGCTCAAGGAGGAGCTCTCTCGGAGGTGTTGTCTACTGGAATCAAAAAGGGAAACATGGGTTTAAAATTATATGGTATTAAGGTAAAATTTGAAATTTTACCTAAAATAATGGGCTACACATTTTGGCCACATAGTTGGAAAATTTTTGTGCCAACAGTGTTCTAGCTACTATAAGGAGGGGAACAACGCATGATCCCTGCGCACGGGTTGGCTAACCATGCACAAATTATAAAATTTAGATATGATCAAAGTTGTTGCTATGTCACATGATTTTGTTCCTCCATCTTCATGGGTTACTCAAAAATTGTATCCCATATATCTCTTATGTCAACCATCACAAGGTTAGTACTAACTATGTGAACTTCCACACATAGTTTCTACTAAATATGTGTCTTCTCCTTTTCTTCCAAAAAGTTGGCCTTCAGGCTCCGAACAAGCCTCCAACACCCCCGATACACCACTTACCACCAGGGATGTTCACATTAGTCCATAAAAAATAATTTATGCTAAAATTAAAGAGATTTATACCTCATACTAAAACATGGGGTCTTACCATTTGAGAAATGGAGTAATAACATTGAAAAAATATTTTCTATTTATCAATTCTCCGGACATGAAAAAGTTATCATAACTATTTATCATTTAGAGAGACATTAATATTAGTGGTGGAATCATATTAAGAATACAAGGTAAAATATAATATAAATATATGGAATCATAATATTTTAAGGGGGTATTTATCAGTAAGTACTTCCATAATATTTATTTAACAATTATGGAGAAGTAATTACATGAGATTAATAAAAATGGTGATGAATCTATTTGTATATATGAATGTCACAAACAAAAAAAAGTCCACACTAGAATAGTCTCTTGATCCTTCCTATGGAAAGGCTTGAGAGGTATTTATAATCCTTTCAAGTAGGGAACTGGTGTCATGAATCAAATACAATTGAATGGGAATGGGTTTCCCTTATATAAACATATATAAAGAATAAAACATAGTAGGCATCATAAATAGAAGAATCTAATAATAACAGAATAAAATAAGTAAAAATGAATCTATACATAGAGAATGTGAAAAAAATGGGAAAATAAAACAAACCCAAAATATAAAACAAAAACTGGAACCAATATGATCTCCAGGGGATCATTTTTTCACCACCATCCATATGACCAACCAACTCTACAAGATACATTTAACAAACTACGACCTTCAAAAATTCTCAGGCCTACCGATTCTAAGTGAAACAAGTAGTGTGTGATAATAAAGCAACCTATTATGTAATAACTAGAGAGTCTATACAATACCATTCCCAAAATAGTCCATTAATTCTAGTTCGAAATACAATTAATAAAAATATGGTTTTATCTTTAAAATAAGAAACACTTCTCTCCAAAAATTCTACATTCAAACAAAAACATGTATTTGCATTATAAAACAATTTCTAATTTTTAGACCCATCCTGGGGAGAACAATCCATGTCTAATAATTACTCCAAATATTGCATATTTCAATGATAAATATGACCCAAAAACAACCAGTAGGTAATATCTAACATAACCAAAAATAAAGAAATGATACAAGAAAAAGATATCAAACAAAAATAATAAAAGTTATCATAGTATTATAAAAATATGACAAGAGCATAAATATTTTTAATTATGGTAATTTATTAATAATCCCTTAATAAAATCCATGTTTGTTCTCAGTTCAGACCCACCTTCCATCGTATGGTGGAACTCCATAGTTAATAACCAACCTCACTACTCTAAACTAGCCTCACGAATGGAAAATCCCACCTGGACAGACCTATATCCAGAGGGTTGTAGTCATTCTAATCTATAAAAGAATAAAATATTCACTATAACTGATTAATGATTCATAGTAATTCCATGATAATACTATATAAAAGAATGATGTGTTCATCACACGTCTGGGGTAACCCACAACTTCCACTATTCTTGCTTCCCATTCTGGAAACCAACTTTGTCATGGCCCCCTCAATGGTAGGTCAACCATGGGGGTTCCCATATCAAATATATCATTTCAATGATGAAACCGGGCCTACACATCATATTATTTTAAAACCAATTTCCAAAACAACAAGATTTACCAAACATGCTTTAAAATTTACAAGTGTAAATCCATTTCCAATGAGAATAACTTTATTCCCAAAACAATTATTCATAAAACATACCAATTGGAACTTTTATGCCTAGTGATTTCTAAAACATACATCAGGGTTACAAATAGTACAAGATTTTTGGAACATATTGGAGAACCAAATTTTTTATCATTCGGATTCTAAGAAGAAAATTAGAAAACATTGGGTGTTTTAAGAAAACCATTCTGAATATGGAGTGGAGGAGTCACATATATGGAGGAAGATAGTTTTTAAAACTATGTTTAAGTTGTAAATTTTTATGGAAATCTATTATCATGTCTCTTCCTATCCATCTGTCCACCCTATGCACATATGAATATTCCCCCATCCAATTTAACTTTTATTGGACACCATAAAAATACCCAACATTCAAATTAATGAATTTGATGTAAATTTATAATAAGTAAAAAAAAGGATTCACAGACATGCATCAAACTATAAATAAAAACAAAACCAACACACAAAAGAACAATTTATCATTTCATCATACTACAATGCTCAAAACAGTTCAAAATATAATCAAAATATTAAATTTCATTTTTATAGACTAAGTTGAATTTTAACATAAACCTAGTAAGCATATACATATAGGGGTAATTATATAAATCCCTTAAAACCCATTTTCTGTGATTTTATAACATAAAAACACAAAAATATGTCAATGAAACACATTTAATTCATGATCAATTCATTTTAAAATCAACTATAAATACTCCAGCTTCAAATGTAATTGTGGGGAAAGAAAATAGATACAAACATCTTCCTCAATGTTATGAAAATGTGATATCACTTTGGGAGAAATAAGAAGTATTCCTGAGAGAAAACCGCACACCCTATCAACAAATTAGACAATAAACGACATCACCTCTTCACCATTAGGGTTTATCTAATAGAAAATCACACTAAGAATAACCTTGAAACTATGGTAGGAATAGAAGAAGAGGATAAAAATGACCAAAAATCATGACAAAGTCACCTTGCAACTTTGATGTAGCTTCAAAAATGGAAAGGGATCTAAAGAAGAAGTGGATTGGGATCCCCCTGGTGTAACTGGGTCAAATGGGGCAGTGGAATCCAGAATTATAGTAAAAATGAGTGATAGTAAAACTTCAAAACTCATGTTTTAAGTACCTATTTAAGTCCCACGGTTTGGCCACATGGTTTTCCTAATCATGCACCATCCTTGTGCATCCTACTGGAAGGAAGGGGCATATTCATGGGTTAGACAAAAAATTTGGAAAAACATGCATCAACCATGAAAATTATTTATTTCAAAATTATATAGCCTCTCACACGCTTGTCACATAATTTCTAGTAACTGTGTCTATTCTATGTGTCTTGTCCTAGACACCAACCAAATGCAACAAGGTTACTCCTTTTCCCCGCATAGTTTGGTTAAAATTCTTATTAGACCATGAATGTTAAACTATGTAAGAAAATAAAATTTAAAGCAAACGATTCATTCACCAGCCACATGGTTGATACCCAAACAATTAACACCAACCATACATAGGGAAAAAAATCATGAAACCTAAAAAAAATACAAATTTAACATTTGTAACTCAACCTGAACCTCAGCTGAAAGATCAAATACCAAAAAATGAATAAAAATAAAATAAATAAAAGAAACATGAGGTTGTGGTTGGACTATAATCCCCATCACAAAAACATTATACCCTAAAAAATTAACTATTCCAAATGAAGTACAAAAATAGTACTTGAAAATAAATGAATCCAAATGAAACCACAATTCTAGGTGCGATGTTTCAACCCAAAATTCCCACCCAACCAACACTAAATAAAACCATATGAAGATCAGTGGTGTGTATGACAACCACTAAGAAGCAACCATCATGGTACAGTATAAGAAATATCATTTCATGGAGAAACCTAATGAGAGAAACCTAAAATAAACACTGACCATACCATAATTCATCATTACCAAAAGACATGAAAGTCTCTAAAATGTAACCACCCAAAACTATAACCCACCCATAAAAATGGATAACCATTCAAATATTTCCATCTATAAAGAAAAATTATAGAGATATATAAGAATAAAGGTAAATAAAATCTATAAAATAAAAATGATTTTTGATAACAAAAATATCTACCATTATAAAACATAAAACATACTCACACTAAAATTGGGAGAAATGGTTGGGAAATCAACACCCACCACACCTATAAATTCATGACTGCCTGAAGAGATTCACAGTGAAACCTATGGTTTGATCCCTAATGTCTTGAGGAATCTGACACCCCATAGTAATGAGTTTTTATCCACAACCAAAGACTTCCTCCCCAAGTTTCATGATTTATAAAACATCTCCAAATGACACAAGAGGCCACATTTCTGAAAAACCTTCTTAGTGACATAGAAATATATATTTGAATTACTGAACCAGCCATAATGAAATAACATGATAATATGTTCCAATGAGTGAAGGGAAATAACTAAAAAATAAGACTCCTCAAGAACATGTTTATCTAGAAAAAACATATCGCTAGATGGAGAAGCTTTACGAGTGCTAAGAGGAACTAGATTTCTAACTACTACAAACTACGCTTTAGGATCTAATTTAGCTAGAAACAACTCAACTACTAGCTTCCTTAATATAAAATTCCAAGATGAAACTACATCCTTAATTTCTAGATGAATTGCCTAGATGAATATAATATCTTTCATATGGCCCCTTAATTCTATCTCTATGGAAAAATAAACAACCTCTTCAAATTAATAAATATAGACCTTCACCACACATTGATCTTACTAAACATCCACAAGATCTACCACATTCCTCACCTTCACCTCCTTATGTATGAATTATTGGATTAAAATTGTCTTCTAGACTTCACAATACATCCCAACAAGTAATAATGATGGAAAAATCACCTTCCCTCAATCCACTCAAACGAACTGAGGACAACTTAAACCCTCACGACCTAAGGATTTCCCAAAGACCTAAAAAACATTCAACATTCTCAATACACTCCCCATCCTCTAACACAAATGAATCACAGTGGAAAAATGAAAATAAAACTAAGAAGGATTCCACTCATATACCCCACTAGGAGTTTGATCTAGGGGAAATATAGGAAGAGACTCACTCGAAACTCATGGGTTTTATCTAGGCGACATACTTTATATAATAGAAAAATAGAAAACATAATAAACATTAAAGTTGAAGTCAATAATAAAAGGAATTATAAACCAAAACACATATAAAACAGATCAAATCAAACAAAAAATCAATATGCACTTTCTAAAATAACAATTTCAATTCCAAATTCCATAACCACCTTATTCTAGGGTCACATTCCCAATACTATAATTTTTTTTCAAATGATATTTAAACATCCCAGTCCTATTTCAAAATAAGACCATGTCATGAAAATCACATTCCATTTGAAAACCATTTTTCCAAAATCTATATAACATTCAAAATATACTCACAATGACTAAAATTAATCCAAATCATAACTCGCACAAAAACATCAATAATTGAGAACTGGTGGTCATGTATAAACCGACAACATTGTTTACTAGACCATCCCCAGAGCACGAAAATGACCTTGGAACCATAATAAACCATTCAATTTGGCTCCCCCTGGGTCACTAATCTATGAAATATCTCTGCGTAGAAGTAGTTCACATCAATTATCATTGCCCAACCACATAAAACAAACAACCACGAATGAAAAAAAAAACCAAAATTAATAAAAAAAATACTCATGTCATCGACTTCCATTAGTAAATCGAGGCACGTGATGAGTTAGAGTTCATGATGATCATCTCAAACCTTCGCCTAAAGTCCAAAAAATCATATATTGAATCTAAATTATACCATAAATAACAAATGTCATCTATGATACCATTTTTTTATGAACCAACTCGGTTCGACCCCAAATCGGTCACCTGAGTCGGCCTGCAACAAGGCCCAAGAGAAGTTCCCAATCCACTTGGGCATGAAACTAGTGTCAGGGATCAATGATAATTCAGAGGGAATGATTTACCCCCATATAAACTCATATAAAAGATTAAAAACATAGTACACAACCAAAACATGAGAATATAACAAAAAATAAAGAAAAATTAATTTACCACAATTCCAGATACAATTGTAGAAAAAAATAGAAAACTAAAATTAAAAAAAAACAAAAATTAACATGATCTTTGTGTGGCCACTTGTTCACCACCATCCATATGACCAGACCTCTCCACATGAAAACCTAAAAAACCTAAAAATATAAAATATCTCTCGTATACTAACAATGAGTGTCACAAGTAGGGTGTGAGCATAAACAGATCAACAGGTAAACACCACATATTCCATATAGGTTATTTCTATAAATAGACTATAAACACTTTTTATATAAATATTTATGAACAATATGGTTTCTATCTTCAAAACATGAAACATAAACTTCCAAAAATTCCACTCTGAAGACAAAACATAATTTTCATTTTCAAAACAATTTCTCATTTTTACAACCAACATAAAAACCAAAAACCAAGTTGATTGATAAACCCAAATAATGCATAAAATAATGGAAAATATGAACAAAAAACAAGTAAAATGAAATATAAAAAAACAGAAACAATGGAATAATATATGTATAAGAGGTCAAACACAAATAAAATAATAACTGATGTACAATAAAATAATATTGTGGAATACATATTTGTAATCATGGTAATTTGATAAACATACCTTGGATCAATCCCTAGACATACTCAGTTCAGAACCACCTTTTAGCATATGGTGAAACTCTATTGTCAAAAACCAACTTGGATACTCTAAATTATCCTCTCTAGTGGGAAATCCCAACTAAACTAACCTCTATCCAAGGAGTTTTAATCTATCTAATTGGGACCATAATCCAATCCCCAATTGAAACTCTATATGATTCACCTAAATTCCAAGATAATAGTATAAATGATAATGAGGTTTTTGTAACACTCCTAGTGTAACCTGAATTTTTCAACATGCATGCCTTTCCCATTCCTAAAACCATGTTTGTGATGTCCCTCTCAATGTAATGGCAACTATATAGGTGAAAATATCACATAGAAACATTAAAAGATCCAACCGAGCCTACACATCATATGAGTTTAAAATCAGATTACAATGAAACGTAATCTATGAACCTAGCCATAGAATTTAAATGTGTAAAACTATTTCCCATGATAATGCCATTCTTCCCATTACAAATTATACATAAAATATTCCTAATGGGACTTTTAATCCATGTGATCCAAAACAAACATCCAAGTTCCAAACTGAATATGACATGGGAGAAACATTTGGGAACCACATATATAGAAATTTTTAAACAAAATATATATTTAGAGAACATTGGGATCTTTTTGGAAAACCTTTTCCAATATGGAGTGGAGGAGTGGATGAAATTGAATAAGAGAGTATTTAAAACTAGGTTTAAGTTGTATATTTTTTGGAAATTAATTATCATGTGTGTGCATATCCATATGTATAACAAGTTCACATATGGATTTGCACACATCAAATAAAACATATATGGGACAACATAAAAATTACCAATGTACCAATTAAACAATCCCATGTCACATTATATCCAATAACAAGGATACACACACATTCACCAAACAATAAAAAGGAACTAACCCAACAAACAAATCTCAATTTCCCTTATCTTACTACTACCAAGCTCAGACAAGGTCATAGTAGAGTTAAAATACTCAATTTAATTTTTAAAAATTAAATTGAATTTTATCAAACACCTTGTATGAATATAATTATAGGATTAATTATAGAAATCCCTTAACAACCTTTTTTTCATTCCGACATGAAAACTCCAAAAAAGGTCAAAAAACACATCACAAGCATGATACATGAATTTAGAATTAAATTATTAATATTCAATCATTATATGGAATGTTATATGAATTAAATGGAAGAAAAAATGAAACTCAACATCATGTTAATACGATTATACTCTGGGATAAGTAAGAAGAAATATTGAGAGGCAAAACACACACCCTAACACCATAATAAACATAAGCCAACATCACCTCTCTACCACTCGGTTTTAGATAAGATAACCCCATCCAACAATTGGATAAATTTTATTTTATGAATTATTGTATTACATACTCAATAAAGTTTTATTTTTATTAACTTTTGTGGCCATTTGGATGATATTATGACCATCATTATATTTTATTTTAATAAAAGTCAAACATGCCACACTCTAGTTTTTAATAACTATTATATTTTAATATAGGGTTATCCAGAGGTCATATACTACTATAAATAGTTTATTCAAATATAAAGTATTTATAGTAATAAGGATAATTTATTTTTAATTTTTAATGAATAAATAATTATATAAAATGTTTACACAACACTAATGGAGTAATTATTCAATGAATAGAAAAATAAAATAAATGATATTAAAAATATTAAAAATATCATTATTTTAGATATTTATGGTCATATAAAAAATCTATATATAACCATGACATGTTAATGATATAATAAAATAGTTGGTTATAATTTTACTTGTTTTCTTAATGTTTTTTATTTCTATGTACTGAATAGTATCAAAATTGACAACGTTGATATTTTATGGGATTAATATTTTATTAAGTTATTAAAAACACAAAAAAAAAAAATATTATAGAGGATACAATATGGCCTAAGACTCTATTCCCTCTTCATTTAAAGTCCATTTAAAGGAATTCTGATCTATAATAGTAATATTATATTTTAATTTTTTATAAAATTCTGAAAGCTCCCCTCGCCTCAATTATAAAAGGAAACCACCTCCCTCACTTCATTATACCACATTGACCATTGTATATTGACATTACTCTACCATATAATCTTTATAATTACATAGAAACATTATATAGGTTATGTCCATCCAAAGACACTAACCTTATACCCCTTTATACGAGTTCTAAAGGAGGCGTTGGAAGAAGAGGTAATCACTCTAACCATTCATTTTATTTTTATACTTTTAATTATCTACTCAAAGTTTTTTATAAACATAAAATAATTAATTCAGTATTCTAGATATTTTTAAATGATATTATGACTATTAAAAAAAATTCTACACCCTCTCTCTTATCAAATAACAATTGAATGGATCCCTCATGTGTACTTATTGCTTACCCTTTCCACGTAGTGATACAATTCATTTTCCATCACCATATTTTATGGATGGTAATTGTGATGGATTTATTGTTTATATATTATATTCATAACATTAAAATAATTATGTTATGATAATATCATATCTACCTTCTTATCATTTATGTTTTTTGAAATTATAATGTCACCCAGGTGTATATATGAAATACAATCTCTTGGATGTGACATGGTTCTTCTTTCATTTAAATTTATCATAGATGGTAAATAGGATAAAAATGATTAATTACATTGGAATAAATTATATAATAATAATTCATTAATGTTGAATTATAATTTAGTTTCTTTTCATTCCATCATTCGAAAATGGAAGCATCATTCATTCATTCATATGGCTTACCATCTCCATGAACTGTGTATTTCATTTTTCAATCTATAATTTTATGAATAATTATAAATTCTTATATGATTATTATATATTATTTTCATACTATAATAAGCATTATAAAAATCATGTTACTATTTTTAATATATATGGACTAGGATGTCTAAACATAAACATACTTAGAAGACAAATCAGTTATCAACCATAAGAGTGATTTTCATAAATAATTATTAATAAGAGGGTGATAATATGTTTTAAATAAATAATACATGGTATGACTGAAAAGTGGTCATTTAATAAATTTATAAAAAAAATATATTAATTATACATGATCTTTTAATTTGACCCAAAAAGGAAAAAACTTGAGATGCAATTTTATTTCACGATCTCATTATTATTCGAGAATGTTTATGTTTAAGTCTCTATTGTGGAATATTTCAATTCCATTTACATGTTTAAAAAAAAATTCGAACTGGTTTATAACATTATAATACATTTTTTAATGTAACTTTTTTCTATTGTTGATTTTTTAAAAATGGGTTTGACTGGAATAATTCTTTTCTAAACAAGGTGCTTTTTAATTGCCAACAAAAATATAGAAGGAATGTTATTTTATTAACTTATTCTTCAAGATCATATTTTCTAACCAAAATAAAGCATAAATTATTTATTTAATCCATTATATTTGTATAATTTTATTTTCAAATTTAATTTATTCATTAATAAGAGAGAATAATATTAATAAGTGATTTAAAAATGGAATATTTATTTACCACTAGAATTATTCCAATGGATATTTCAAAATCATTTTCCATCTAAGATGACATCCTTTGATGTCTCATAAGATTTAATAAGAATATCTTACCATGATACCATCCTTATTCTCTATCCAAATGTTTTATGTCTATAATTATAATATATAGATGAAACCTATTATCTTTTCCAGAGTTTACAAATTGATTAATTGTTTATAAAACACATTTAATTTAATGAGTTATGTGACGATGAATACTTTATTTTCTTGGTTAAAACATATCTATAATTTCTTAATATAATTTTTTTTACATATATCTCATAATAATAAATTTGGTAAATCCCATTTTATTGTGACATAACAATGGGAAACAAGTTGATGGGCCTGATTATATTGTTTGAAACGGGTAAATCCCGGTCTACTATAGAAAAAATGTGCATCATGACCTACAATGGGAAGAAAGTGTGTCCTAATATACTATGCGTGATAGGTAAATCCTATTCTACTATGGTAAATATGTGTTTCTTGATTTAAACTATGAAACATGTGTTAATTCATGATCTACTATGTTGATGTTCTTGGTTGTTAACATTGAAATATGAAAAGCTTTTTTATATTTATGATGGTGCCACACATTTATAATAATGGATTATTATTCATGACTGATCAATGATGATTTATCACAATTAGGGACCATGTTATTTTGAGAATAAAATCATGTATTCCAAGAATCATGTTTATGATCTATGCCAGGTTGGTTATGATCTTTGTATGTTATGTTCACGATTACATGCCATTATTATTATCATATTCTTTCAAATGTTCTGAAATTTATATCTTAAATGTTTACACTTACTGAGATTCTAATTTCACCCTTTATTATGTTTCCATCCTCACATTATGAATAATGTCTTTGATAGGGTATTCCTAATATGAGTACTATGTGAGAAGATATTTATGGGAGATGGTGAAGATATTTCATCAAAAAAACCTTGTGTTTCTAGTCCAAAAAGAAAAAAAACTATTATATTCATTGATAATGTGTTTTTTTTAATATTTAATATTAAACTAACATGATTGGATATTTATATATTAAAATACTAGGTTGTTATAATTGGTATCAGAGTAAACATTCAGAAAATATTTAAATATTGTTATTAAAAAAACTTTAGTGATAATCTTAGGGATCTTTCTGCAGATACGTCTATGGATATTCCATTGGACATCTCTAACGATAAGTGTAAGTACAATTATAAATATACAAATTATTGGAATTTTGGTGGATGATATATCAAGGGGATTCCATGAAATTATATCCCTATATGGAAACTACGTATGGATGTGGATATGGAAATGAGGATCCTAAGGGTTTAAAAAAATAAAGTGGGTGCATTGAGATCAACTTGATCATCATCTAGTTAATGAAAATTAATCATACTGGATATCGAATTTTAAAATACCTAGTGATATGCATTGGAAATTCAATATCACTTTATGAACCATCATAAAGGATTTAAATAATGATCATGATTGACCTAGATTTAGCATAATGTTCTATAGAAATAAAATAAGGTATCATGATTTAGTCATCCTAAAAATTATTTTCATTATTATTATTGGGTCCTCCGTGATGATTAGTGTTTTTCATTCTATGATATTAGTTTTTTTCAATGGCTGGAAACTGAAGGAACTGTGTAAATGATGAGTGTGATATACAATTAAATTATTTTTCTATTGAGAAACAAAACATTATAGGAGATGGAATTTAGAATACTGGTGCTTTGCTCACACAACATACTCTAGCTATGAATCATTCTAATTTTCCAAATTATCAATAAAAGGAACCACATACTATTAAATTTTTTAGGGGGAAACATCCAAATTATTTTAGTGGATATTCATATCCACTAGTTAATGGGAGATGTATCAACACTCTTTAGACAATAATTTGTGTTCTTCAATGATCAAGACAATAAAATGTTATCCTAACTATTTACTATTTATAAGGAAATGATAATATTAATTAGAATATTATTAAGAACACATGGAAACAAGACGAAATTGAATCTATGGAATTTAAATATTTTAAGGGTATATTTGAGAGTAAGTAATTCTCTCATATTATTTGAAAAGAGCTTTAGAAGTAATACCCTGAGATTAAGAAGAAACTCGTAGAACATATTGGTATCATTGATTCAAATTTTACAAGTCTTGTGTGGTACTATTTTGGTTTAATCATCAACCTTTGAATGAAAAATTGATCAATTCTTTGGTTGTAATAAACCAAATCATCCAGAAACCTTAAGTATAATAGACTTTAGTAGTTTTGAATATTTTTTTCCATGTAAACTAATGTTAGAAATGATAATGGGATATTCTCACCATTTATATGGTTTTGATAAGAAAATATAGCTCAAGTGTTATGTATACTCAAATGGTAGAACGAAATTATAGTCATCTGTATGCCATAAATTTGGGAAGAATAATCATGTTAATTTCAGGAATATAACTTGGTGGTTCATTAAATATTAAAATGTGGATCATAAAGGCCATCAAAGTTAAAATGAGATTAATGAAAAGGTTAATGATGTCGAGGAGAATATAATTATAATATATGCACCACCCATGCTCTAGTGTTTCAAGATCAAAGAGTTCTCACATGATGCTAATAAATTTTCCAATCTAAGAGAAAATGTGGATGTTAATAATAAAATTTTTAGAAAAGGGATAAATATTTATCCTGTGAAATCAAAATTCATATAGTGAATCATTATAATTATGTCACACATATCTTACACTCCTTTTTTTGAGTTAAACATTTTAATTTGATTGAATAATACCTATAAAAATGTTACTGTTAATCATCAAGTGAAATTTCAGGTTATTATATCCATCTACACAGATTTTAGAATGAGTAAATCACATCTAATATTGTATCAGTAAAATGATGAACCCCATATTTTAATGAAAAAGATTTTGTATAAGATAATATCGTGTATATGGAAAAAAAGTTTGTAATAAGATTTGGAAGTGTATATGTCTCTATTAACTTAATATTTACATATACCATCATGGGTTTATGAGTTTATGTTTGATTAAAATAAAAAATTCAATGACACCCCTTTTGAGGTTTTCTGTGATCAAATTTTATCAAGATTAAGTATATTTTTTGAGGAATTTATTATAATATATTGTTTTTGTTTTTTATATAGTTTAGTAAAAAATTTATTTAAGGAGGAATACCTATACAATATTGTTGAAAAAGTGTTAAAAGTACTTATAACCATTAGGGTTTATTATATATTAGATCTTGGGGTAATTATGGGTTGAATTTGATAACATTATGAGGTCACCACACTTCATTGCTATCAGCATATATTAATCTCCAGATACTCTTCCCAAAATATATATTATGTAAGAGTTATGTTTAATCAGGGTTCCACATTCAATTTTATCTGATTGGGGTCCATATTCTTCCTCAATGTTTTTAAAAAATCTTTGACAGTATTTTGATATAGGGTTTAGTTTTATCACTACATATCATCTGTAGACAGATGGTCAGTCTAAGATAAAAATTAAAACCCAAGAGGATATATTGAGATATTTTTTTGATGCATTTCAAAGGTATCTGGAATAAAAACCTCCCACAAGCTTTTCTTCCTATCACCAATATCATTCACTCTATAAATTAGATGGATACTTATTAGTCCATTTATTGAAATAAGTATAGAACTCCAATGTTCTAGAAAGAAGTTTTAGAAATAAATCTTTTTGGACCTAGTCAAGATGATGAGATGGAATAAGAGGTTATAACCATTCATCAAAAACTAAGAACAACACACATTTGATAGAAATATTATGTTCACAATCATCGATGTGTTATAAAATTTGAAGTTTGTGAGAAGTAAATTCAATGAATATATATATGGAAGAATGAAGTGAAAACTATAACCTATGTTTATTATTCTCTTTTGAAGTAATCATTCATATTAAGATAGTAGAATCATGTTTAGTTCCTCCATCGAACAACTATCAGGTTCATGATGTTTTGAATGAATCTATCATGTGGAACTACAAACATGATCCTTCACATGTAGTAAACTTATCGGTATCACACTGAAGAAATATAATTCTTATGAAGAAAAGTTGGAATAGAAAATTATTCTTAGAGAGTATGTTCTATAAAAAAACCATTATCCTTGTTAATGTTTTATAGTGAAAACACCAACTTGAAGAAGCTATGTGGGATCATAGGTGTATTATGAGGGAGAGGAATCCTGAAATATTTATAACTAACTGAAGAAATTTATGGAAGAAATTCATATTAATAGGGGTAGAATTTAACTCGATTATATTTTTATAAAATATTTTTCTTAAAATAATTCTATATCGTCTATAGATTTCCCTTCACAAAAAACCGAATTTAAATGATCTGAGATACATTATTAAGTCATTATTATTTAATGTGATAGTTATAACATAACGATTAATTCATAATGTATTAATATGATTATATAAATTATGAAATATATATAAATTTCCTACTGAATATAAATTTAATGATAACTTCATAATAAATAATCATTCAATTTTTTGTAATGTCATTTTATTCTTCCAAAAATTATTTTTCTTTTGAGTAAATATTATTTCTAATTTCGGATTTTTTTATAATCCATTAGAAATATTTGATTTTATTTTTTTCTACAATCCAATATTGTTTTATAATGATTTTTTTTATTTTCTAAAAATATTTTTTTTAGTGAATAATGAAATATTTCAATTTTTATAAATCATTAATTTTATATACATTGAAAAATAAATTTATGATATTTATTTGATGAATATTCAAATTAATTCATATTTATTTAGATATTTTCTAAATAATTACATGTTAAACATCTTTATACCTTCTTTTGGAATAAGTACATTTTGGGGCGTACAACAGATTTGTTTCAAGAAAACTGGTTTTCATTATGTTTCATAGTATTATATTTAAATAAAATGATGCCACTTATATGTGTTGAATATTGAAAATTTTATTCAATATTTGGAATCAGTCGGTCCAAATACATTAAATGATTCCCTTTTATTTTTGATCATTTATAAGAGTAACTACAATAATTTTATTACCACGGTGAAGGTAAATCGGTTAATTTTGTTTACAAATAAAAAGATAAGAACACCTACATAACCCAATAACATTACTAAATAATATTAGATGAGTTATTTTCCAAAATAATCATTCATTTTTCAGTCTTATGACCTTAAAAATCTTTTTTTTATAATATGATATTTATAGTATTTCATTTCAAGAAAAGTCAAACATGTTAAAGTCTTGTTTTCAAAAACTATAATATTATAATATGGGGTTATTCAGATGATATGTAAGACTATAAATACTATACAAAAATATAATATATTTATATTCATCATGGTAATTTTTTTTAATTATTATGGAAAACATGTTACCTAAAATACATACACAACGCTGATCATATAATTATTCAATTAATAAAAATCCAAATAAATGACACAAAAAATATTAAATGTAATATAATATGGGTTATTTAAGGTGATTCGAGAATTTCTTTGAGGACCATGACATATTTATGATAAACTAAAATTATTGGTTCTAGTTTTACCTCTTTCCATGATGTTTTTAATGTCAAAGTAATGAATAGTATAAAATTGGACAATAATGATATTTTATGTGATTAATATGTTATTAAATTATCTCATAATCATAATGATATTAAATAATAATATAGGGAATAATATATGGTAAAAAATTTCGTCCCTTATTCATTTTTAGATATTTTAAAAGTTCCCCTAGCCTCAATTATAAAATGAAACCTCCCCCTCACTTTATTGCACAAATTCGAGCCTTATGGGTTTAAAATTATGTAAAAAAATCCACTAATACACTTTCCTTTCCACATTTTAGTGTTTCTAGTATTCCCAATATACTAAACTTGTATCCCATTAGGGGAGATCTTGAGGTGTCATTTTGAAGAAGCAATATTTTCTCTAACCAGTCAAATTTTTATTATACTCTATTATACATCCTATAAACATATTATTTTGATTAAAAATTAATAAATTTAGTATCCAAAATATTCTAATTTTTTTCATGATTTTGAAAACACTAATAAACACCCTCTTTCCTATCAAATTATAATTGAATGTTTCACACGTGTGTACATACGGCATACCCTCTCCACATAATGATACAATTATTTTTTAGTCACTATATTTTATGGATGGTAAATATAATAATTTTTATTTTTATATAATAAATTTATTATATTATTTTTCTTAAGATATGATAATATCCAATCTACCTTCTTATCATCCAATCTTTTGGAAAATGATAACACCACTCATGCATACATTTGGATAACCATCTCCATAATGTGATGTGATTCCTTTCTATTTTATATTTCACATTTATTGTAATAAGTATTAATATTATGAATAGATATTTTATATGAGATAAAATAATAAATTTTTTGTTTTTAATTTTTATTTAAATTTTTTCATTCTATCTATCAAAAAATGGAAAAAACATGAATGCATATGTGCGGCCTACTATCTCCAAGAATGGTGTTATTTATTTTAGTTAGCACTATTTATTATATATTTTTATAAATATTTTTATAATTAATATATATGGTTATTCTACCATTTTAAACATTATAAAAATATGGTGATTATGGTAAATCCATAATGACTAGTACTTTCCAACCAAAACATGCTTAGAAAATTAAGCAGTTATCACCAAAAATACTTATTTTAATAACAAATTATTTATTGATAGGTGATAAGATTTTATATATAAATAATACATTTTATGGTAGATAAATTTTTGTTACATTTATTTGTAAGGAATCTATATTTATTAAATAGTATTTTTTTATCATGTATAAGATAATTTCAAACTTGGGATAATGGTTTATTTCACAATCTCGTCATTATTTTGGATTGTTTGTGTTTCAAATTACATTAGAGAATATTTATTTTCCATTTCCATCATTTATAAAAAAAATTAATAATGGGTTTTAATATTCTCCTATAATTTTTTAAAGTCATTTTCAACCATGTATTACATTTTACTAAAGGGTTTGAAAGAAATCGTATTGTCTTTTTCCAAGAGACATATTTTTTGAATTTTATGAAAACAAAATACAAAAGGAATTTTATTTTTTAACTTATAAGGAAAGGGAGGATTTTTTTAACAATCATAAATAATAAATTATTTGAATCATTTTCTTACAAATGTTCAATTTTATTTTCAGAGAAATTTTTTTCATTAATAATTGCGCATGTTTTTAAGAAAAAGTGATTGAAAAATGGAAAATTTATTTTCATTCATAATTGTTCTAAGTGATATTTAAAAATCATTTTACATCTAATATTGCATCCTTTTTAAGTCACATAATATTTAGTAGTGATATATTCCATGGATACCATCTTTATTCTATATCTAGATTGGTTTTTTATAATGAAAAGATGTTAGTGAACAACATTCCCCATTCCATGGTTTATAATTTGATAAAATGATTATGAAATAAGTTTCTTTACAGGATTTAAATGATGATGAATTTTTTATGATCTTTTGGTAGACATATGTAATATTTTTCTATGTTATGGGTGGGACCTATATCTCTCTATAATTAATTGGTTAAATCTAAATATCTAAAGATAAAAAAATGGTAAAATATTGATAATATTGATCCGACTTTGGGAAAAAGGTATATCCAAGTATACTATCAAGAATAGGTGAATCATAATATTCTATTGGAAAAATTATCATCCTAATATACTATAAGAGACAAGTGTGTTGTAATCTATAATTGGAAATAAGTGATAATTCCTAATATTCTATGATGATGGTCTAGGTAGTCATCCTTGAAATATGAAATGTTTTTCTATATTTATGATGGTGCCACACTTTTATGGAATTAGATTATGGTTCATGATTGATATAGTATGATTTCTCACACTTATGGCCCACATTTTTTGAATTGATAATGTTTTTCCATCAATCATTCTTATGGTCTATAAAATCCTAGTTTTGAACATTCTAAGTTATGTTCATGATTAAATTAAAAATTCTTATGTCATTCTTGAATATGATCATATATTGATATATCTTATTTTTACCATTACCGGTCATCTGAGATCTCCCTTTCTTTTGTTTCCATACACAGGTTGTGAAGATAGGTTTAGGTAGGGTATCCCTAAGAGGATTCCTATGTGAGATGATATATTTTATGATATGATGAAGATGTTTTACTAAATAAGGATATTGTTTCTCTATTACCTAAATACAATAAAACGTTATGGTCTTTGAGAATGTGATTATGAAATGTATTGAATATTCTTCTAAAAATATGTGACAATTTTGTATGAAATGACTGGTTAATTACACCCAGACTACCAAGTCATATATATATATCTAATATTTCACTAGGATGGATGAATATAGAATATAAAGAGAAAAAATATATAGGGCTCCTCTACAACTCTAAACCAATCCACATAACCAAGATTCATTTAAATATTTATGACATCCCACTTGATTATTCTTAGGGTATTACCCAATTTGTTGCTACAATCAAGTGAATCTCTACACAATTACCACATTTCAATGGAATTTAATGTAGGATGTGATAGAAAATCTGATATGGTCACCTCCAAAACAGTCTCATGCATAGATAAAAATTGCAGTATATGATTATGTTAACTAGTCTACTTAATTAATAATAATAATTTACAAAAATACTAAATTAAATAACTAATGTAAAAATAATGTCCTACTGGCTATCCTGAACCAACCATACCTACAACTATGAGAACAATAAATATATTTGAGAAATCTATATCGTCATAATGGTATATAATTCATATTATTAGGAAAACCCATGTTGATATACACTATATAAAATTGGTATCTATTTATCGACTATGAATTCTATAAATAAGTAATAGAGTTGGATATCATACCACTCAAACCATGTGAAATCCAATCTAATGTTTTAATATTAGGACGAGATCCGTATGTAATCATGAAATTAAAAATGTGAGGATTTATACAGAAATTCCCCTTATGAAATCTGTAAGAATGCTTTCTAAAATCAAGGATAATAACTCTCCATCTTAAATCAATGTATATATAGATGATTCATATATAGATTTCAGAAATATAATTCTGGTTTTTACAAATAATCATTGGGAGCATCCCATCCATAGATCAAGGAGAACATCATTAATTCTAGAGTATTTCACAAGCATCATGTGATTAGGGGAAGTGTGACCACTCGATAACCTCATTTGTGTACCCCATGTAGAGAGGGATTATAGTGAAACTATGAATATATATAATGTTTTATTGAATCAATGATTCCCACAACATGTATCCCAAGATGTACCTTTGGACATCCCTACATTATCATCACATTATGTTAGCGAAATAGCACGAATTCCAGGAAACCCATATAGAGATCAAATTTGTATCAATAGTAAAAGTGTGAAACAATAAATAAAAGGGTTGGGATATTTGGATTCATAGTCCAATGTATACATAAAAATCCCTTAGGGATCACATGTTTAGTATGGGTTCTAGGGTGACTCCCACTACCATCACTACCAAAACCCATAACACAAATTCATAGAGTTTCTCAACTGTTGGGGAAACCACTAGGGTCCCATTGCTCTATAAACTAGTGAGATATCTCTTACGTAATCATTGAGTTTAATACAGAAATACAGGCATCCATCTTAGGATCCATGGAATCGGTACATTGTAAGATTCATCCCACTTGGGACCCTTAGAACCATTCTATAAGTGGAGGCATCTATCTTAGGATCCTAATGTCAAATTCACAGTGTCATTTCAACACCTAATGCCATAGTACATCAGGACACATAACAACATAAATGTTTTTAAAGACTTTCCTCCTAAATGATGTCTTGAAACTATGTCCACCATATTGAGATTAGTCACAAATCATCGTTGTTCCCAAGGTTTTTTGGACGATCTACATAAAAAACCGAATTTGGGTTTTCTTAAGGTGTATTTACCAAGGCCTAGACTATAGAATAAATGAATTTCCATTTGTAGCCTCACATCACAAGGTTTATAGATACTACTCGGTAAATCAAGGTTCATGGTCTCAGATATTATTGTTAAAGACATGAGGATAGAGGACATTGGTTTTCCATGACCCCTAGAATCCCTCAATTGAAATTATCCAAATTAATTTAATTTAACATTTAAAATGAAATATTTTAAATAATAAGAGTTTCCCTCATGGGTGATATCATGCACTCACATAATACCTTAAACATGCACATATTCCTTAAGGCATGAATGATATATAACATACATTATAGAATTGTTCTATTTAATTTACAAGGGTTGATAGTAGCTAATAAGGCCAATCAAATATCATTTGAGACATACTAGTTTTTTGCACAACCAAACTAATAAAATATAATTAAATAGAAATACATTATAATAATTAAATTAATCCCAACAAGATATATCTAATTAAACATTTTTTATTTATTATTCTATAATGATTAAAACACTGTCAAATAACTTTTTCACTAGAAATATAACCAAATACTCACCAATAACTCATAGCACATCCTTCACCTTGAATTAGGAATAATAGCTACGAATCAGTATCATAAAAAAGAACCAAATAATGTAATTTAATCTTTGAAGCATTAGAAATTTCCCGTAATGAAAAACCTGAATGAAATATCATATAGAAAGTGAAAACATGAAATATCATGTATGAGAGTAAATACGTCCTCTCAGGACATCCTATTCCAAGAAAGAAGAAAATTTCATTAACTAGTATTTAATTCCACCATGATCTGAAGGAATCAATAAACAAAAACCAAACCATAAAAACAAAAAATTAATGGATTAGGTAGAGAATTAAAATAATGGATAATGGATCTTAACCCTTAATATGAACCACTAGAAAACCTCTTGAAAAGACACCAAGACCGTCCCTTTTCAAAGGGGGGAAATATGGAAGATGATGAGCACTCCTAGGTCCCACATGATAGTTAGAGGAAGAAAATGAGGGTGATTTTCACCTTAAAAACCAGCTAGTAAAAATATAAAATCCCTCTTTTAATGGGATTTATATTTTGGCTATATAGTTTTTCAAACTGTACACCAACATTGGGGTTTAAACTATATTTATCCTATCTATATTTTATTACTAAAACATAAGGTTTAATAGATCATGTTGTAATTAGGTGGAAATTATGTAATAAACTTATAACACCCCATATTACTAAAAGATAAAGCTATGTTTGATAGAGTATGTGATACACAACCTGAACAAAAACAAATAATTTATAATGAAATATTACCATTTTAACATTTCCATTAAATTTGAGGATAAAAAAATGATTAAATAATTTATTAAATATATATATTTCTATAATATATTGGTAAATTTTTATAAAACAATCAACCAATTTTTGTTGCTGTCTCTTTGTTCTTAAAAAAATGTTTTCTTAAAAAAATCATTTTTATATTATTTTATAAAACATATTGTAATAATTCTCTAGAAAATATAAAAATTTAATTTATAAATTTAATTTAATATTTTATATCATCATATAAAAATTTACTTAGGCTCATATTTTTGGATTTTTTAGAAAATATATATTTTTCATTGGAAATTGAATAACACAATGTTTTGTGTTAAATGGTTATTTCCATTGATAAATTAATTAAATAAAAAGTAAAACTTGTCCTTCATTTTTATTTCACGTTAATATAAGTATTATTTAAAAATACTTAATACAAATAACTATATATAATTATTCTTTATACAATATTCCAAAAAAAATTATCTTTATTATTTGAAACACATTTATCTGAAAAATATTTTAAAATGAATAATGTTTCTCCTTTATAATTATATAAAAAAACTAGAATAAGAAATTATTTAAATAAATTTTTTTATTAGATATGTATATTTATGTATTAAAATTCATCTATTCATTATTACAAGTTATATTGTTAAAAAAATCATATTTTCCTTGAAAAATGCATTTTTTTAGAAAACCACATTCTATCATGCTTGAGAGTTTATTTTAAATTAAATTCATCCACCTAGGTAAATTTACTTTTATTGAAAGGATAGCATATTTTTAATAACCATAATTACTATTATTTAATAAGATAAGAATAAGTTTTGGACAATAAGAATAGTAACCATGATAAATATTTGTTACCCTGCTGAAAGTAAAATTTGATTTTTATTGGAATAATAATAATGATAATAATGATAATAATAATTTAAAAAAATACTAGAATAAAAGTGAATTTAATATAATGAGTAATTATGTTTCATTTTAATTTAAACTATTAATATTTTTTCCCTTTATTATTTTAACCATATAAATAATTATGTTTTCAGTTTTCTGAAAATTAGATTTTATGATGATAAAACAAAATTTCAATTGTAAATTAATATTAAATTACAATTAAGATGTTTATTATTATGAAATATTGGAATCATGGAATAAATATTTTTTTTTTGAAATATTATTATCAATTGTTTTTTATTAAATATAAATGATAATACTATTTTTTTAACGTCAAACATAATTTTTATAAGGGTTCAAAAACTATTATTGTAAACAAAACCGTCATTTCATTTGTAAACATTGATTCATATTTTAAAAGTGAAAATAAATATATCAACAAAAATATTTAGATAAAATAAATATTATTTGTGGAATCATAACCCCGAAATTATCTAATGGTGAATTTTTTATAATTTTTTTAGATTGTCAATTTTTTTTTCATTTAATTAACATATAAATATATTAAGTGTATTATGACATCATGATGACCCAAAAGTTATATAATAAATACTATAATGGGTATCTAGAAACAAATATATTTTCCATTTAAAATAATTTTATTTTATGTTTATTTGACTAATTTTATAAATCCTTTGTGAATCCTCCAAAAACATTAATATATTTAAAGGTTTTAAAATAAATTATTTTAGAGTATTAGTCACTTCCATGTAATAAATGGTATTATTTTATTATTTTAGGACCATTACCTCATAAAGTAATGAAAACCAGTCCAATTTGGTAGAAAAAATGGCCAAAACCATCGTAAGGTATATGGGTTTTTTTATTTCTTATATAGAGTCCAAATCCTATATTTTAGAAATAATAAATAAATCTCCATTTTTTTCCTATATAAAACATCATAATCTCCCATTTTTCATCAATAAAAATTATTTGAGCACATCTTTACTCTTACCTAAACTCTTTATAGTCTTTCAAAGGTTCTCTCAATCACTCAATAAGCTCCTCTAATGTATTTTGTATCCCACACTCAGGTAATGGGTCCTCTCATTCTCCGCTTTTTTTATGTTTTTTTATTATCTTATGCCTTATATTTGTAATTCCTAATGGTGTAATATCTATTTAAAAGTAAATATTACTACATTTGGTTTTCCAAATGATCAATGATCACATTTTCTCTCATCAACTATTTTTATGAATTATTAAGTGATGCCATTATGCTCTTGAAGGTTTACTATAATATTCCTTTCCAAAACAACTATGTAGTAAATTCCATACCCATTTACTATCAAGGGTATTATAATTTATAAAAATATAATTATATGAATTTGTACTTACAGGTATTTTTTATACACTCTTTGATTGTGTAAAAAGTTATTATGAGGAATGATTCTGTGTTGTATGATATATATGGAACATTTAAGCCTGAGAATAAAATGTAACTGATGGATGTTCATGTAATTATATAGTGCTCTAAAGAATTCAGTAATTTTTAGTCTCATGCATCTTCATTTTAAGACAGCAAGTGAACTTGATTCCTTTATGGTATTTTTTCATTATGATTTCATGGAATAGATCCTTGACCTATGTTTATGATGCATTGTTTTAATTTTATTCCACATTTCCCATGTTGCCTTTGTGATTATCATATTATATCAGGTCTTGTCATTCATGTTTATGATTATCATTAATTGTACACCCCATTCACATTTAATATTGTCTAAAATGTACTAAATTATACCATTTTTATTCCATTTCTACTATTTATAGATCACCCATTTCTTATGTATGTCCCCAAGTTATCACATGCAATTTTAAGTGCATTAATGTTAGGAATAATTCAATAAAGATGATGTGTTATCGGTTTTTAATTGTTATGGCATGTGCCTAATTCTCAAAGACACTATATTTCTCAGTATTCCGAGTTTTATTAAGTGTAATATTATGTAATAAATCAAATATTAAAGTGTAACAAATATATGGGTTGTAATAATTGGTATCAAGGGAAAACTGTAGTTATTTTTGGGATTAGGACTAGAAAACTCTAGATAAACACTTAGGGATAATACTATGTATAAAAAAACATCCCAAAATTTTGATAAGTGTATAGTAAGTGTTTTATCAATAAAATATATCCTTATCTCAATAGTAAAAGTGGATTTGGATCTTTCATATATTTACATAGTGGTAAAACATAATAATCCCATGTTGAGTTAGACTTGACCGAGAACTAGTGCATGACAATAGTCATTATTTCACATATAGTTTGACACTCATAGGGGATATGATTTGGTAAATTCATAATCTCATTATGAGAAATTATTAAGGGAACATAAAAATTACCATAAGAGATTACATTAGGAAATATATAATGGATGATATAGATTGAAGCCTAGAAATTCATAAGTTAATGAATTTACTAAAATTTAAAAGCTATCAATTTTATTTTGTTAGATTCTAATTTATGTGTTTAATAGTTTAAAAACACTTATCCATAATTTTTATCTTTATTCAATCCAATTAATGGAAATACGAATAACATAGTTCATTTTTAAATTAAGACAAATCAATTTATTTAAGGGGAATTAAATTAACACCTGTATTTTTTAAATAGAAAAGTAGGTTTGACAGTATATGAGATATATGACACCAAACCTAAAGAAAAAATGGTTATTTAAATATGAAAATTTTATCCTTTCCATTAAATTTTACTATATGAAGTGGATTTCATAATTTATTAAATATATATATTTTTAATATATATTTAAAATATTATAGAAAATAATCAATCATTTTTTGGTAATGACTCTTTGTTATTCAAAATAGGTTTTCCTCAAAAATGGATTTTTATTTCTTCTTATAAAAATTATTATAATTGTTTTATATATTATATTAAATATATATTATATAAAATAAACTCCATTTTTTGTATAATAATATAAAAATTAACTTAGGGTGAATGTTTTGTGTTTTTTATAATATATATATATATTTTTATTAATTGAGAATAGTACAAGTTTTATGTAAAAGTTTCATTTCATTTGATATTTTTGTTTATTTAAAATTAAAAATATTCCAATAACATGACTTCAAGGTAAAATAAATATAATTTAATAATTTTTATTAAAATTAACAACATTTGAATTATCTTTATACCTAATTTTGATAAATGTTTATTTTTAGAATTTATAACACATTTGAATGATAGCTATTTTGAAATGAATAATTTTTTTTCATTTATAATTAATTAATATATTCCTTAATAAAAAATTATTTCAATTAAATATTTACATTAAATATATATATACAAATTTAATTTAATATAATGAAGATTAGTAATTATATAGTTAATGTAAAATCATGCTTTCCTTGAAAAATGCAGTTTTCAGAAAAATACTTTCTATAATGCATGTGAGTTTATTTTAAATTAATTTAATCCTATTATGTGAATTGATTTTGATTAAATGGATTGCATATTCTTAATAAAAAAAATTAATATTAGGTATTATGTTCAACATAATTTTTTATATATGAATAATAACCCGGGTAAATATTTATTAAAGTTGTAAAAAGTATAATAGGTTAATTGTGGGTAAAATAATAATAATTATTATTTAAAAAATAATAGAAATATTTTAATCATAATAATATCAATTTTTATATTTACTTTTCAATAAAATTATAATTATATTTAATTCTTTTTTTACTATTTAAATTATTATTTATTCAGTTTTATAAAAATTATATTTTGATACGATAAAACACATATTTATTTTTAATTAATATTTAATTATAGTTGAAATGATCATTTTTATGAATTAATGGATTCATGAAATGAAAAATAAATTATTGAAATATTATTATTAAATAATTTTTATTAAATATAAATCATCATATAATATTTATGAATTCAGATGTAATTTTTATAAGGGTTTGAAAACTTTTATTTTAAAAAAACTCATTATTTCTAAATAAATTTTGAATCTTATTTTAAAAATGAAAATAAAAATATTTATGACATTTTTTAGTTAATAGATATATTTTTTTTGGGAATCATAATGTCGAAATTATCCAATAGTGAATTTTTCATAATTTTCTATGATATTAAAAATGTTCAGGCAAAAAATAAATACCATATAAATATATTGTGAGAATTATGAAATAATAATGACCTAAAAGTTATTTATTTAATATTATAGTGGGTATCCAGAAAAAAAAATTTATTAATTTTTAATAAATTTGATTTTATGACAATTTAATTATTTTATAAATCCTTCTTGAATCCTACAAACCCATTAATATATTTTAAGGTTTTAAAATCATTTCATCAAGATTATTACTCACTTCCACATAATAAAGGGTATTATTTTATTATTTTAGACCCTTTAAATTATTAAATAAAGAAAACCACACTCATTTGGAAGAAATCGTGGCAAAAAATCATGCTAAGGTTTAGTGGTTTTGATTATTTTATTATATAGAGTACAAAACCTATGTTGGACAAATAAAAAATAAATCCCCACTCTCTTCATATATAAACCAACACAAGATACCTTTTATATTCACTCAAAATAATTTTAGAGTGACCTTAATCATCCCTACCCTATATAGAGTCCTACTAAGGTTCCCCTGATATCTCAAGAGACTCCTCACATGTATTTTTTGTCACACAGTCATGGAATCCCCACATTATCCTCTTTATTAAAGTTTATTTATTATCTAATGCCTTATATTTCCATTTACCAATAAAAAGATATGTCTTTAAAAGTCCCTATTACATAATGTTTTATGTCCAAATGATTATAGGTCCCTTTTTCTATTATGAACACATTTTATGAATTTTTAATTGATGCCATTTTACTTTCAATGTTTTACCACAATCTTTCATGCCAAAAAAATTGTGTAGTAAATTCCATACCCATTTAATATCAAGGGTATTCACATTTATAAGATTATAATTATTGGACTTGGGACCTAAATTTAAGTGTTTCAAACTCTATCATGGAATAAATTATGATAATGACTGAATCCATGTTTTATGATCCATGTTGCATACTTAACAATGAGAATGAAGTGAAAGTGATGGTTGTGCCTATAATTATGTATAGATCCAATGAATTGAGTAATATTTAGTCTCGTGGGATTTTATTTTGGGATATTGAGTGAACCAAATTCCTTTTTGAGAATTTTTCCAATATGTTTTCTTGGTAGTTATCCTGGCCTGTGATTATGATGTAGTATTTTATGTTGTTTCCATATTTTCCATGTTTCCTTTATGATTATCAAGTAATATATTGTCTTTTCATTCTTGTTTATGATTATCATTCCTTGAATTCCCCATTTATATTCGTATTTTCTAACATGTATTACCTTATTTCATGTTTATTCCCCTACAAGTCTTTATAGATCATGAATTTCTTTTGTTTTTCCCCAAGTAATCCCATATAGTTATAAGTATAATCATTTTAAGGTATATTTTAATTAAGATGATGTTTTTCTTATTTTAAATTGTTATGTAATGTACCTCATTTACAAATACACTAGACATATAGATCTACCAAGTTGTATTAATTGTAAATGATATAAAAAATCATGTTTTTAATTTTAATAAATAGATGTGTCGTTATGACTGGTATCATAATGAAAATTTTACTTATTTTTGGATTTGGTTTAGAAAACTATAGAAAAATACATAGGGAAAAGACTATGTATAAGAAAAAATACCTAAATTTTTGTAATTATAGAGTAATATGATTATAAAAAAATGATTCCCTACATGGATACTACAATTGGATGTGCCTCTCTAACAGACGTACATAGGGGTGAACCCTAAAAATTCCACGTTGAGTTTTACTCTACCAAAAACAGATGCATGTCAAGGGGCCTTGTTTCACACTTGGATCGACACTACCGGAAGATATTCTTTAGTAAAATCAACATCACATTAGGATCCATTATTAGTGTATCAAAAAATTTCTATAAGGATATATATTTGTAAATATATCTTGGATGATGTAGATTGAAACCTATAAATTCATAAGTTAAGGAAATACATGTAACATATCAGTTACCCTTATATGTCATTGGATTCCCATTTATGTGTTTAATATTTTGAAAATTATCAACCATAATTATAACCTTTATTATATAAAATGGATGAAATATGTAAAACAAATTTCATGTTTAAATTTTAAGGACTCAAGTTATTAAAGGGATGAATAATTTATTGCCCTGAGTTTTAAAAAAATAAAACTATGTTCGATATTGTTTGTGATATGCAACAACGGACATAATGAAATAATTAATACATAAATATGACCACTTTAACCATTCCATTAAATTTCATAATATGTTTAGTATTATCTTATTTATGAAGTATATACATGTAAAATATATTTAAAAATTCTTTTTAATAAACAATCAATTTTTGGTACTCTCTGTTTGTTCTTCAAAATATGTTTTCTACAAAAATTGTTTTTTATTTCATTTCAAAAAATATATAATTATATTCTAGAACATGTAGAAAATTTAATTCATAGAATAAACTAATTTTTATAAATTATTATAAAAAAATTAACATGGGTTGAAAATTTATTATGTTTTAGAAAATATATTTTTTTCTATTAATAGTGAACAATACCTTTTTCCCTATAAAATTTTCATTTATTTTAATAAATTAATTTATTTAAATGTAAAATTATACCATTAATTTTCTTTAAAGTAAAATAATAATTATTTAATTATATTTAATTTAATTAAATAAATTTCAATCATCTTTATTCATTTTTTAATTTAAGTTTATTTTTATAATTTAAAACACATTTTTTTTAAAATATTTTAAATTCATAAAGATTCTTATTTTTAAGTAATTAAAATAACCCCTAATAAGAAATTATTTATATTAAATTTTTATTTTACATATATATATTTAGTAATTTAAATTCATATAGTTATGATTACTAGTTATATAGTTAATGAAAAATCACATTTTCCATTAAAATGCATTTATCGAAAAACTACTTTCCATCACACATGAGGGTTTATTTTAAATTAATTTCATTCAGACATGTTAATTTATTTTGATTAAATGGATTCCATATTTTAAATCACCATAATTAATATTATGTAATATGTTTAGAATAATGTTTGGATAATATGAATAATAAAAAGGGTAACTATTTATTACCATTGTAAGAATAAAATAGATTAATTTTGTGTAAAATAATAAAAACAATAATTTAATAAAGTATATAAAAAAAGTAAACATAATAAAATGAATATATTTTTATTTCATTTAGATTACTATTATATTTAATTATTCTTTTTTTAATAAATAAATTATTATGTTATCATTTATATAAAAATTTATATTTTGATACAATAAAACAAAAGATCATTTTTTATTATTATTAAAACACAATTAAGAGTTATATTTTTAGGTTCTTATGAATTATTTAAATAGATAATATTTTATTGAAATATTTTTTAGAAATATTTTTTATTAAATATAAACGATCTCAGAATATTTACTAAGTCAAATGAAATTTTTATAAGGGTTTTAAACTTTTATTGTAAAAAAATTCATCATATTTGAAAAAATTTCATTTAATATTTTTACGTTAAAAAAAATGTTAAATAATTATTTAGATAAAATAAATATTATTTTAGGATTCATTATTTCAAAATTATCCAACTATTAATTTTTTATAATTCTTTGAGATAGTCGAATTTTCATGTAAAAATTAAATACCGTATAAATATACGGTATATATTATGACATCGTAATGACCCAAAATTGATGTTGTGACTACTATAATGGGTATCCACATCCATATATTTGTTTTCCATATTAAATAATTTGCTTTTATGTTTATTTGATTAATTTTTGCAAAGCCTTTGTGAATCCTCAAAAAACATTAATATATTTTAACTTTCGTAAATTATTTCATTAAGTGTGTGACTCACTTTTACATAAGAAAGGGTATTATTTTATTTTTTATTTCCCTTTTCATCATAATATGATGAAATACACAACTTTTTTTAGAAAGCATGGGGAAAATCATGTGAAGGTCTGTCTTTTTAGTTATTTTATTATATAGAGTCGAAAACATATGTTTAATAAATAATAAATAAATCCCCACTAATTCCATATAAAATCCCACCCATGTTCCCTTTTCACTTCATATAAAATAATTATAGCTCCTCCTTAACATGTTATCCCCTTTTTAGTGTCCTCCCAAGGTTCACGAAGATCTAAAATAACTCTTCTGAAGCATTCGTCGTCACACAATCAAGTATGGAATCTTCTCATTCTCCAATTTTTTTTAGTTTATTATTTATCTTATGCATTATATTTCAAATTCTTAATGATGGGATATTTATTTTGAGATCTCAATTACTACCCATTAGATGTAAAAATGATGACAGCTCCCTTTTTCTCTCATTAACCAATTTTATTATTTTTAAGTGACATCGTTATGCTTATGAATTTTCACTATGATTTTCCAAGCCAAAACAATTGCGTAGTGAATACCATAACCATTTACTATTAAGGTTACTAACCTTTATAAAAGTATACTTATTGGAACTTGGGCTTAAATTTATTTATTCTACACTCCATGATAATATAAAAAATTATAATAATAAATGAATGCATGATGTATAATGTATGTTACACACATAATAATAAGAATAAAACAAAAGTCACGGGAGCACCCATGTTTATATAGCGCTCTAATGCCTTGAGTGATGTTTATTTCCCTGAGATATCATGTTGGTATTGAGAGTGAACCTGATTCATTTATGGTTCTTTTTACTTCATGATGTAATGGAATTTATCCTTAACATATGTCTATGATTCAGTGTTTTTGTTTTTTTCCAAATTTCCCATGTTGCCTTTATGATTACAAAGTTCTATCATGACTTATCATTCATGTTTATAATTATCATTCCATTTTCGACCCATTTATACTACTATTTTATAAAATAAATTACCATAGAAATTTTATATTCCTTTACTAGGAGTTATAGCTCACCCCGTTATAATGTATGTCCTATGGATATGTTATTCAGTTTTAAGTGAAAGCATGTTAATGATGATTTTAATAAATATGATGTTTTTCTATTTTAAATTTTTATGTAATGTTCCTCATTCCATAATAAACTATAATTTTAGATATTTTGTTTTTTATTAAGTGTAAAATTATGTAACAAATCAAATATTAAAGTGTAATTAAGATATTGGTTGTTTAAAACTACAGACAGGTGTGTGGTTTAACCTAGAATTCAACATGGTTTAATAACTCATGCACTTATATAAACAGGTCTACAAGGTTATGTAATATAGTTAGCACTAGAAGTGTACCAACCATTACCCCTAGGCTTTATTTTTTGAAATCCCCAACTTTGGGATATGATCCCCAAGGAAAATCGTGAAACCTCCAAGTTACCTTTTTTCATTGTTTCACATCTTAAAATAACACATCTAGGAATTACATTGATAATAGTACTATTCCAATTCACTGATAAATAATTGAAATTTCCACAAATATTAAAATAAAATTACTTCTATATTTTTTAACCCATATGGATGCCTGATTTTTTAAAACAGACCAGTTATTTTTCTCTCCATTATAAACAAAGTTTTCTATCCTTGTCAATAAATTTTATTAATAATATCAATCAATTATATATTTATATATTAATGATTCTATGAGGAACATGGGGTTTATTTAGATATTTTATAGTCATTTTTAGTGCTTATGAAATACATGCTAATATTTTGAAATGAATTTTTTGGGAGGTTAAATTACTTAAAAACATTGTTTCTAACCTAGAATTTCTATAGAATATAGAAAGTTAGAGGATATTATTTATTATGAGATTTCAAAAAATCATAATCCAATGTCCCTCTAGGATTATTGGTTACTACCATTACTTGTTTTAGGGTTTCTATTATCTTACTACAACAATGAAATCAATGATGAAGAATTTTGTGAACTAATGGGATGTTAAATATAAATATATGTTTTTATTCATTGATTATAATATCCAAAAGTATATATTTTCCTAAAAAAATTAAACTTTTTGATAGGGAATTCAATTTAAGTATCATTATGTATATTATTTCTTTTTAAAATATAAACACTAAATGGGGAATGTTGTTTTTTAATATCTTAGTGAGAACAATCAAGTGGGTATTAATAATGAATTTAAAGATATGTGGATGATTTTATAACATTTCATTGAATTACATACTAATTTGTATAAAGATTAAGGTTGTGTACTCTTCATACATTTTACCCTCATCTCACCCTTGGTGAAGTGAGTAAAATATGGTATAAATTAAAAGATGGATTGAATAATATTTCTAGGGGATTATAAGTTCTTGTTTATGTAATGGGTTGGCCTCTTGATGTTGATTAATTCTTATATTTCAATGTATATTTTTTACCTATAATTCAATAATATGTGATGAGGTATATTCATGTTTCTCATTGGATTTTTTATCACTCTTTAACTAATCTCAACCATAGTGTTTAATGACAATATTAGTATTCAATAACGAATTATTACATGGTCGTATTTATTTAAATTTTATTTAACTTTTTATAAGTAATTCATTAAAATATAATATAAAAATTATTTCAATAATTATTATATATTATATAGTTTAAATATTATTATGTAATTATTTATTTTTAGCTACTTTGTTGATTAATTGAAAAGGTACATGGGTGTTCATAATTATTATTGATTAGTTTGGTAAATTTAGAAATATAATTACAAATAAAATAAACTCTTATTGATGATTATATTACAATGTTTAATATCTGTGAGATTTAGATACATTGATGGATAATAAATAAAATTATTATTGATCATTTTGATATATATATATATATATATATATATATATTAGAGATATAATAATTTCTTGGGTACTCAATTAATATAGTGAAACTCTTTTTTTATATATAGAAATAACATAAATTTTGCAGAATATATAAAACATTATACAAACAGACTCCAAAAGACCATACTAGTATAGTAAAATTGGAAATATTGAAACATAAACAATAGTACATAAATGAGCTACATTATCTCCCACTAGGTTCTTCTTAACTATCACCCATGACAAACATGTCAAAAATAATACATATCTTCATAAAACTGGGTAAGAAACATAAAAAGGTGTGAGGTAAAATGCTCAGTAAGGGAAAACAGGGGAGATATGTATGCATAATCATGAGCATAATGATATGAGAGAATGACCATGAAAATAGAAGTGCATACCCTATATTTCAAAGATCATATACATGAATCACGACATAAAGAATGGAAATTCATATGATATAAATCAGAAGAAAATAATGAACACAATCCAAAAAATCATAACATATGAATAAAATAAGGAATTGTAGAAAACACATAAGAATATAATATTATTTCCATAGTATCCAAGTAATTGCTTCCAAGAGAAAATTGGTAGTAAGGTTTCACTCTCCATACCATCTTGGTTTTAATGGTTCACTCCCATGACCATCTTAGTAGCATGAGTTCACTCATCATACCATCATTGTTATCATAGTTTACACCCATAGCCATTTTATTTTATCTCATGAGATATACATCTTTACCCAATGCATTTGAGGGAGATATTGGTCCCACCTATCTCATTGTAAAAACAAACATATATGTTCCAAATGACATAAATAATCATAACATAACAAATGAAATGACATGGCTATTATAAATATTTATTCATATGATAACCTATGAAAGATGACAGGTTTCATAATCATTTCATTATAAACATAACTCAAGAAAACAATAGGGTTTCACAAGAATATAACCATTGAAATATAAATGAATTTCATAAAAATATAACCCATAAAAGAGAAGAAAGATTCATAATTACCATAAAAATAAACCTAACTACTCAGAGAAATAATATCGTTGAAACCATTAGATCATTTATAAGAAAGGAATTAGAAACATCGACTGATGTCATCTTAGAATGAAAATGATTTTGAAATATCTTTCAGAAAACAATTCTTAAGGAAAATATCCATTATTCATTGAAAATATTTTTTTAATGCATTAAACCATTAGAAAATCATTTTCATAGAAAATACCTTGAAAACATATAAATAAGAAATTGAATAAATTCTAAACCCCTTTTCATTTACAATGTATAAAATAAGATTAAAAATATTTTTAAAATATTTTTTCTTTGAAAAAACTTTTAAAACATTTAAAGAAATCTTGAAAATGTTTAGGGAACTATTTTATTGAAAATAACTTTGAAAGCTTTTGAATAAGTCACGAAAACATTTTGAAAATTATTTCATTGAAAATAACATTTAAAACATATAAATAAATATTGAAAACATTTTGAAACCCATTTATTTGAAAATTAAATTGAAAAATTATCAATAAATCTTTATTTTTTTGAATCCCTTTATAATTGAAACATATAAAGGAATCCTGAAGACGTTTTGAAAACTATTTACCTTGAAAATGTATAAAATATGTTTGAAACCATGTTAAAACGTTTTTTAAAAAAAAATTGAAAACATATAAAAAAATTGGATTTTTTTTTAAAAAATTAATTTAATAAAAAAATAGAAATTAACATTTTATACATGAATATGATGATTTATAGAAATAACGGTGATTAAATGTGTACATGTCGTACAATTTAAAAATAACTTTCCTTTTACATGGTAAAAGGTTAGAAAAATAAATTTTTCATAAAATAAAAAGAATATTCCTTTTAAAAAATTGGTAAAACATAAAAAATTAAAAAATTAATTTCAATGATTATAGGATAATTGTATGATATTCTTGGAAAACACTTTTTAGAAAACATTATATTGAAGGAACATAGATTTCCAACTAAATAGAGGGTAATGTTGGGCTTTCTTAAAAGAAATTTATTTACTATATTATGTACTAAAGAGTGAAAAAATGGTACCAATGCATTGAATTACTATAGAATAATTATATTCATGTCTGTTCTTGATATTTGGATCATAATATTTCATCAAATGATTCATAAACATAAGAAATCTTTAAAAGTGATGATATTGTTTCGATAAACTCTTAAAACATTGAAACATGGTTTGCAACACTAAATATATCAAAATGAAATTACATGAAGCTTAAAATATCATGAATTGAAATAAAGTCATGATAATTAAATTAAATTATAAGTATATAGACCTCAAAAAGAATTTAGGTGCATAACAAAACCTGGGTCTCAATGAAGGAAAATTGAAACAAACCTATTTTAACCAATATGGTAACTTTTGAAACATAATAACCATGAAATAAATATCATATAATCGTCATATAAATACCCATAAACTTATGTATAAGAATAATTTAATACATCAATGGTTAGTATATACACAATGCAAAAAGAATGGGTGGTGAATAAAGCATGTATCTCAAAGAAATAAAAATTTAGTTGAAATCTCATTTCCCTGTGTCTTAAGTCTCATCATACTCATTCAAACCACATGAATAATAAATACAAATTTATTATAAATATTTTACATAACCAAATTATTATATATATATATAATACCATATATGTCTTGATTATGAACTTATATTAACCTATTTTTAACAATCCTATGTAATGATTTCACTTCAAAAAATATATGCTTTGTTCTTTGTATGTGTATTAATTTGTTATTTATTTTTTCCTAATACTTATATCATGATTTAAATAATTTACACCATGATATAAATATCATTTATATTCAGTATATTTGTATTATAATAATCTATATAATATAGAATCATGAAATGGAATACATTGTTCATGGAGATGGCAAGTTGTACATACGTATAAACTATGTTTCTATTTTTATTGACGTGTTGAAAGAAAACAAGAAAATAAAATGTATATATATATGAATTATAATTTTATTTTAATTATTATTTAATATATATCATATAATTTCACTAAATATATCCTTAAAACATTCCACGTAGTGTGTGAACGAATCGCATCGCTTTGCGGTGGCGGTAGTCCACACTTCCCCAAACAAAATTATCATATTTAAACCACGTGGAAATTATATTGATATTGGTTATAAAAGAGTTAAAGAAGCATAAATAAATAATAAATATAATATATAAAATATAAATAGTTATTCCAACATAAGTTTCCCCCAATGAGAGGCGGTAGTTCATCATACACATAAACAATATGTCCATTACCCATTAGATGGTGGTGTGTGTAAGTGTTGGTAAAACCATAAGCCTAAAAAATAATTGTATATTAAGAATATAGGTGTTTTTATAAAATCATGGAATAAAGGGAGTGTAGGGAATGTAAATATAAAATAAAATAAGGGGTTTGAGAGACGATGTTGCCTCTTAATCGGGTAACTCCTTTTGGTCAGTGCCAAAATGATTCATTAGATTTATTTTTTCCAAAATAGATGCATAAAGGACGAGGGGTTGGATTTTTGGTGGTTTATTAGGATGATATTGGCCGAACCTAAGTGTTTTGATAGGTGTTAAGAAATGGAAGATGTGGTGGCCTTTTATTGGGATGTGAAAGGTCACACTAGGCATTTCTGATAACAAGTTAGTTGTACCCACACTTTTGCCTAACCACAATCATAAAAATGAAATAAACTCAAAAATGAACGAATAATGGAATGAAATTGAGGTTTGGACATATTTATAGGTCATTTAGGGATTAAATTTATGTTATAGTACTTTATTAACATGATTTTTCTCTTAACTGTTATAATTAATTTTAACCAATTTCACTAATAATTTTGGTCAAAAACAATTTTAACCTTATCTAAAATTATAAATTTGGGTGATTCAAAATATGGAATCCATTTTTTAAGATTATAATAACCTGAGATGAAAAAATTAATTTTAAATTAATCCCACTTATGAGACAAGACTACGTGTTTTTAAAGTAAAATCGTCCAAACCCTTTCTACGTTTTTATACACATTTTGATATTAAAATTGATTCTAATGACTCACATTGGATTAATGGATAAAAATATGATCTAATTAAACATTGAAACAAAAATAAAATAAAATTTATACTTTTATATAAATTAGATGAAAAGGTGGTTTTGAATTAAAATCTGAAATTTTTAGGTATTTATCCAGGAAGGATGTTTCCCCGAAAAATACCCAATATTTACATGAAGATAATTATGAAATTATAAATTAAAAAAAAATAAATTTTATTATATAAAATTAAATATAAAGATGTGTCTAAAATTAATTTTGTTTTTAACCATTATTACATGGAATTTAATTTATTTTAAAAAATAGTATACCTAAACTTATAAGGGCTTTATCCCCCCCTTAAAATGAATTTCACCCTCGAAATTCAGTTGGGTTATATAATGATTAATACATGAATGTTTCATTCATATAACCCCACATCGTAAAAATGGATACTAAAACATCCCCTAAAAAGGGAAGGATGGTACCATAACAGTTACTTAAAGTGACATATTACTCGGTTTCCAAATAAGAGAACACAGATTGGGGGTAAATATTATACATTGAGGAAAAGAATAAATATTTATAGAGAGTGATTGTGATCATCAATAAAAAATATTTTATGATCAATGAAAATTTGAGAACCTCAGGGTCATAAATCTAAGATGGTTTATAAGTCCATCAGTTAAATAAAAATTAAGGTATTGTTACTATTTTTTGATTATTATCCAATCTTTGAGTACTTATTTTTTTGACTAAGAATATAAGTAAATATACTAAAATGATATATTTCTATAAAAAATCATTCTTTAGTTTTGATTTTCTAAATTTATAATTCATCCATTACTTCATTTAATGGACATCCAAAAATTAACATAACTTCATAAAAAGCTAAATATACTTTTACCAGATCATAAGGACCATAAAAACATGAAATGAATAACTATATATCTCCCACTATTCTTAAAACTCAATATGGGTTGTACATTAATATATAGAAAAAACTAACACTATTATTTAATCATAACTAAATATTAATGAAAAATAATTATACATTTACTAGGAAGTCATGTAGGACAATGGTAGACATGAAACACTTATCGTCCTTTGGTCTTGTGTTCAAGACTCGCGAACTTTCTAGACTTGATTATTTTTCACATGACATACATGATGTCCTTTTCTAAAACCATACTAATAAAATTTCCAAAATATGATGCACATCCTTAAAATGATGTTAATCACTAAAAATCCATTTAACCACAAATTTCTATAGAATCTCAATACATAAATACATCCAATGAAGATTAAATTAAAATTATCATGAATAGTTAACCATATAAACCTATGAAAGATGATAACACAACACCATATAAAAAAAGTAACGATATCATATTAACATTGATCCCCAATACATAACAACGTTGATATTGGTTATTAGAGTCTAAACATGTGAATTTCCTCATGAAAAATTCTCATGGATCATGGTAATAACCTAAATTACGAAAAATAATTTTGAAAAACATGAATGTCTCCTTATTCCAAATATTACAGGATATAATCCACAAATCCAAGAAGTTGTAAAATTCATCCATGATAGCATGAATTACTTTTCAATATGTCCTTATTTAGTTCTAAGGTAATCATCACTGTCTGATTTACATATTCATATCCCACATATCATTATCCAAACAACAATATCTTAATATATGGAACCTATTATGGGTTATTTTTCCCTTAATCATGTGTTTTCTATAGAAAACACCTTGTGATTATATCACTATTCAATTCCATCTGAACCATTCAATTTTCTATTTTAAATTCATAGAAAATAAATAAACTAAAAAATCCTTATAAATTTCAGCATCCATATAACATAATTTTTTAACCCAAATAATTAAAATCTTTTATTATTCAACTGTATCTTTATTCCATGAGCAAGGCTACCTCATCCAATTACACAATACCTTGTTTCTTTAATATTTCATTTGTAGTCTATTTATCATCTGCAATGTAACCATTACTCCCACCACCATGTTGATTATATTAAGTATCATTCTTCTTGGGACATTTAGATTCGTAATAGACATTTAATCCACACTTAACCATCAATGACGACTTTGGGCGGCCAATATTCTCATCCATTTATTTTACCAAACTCTTTATTTTTTCTTTTATGTCACCTGCTTTATGTTCATATATTCCATAATCAAAACGTCTGCTTGTTCCTCTAATACATTCACATAGTAGATTATTAAATATTATTTCCTCCATGGTGTCCATTACATGGACTATCATCAAACAACTTCTTTTTATTCCTTGGTAAGTCTGAGAGTTATTTAAGTTGTATGTTTTTAATCATATTCTATGAAAATTGATTAGGATTGATAACAAAAAATATCACTCCTATTATCATCCTACATAACTTCTCATTAACAATTCATCCATCACAATCAATGTTAATATATTTACATCAAGTTCCAACCATAGAGTAAATCTAGAATCATAGTGTCGGAATTACTTATCTTACTAGAAAACAACATAGTCATGAAAATAATTACTTATAGGATGTATAAATAATGACACATACCTTAATCCACGACACCCTATGTTCATCTATGGTTATTCATAGCCAACATATATTTAAATTCTTCCTAATTGTTCATGAAGAGTATTGTGAATTCCAAAATCATATAACCCAGGAGTGTCAAACTAGGTGTACAACAAGGCTCATTTTCATTTACTAGATTACCCATATTGAGGCCCAGAACATCATTTCAATGTTTTCACCCCTAGGTAAATTCATGTAATATCCACATACACTTGTATTATCAATACATTGATGTATTTATAAGAAATCACTCAATCAATTCTTTACCAAATTTACATTACATTCTCCTAAACAATAACTCAACCTTATATTATCCTTAGAGACATACCTATAAAAATCTTTAGAAATATACCATTGGGTATCAATAAGGATTTCTCATCCTAGTTTTCAAAGTTAAAATAAACCTTTTCTATGATACAAACAATATTGGCCCCCATTTTTCATACATAAAAATTTGATGACTTTTTAAAATACATACAACATTACAAAACACACTCCTAATGACTATAGATTTCTAGTTCCATTGGAAACATGGAAACATAAACATAGGTACATAAATGAACAATATTATCTCATACTAGGTTCTTATGAACTATAAACATTATTAGACAAATAAAAAATAATATATATATTTATAACCTGGAAAAGGAAACATAAAATTTGGTGAGATCAAATGTTCTCAGAAAAGGATAAAAAAGAAGATATGTAAGTATGATCATGAGAATAAGGGTATGAGATCATTATAATGATAATATATGATCATACCCAACATGTAAAATAGCATATCCCTGAATCATGGAATAAAGAATGTTAGTTTATAAGACATTAATCATATGGAAATAACGAACATAATCAAAGAATAACGTAGGTATAAAACATTGAATTTTGGGAAAAAATATAAGTATATAATATGATTTCAATAGTATCCATGGAATCAATTCCAAGGTCATATTAGTAGTAAGGGTTCACTCGCCATACCATCATTGAAGTCATGGTTCAATCACATGGACAAATTAGTAGTATGAGTTCACTCCTCATACCATATTGGTAGACCAGGTTCACTCTCATGGCTATCATAGTAGTCAAGGTTCACTCCCAATAACATATTTTTTATCTCATGAGATATAAATAATTACCCAATGAATTGGAGGGAGATATAGGTCACATCCTTCCCATAGTTAAATCATACATACATATTCCACAATATCATAAATAATCATATCATAACCCATAAAATGAATTGGGTATTATAACTATCTAATCGTATTATAGCCTATTGAAAAATGATAGATTTCACAATCATTTCATCAGAAAAATAACTTGTGAAAAGAAGAATTTTTTAAAGAATATAACCTATGAAACAAAATTATATTTCATAAACATATAACCCATAAAAAAGAAATGAGTTTCATATATATCATAAAATTTAACATAACTATTCAGATAAAGTATATGGGTGGAACCTTTAAACTTTTTCCTATAAAGGCTTGGGTAACGTCGAAGAATTTCATCTTATATGGAAAATAATTTTTAAATATCTTTCACAAAAAATAATTTCTTGAGGAAAATATCAATTTTACATGAAAAAATATATTTAATTCATAAATCCATTTGAAATTAATTTTATTTTAAATTACCTTGAAAACATATAAATATTATATGAAATAATTTTGAAAACATTTTCCTCAAAAATATATAGAATAATATTTCAAACATTTTAAAAACATTTTTCATTAAAATTAATCAAAACACATTAAATGAAATATTGAAAATGTTTTCAAATAAATTTTACTAAAAATAAAATTTAAAACTTTTAAAGAATGCATGAATACATTTTGAAAACCATTTCTAGAAAAATAACATTTCGAACTTATAATGAAATATTTAATATTTCGTGAAACCCATTTCATAGAAAATAACTTTGAAAACATATATAAATGGATTTAAAATGATTATAAAATATTTTTACATGAAAATTTATAAAATAATATTGAAAAAATTTTAAAAACTATTTTCCTTCAAAACATATAAAACATGTCTGAAAACATTTTGAAAACCATTTTATTTAAAAAAAATTGAAAACTTATAAATAAGTCCTAAAAATTTTATGAAAACAATTTGTTTGAATAAAAATTAAAAAAATAAATATTTAACTTTAAATCATTAAAGGGAATATTTAAAAAATTTATAATGGGTAAATATATAAATTCCACATGAGGTAATAATTGTAATCTTATTTTAGAGTGAAAGGATAGAAAAATACCTTGTTTAGAAAAAAAATATCCCATTGAAATCATTGGTAAAAGGAAAAATGGAAAAAAAATATTTCAATGAATATTGGATAATTTTATAATATTCACAGAATACGTTTTATGAAAACATGGTATTGAATGAATATTGATATCTGATCGAATGGAGGGTAAATTTAGACTTACTTAAAATAACATTCTTACCTATCTTATGTACAAAATATTGAACAAATGGTACCAATACATGAATATATTATGAATCTCCAAAAGAGAATAAAGTTCATTATTTTTCTTGAGATATTTATCATAATATTTCATCAAAGTAATCATAACCAAAAACAATTTTGAAAAGTGGGGAGATTTTTTTAACAACATATTTAAACTGAGTAACTTGGGATCATATTCTAAATGTATTAAAAGGAAATTACATGAATCATAAAATATGATTAAAATAATTAAATTTCTTATATTAAATGAAAAATGTAAGTATATACACTTATAAAAAAATTTGGGTGCATAACAAAACAAGTGTCTCAAAAAAGGTAAATTGAGACAAAACTTTTTTTACCAATTTGGTATCTTCGAAAACTTACACCAATGCAATAATGATCATAGAATGGATATATAAATACACATAAATTTAATTATATTAAACATTAAATATTACATGGTAAATATACACACCATACAAAATTAATGGGTGGTGAATAAAGCATTTGTCTCATAGAAATTAAAATTGAGATGAAATCACCTTACCTTGTGTCTTGACTCTTGTCTTAGTTTTTATAACCATATATACAAAAATATAAATGTATTATAAATATTTTAATGAAACATATTATTATATATAATACCATATATGTTATGATTATTTCTTTATATTACCCTGTTTTTGAAAATCACAGATAAGGTTTCACTACGGGTAATATCTGTATCGTTCTTTTCATGTGTATTAATTTCTTAAATCTTTTTTTCCAATAATTTTGTCATGATTTAATGAATATAAATAATGATATAAATATAATTTATATTAATTGTATTTTTATTACTATAAACTATATGACATAGAATTATGAAATGGAACACATTTTCTATGGTGTCGATAAGCCGTACTTACGTGTGGATGTTGTGTCTATTTTTATTGATTAATTGAAAGAAATAAAGAAATTGGGATGTAAGAATATATATATATATATATTAATTAATGTATAATTACTATTTCATATATATCATACACTTTCACTAAATTCATCCTTAATACATTCCTTCTAGTATGTGAACGAACCGCATCGCTTTGAGGGGGAGGTAGTCCACACTTCCTCAAAAACAATATCGTATTTACACAAGGTGGAAATAATAAAGAAATTTATTTTTAAAGGATTAAAGAACATTAAATAAATAATAAATATAATATATACCTCATGTAAACATATTTTGGTAGTAATTTAAAACATGAGAGTCGGTAAAGGAAAAGTGTACAATCAACATTTAGTGAGGCGGTAGTTAATCGTACAGGTAAACAATATGTTCGTTACCCATTAGATAGAGGTTTCTGTTAGTGTATGTAAAACAAATTACCATAAATAAATCCTATTATATTGATGATACTTTTGTTTCAATAAAATCATATAATAAATTGAGTGGAATGGTGGATAAAGAACAAAAAATAATGGAGTTTGATAGAAGACGTTACCTTTTAACCGGGTAACTCTTTTTGGTTTGTGGCAAAAGGGTTCCTTGTATTGATTTAGGAAAACAATGGATGAATTAAGGTTGAGGGTACTAATGTTTGGAACTATATTGGTTGGATATTTTCCAAACCTAAGAGGTGTGATAGGTTTTAAGATTTTTAAGAGGTGGTGTCCTTTTTCATGGAAGGGAAAAGACATGCTTGGAATTTCTAAAAACATGAGAGGTATACCCACGTTTATACCTATAAAAATTTATAAAAAAACATAAAAACTCAATAATGTAAGGTTAATTTTCTAATAAGGGGAATTAAATTGGTTTTGGAAAAGTTTCGTGGTTATTTTGGGACTTAAATTTAGGGGTTTGTATTCTTTTTAACCTAAATTTTATCTTAACCGTTGTAATTCATTTTAATGAAAATCAATAATATTTTTGGAAAAAAATGTTTTCTATACTAAAAAATATAAATTATTATGATTACAAAAAATTAATCCATTTTTCTAAATTATCCTCACCAAAGTTGAAGAAATTATTTTAAAATTAATCCCATTGACATGACGACATTGAAGGTTGTTAATGTAAAAAAAATACGAAATATTGATATGTTTTTATACCCAATTTCAAAGTGAAATTGATTCCAATTAGCTAAATTGTATTAATTGTTAAAAATATAATCTAGTCAAAATTTGAAACCAAATTTAAATATAATGTATCCATATAAATAAATTACATGAAAATTAAAATTTGAATAAAAATCTAGTATTTTTACTATTCATACAAACAATGATGTTTCTCAGAGAAATCCAAAAAAATAAACTTATGACATTTCAAAATTATAAATTAAAGAATAATATTATTTCATAAAGTTAAATCTATAAATTTGTCTAAATTAAATTTATTTATTTTACATAAGAACATGAAATGTAGTCTATTTGTGATAATAGTATTTTAAAACCTATAAGGACTTTAGAAAAAATTATACCTTTCAGTTCCAAAATTTATTACTTATATAACCCCATTTTAATAAAAAAAATTACAAGTAGTTGTAACTATTAATATTACTACATTTAATGGCTATATTATAATTATATCATTCAAATATTGATAACAATTAAAAGATGATTTGTATAAAATTAGTTTTGCATGTAATGTATTCTATGTTGGTGTTACAAGTTGTATATGACATGTCAGTATTATGTGTAATGTATACCAAGATTCAAGCCTACATAATTGTTCTATGTAGAGAATAAAAACAATTATGTTGTGTGTAGTGCATGATTTACTATGTTTTTCATATAATGCAATCCAAACCCATTTAATTTATATAAAATAAACTATTTTCAATGTTTCATGAAATGGAAAATATCAAAAATGTTAGAATAACACGAAAAAGGATAATTAAAAAATTCTTGGGTTGTTACAATAAATGTTGATATGACTTCTCATTTAACGAATAGTTATACTGATAGTATACATTTGTCGTATAGGATATAACATGGAATCCACAAGGAATATGGTTTACTCCCTATTAAACTAGTTTACAAAAAAATATTTTAGTAGTGTATTATAGCAGTTTAAAAGAACCAGCGATCATAACAAATTAGTGTGATTTCAGTACATTTCGTGGATTTTTGATCCACATAAGCCTCTTAGACATTATTAAATGTTATCTAGGCTATAAAATTGTATGTACCTATTCCCATTTTGTGAAAAGGATGTGACTTGATAAATCTGGAACTCTCTCAACCATGGAAAAATGTAGGCTCCATGGGTTGGGTGAACTCATAAGTGAGATAGTTGAGCTGAAAACTATTAACTATTCACTCACCCAATTATGTGGAATGGATGGGATCCTTTCTTGGATACTCTATATACAATGGTACTAGTATGATGTTTTGGAGTTATATATTGATGGGAAAAAGGGTTCTATATAAGAATATTCAAGTGGGATACTAAAAAGGGAGAATTTTGTACAAGAACCTATCATCGAAGATTACTTCTAGATGATAATATGGGATAGAGGTGTTCCCTATAATTATTCAACAAACTAGTAGTTTATATTAGCTTTGGTTGGGGTAAATGTAGAATTTAGGACTTCTACCACAACTGAAGTAATTTTATTAGCTGGTTGTATGGTCGGCATGGTCAATGTTTGGTGAAAATAATATTCTATTATTATTAAGGTTGGAGAAACCATGAATTCAACCTTTGGACACCCATGTTCTAAGTCCCATATTCCTATTCTCTTTCATGACATTTAATTTAATAAAATAGGTTCATTGGGTGATTTCCATTTTCTATGGGGAGATATAAGACTTGTAAAACTAGGGTTCTTTTGTGTTTTTGTGTGTGTTTGGTTTCATATAATCCCTTTAACTATAATAAATGAAAATAAAATGAAGGACTAAAAATATATGTTTATAATATTTTTTTTAAATATATTTCACTTTATTTTATCAATAAATTTACAGGGTATGGTAAAACCATGTACATTAATTACAGTTTCATTATAATACTATTGGCTTAGAATTTAATTAGATTCCTCGGATTATGCTCTAATAGAACATGTAGTTTTGAATACTAATGTGTTGTATGTGAGAAGGTTATGTGTATTTATTTGTTCTTATAATAGTATATGATAATTCTAATTAGGTGTAAATTTTTATGAAGTTGTTACCCAAAATACTACTTCTGAATAGTTCATATATTAACCCAAAAATGTTGACATCTTCATTTTTTTGTTGGAGAAAATATCTTTATTTATGTATCCCTTAAATTGGGGAATCAATAATTAGTAAATCATAGTAAATTAGAATTATTATTTTTATAATAATTATAACCACTAATTAGGATTGGAAAGGTTGATTAAAAATTTATGTTACCTCCAAATGATAGTGTAAACCATGATTGTTTCATATATTTTTAACTAGGGAAATAGGGAAAAAATATCATGTACTTCATTAGGATGATATATCATTGGATCTCGAAGAGTAATTCATTGAAAATATGGGTTTTTAATCTTGGAGAATAGATATGTTTGGATAAATTTATTCCACTTATATGTGTTCTCTACAATCATAGACTGGGAATGGAGTATAATTTGGAGGCAGAAATGGAAATGACCTCTCATTGACTATATTTAACCATTATATATACCAAAGGATGATTATCAAGGATGATAATCACTATTATAGTGTGTTTGTTAATACTATATATTTTCATGTTCATTTTATATTTTAATTTATTTGAATTGTAACTATATTGATATAATTGGAGGTAATTTTGTGACATATGTGTGAAGAAAAGTAGAAGGTTTTGGGAAAGAGAACAATTTATTTGCAATTATATATCATGTACTATATGGTATCAATTAATGATGTACAATATATATGGTTTGATAGGAAAAGGGGATGGATGTGTCAAGCCCGGTCAACATATTGTATGTTTGAAAATTATAAGGGGTTGAAAGTCACCAAGTGCATAGTGTTTAGGCACTAAGGGACAGTTGTTTTCTCAAAGGGGTTTTAACAATGGAAATTTCATGAATGATATGAAATATTATTTTTACTTTTATAATTAATTTCTCATCTCCATGGTCATTAATATGATTATCTTTCCCTATAATATATCTCCCACTCTCTGGTTTCCTCATATGATTTCTCCATAACTTCAAGGAATAATTTTTTTCATTTTGTTTAATTATATTTTTTAGGGTAGGAACATAAAAATTCATAGCATTTTCTTTTATGGGGTTGGGATTTGGTATTTTTTTAATTAATTTTTTTCCCATAGTTATTTTAAATTTATTTGGCATTACTAGTCAATGAGTAGGTATTAAAGCTTCTAATTGGTTGAGATTTTTTTCAAAATAAGTTATATGTTACCTCTATCATTCTTTAGATTTTATTTTACAATTTATATTAAATTTTATAATTGTTATTGTGCTATAATTTTACGTGTGAACATAATCTGATGTTAGTTTTTTCCCTTGTTATTGTGATTTTAAAAGATTAGGTATGTTATATGATCATGTTATAATTTTTATTCATGGATGAAATATTTTATTAACATTGAATAAATGTTATATAAATTATATATTAATTGAGTAAACTAGTGAGTTTCTAGTGATCATAATAAAATTACATAATAATGATTTATATTATATAAGAATCCATTTTTTGTTTTATGGATAATAAATTGACTGTGAAATGAATATTTATATTTTTAATTAAACACTGTAATGATAATTTGTTTCTTGTAGTTATATGAGATTTGGGATAAAACTGATCAAAAAAAATAATAATATTTTTTACTAGATTATAGTGGTTTTATAATGACATTCATGGATTTTAAAGTTTCACTAATTTCATGAAATTTTATTTGAGTTAACATAATGGATAAATATTAGTGGGAAAATATAGTAATACTAGACTGAGATAGAATATGAGACATAAAAAGTCTGAAATGTGTATTTTATGATTAATATACTTGAATGAAATGTATTATTGAGGTGAAAAATCATTGAATAGGTTTTTAGTATTTTCATAAGTGTTTTGAAAAAAAAATTCAATTATTTCTTGGATCTAAAAAGAAGATGATTAATAGAATGTCATGTTGAATTGATAAAAAAGTAGTTTGATATTGTTATATATCTCTTTTCTTTAAATTCATTGAGTATACATAATGTGTAGAAATAATTTTTTAAGTTATAAAATCAATGTATCTGTTTGGATCCATGGATTCCTCTTGGCCTAGTTTTAGGCCATGTATTATTTATTATGACATAATTTTTAGGGATATATTATATTCCTTGTAGATTGAATTGTTTTAAATTATCCATGGGTTTGAAAATAATATTAAATGGTTTCTTAGTGCTTCCAAAATTATATGAATAAGCTAGTATATGAATTATTCAGATGACATGGTTTGTGCATAAATCATAAAAACGAATAATATAAATAACATGACTGAATTATTAAATATTTTTACACTTCATATATATGATTACATTAATATTGAGGAAATTTTAATGTGTTTATTGGTTTTAATATAATTATTTCTTTTGATATATAAGTCCATAACTTATATGTATATATATGGCATGCATGATGATTCTGGAAAAAGAATAATGACACATTATCTATGAGTTACTATTTTAAAATATTGCGAAATTTATTTTTTATGAGTTTGTATTTTATTGGAGGGTAAGAACACATAATATTTATCTCTTTATTTTATCCATATTATTTATTAAATGAATCCTGGGATATAATTTATACCATCTATGGATGTTGGATTAAATTTAATAATTTATGGTACTCAAATAACGATTTTATTAGTTGAAGTTATTTATTTTTACCTCTTCTTATAGTTTTAATGTTCTTCACACTATCCCTTTAATATATATGAACTATAATAAGGTATGTCCCTCACCATGTGATACTATAAGTCCATTAGTTTTGGTCTATCACCTCTAGTGATTAGTATTTTTTCCTAAGGAAATGTGGTATTTTTCCATAGAATATTGGCCATACCCAAGTGTGATGTTATAGTTTCTATCATTGAAACATAAATATAGTTCCCCTAAAACTCTATTTCAAATTAATTTGAAACCTTAGATTATAAAGTTCAATTATTTATATATTACCTTGATAATAAAACACTGGTGGTTTGATCCTTAAAAAGACTTCCACTTTTTCTGAAAACATATCTTTTATTTCTAGCTTCCAAATTCACTCCATTAAATTAAAAATATTAGTGTAAATTCTCTATCCTAAAAATCGTCTATTTTTATTAACAATTAAAATTTTCATCATTTTAATAATAAAGATAATGAATTTATTTTTTATAACACCTTATGCAACCATTCCAAGAAAATATAACTCTGATAAATATCTTCATCATCATATATATCATAAACTCTTTATTAATATTCTAATAATATTAATTTCAAATTAATTCATTTTATTAACAATATATACACTCCATTAATGCTTCTCATATCCACCTATTATTATCAACATTATTAATATCATTATATGATTACTAATAGGTTGGATTTATGGTTTAATTTATTTTTATTTATGTCTGGGAAGTGTTATAAAGGAGGATTATTTTAATATATGTATGTTATTATTATAGAAATCAATTACTAAAATTAAAATTCCTGGTAATTTGATTCAAGGTACTCAACATACTTATATAATAATTTACATGGAATTATAAATATGAAATAATAAAATATAGGGGATGTAGTTCTATGTATTGAAAATGGGGCAATATTTGACTCATGGGAGGTACAAATATATGATATACATCATCATACTAGATTAATAAAAAAAATTAAATAAAATATTTATATTTTTGTAAAATTAATAGAATTTTCATTTATTTGTCTTTTAATAAAATGGGGGTTTTACTGTTATTTATGATCAAGATATTTTACGTATAATTCATTGAATTTTATATGGAACTTGTAATTAAAAAAATATTATACAATATGTATATCCATAATTCATTTTATAACATTATAGATATTAAGATAAAGGTTATTTATTATGACAATTATTATATTTCTGATTGATAATTTTTATATATAAATGTGAAAATAATTTTGGATATCCATAAAGAAACATTGTTGGAATCATTTAATTATAAATCATCTAATAAATGTGAACTGTGTTTATTATAAAAATTAACTAAAGAACATTTTGTCATAAAATTCCAATGTGTGAGTGTAAATTTAATTGTATACATAGTGTTTTAAGTGGACCAGTGAGTATACAATAATGATTTAGTTTATATGTACTTTATAACATTTAGTAATTAGTTTAGTAAGTATAGTTGTATATTTCAAATGAGATAAAATTTTTAATCCTTTTAAAATTTATATGAGTTTCTTACTGAACAACAACATATAGAATATAAAATTATTAACATATTTAAATTGGGATAAAATATTGAATATTTGAATCTTTAATTTATTGATCATTAATAAATTTTATAAAATTTTCACAAATCATTCTTCAAGGAACACCATAATCTAATGGTTCTCTAGTAAGTAATAAAATTACCTTGTCAAACATTGTTTGATAAATGATATTTTAGTGTATGTTTTTCATATCATTTTAGGAAAATCATTTTGTAGTAATTTTTTCTTTATTTATCCCAATTTATTTATAGTAGTAAATGATACACCTTGTTGGATATGAATTGTGACGTATCGAGAAATATATTGTATGACTATTTAGAGTTATGAATCTTACTCAAAAAATCATTTTGGATAAATAAAATTCAACTTTTTATAAATGATTAATTATTTTTTATATAAAGGAACCTTAGTGATTTTATTCAAGTATTCCTACAAAAAATCAATTTCAGTCATTTTCATTAATTTTACTTCAAAGGTAATAAAACTCATGAGTAGTTAATAGGTGAAAATTTAAAATTATGTAATATAATAACATACTAAAATAAATGGTTATTAATATGTAATGTTATACAATTCAAGATTACTTTTTGGGATATGATATAATTCATGTTAATGAAGAAATTTTTACATCATCTAGGATTCATTAGGGGCTTGATAAATATTGATTTCTAATATTTAATTATTATTATGTAATTCTCATGGAAAAGAAAGGTACTAACTTCTGACAATCCATTGAGATTTATAATTATATATAATGATTTTGAACATTGAGATATAATATTTACTCCTTGTACACTAAACATGTGAAGAACTTTGTCGATGCCCTTTATTGGGTCATACCTACAAGGTGAAATTGTATTTTCTATAATAAAATATATATTAAAGGTAGAGTGTTTGCTGATAAAAGATATTTAATTAATTATCGTATAAACAAAGTCATGGTGTTGACTTAAATGGGAATTCATCATTACTAATAATGATAAATTTCAGATAGTTATTTCATGCTATAATATCGCATTATTTTTTTGAGATGTATGAAATGTATTTCAAAAATACTTTCTGTAATGGTAATTCAGTCAAGAATGAGTATATGAAAATATATATTGAATTTTATGATCCAAATAATGTTTAAAAATCATTAATGATGTAACAATAAAATATTATTTTTATATACTATAGTATTTCTAGTTTTATATCTGAATGAAATATTATTTATAAGAGTTGATATCTTATCTTTTCACTCTTCAAATGTATGGCTAGGATATTTCATCTAAAAAATTTATATGGGTAAAAGGATCTTTATAATATTAATAAATATATATACAGAAAGTAAATGGGAATATTTTTCTCAGTACGTTAAAATCTATTTATACAGGTCTAAAGTGGATTGGCATAGAGATATTTAAGAAGGACTATTTTCCATTGTTAAAAATATTCAGTCATATAAAGGATCAATGTACTTATAATTAGTTAGAAAGAAAAACAATTATACAAATTTCATTATTATTAAATAATGCTATCCGATATCTATGTGATGTTGTGTAGAAGACTAGATATTTCATAATTTTAGGTATTAATATAAACATTAAATCCAATTATAGTGAGATCCTATTGAAAATAGTGATTAATAACCTTTCATACATTAGATAAATAACAAAAAAAAACATTCTAATCCTTAGTTGGGAATAAGAAAAAATTATAGCAGGTTACTATGATTCTATAATTGAAATAAAAAATGATGACTGAATATGAAACTATAATTTTTATTTATTCATCAACCACATAGATATTTTTTATAATTATTTCAAATAAAAAAATCATAGTGGAATAGAAAAAATAAAAAACATATCTTAGAGTGTCATATACTATAATGTAATCTCAATATAATAAATAAATTCTATAAAAATATATTTCATCCCTGTATATTAGAAACATTTTAGTACTACTATAGAAATAAAATAATGGTTTCTCTAGACAATATACATCGTCTAAACCCATGTACAAAATCTCTCTCACCTATAAATACAATTAAATTTATGAAAAAAATTATAGTTGAAATTTAAATATTTATTAGCTGGATAATGAATATAATATAGTGTAGGGATTATCAAACACAATAAAAAAATCTATGTATGAGAGTCAAAAAAGTCTTTGGGTACTAAATAAATGTGATTGTTGTCAAGGTAAACATATCAAGGTTTTATGATAAAGATTATATATATATTTTATTTATTTATTGAAGATACATATTTTTAAATATGAATTGAATAAAAAATATTATTAGTTTTATTTGTCCCAAAATTGTTATAATTAATTTATTATGGGGTATTATGATAATTTATTATTATTATATGTGATAAATATTAAATTAATTACATAAAAAGTAAAAAAAAATATGGTCTGATTGGTCTTCCAATGAATATTATATGCAATGACATTTGAATGAATATTTATATATATATTGGTTTATTTGATAATGTTATTCCAAAAATACTATAGTTATCATGTATTCTTATTTATAAAACAACATAATATGATAAATCTCTCAATTTATCCTTGAGGCTAATCTAATCAAAATTGGTTGGCTATATTATTGAAATTGTCGAAAGTACTTGTTAACAATGGTATAATTTTTCATCCTTTTTGAAAATACTGAAATTTGTTCAAAGAATTGAATTAAAAAAATAACATTTTTAACATTTTTCATCTCGAGATATTTTATGTTCATATCTACATAGATAAATGATAAGTGAAGTATTTATTCAATTTGGTTGTTTTATGATATAAAATTCGGAATTTAGGACTCAACCAATACTAGGTTAACATTATCAATATCCAATGGTTTGCATAATTTTTTATAAAAAGATATTATATGATTATACCTATGTATAGAGATGTACCTTATGGTGGAAATATGCATATAGATAAATTAATTTGTTTTCTAAAGATTATTCCAAAACCCTTCATATCTTGGGTAACAATGATAAGTTTCTAGATTCATCCCCATTTTAATAATTATGGACTAATAAATTTTTATTTATTATCAAAAAGACACTAGATATTAAGGAAAGATAATAATACAAAAATAAATATTAAAATTAATACAATGTGTTTAACTATATTTTGAGGGAGTATGTGACAAAATAAAATTCAAATAATCATTAAAATATTCAAAAAGAGTTATAATGTTTTTTTATAAATATGGATAGGATTAAAAAAAGTAGCATATTCATTTATGTATACACTAAGGCATACATTATGGTAGGTTGAATGTCAAAACATCATAATTTATGTTGTAGAATAATTTCTTCTTATTTATTCACATATTAATGATTCAATATATTATTTATATAATATCCTACATTAATTATAAAAACATTTTTTCATATAAAATATCTTATGATGATGTATAAAATAATATAAAGTCAATGGGGATAAAAATCACTTAATAAATGAGGGGATTGTTGTAAATGTGAAAATAGATTAATTATAAATACAATTGCTTCAGAATATATGTATTTATTGATTAAAAAGTGGTTCTTGTTTTAAATTAAAGAGTTTAAGATAAATTTATTTGAGGTAAATCATATTCACTATATGTGTTTACCCTCAAAAAATCATAATCAATTTTTCATTATTTATTCACCATTTACCATTGAGTTAATTCAAATATACCATTTCAAATAGAAGAGGGCCTACAAAATAATTCAAGGATTCCATTTTTCTATAGAATTCACTAAAGGTTGGATTCAATTGATTGCTTTATAGAGATCTATTTAAATATCATTACTATTGTTAATATATAAAGGGTAGTTACGTAAACAATAAAATTTCGAAAATTTAATTTTATCATTCAATGTATCTGTCAGTATTTATTTATTTTGTGTTTTCCTCCACTATATCTACACATAATGATGTCCTACAATGCCTTGGACATGGATACATAGTAGAGGTGAGGTATAAATCTCATTAAAAACATCATCATTGAAAATATATTATATAAATACAATTTACTCAAATGAAATATGATATTCCACAATCTCTATCAAGTCTTAAAGAATTATGTTTCAAATAATTCAATCACAAATGAATGTAGCCAACTTCCTTGATTGACAAATGAATGTATCCAACTTCCTTCATATATAAGAGACACTCTCAATTTATGATATGAGAATACTATATGTCCATTAGATTATATGATTACATAGGTCCCATGTACTATCATTTCATATTGGGATACTCATTTATATCAAGGTTCTTCTAGTGGTTACAAAAGTCTAAGAGTACATAGGTTCTTTTATGCACAACTTTTCACCCCATTAATATATCTAGTAGGAATCTCTGATAAATGTGTTAGAGGACATGATAGAATCTTGAATCATTGTTTTTAACATTTTTTGGGATAATAATATCCCTCTCATAGATTTCCCCTATAAAAATTTCTTTCATGTTAGGATTTAGATTTCTCCATATGAGTCCTACTACGGGAGGCCATCCTGTTCACCCCTATTCTAGTTATAGGAATGAGAGATAGTGTTATTGGGTCTTCATATCATTCAAGAGATATTAGAGAAGGATCTACTTTTGAGGAAATGTATTTCAATTTCTCTTAGTTGAGAAAAATATTATGTCTATCGCCATTAATTACCTCTTGAGATTAAACTCAGGGGTCGTTTTCCTTATGGGATCACACAGAGTTGGTAATAATGGGATACAAAGGTAGGGGAATCTATTGCCTATTATTTTATTCCATATCAGATCATGGAGAGAGTAAAGATGGTATCCTATTAGTTTCTATTACATCATATGTATCATTCCATGAACGATGTCTTCCACATTTCATAGCTTCTCTATTATTATGTGGACCTATCTCAAACTTTTGATCTCAAGGATGTTGAAATAAATGAAAATTCTTATTTTGAGAAGTTTCTCATACACATCATTGACCAAAACACAAATATATATAATATATTTTTATCCCTTTTGTAAATGTGCTATGGTAGAATAGTTGGGATTAAGATGATACTTAAGAGTGGGAGGCCGATGTACATGTGTAGTGGGAAGAGTTATTCTTAAAATAATTTTCACTACCAATGGTACAAAAATTTGGGAAAAATTGATTTGAGGAGAGAATACTATAATAACTTTGTTATTATATGATGTACAGATCCTTCATCATTTGGAATAATTATTTATGTTTGACCAAATACATATTCCTAATGAAATTATAGGTATTTTAGGGGTGTATGAGGATTATTCGTAGGATAAATCCACTATTTTAGAGGAAAATATATAGTCCTTGCTATTAGCAGAAACCATGCACCCTAAGCCACATGGTTAAGAGAAACCATGTGAGGCTA